>CM064883.1:38398846-38497538 GCA_003313485.2 Penstemon barbatus
TATCTCCGATAATGGAACTCAATTCGCGGGAAAACAAATAATAGATTGGTGCACAAAACTTGGAATTCAACAAAATTTTACCTCGGTAGGACATCCTAGAGCGAATGGACAAACTGAAGTAGCAAACCGAGAGATAATAAAATCTTTGGAAAAAAGATTAGGAGCTGCCAAAGGAAAATGGCTTGATGAACTCCCAGGAGTACTTTGGGCTAATCGAACCACAGTAAGGAGCTCAACAGGCGAAACCCCATTTAGCTTGGTATACGGGTCGGAAGCAGTTATCCCTGTTGAAACCTTAATCCCAACGCCAAGAATAGAGATGTTCAACGATCAAGAAAATGAAAAGTTGAGAGAAAATGACATTGATTTAACAGAAGCTTTAAGAGATAAAGCTGCTGTACGCCTACAAGCGACTAAAGCAAATATGGAAAAAGCATACAATCAAAAAGTACGCGTCCGAACCTTCAAAGAAGGAGACTTGGTCCTGAAAAAGGTAGAAGTATCCAAACATGTGGGAAAGTTACAACAAAATTGGGATGGACCTTACATCGTCATTGGCGTAGGAAAGAAAGGTTCATACAAAATTGCACACTTGGATGGAACAGCCTTACCAAGAACCTGGAATGCGGTCAACCTTAGGAAATACTATGGTAAATAAATTTTAGCAGATTATACTGCATTGTTTTATTTTACTTTATCAAGTTTCAATCCTTGTAACAAAGGCCTTAGCCTACAGTTCAATTATTAAAGATTTTTTAGCATTTTCTATACATCGATTATTTCGGTTAACACTCCTTGGAATTGCACAATCATATTGATGGAAATTAGAACGAAACGAGTCGAGTATACATTGATCCGCTCAATAAAAACTCCTCGCTCAATCTCATCGATCTAAAGACTTTTTGGTTAAAAACCTAAGTCTAAATTAAAAACGAGTCGAGTAAACATTGATCCGCTCAATAAAAACTCCTCGATATATCAAAAAGACTTACAGGTACTAAAAACCTAAGTCTAAATTAAAAACGAGTCGAGTAAACATTGATCCGCTCAATAAAAACTCCTCGATATATCAAAAAGACTTACAGGTACTAAAAACCTAAGTCTAAACTAAAAACGAGTCGAGTAAAAATTGATCCGCTCAATAAAAACTCCTCGATATATCAAAAAGACTTTCAGGTACTAAAAACCTAAGTCTAAATTAAAAACGAGTTGAGTAAACATTGATCCGCTCAATAAAAACTCCTCGATATATCAAAAAGACTTTCAGGTATTAAAAACCTAAGTCTAAATTAAAAACGAGTCGAGTAAACATTGATCCGCTCAATAAAAAACTCCTCGGTATATACCCAGCGATCAAAAAGACTTTCAGGTACTAAAAACCTAAGTCTAAATTAAAAACGAGTCGAGTAAACATTGATCCGCTCAATAAAAACTCCTCGATATATCAAAAAGACTTTCAGGTACTAAAAACCTAAGTCTAAATTAAAAACGAGTCGAGTATACATTGATCCGCTCGATAAACACTCCTCGTTATATATTCAACGATAAAAAAAGACTTTTGGGTTGAAAACCTAAGTCTAATTACAAACGAGTTGAGTATAAATTGATCCAATCGATAAAAACTCCTCGATAAATCTGTAGCGATCAAAAAGATTTTAGGTGATAAAAACCTAATTCTAAATTATGACAAGTTGAGTAAACATTGATCCGCTCAATAAACACTCCTTGATCTATTCATAACAATCTAAATGATCTGCTAATACTCCTGAAGTTTTGAAGATAAACTACGTATGAATCAGTCTGCTCGGAAAATGCTGCTCTAAAATAAATATTATGACAGAATTAACGACAAGGAAGATATAAGGGATAAAAGTAATATTTTATTCATCAAATCGGTTACATACAAAAATCCTACGTTACAAAAGTCTACATGCTACTCAAAGATCGTTACAATGATTTAGCTAAAATGATCCTATACGATCGGCTATCTTCACGACAATGTCCACGGAAACACCAATCTCCTCCCTAGTACCTCTTCGATTATAATGAACCACCTAAGAAGCATGCTGCTCAGGATGGTCGACTTCTTTAGTTCGATGGCTAGGCTATGAAGATCAAATGTTCTTCCAGACGAAATGAGCATTACCAGCCAGATAACTGGCAATACTCATTCACCCACAAGAAGATACTGCTTTTACATTATCTATAAAACATTTTATCCTAAAGCAGCATCTCTTCGGGACCGTCGTGAAACGGTAAGTTTACCAGCCACCCCGGTGGTCCATCACCCCTGAGGTAACATCCAAGAGCGGGGATGACTGGCAAGTATGAACCCTCCATGTGCAAACAAGAAACCACGGACCTCTAAGATGATGAAGACCAATGCAGAGATCTCATGGGACCCGTCGATACAAGGTAGGGCTGACATGGGACCCGTCAATACAAGACTGGGAACGATTTCACTGTTTTGAATAAACAAATCCTGATAATGTGATTTTTTTAAGACAATGGGATCAGAGGGCAGAATAAAATCTAAGGAATCTGATATCTCCATCCTTTTTGGGAAATTGCAAATGAAGAATATAAACCACCCCCCCTATTTATAAGGGTAGATCTAAGGGATCCAACGGCTGAAAAAGTGATTTAATCAACGGACATGGATACGACCCTTTGACTCCCCGTAATAAATGCAAATAAGTTGGAACGGCACTATCTAATCGCCTCAACTGGTCGACAACAAAAGAGGTCGTGAATCGAAGCGATCACCCAAATGACACATGCAAACCTAAAAGAACTCCAGATCAGACATACCGGAACGATCATACCTCATGGTCGATGGCTTAAAAACCTAGAATCCACAAACGAAGTCATACAAGCTTTAAAATCACAGCGAAAAGGACAGTTGCTCGATAAAAGACCAAACCCTTCACCATGCGAGGGCCGTAACTGCCTTATACCTCATACGGGTAACCAGTAACTAAGCCATACAAGAACTCCTCTGGTGTCCAAGATATTTGATATAGAAATCAGGAGAATAGTCCTCCTTATTCAAAACGGCAAAGACGTCACTGCCTAACATACCAAAGAATTGCTTAAGAAGGTCTGAACAGGGTAGATCTGGCTAAAACTCCTACATTTTCCAATTCCTCCCATATCAAGAAAGTGAGATAATGGTACACTAACCAAGGAACATATAGTTCAAAGTTAATGCTGGGAAACATAAAGGTTTGGAAGAGACTGAAAGGGATATTTTTCCTTAGTTCGATATAAAGAAAAAAGCGGAATTCAACAAAAGGGACAATACCCTCCTTATATAAGATTTAGATCACAAAAAGACAAAAGTATAAGGCATAGATTGAAGATCGATCAAGATGATGAGCGTTCCTTAATGACTATGATCGATATGAATAACCTATTGTCTAAATCATGACGTAAACCATGCTGGTGCATGTAATCCAAAGGAGTATGCTGGGTATGATCAACAAAAGACTTGATTTGCAGAAGCAAACATTATACAAAGACTTGATTTGCAGGAGCAAACATTATACAAAGACTTGATTCGCAGAAGCAAACATTATATTTATGCACAAAGGAAGAACGAGCATAACAAAGTATATCTACAAAAGAAAATTGATCAAGGCAAGAATCTGCCTACAAAAGGTCATAATTTCCAATTTAGTACTTCTCCCATTACAAAAATTTTTAGCCCGAACAAATGTACAAAAGTCGGGGAACCAAAAAAAAAAAAAAAAAAGAGACAGTCCAAGGCCTGCCAGGTCGAACAAGGATTACTGAGAAGAACGCTCAGCAGGTCGACTACTGGAAACAGTCCTTCGAGGAGTCAAGTTCCCAGCAAAAGCCATCAACTCTTCTTGACGCTTTAGATAACCAGCGTCATATCCTTCCTCATAGGATCGCCGTTGAGACTCCTCCGCTAAGGAAGCAGCCTGAACCAAGTCACTTTTCTCTTTCTCCCAGACGGACTTTTCCTCCTGCAATTTTTTCAAATCATCATTGGCAAGCTGCAGTTCGAGAGACTGCCCAGCAACCTTCGCCAACTCCGACTCCAAACGACGTTGATAAGCACCTTTACTTCTCCACAGTTCATCATTTTGCACACCCAGCTGGAGTGCAAAGTACTTACCCTAGAAAAAAGAAAACAATCCTTACGTAAGAAGGAAGTCAAAAATTAAAACAAATGAAAAAATGAAGAGACTCGCCCACCTGTTCACATATCTTCACCAGCGATTGAACAAGGCGTACGTTGGAAGCATCCTCAAGCTTCTTCAGCTCACCAGGCAAAATAGTGCTTAAACCCAGATCCCAAGACAAAGCATTAGGCTCAACTGAGCCAGGCAATTCACTATTGGAAGGGACACCATCAGAACGAGGAATCTCTGACAACATAATATCCTTGACTTGCTCATAGATACATCGATCATCTAACAGACGAGGAGATCCCCTCTCGTCGGGGCTAACGGAGGTCTCCTTGCCCGAAGCAGAAATAACAGTCCGACGACCAGACCTTGACCCAAACTGACCCTCAGAAGGTCCTCCAGACTCAAAAGAAGTAGCCGTTACTGTGGTATCATGAAACAAATATTCAGGACAATCTTGCAAAATAGATTGTGTTGTGGAAGGATTGACAAAAAGGTCATCACCAGCTCGCCCTCCGCTGGCGACTGGGGCAGTAGAAGTAGAAAAAGGAAGGGAACTAACAAAATCCCCTCCATACTCGTAAGAAGAAAAACCTGATGAAACAGGTATATTGTAAACCTGCTCCACGTTAGAAGAATCTCCGAAAGCTATTCGACCAGGCGAAGGCCTATTACCTATCTCTGGGGAAGAAGGAAAGTTTGGCTGAACAAGCGACGAACTAATTTCTGGTAAAGGTTGGGAAGGGATAACAGGATTATCGGTCATCGAATTGCTGATCAAGGACGAACGAGGAGGCTCCATCGACGGCCCATCTCTTCGAAGTTTTTTAGATCTATTATCTCTAACGCCCTCACGAGAAGGTCGCTTCGAAGTATTACCAAAAAGGTTACTCATGATCGGATTATGGAAAAATATAAATTAATATCGAGAAAGTTTATCGACTAGCAAAAGAAAGAGTATTCTGTTAAGAGAGGAGTATATCGGTAAAAAATAAGTCAAGTTTTTACCTTTCGTATTTATACTACACGAAAGGACGCAACAGACCTAAAGAAAGGGCGCGAAACAAAAAAACTGACCTTGGAGCAAACGCTAGAATTTGAAAAGACACACACATAATGATTACGGCAAATTTAATGACTTGTCTGAATTATTACGGCGAATGTGAAAAGACACGACTGACAGAATACGAGACGTTTAGCGTACAAAGAGAAGAAAAGGTAAAATTACAATTAAAACCTACGAGTAAATAGTTACAATGATTATTTCAAAAAATCACTATTTTAAGAAGCCTGCTCGCTATCCGGAATTCTCTGATCACTACCGACGTCCTCAGTCTTGCCAATATCATCTTCCTCTTCTTCTTCGACTTCGGGATCAATAAAAGTATTGTCGAGCTCCTCGTTAACATCAGAAGAAGGAATCGGCAATGGATTTCCAAATTCTTCGACAAGGTGAGCCAAAGGAAAACCTTGATATACAACATCTGGAACCTCGGAAGAAGAATAAATTTCACCATAGCGATTCAACCGAATGTGAGCAGCCTTAAAATACTCCTTTCGACGGTCATCGATCATCTCTAAGGCGACCAGCTGATGAATCGCCTTCTTAAAAGTATTTTCAAGAAGAGGACCGACCATCCGATAAACCAACGCCGTATGAACAGGAGAATTAAGGAATTCACGAACGACTCTTTCGTCAGGATTCCTACCGTATCGATCCCTAAGTCCACTAAGTGGAACATCCTTTTCGTACTCCTCTAAAGAAGTTTCAAGGCTTGACACTTGAGATTCAAGCTCACTAATTCGAGCCGTGCTCTGTAACTGGAATTCCTCTAACTTTCTAGCCATTTGATTGGCCTGCTCTTGAGCACGAGAAACCTCCATCACCCTGTTTATTATTTCTTGATCTTCAGTCCCGGTAGCACGAGTCTCTACGACGGGAACTGCAGAAGATGTTGAGGGACCAACCTCTGACCCGGAGGATTTATGAAGTAAAGCTTTATTCTTCTCTTCCAGGAACTCGCACTGTTGTTTCCAAAGTGCATTTTCATAGGCGTATGACGCAAGACAAGTTTTAGTCTGGAAGAACAAAGAGAGCAAGAAAAAGAGATGGATTAGTAAATTAAGGAAGACCCTTAAAATTATCTGTTAGTATGATCAAAGGAAAAAGATATCACCTTTTCAGCGTAAAGAGAAGCTCGCTGGAATTTCTCCAGAGGATCCTTATGAAGAAGCTTATTCAGATCGCGAGTAAAAACACCAGACAAAAGAACACGGGTTGCCTTATCGACCGCATTCTCATTATCATCGTGAATAAGAGAGTCCTTCTCGGAATAACCAGCAGCCCTCCTTCCCTCTAAATGATCATCGATCATTTCGACAAGAGTAGGTTTTGGATGCTTATCTCCGACTAAAGAAAGATCGTTACCTGAGCGTCCACAATAGCTCCTCTTTCTATCAACTGGATCATTAGCAGGATGAGGCATCGACCAGGTGCGATATCCTCGAACACCCAAAGATGTTCTAAGCTGAAGAGGAGGATAACCGGATCCCGTGCCCTGACGAATAGGGGACTCATGAGGAGAATCTGGAGATTCCTCTCTATTCTCCTCAGATTCATGACCCAACTCCAACTTCCTTTTTCGTGACGCTCTCTGCTCGATAGGGACGTTCTCTACGGATTTGGAAGATTTCGAAAGCACCATTTTTCCCTTCGAAGAATGTCGAGAGTTTTCTACCATGTCGGCTGAAAAAGAAATAAATTATAGGTTATTTTTCTTCCCTATAAACGGTATCATCACAACACTAAGCTAAAATAAAGTACTAACCAAGAAGTTCAGATGATGAATTGATGGGAAAGTTATGAACACTTAACCCCGCCTTACGAAGAAAAGCTTCCCCGATCAGAAGAGCACTTTGATATTTGTTTGCACGCATTTCGGAGATCTCAGCGATAAACTTAGCATAGTCAGGAACTAGTTCGCCAGTCGGTAAGCGACCTCCAGGAATCCAACTGGAACCATGATCCCATGAAAAAGGCACGGTCGAACCATCCGCCAAGCAAAGATTAGACGGAGGACGAACAAAGAAAAAATGAGATTTCCATGAAGGATTACTAGAAACAGGGGCATCAAAGATCGCTCGACTAGGTCGCTGACTAGCGAAGAAGTATCCACGATTCGAAGAACTAGAAATATTGAAGCGGAAAAGTTGCGTAAAATTACGAAATGAAGGTTTAAACCCCTTTGCGATCATCAAAACAGAAAAGCAAACCACAAAAGCAATGGAATTTGGAACCAGCTGTGTCAAGCACACAGTGAAAGTTTTCAAAACTTCGAGAAAAAGGGGAGACAAAGGAAGACGCAGTCCGCTATTAAAGTGAGCCGAATAAAAAGCTCGACATCCCTCCGGTGGAGATGTGACCCTATCAGTAGGGGAAGGAAGAATTATCTCGGAACCTTCCGGGAAATATTTGGTATAATTATTCACAACCTCCGGAAATGTTTCCACTGTATAAGCACAAGCAACGTCCTCGATTGGTTCAGAAATCTGAGGAACAGTACCTTTGCCCTTTTTGGCTCGGGCAGCTACATCCACCTCAGTAAGGATTCGTACCTTGAAGGTATCTTCCACAGGGACGACGAAGTCAGATACTGTAGATTGTTCGCCCAAAAGACTAGAATGCAACTCCTCCTCGTTATCGGGGGCGACGATCTCTCTAGAAGAAGATCTTCTTACAGAAGCCATATATCCTGGTTCTCGGAAAATGAAGGTCGATAAAAGGAAAAATTTTATGTGATGAACGACTAAGCAGGAAAATGACTACGAATTATAAGGAAGTATAAAGGAAAAATGGCGAACTCAAGAGTCACCTATTTATAATGAGATGAGAAAAGACGTTTTGAACTCATCGCAGCTAATCATATTCCCGTAAAAAACGGTAGGATATAAGAAGCCTCCTGAATAGACGCGTGGCGATTCGCAATCGACAGAGAAGACGACTATCTATGATATGTAGCACTCTTTTCCTTACTTAAGATTTTTCCCACAGGGTTTTTTCTTAAGAAAGGTTTTTAACGAGGCTCCATTCATAGAAAACAAACGGTCGTGAAGATTTATCTACTTCTACGAGCTTCTATTATCTATACGCTCGAAGAAGTGAGGGAGTACTGATGGGGGCTATTTCGCACCCTACATACTGTACGATCGACTAAAGAACTTGAGATCGGTTCGACCAAATCGGGCTGTTCAAAGATCATCTCATCGACCAGGCCGAATACAGCTCTCTTCGATCAAAAGACAATACTCCGGACCCAAGAAGGATATTTGGGCCGAGTCCTATTAGGACTATGTTTCCTTGTAACGCTAGGTTTAACATTATATAAATACCTAGTTAATCATTGTATTAGACAACTACGAAATCCCTCAACTCCAAGAATATATGATTATACGCTACTTACAATAGCACAACTGAATAAGATTCAATATTATTCTTAGCTTTTGATCTCCATATCGGTGTGTTCTTAGCTTTGTTTGTGGTTTTACTTCTTGTTCTTGAATATTGCTTTTCTTTATAATCGATCCATCCGGAATAAAGTAACGGAGCCCTACAAAATATATATAAATATCGAAAACCCCCCGATATCACAAATTCACTGATATTCAATTAACCCGACGAAATCCGGTTAAATCATACTGATCAAGGACGAACGAGGAGGCTCCATCGAAGGGCCCTCTCTTCGAGATTTTTTAGGTCTATTATCCCGAGCGCCCTCACGCGAAGGTCGCTTCGAAGTATTACCAAAAAGGTTACTCATGATCGGATTATGGAAAAGTACGAATTAATATCGAGAAAGTTTATCGACTGGTTGGAAAAAAGAGTATTCTATTAAGAGAGGAGTATAGCAGTAAAAAAACAAGTCAAGTTTTTACCTTTCGTATTTATACTACACGAAAGGACGCGACAGACCTAAAGAAAGGGCGCGAAACAGAAAAACTGACCTTGGAGCAAACGCTAGAATTTGAAAAGACACACACATAATGATTACGGCAAATTTAATGACTTGTCTGAATTATTACGGCGAATGTGAAAAGACACGACTGACAGAATACGAAACGTTTAGCGTACAAAGAGATAAAAAGGTCAAATTACAATTAAAACCTACGAGTAAATAATTACAATGATTATTTCAAAAAATCACTATTTCAAGAAGCCTGTTCGCTATCCGGAATTCTCTGATCACTACCGACGTCCTCAGTCATGCCAATATCGTTTTCCTCTTCTTCTTCGTCTTCTGGATCGATAAAAGTATTATCGAGCTCATCCTTGACATCAGAAGGAGGAATCGGCAATGGATTTCCAAATTCTTGGACAAGGTGAGCCAAAGGAAAACCCCGATATAAGACATCTGGAATCTCGGAAGAAGAATAAATTTCACCATAGCGATTCAACCGAATGTGCGCCGCCTTAAAATACTCCTTTCGACGGTCGTCGATCATCTCTAAGGCGACCAGCTGATGAATCGCCTTCTTAAAAGTATTCTCAAGAAGAGGACCGACCATCCGATACACCAACGCCGTATGAACAGGAGAATTAAGGAATTCACAAACAACTCTTTCGTCAGGATTCCTACCGTATCGATCCCTAAGTCCACTAAGTGGGACATCCTTTTCGTACTCCTCTAAAGAAGTTTCAAGGCTTGATACTTGAGATTCAAGCTCACTAATTCGAGCCGTGCTCTGTAACTAGAATTCCTCTAACTTTCTAGCCATTTGATTGGCCTGCTCTTGAGCACGAGAAATCTCCATCACCCTGTTTATCATTTCTTGATCTTCAGTCCCGGTAGCACGAGTCTCTACGACGGGAACGGAAGAAGATGTTGAGGGACCAACCTCTGAACCGGAGGATTTATGAAGTAAAGCTTTATACTTCTCTTCCAGGAACCCGCACTGTTGTTTCCAAAGTGCATTTTCATAGGCGTATGACGCAAGGCAAGTTTTAGTCTGGAAAAACAAAGAGAGCAAGAAAAAGAGATGGATTAGTAAATTAAGGAAGACCCTTAAAATTATCTGTTAGTATGATCAAAGGAAAAAGATATCACCTTTTCAGCATAAAGAGAAGCTCGCTGGAATTTCTCCAGAGGATCCTTATGAAGAAGCTTATTCAGATCGCGAGTAAAAACACCAGACAAAAGAACACGGGTTGCCTTATCGACCGCGTTCTCATTATCATCCTGAACAAGAGAATCCTTCTCGGAATAACCAGCGGCCCTCTTTCCCTCTAAATGATCCTCGATAATTTCGACCAGAGTAGATTTTGGATGTTTATCTCCGAGTAAAGAAAGGTCATTACCGGAACGGCCATAGTAGCTCCTTTTTCTATCAACTGGATTATTAGCAGGATGGGGCATCGACCAGGTGCGACATCCTCGAATACCCAAAGATGTTCTAAGCTGAAGAGGAGGATAACCAGATCCCGTGCCCTGACGAATAGGGGACTCACGAGAAGAATCTGGAGATTCCTCTCTATTCTCCTCAGATTCATGACCCAACTCCAGCTTCCTTTTTCGTGACGCTCTCTGCTCGATAGGGGCGTTCTCTACGGATTTGGAGGATTTAGACATCACCATTTTTCCCTTCGAAGAATGTCGAGAGTTTTAACCATATGGGCTGAAAAAGAAACAAATTATAAGTTATTTTTTTCCCTATAAAAGGTGTCATCACAACACTAAGCTAAAATAAAGTACTAACCAAGAAGTTCAGATGATGAACTGATAGGGAAGTTATGAACACTTAACCCCGCCTTACGAAGGAAAGCTTCCCCGATCAGAAGAGCACTTTGATATTTGTTTGCACGCATTTCGGGGATCTCAGCGATAAATTGTGCATCGTCAGGAACAAGTTCACCAGTCGGTGAGCGACCTCCAGGAATCCAACTGGAACCATGATCCCATGAAAAAGGCACGGTCGAACCATCCGCCAAACAAAGATTAGACGGAGGACGAACAAAGAAGAAATGAGATTTCCATGAAGGATTACTAGAAACAGGGGCGTCAAAGATTGCTCGACTAGGCCGCTGACTAGCGAAGAAATATCCACGATTTGAAGAACTAGAAATATTGAAGCGGAAAAGTTGCGTAAAATTACGAAAAGAAGGTTTAAACCCCTTTGCGATCATCAAAACGGAAAAACAAACCACAAAAGCAACGGAATTTGGAACCAGCTGTGTCAAGCACACACTGAAAGTTTTCAAAACTTCGAGAAAGAGGGGAGACAAAGGAAGACGCAGTCCGCTATTGAAGTGAGCCGTATAAAAAGCTCGACATCCCTCCGGTGGAGATGTGACCCTATCAGAAGGGGAAGGAAGAATTATCTCGGAACCTTCCGGAAAATATCTGGTATAATTATTCACAACCTCCGGGAATGTTTCCACCGTATAAGCACAAGCTAAGTCCTCAATTGGTTCAGAAATCTGAGGAACAGTACCTTTGCCCTTTTTGGCTCGGGCAGCTACATCCGCGTCAGAAAGGATTCGTACCTTGAAAGTATCTTCTACAGGGACGACGAAGTCAGATACTGTAGTTTGTTCGCCCAAAAGATTAGAATGCAACTCCTCCTCGTTATCAGGGGCGACGATCTCTCTAGAAGAAGAAGAAGATCTTCTTACAGAAGCCATATATTCTGGTTCGCGGAAGATGAAGGTCGATAAAAGGAAAAATTTTATGTGATGAACGACTAAGCAAGAAAATGACTACGAGTTATAAGGAAGTATAAAGGAAAAATGGCGAACTCAAAAGTCATCTATTTATAATAAGATGAGAAAAGACGTTTCGAACTCATCGCAACTAATAATATTCCCTCCAAAAACGGTAGGATATGAAAAGCCTCCGGAATAGACGCGTGGCGATTCGTAATCGGACAGAGAAAACGACTATCTATGATATGTAGCACTCTTTTCCTTACTTAAGATTTTTTCCCACAGGGTTTTTTCTTAAGAAAGGTTTTTAACGAGGCTCCATTCATAGAAAACAAACGGTCGTGAAGATTTATCTACTTCTACGAGCTTCTATTATCTATACGCTCGAAGAAGTGAGGGAGTACTGATGGGGGCTATTTCGCACCCTACATACTGTACGATCGACTAAAGAACTTGAGATCGGTTCGACCAAATCAGGCTGTTCAAGATCATCTCATCGACCCGGCCGAATACAGCTCTCTTCGATCAAAAGACAATACTCCGGACCCAAGAAGGATATTTGGGCCGAGTCCTATTAGGACTATATTTCCTTGTAACGCTAGGTTTAGCATGATATAAATACCTAGTTAATCATTGTATGAGACAACTACGAAATCCCTAAACTCCAAGAATACATGATTAAACACTGCTTACAACAGCACAACTCAATAGATTCAATATTATTCAAGAGCTTTTTACCTTCATATCGGTGTGTTCTGAGCTTTTCTTTGTGGTTTTTACTTCTTGTTCTTGAATATTGCTTTTCCTTGTAATCGATCCATCCGGAATAAAGTAACAGAGCCCTATAAAATATATATATATAAATATCGAAAACCCCCCGATATCACAAATTCACTGATATTCAATTAACCCGACGAAATCCGGTTAAATCAATACTGACGTATGTGGACCACTAAGAAAAAGCGCCCGAGGTGGCTATGACTACTTCATCACTTTCACTGACGACTTTAGTCGTTATGGATATGTGTTCTTGTTGAAACACAAGTCTGAAGCCTTTGAGCGATTCAAAGAATTCAAGATGGAAGTAGAGAATCAACTTGGTCATACGATAAAGGCTCTTCGTTCTGACCGAGGTGGAGAATTTCTTAGTAACGAATTTCTGAATTATCTTGTAGAGCATGGAATATTATCGCACTGGACTCCTCCTGCAACACCCCAATTAAATGGAGTAGCAGAGAGAAGGAATCGAACTTTGATGGACATGGTTCGATCCATGATGAGTGCCACTGACCTTCCTCTTTCATTTTGGGGACATGCCCTCCTCACGGCAACGAAGATACTGAACATAGTACCTTCTAAATCCGTAGAAAAGACACCATACGAATTATGGTTTGGCAAGGCACCCTCGTACGCATTCATGCGCATATGGGGATCTCCCGCTTACGTTAAAAAGCTGGTGGGAGATAAATTGGAAACTAAATCCACTTTGTGCAAATTCGTGGGGTATCCAGAAAACTCGATAGGATACGAGTTCTACGATCCTACAAGACAAACTACGTTTGTCTCGAGGAACGCTCACTTCTTGGAGAAGGATTTCTTGGTTGACAAGAAGGAAAATAACGTAGAACTGGATTAGGTCACTGAAGCTGAAAAGGCCGAAGAGGTCGATCAAGCTGACCCGTCGCCACAGGCAGTGGGAGAACATGAGCATGAAAGTGCACCAGAAGGTACACCGATTCTTCGTAGGTCAGAAAGACAACGTAGAGAACCCGAGAGATACTACGGTCTGCTGCATGAGACTGGACAGTCTCTAACCAACCCAAGGACTTACGAAGAGGCTATGCTAGACATAGACTCGGGAAAGTGGCGCAAAGCCATGGAATCCGAATTGGACTCCATGCACTCAAACAAGGTCTAGGCCTTGGTAGATCCACCAGTGGGAGTGGCTTCCGTGGGTTGCAAGTGGATCTATAAGCGAAAGCTTGGAGTGAACGGAGAGGTAATAACCTACAAGGCGCGATTAGTGGCAAAAGGATATACTCAAAGACCTGGAATTGACTTTGAGGAGACCTTCTCGCCCGTCGCAATGCCTAAATCCATTCGAATCTTGCTGGCCATAGCTGCGTGGTATAACTACGAGATATGGCAGATGGATGTGAAGACTGCCTTTCTCAATAGGGACATTTATAAGAAGATCTACATGGAGCAACCAAAAGGATATGCATCCAAAGGAGATGAACACAAGGTGTGCAAACTCCAGAGGTCCATTTATGGACTAAAGCAAGCTTCCCGAAGTTGGAACATTCCTTTTGATGAGACAATCCAAACTTTTGGATTCATCAAAAACATGTTCGAACCTTGCGTGTACAAGAAGATCAGTGGGAGTACAGTTGAATTTTTTGTGCTCTACGTCGACGACATTCTTCTCATTGGAAACAATGTGAAAGCATTGTCCGAAACTAAAGCATGGTTATCTACACAATTCTCGATGAAGGATATGGGAGAAGCATCCTTTGTACTAGGTATAAGGATCTACCGAGATAGATCAAAAGGACTGCTGGGCCTCTCCCAATCCCAGTACATAGACAAAATCTTGAAAAGATTTAGTATGGAAGAATCCAAGAAATGATTGCTTCCAATGAGACATGGGATTGCACTCTCTAAGTCTATGGCCCCAAAGACGCCAGAAGAGAGAAGCAATATGTCTCGAGTACCATATGCATCCGCGATAGGAAGCATAATGTATGGTATGTTATGTACGAGACCAGACGTAGCGTACGCTTTAAGCGTTACAAGTCGCTACCAGTCTGATCCAGGTGAGCAGCACTGGATAGCCGTAAAGGCAATTCTGAAGTACCTGAGAAGGACTAAGGAATTGTTCTTGGTATACGGCGGAGGAGAATTGAAATTGGAAGGCTATACAGACTCGAGCTTCCAATGCGATGTAGACGACTTCAAGTCGACATCAGGATACGTATTCTGCCTCAATGGTGGTGCGGTTAGCTGGAAGAGCTCCAAGCAAGAAACAACCGCGGATTCAACCACCGAAGCTGAATACATTGCTGCGAATGATGCAGCAAAGGAAGGTGTTTGGATGAGAAACTTCATCCAGGAACTGGATGTGATACCTAGCATCGCTGAGCCCATTACTATCTTCTGTGATAACAATGGGGCAATAGCGCAAGCGAAGGAACCGAGATCTCATCAGAAATCCAAGCACGTACAAAGACGATACCACGTGATAAGAGATATCATTGGTAGAGGAGACATTAAGATGGAACGTGTCGACTCAGAAGATAATACGGCGGACCCGCTAACGAAGCCTCTGCCTCAAAAGGCATTTGAGAAACATCTGCAAAAGATGGGACTCAAGAACATAAAAGACTGGCTTTAGGACAAGTGGGAGATTGATAGAAATAGTGTCCTGCAAGCCAGCTGTATGGCTAGTATTTATTGTAATAAATGCGGAACTATTCAATTTCGATTAATAAATGCACTTTATTAAATGATCATCTTTATCTTATGTAATAATTATCTACGCATAAGGATAGAAGTCCTTAGATCACAGGGCTATGGGACAACCCGTGGACTGATCTCCAAGGCCGTGATCTAGAACATATTCAAGAGTCGTAGAATCCAATCGAGATAGGACATCGTTGGATTCGGTTAGACTCTCACTATTGTGTGTACTCCGATGAACTGGAGAATATTGGGGTCCACGAGCGTGACTGGGATGGTCGACACACATAAGTGGGTGGCTTGCTGGGATGGCAAGCGCACTGAATACCCTAATTAGGTAATAACTCACCATGGAAGCGGTGGTCGCATATCGGGGTTGAAGTTATTCCAAATTTATAATAGTATACGAGGAACGATCCCTAACTACTTGAGGTGATAGGGTTTATCTGGTGCGAGAACGTCTATGCTTTGATATGAGTTCCGACTGACTGGGGATCGCCAGAAAGTCTCTGTGGACTCATGTTGGGTATAGAGGAACTCGTATGCAGATTCATATCATCAACAAAGGATCCATTGACCCGACTTGATAGGTTGGGAAATTCTCCTATGGATTTCTGTGAGAAATTAATTCTGGTAAAATCCTTGGCCAAGGTATCTGACGACTTTATGTAAGTAGCTCATAAAGATTAAAGTCAAAGAGAATTTATTTCGAGATCAGAGTACATAAGGTCAAGACAAAAGAAAAGGGAATCCGATGAAAGACCATACCCTTAAGTCTCGACTGGGAGATTGTTCGATGGAGAGATTATGTCGTATATGGAAATTATAAATGATAAAAGGTTCACTGAATTAATTCACCAGTGATTGGGCTCCATGGGCTTGTGGTTGGACATCGACCGTGGAGTGTGGGAGAATTCCCAAATTGGCAGGGGTGCTAATTTTGGAATGATCAATCGACAGAGTGTTCGATTGATTTAGAGTAAGTCTTACTTGAATAATTAAATAATATTTAATTATAACCCACGGCCAATTATGTGGTGAACCTATGGGGGCATACACAATACACAAGTAGCGAAAGCGAGGAAATAAGAACGACCGAGTCGACTGGGTCGACTGGGTGAAAAATCGACTGGGTCGATTATATTAGGTGGGTCGATTGGGTCGACCCAATTGGAACAAAATGGGATCCAATTGGAATTGGATCAGGATCATAAATTAAATTGGAATTTAATTTGTGAATTAATTAATTAAGTTGGATTTAATTAATCAGAAAAGGATTTTAATTAAATAGACTTAGAGTCTGATTTAATTAAATGGGAGATTAAGTTAATTAATTGGGCTATTTAATTGGGAGATTAAATTAGGCCTGGTCAAATTAATTAACTGGGCCATGAATTAATTAGGAGACTTGGTCTTCTAATTAAAGAGGGTCATGGCCCATGTAGGAGAGAGAAGACCTAGTCCTAATAGGACTAGGTTAGAGAGAAAACTATAAGTAGCTTTCTTATAGTTGAATTTCACACAACTCCATATGCAAAAATTGAGCAAGAGCAAAAACTCTCTCCCCCTCTCCCTAGCTATATCGACCGAACCCTTCTTCCACTTGGAAGAATTTTTCGTTTTTGAGTTTTGTTCCTAAATCGTTCCTAATTCCTAGTTTATAATATATCTCGTGTTCTAGCTGATCGAGATATATTATTTTCGTGATATTGTGGTGTATCAACTCGTAGAGGTGCAACACGTGGGGCGCTACTCAAAAGGTCTGGGTCGATTTTGCCGGAGCAGAATTCAGAGCTCGTTTTGCTAGCCGAGGATTTGCAAGGAGATAGGTATAAACGAGAAAACTTATACTATCGTTTTATTTATATTCATATATATACAACTAGAGAATATCCTGGCAAGATTCCTTAAGAGGTCCTAAAAAGTTTTTATATTCCGCTGTGCCTAGAGCTGTTTTTCTTATCGAATCCCAACACCTTCCTCTTCTCAAACTCAAGCATTTTCTTCTATTACCAGGACGGGCCAGGGATAACCTCCCTTATCCCTCAGAACTTCATACGGCATTCTTGATTGCAAATCATGGTCCGAGCCTAATTCTACCGGTTCTTCAGTGAAAAGAAGAAGGCAGGTTTATGATCGACAGGGCTGGTGTTAGCCCTAAAGAGAAAGTCATTCGAGAATTCCTTGGTTCTCCCGTTCATACTGCCTTGGTTCATGAGATGGTTGGTCCGCTCCTAGAGAATACTTTCATGAAGGCAGTTCACCAACTGGTGGCCCTCAATTTGATCGAAGATCGCATAGAGGTGTACTTCAAAGCGATTCATGTCAGCCAAGACCGAAATGGCCAGGAGTATTCACCTGCAAATGTTCTGACGGTGAAGTACGAGCATCTTCGTTGGTCACATTTGGTGAAGGAGTTTGGGGTCCCTTTGCCCGTGCCCCCTCCTGATGTAGATCCTCCGAAGGCAGACGATGCGAGTACATCTGAAGCTGGTCGTTCGACTAGTCCTCGAGATGAGGAGGACGAGGTGGGTACCGACCAGGAGGACCATGATGACCAAGCGCCTTGAGATACTTTGGATGATATGTTAATCTAGTATTATCTGTATTATTTTCCTTCATACAATGCACTATTTGTTAATTTGTATAATTTTTATTCTTTCGGTTGTACAAGATAATTAGACATAAGTCCTTTTTGCATAAATTATTTCCTTTATCGGATTTCGTTTCATCGAACTGATTGATCGAGTATTACATTTCATTTTTGAATATGTCTTTTCGCGCCTCCTTTAGGGACCGTCCCGTCTTTTCCTTTAGTATAAATACAGGGGTAAAAAGTTCTCACTTATTTTACCGCGCGTCCCCACTTTTATAAAATATTCTCTCGAGTTGTTCGAGCCATTCCCCTCGATTATCCATTCTTTTCCTTAATTCTTCGAGAATGAGTTCTCTTTTCTCAAATACTTCCAAACGCACAGCGCGAGATCCTCCGAGGAATATTAGACCCAAGAGATCCTGAACCGGTGGTCCTTCTTCTGAACCTTCAGAACCCCGAGCAGCTACCAGCTCGGGGGCTCACACATCCGGCCTTTCTTCGAGCGAAGCTGATAACCCGCAAGGCCCAATAACTCATCAATCCACTATTCAACAAAACATTCGCTCGAGCCATCCTCCTACTTCGAACATTCAGAGAAGACCTTCTCCTGGGCGAGTTGATCAATCCTCTGAGGTCGAAATTCCTACCTCCCATTCTTTTTCCGAGCATGGTTCTCATGATCATGTTCAAATTGATATTCCTAGAGATAACCCTACTGCTGACTTTGCCACCGACCAAGGCCGGTCGATAAACGAGGACGTGCTGGTTGGTGGCGACCTAGCTTCAGATCCGCCTCTGGGGAGTTCCCTTGAACGGTCTATTACGGAAAATTACACTGATTTCCTTTTTGCTGATACTACCACGACCACACTTGTTTCCTCTGCTGAAGCTGGGACCTCTTCTCAATATCGAACGGTTCAACAGGCTGAACATCAAGTTCGTTACTCTGCTTCGGGAAAGGCTGTTCTGGTGAGTCCAAATCCAAGAGACTCTCCATTTCAGCTGGACGATTGTTGCATTAGGAGCAAGTTTATGATATTATGGAGTCCGACACTCCTCGCCACGACGGGGTCCCTTCCGACTCCGTGTATCCTGGGACTTGTGAGCCCGACCCGTTATCCTGGAATCTAGGGCTTAGCACCATCCTTCCTGGCGAGCTGAAGAAATACGAGGATACGTCTAATCTACGCCTTGTTCAATCTCTCTTCAAACTCTATGAGCAGGTAAATTTTCTGTTTCGCTCCTTATTCTGGACGTTTCACTCTTTGGATTCCTTACTAATTTGCCTATTAATTGCTCAGGGAAAACACATAGTCCTGCAACTTAGGCCTTCAGAATGATGATTCTTGGCTTAGAAAAGAGGCTCTGAGAACTCGACTAGAGAAAGAGACCAGCTCTCATGAGGCCCCTTCACTCCAGAGGTAACTTCTTACTGATGAAGTTGAGAAGATGCGTACTGATAATCTGGCTCTTCAGAAGGAGAGAGATGACTTGGCTCAACTGAATAAAAATCTAGAGAGCACAATAGAGTTTCGGATGCAGCAGGCGGGAAAATTCTCGACGAGGTGCCTTTGACGAAGGTTTTGAGCAAGGTTACCAGAAACGCCTGGACGAGTTGATGGCCTTTCTAGGGACTCCAAGGCGTGCTTCTTCGACTAGGCCCTCTGGTTCCGATCACCAACAGTAGTTTAGTTGGCCTTTTTCTCTCTTTTTTTTTTATGTGTAAATGAACAAAGACATTTTTGCCCATCTAATGAGTATTACTTCTTTCGATCTCTTTTTTTTATCGATTAAATCTCGTGTACATGCTACGTCGATTATTGTTTACGTTGGAATACGTAGGATGCCGTCGTCGATTAGACATAAGTCTTCTGGGAATATAAAAAGTCATTTTTAATAATGTCTCCATTTTCCAAGGATGCGACGCTTCTTCTTCCTCCTGCTAACATTAAAGTTACTCAGACTTATAAATATGTAAGGGAAGTTACCTGAACTCTCCAAGATGGATTCAAATAATTCAATCTTAATATTTATCTTCGCATTCAAAGAATTATCTCATGAAGTTTTTTGTCGAACCAAATGGCGATTAATTGTCTTTGAAGATCCTCCTCATTTTGGTTTGGGTGGAATTGGAAAATGGAGGATTCATCTTTTACTAGGGGATTCTCCATATCAAAACCAGTTTTAACGAAAAACTGGTCAGTTCATTAAAAGGGGCAACACTTCCCTTCATTGGTACTTCCTTCGAAGAAGGCGGAGACTTTGTAAGGGATAGGTGAAGTGTTGTTACAATTTTCTCCGTCCGGCGTCCTTGCAAAACCCCTTGTTGAATGTGTCAGTCTCCTTTGTCGGGGATGTATTACTAGGGGCTAGTGTCCTTCTCTGATCAAGGAGGATACTTTGTCATCAAGGTGCATGTCTCGAGAAGCACATGCAACAACTCGGAAATCGATCATCGTAGTCGAGAAAACGCCATTAGCCCTTTGTAATAGTTGTAGGTTCTAACGAAATAGGAAAGTGATTTTGATCTTGTAGAATGTAATAATTCTATTAATAAAATTACTTTTATTTTTCAATCTCTTGTGTCCATTCGAATGTTTATGATTCCCAACTTATATTTCTCGTCGAGATACTCAGTTCCTGATTAGATCCATATTCAATATCTTGTCAAAACGCTTAGGTTGATGTCCTTTGTCGAAATATACAATTTTGGTTTTTCATTGAAGTTCATGTTCAATCGTTTGTCGAGATACTTAAATCGATATCTCTTATTGAGAGACCTGATTCTTTTTTTTTTCTTTGTCGAAAATCGTATTTTGCGGGTCGGAGATCTCCGACGGGATTTTGTTTTCCGAAAACCTATATAAAGGCCTTCACTGCTGCTTTCACATAACTTAAGTACAAATCTGCTCTTTTAATTTACTAACACTGTATTCGAATCTCTGGAAAAAAAAAAAGTATCTGTTCATAGCTTGTTACTTCCAATATCCTAGAATCATACAACCATCTTACTTGCTACATACAATCCATAATGCAACTGATTTGGTATGGGTGGAATTGGAAAATATAGATCTGACCTATAGGTCCAAAGTCCCAAGATCTCTCAATGCACTCTTCTGGAATATTAGGCAGTGACGATATCGAAGATCTGCTCGAGAAATAATTGCTGCTCCTTATATTCTGGGAGTTTTTTTTTTTTTTTTCGAGCTAAGAGAAAAGCTGGATTTTATTCTGGCTTTCTTGGCATAGGTGTCCATAGTATTTTGCGTAAAACATGTAATTATCTTTGGAGTTTCTGCAGTTTCCCTGTAATTTCTTCTTGCGATAATAGGTCCCAATATTCAATCATTATCATCTTTTCTCCAAATTATTCCAATTTGCCATATCCCGAGGGGATTTTCTTTTTACTTTACGACCTCGATATTTCCTTTGTGTGAAGTAGTCGACTAGGTAGTTCGATCAGCCTATTAATTCCTCGGAAATCGATCTTGATACGATGAGTTATTCCGACTAATTTTCCAATTTATCGAGGGATGTCATCGACAACGAATGCGACCGTTCCAACTGACTTGTCATAAATACGGGGAGTTAATAAGTCAAGCCTACCGCCGTTGATTTAGTCTTTCCCTATCCATATGATCAATCTTGATATGCCTATAAAAGGCAACAACTCATTTACCATTTTTAATCATAGCCCAAATATGGGAAATACAGTTTTCTCTGACTTCGTTCTGCCAACTGATCCGATAACTTTTAAGAAAGCACACTATTATGAACGTGCTTGTCATGGTTATCAGTCTTTTATCTTGCCTAGTGCTGACGAGTCCCACTAGCGCCCTACCTAGTACTGACAAGTCCCATGTCGGTCTCAGCTATAGTCTTCTATAGTTGGGGTTGGAGGGATTTGATCAGTACATGGAGGGTCCGGATCTAATCAGCATCCCCGTTCTTGGGGTTACTTTCGGAGTGCCCCAATGTCGGGATATGCTGGTAGATTTTCACTTTTTGCGACGATCCTAGCAGGATCTTGTTTTGCTCGAATAACCACAACAAGCTATCAGGCTTTTTGGAGGTTAATTCGATTAAAATGGGAATCGATCTTCCGAGCCTGGCCATCGAACTAAAGAAGTCGACCATCCTGAGCAGCATGTTTCTTAGGTGGTTGAAGAAGAAGGTCGAGGTACTAGGGAGGAGATTGGTGTTTCTGTGGACATTGTCGTGAAAGCATCAACCTGTTAGATAGGGCTTTTTTATTTCTGTAAGGCGAAAGATGTAATCGTGTATTTGTAAAAATGAATCTAATAAAAGTTCAACCCATATCTTCCGCGCATGATTTTACTTTTGCTTCTTAGATCAATGGTGAGTATTTTTGTATTTCGACTCAATATGTTTTACTCATGTTAGGTTTTTTACCAATTTTTGGTTTTAACCCTTTAACTCGAAAATTGGAGATCGATGAGTGTTTATCGACCTAATCGGTTTTACTCATTTTATACTTAGGTTTATTACCAATTTTTCGTTTTAACCCTTTAACTCAAAAATTGGAGATCGATGAGTGTTTACCGACCCAATCGGTTTTACTCATTTTATACTTAGGTTTTTTACCAATTTTTGGTTTTAACCCTTTAACTCGAAAATTGGAGATCGATGAGTGTTTACCGACCCAATCGGTTTTACTCATTTTATACTTAGGTTTTTTTACCAATTTTTTATTTTAACCTTTTAATTCGGAAATTGGAGATCGCCGAGTGTTTACCGACCCAATCGGTTTTACTCATTTTATACTTAGGTATTTTTACCAGTTACTGATTTTAACCCTTTAACTCGAAGATTGGAGATCAATGAGTGTTTACCGACCCAATCGGTTTTACTCATTTTATTCTTAGGTTTTTTACCAATTTTTCGTTTTAACCTTTTAATTCGGAAATTGGAGATCGCCGAGTGTTTACTGACCTAATCGGTTTTTACTCGTTTTATACTTAGATTTTTTACCAATTACTGGTTTTAACCCTTTAATTTAAGCAATGACTTTTTATAGACTTTAATCATAATAAAGGAACAACATTTGAAGAAATAACCAAAAGCTTTTATTATTTTAAATTGTAACAAATGGTTAACTAGTAAAAAATATTATAAAATCAAAATTATAAAAAATAACATTAGGGTGCCGTTCATCAACGTCCATAGTATCTTCTTAAGTTGACTGCATTCCAAGTTCTCGGTAAAGGTGTTCCATCCATGTGAGCAATTTTGTATGAACCCTTCTTTCCTACGCCAATGACGATGTAAGGTTCATCCCAATTTTGTTGTAACTTTCCCATATGTTTTGATACTTCTACCTTCTTTAAGACCAAATCTCCTTCCTTAAAGAATCGTATTCGGACCCTTTGATTGTAAGCTTTTTCCATGTTCTTGGTAACCTGCAAACATACTGCAGCTTTTTCCCTTAACGCCTCCGTCAGATTGATATCGTCTTTCCTTCTTGCTTCATTACTTTCATTATCGAACAATTCGATCCTCGGGCTTGGAACTAACGCTTCGACTGGAATGACAACTTCTGATCCATAAACTAAATTGAAGGGAGTCTCACCGGTCGAGGCTTTAACAGTTGTTCGATTGGCCCAAATTACTCCGGGGAATTCATCCAACCATTTTCCTTTAGCAGCGTCTAGTATTTTTTCCAAAGACTTAATAATTTCTCTGTTTGCCACTTCTGTTTGACCATTAGCCCTTGGGTGTCCTTCCGATGTAAAGTTTTGTTGAATCCCAAATTTCGAGCACCAATCCAACTCTTGTTTTCCCGCGAATTGAGTTCCGTTATCGGAGATTAGAACTCGAGAGATTCCAAATCGACAGACTATATATTTCCATAAGAAGTTAATAACTTGAAATTGTGTAATTCGCGCTAGAGCGATGCATTCGATCCATTTGCTAAAATACTCTACTGCGACCAAAACATAGCTCTTCTTTGATCTCGCCATGGGGAATGGTCCAACTATGTCTATTCCCCACTGGTCGAATGGCCAGCAAATAGGTATAGGGTGAATTTTTTCTGCGGGCTGATGGTTTATGTTTGCATGAATTTGACAGTAATGGCATCTCTTTACATATTCTATTGTGTCATGGTTTAGGGTAGGCCAATAATACCCCGTTCGTAGAAATTTTAATGCCAGTGCTCGAGCTCCGCTATGGTTTCCTGCCTCTCCTTCGTGAATCTCCTTGAGTACATCCGGGATCTGTAGTTCGGAAACGCATTTTAAAAGGACGCCTGAGACTGATCTTTTGTAATGTTTTTCGTCTAAGATCGTGTATCTGGGCGGGCGATATTTTATTCTTCGAGCTTCATTCTGATCGATCGGGAAGGTCCCATCTGAAAGATAATGCATTATTAGAGTCGTCCAACTATCCTTTCCCAAATCGATTTCCATTATTTCTGTATTAGGCAGGCTGTCTATGTCTATTGCTGGGGTGTTCGAAATCAGCCAAGTGATTACTCTTTCGGTTCGGCCATCCCTTGATACTGTAAATTGAGAAAACTGATTTGCCCATTTGTTCTCTGATCGTGGGATGTTCTGTATTTCAAACTTATCGAATTTTTCTGCGAGCTCCTTTACCTTAGCCAGGTATTTTATCATGTTGTACTCCTTTGCCTCGTACAAACCCTCTATCTGACGCTAAACCAGTTCCGAGTCAGTTAATACTCTTAGAGTCTTGATGCCAGCCTTAATGGCCATTTCCATTCCTGCAATCAAAGCTTCATATTCGGCCTCATTGTTAGTTACCATAAAATCTAAAGTGATTGCGTAGTTTAGATCCTCATTTTCGGGTCCTCTAAAATTAATTCCGGCCCCGCCTCCTTCCTATTCGAGGCCCCTATCAAGATGCATTAACCAAGTGTGACTTTCGACAATCATTACGTCATTATCACAAGCTGCTGTTTCGTTGAGAGTTTCGCTAGACGAGCTTGGGGTCTCCAAGAGGAAATCAGCGAGGACCTGAGCCTTTATGGCAGTTCTTAGTCTATATTCAATCTCGAATTGACCTAGTTCGATAGCCCACTTAATCAATCTTCTGAGGTCTCTGGCTTTGCAAGAAGTTGCCTTAGCGGTTGATTAGTGAGTACAATAATTTTGTAGGTTAAAAAGTATGGTCGAAGTTTTCGTGCTGCAACTACCAAAGCCAAAGCAAACTTTTTTATCTCCAAGTAATTCTTTTCCGATCCTTGTAATAGTTTGCTTAGGTAATATGCTGGCTTATGTTCTGACCCTTCTATCTTTACCAAAATTGAACTTATTGCTACCTCCGAGATGGATATGTAAATAAACAAAGGTTGTCCTTCAGTCGGTTTAGCTAGTAAGGGTGGTGAAGTTAGATATTCTTTTAGCTGATTAAATGCCCGATCACAATCTTCAGTCCATAGAAAGGTCTTCGCTTTTCGCAAGGTTTGAAAGAAATGCAGGCTCTTATCGGCTGATTTGGATATAAACCTATTTAATGCAACAATCTTTCCAACCAAGCTCTGCACCTGAGAGATTGTTTTCGGTGGTTTCATTTCTGTTATAGCTAGTATCTTTTCTGGATTTGCCTCTATTCCCCATTGGAGAACTAGGTAACCTAGGAATTTTCCAGACTTAACTCCAAATGTACACTTCGTCGGGTTTAACTTCATGCGGTATTTTCTTAGAATCTTGAAACATCGGTCCAGGTGAATAATATGATCTTCCTCATTCATGCTCTTCGCTAGCATGTCGTCCACATAGACTTCCATTATTTCTCCGATCAATTCTCTGAACATCAAATTAATCAGTCTTTGGTATGTTGCTCCAGCATTCCTTAATCCAAAAGGCATTACTATGAAACAGTATACTCCTTGTTCAGTAACAAAGGCTGTCTTTTCCTGATCATGCTCGTCCATGTAGATTTGGTAAAAACCTTGGAAGGCATCCATCATTCTAAAAATAGTGGATCCTGCGGTCGAGTCGGCCAGTAGATCAATTCTCAGGAGAGAGTAAGGGTCACGAGGACATAATTTGTTGAGGTCGGTGAAGTCGTTGCACATTCTCCATTTATTGTCCTTTTTATCCCCTTTGGCTACTAATACCACATTGCATAACCATTTCGAGAAATGTATCTCCGTAATTTGTTTAGCCATTAGCAGCCTTTCAACTTCTGCTTTAATTATCTTATCCTTTGTAGGACCATGGTTTCGCTTCTTCTGACGTGCTGGTTTCGCTGTCGGGTCGATTTTTTGTGAGTGTGTGATAATTCTCGGGTCTATGCCCTCTATATCTTCCGCACTCCAGGCGAATACGTCGACGTTCTCCCTGATAAAATTAACGAGCATGAGTTCCCCTTCCGGGCTAAGTTCTGTCCCGATCTTAGTGGTTTTCTTGGGGTCATTTTCTACTAGCATACATAATGTCCTTATGTTCAGGTGGCTTAAGGGTGAGATCGACCGGCTCTTTTCCTTTTCGATCTATTCTATCTGTACTCGGTATATCAATTTCTCTAGCTCTTTCGACAGTATTTTCTTCGAGTTTTCTTTTTGCTGGAGTAACATATTTAAATTTATCACCCAGCGCTAGGGAGGTATTATAACAATCCCAAGCCATACAATGATCATTAACTATTTCCCCTATGCCTGAAACCGTAGGAAATTTTATCTTCTGGGGGTAAGTCGAGACGACTGCTCGGAATAGGTTGAGTGTTGGTCGACCTAATATAGCATTGTATGCGAAAGGTGCTTCCACGACTAGAAACTTGATCATTTTTACTACCCGTACAGGTCTTTTTCCTAACGAAACACTCAAGTTGATGGTCCCGGATGGCACGATTTCTGATCCTCCAAATCCCACTAAGGGTGTTGCCACCCTTTGGAGTGTTATCTCGCCTAAGTTCATTTGCGTTAGGACCTCTCTTGAAATAATGTTGGCAGAACATCCATTATCAATCAGTATCCTATTGACATTGTAGTTTGCTATCTCAAGTGATACTACTATGGGGAAGTCGGGGTTATCTTCGTTGGTATCCCATGTGATATTTCGAGGTACTTCATCTTCATTGAAACTGATGGATTGCTCTTTCAGAACCTTATTCTCGAGTGCGTCGGCGCGCGTTACGACTATCCCCTCCCGCGGGTCCACCGAAAATTATGTGTATCATTCCGTTCACATGGTCGTTGTCCATATCTTGAGGTGGATTGTTGTTCGGGGTTCGTCTTGGCAGGGTTCTTCTTCGATTAAGATTTCGAGGGCTTCTGGTTCTGTTCCTTTTTCTACTATTTCGTTCGACATATTCGTCCAACTTCCTCTTGATTTCCTGTTTAGATGGAAACAGTCTTCGGTACGATGGCCATGAGCGCGATGGTACCGGCAATACAAATTGTAATTTTTGGCTCCGGGCTTAGCTTATGTAATTCTCTTAGCCAGAGGAATCCAATTGTTCCTTTCAAGCAACACTAGGATTTCTTCCTAGGAACATTCAATTTAGTGTATTCCAATTGATCTACTTGATTCCTCGGAGGTTGCTCTGCTGATAGGGGTCTAGCATAGACATTAGGTCTTTTATCCTGATCATTGCGGTTGTAATCCAATCTTTGAAAGACATTCCCTCGTTTGAGGGATCGGTCGTAATCCGTTAGTTTTGGGATTGGTGCTTTATCATGTCGCTTTATCCCCGACGTTGAAGCTTTATTCCTATTTTTGTCTTTAAAGGAGTTCATCTCTTCTTGAGTCATATATTTCGAGGCTAAAGTCATAATCTCGCGAATGTTCTTGGTTGTTTTTTACTTAGAGCATTACCAAATTGCCTATTCTTAGTAAGATCGAACAATATGGAGATTATGTAATCGATGTTAGGAGAATCGAATCTTTAGTAGCTCCACATTGACCTTCCCAACCAGCTCCTTAAAGATTCTCCTTGTTGATGGATGGTTCCGAGGTAACTCATAGGGAGTTTTTGTCTTTTCTAACTAGCAAATTGTTGAGTGAGTTTGTTACATAATTCATGGAAGCTAAAAATGGAATTGGTTGGCTGTTTGCCAAACCAATCCAATGCTAACCCTTCAAACGTCGTAACCATCAACTTAGCAGTATATTCAGCCGAGTGAGCGTATAAATTTATTATATTTGTAAAGCTGAATATGTAATCGTCTGGATCGGTGGTACCATCATAACGAGGCAGACGTCCTGGCACTTGCCCAGATGATTGCGCTTCCTTGATTTCTATACAAAAAGGGAAGCATGCGCCTATGCTTTCTTGAACTTCTCTACTTCTTGCCCATGGCTGTTGAGTAGCTATCAACCTTTGTTCTACGCGTTCCTGTACCATCTTTTCGATTTCTCTTTCGAAACCCGCACGGTTTTCGGTTGACTAGGTACTGGATCGACCATATCGTCGTCGATAGGGATAATAATATGTTCTTTCAATTCTCGATTTACGGGACGAGCAGTGGCTCTTGCCCGATTTTGTCTTCTTCGGATGTGATTATCGATCGGTTTTCCATTACTCATGTATGGAGTAGCCAAAGATTGCCGATCGGTTCCTGGGCTATCGGCCTGATCTAAGACGTGATCGGTCGGCCTTTGAGTTCTCCTAACAGGTTGCGCCGGAGCTATTCTCGGATTTCTAGGCTCTTGTTCGGGAATTGTCAGGAGTTCATGATATAGAGAATTCATCAACTGCGCTAACTGTCTGAGCTTTTCTTCCCTCTCTGGTAATGGGAGGGGGATTATTCTAAGTATAGGCTCCGCAGGGATTGGATCTGCCTGTGGAATCTGTGGTTCCACAGGATCCTGCACGTTGGAGTTAAGGTGATCCTCTTGACCCGCGGGATTGTCGATTTCCTGTTGTTGATGTTGGTCCAACAGATCGTTGATGCCTTCATCATCGGTATTCTCGCGCACCCCATCCGTTGGTGGGGGTGGGTGCGTAGTGTTGCTTCTCCCGTCGTTGCGTGTGTTCTTCCTCGGGCGAGCCATATGTCTATCGAATAATTAACTGAGCCCCACGGTGGGCGCCAACTGATTTTATCAAATTTCGTTAGGTTCAGTAATATCAATAATAATATGATCGAGGTTAGATTGTATATGATTTACGGGCTTAGTTATTTTATTCCGGATGGATCTAAAGATGAACAATACGCAACGCAAGAATAGTATGAAATAGTACATAATATGTGTAGCAAAAGCTCTCTTATTAGATTGATCAAGTATTACAATGTAAGTAGGCATAAGTATGATATTATGAGTTGTGTCCTAACACAATATAAGTGAAGGATTTATATAGGTCTTCTTCCCTAGCTATACAAGGAAACATAACCATAATTGGACTCAGACTGATGTCCCTCTGGTCTTCGGACTCTGGGGCTAGGTCGCGAGACGCTTCTTATTAGGTCGAGATGTTCATTATAGTCGATTCGCACTTGGGCAGAGTATCTAGTCGGGCCAACCTTATCCTTCTCGATTTCTCGAGTACCTTTTGGGGTGTAAAATAGCCCCCATCAAATTTAATCTAATCTATCTAACTTACTATTATTTCAAGGGGGTATTTTGGTCAAGAACATTGATTTTGACTCAAATTCTTTTTTCTCCTAGTTTTGAATTTTTTTTAAAAATTGAAATGCACTAATTTCACAAATTAAATTCGGATAAACTTCTTTCCCACACCCGTCCACTTCTTTTGAAACCACGGGATGTAACCTCTATCAACTTTCCCTCAACCTCTTTTGATATAACTTCTTTCCAACTTCGATCCCCTGCACCTCCTAAGAAACCAAAACTACGAACTACCCCATTTTCTCAGGTTTCCAACTTCCATCTTTTTTATATTATAAAGTCATATGATCCCCGAAAGTTTTTTCCTCTAGAAAATCTAACAACAATCTGGACCAAACCTCCGCCGACATGGAGATGAGAAGCCGGAGAAATTCTTCTCTTGCGATGAAGTTCTCGATTTCTGAACATGTATCCGCACATATAGAGCTAAGTAATTTCTGAATATTTTGATACATATGGAGAGATCCCGATATGCCTTCTGAGGTAATTAATGGGAACATTAATTAGTTTCTCCTATGTTCACTGTATATTTTCTAAGCTTTCTGGTGCTTATTGTCTTAAAAACTTATCACCACTCATCTTTGGATCTCTACATTATCGTATCATATGTTCTGTATGCCACTTTTTTTCTTCTCTTTTTATTGCATGCGCTGGCTAGCTCTTTCTTTCTGTCTTTTTAATATGTACTATTATTTTTTCCCAAACTATTGACACATTGATTTTCCTTACTCCACATGATGGGAGAATTGGGCTAAATTCAAGACATATATATAATATGTCACATGTATTTTGATTCTTGATCATATATACATGAAATGGTAACCGGTTATTAACTTATGATTCATTTGGCATTTCGATGAGCCATAAGCTACATTCATACTTTCAAAGCTTATCATCACTATTGACCTCTTTTTTTCTTTTTCCTTTTTTTTTTCAGATAATTGAATGGTCCAGTTACATTTGTTTTAAAGCTTCAACTGTAAGAATCTCTATTTTAGTGCAATATTTGGGACACTCAATGATTTTATTGCAGGGAATACTTTTATGAAACCTGAAATTCTTGATCAAGATCTTAGGAAACAGCCTGGAACCAGATGAAAAAGGATCAAGGCAAGCAAACCATTTGGGAGAGATGGTCACATTTGATTGTATTGCAATTCAATGTAACATGACAATGGTTTTTATGTACTAACTGTAAATTGTGCTATACATGAAACTTTACAATTGATAGGTATTGTTAACAATGTTTGTAGGGGCATTCTATTCTAGGATTTTTTTTGTCATTAGGTATGGATTGTAATTGAAGTATGATTCCATAAGTGTTAACAATGCTTTTTTCCAAATACTTAAGTTACACATACTTTTTCCCTTTTTTTTTTTTAATCATTTATAGACCTTTTATCTTTTGATTTAATAAAAAATTACTTGGAGAATGAAGATAAAAAAGTATTTATATCATTTGCATGATAAGAAGTCATATATTTTATGCCATGAATGTATCATATATTCGTTCTATAGAAGTAATTACGTTTAAGTTTTAATGTTTATATTTGTTAGAAACATTTCTTGGTAATAACTTTCAATACTACTTAAGATTTACAACTATAGAAAATTAACGTTCTTTGAGTAACACACTCAAAAGCTTACTACTAAATGTGTTAAGTATTAAAGTATATTTTATCGGAAACATTTCTTGGTAGTAATATTTTTTAATATTACTAAAGATTTATAGCTATAGCAAATCAACTTTGTTTAATTAACACACTCAAAAGCTTACTTGCACAAGCGGATATAATTTTTACCTACTTGAAGACCATGATAAATTTTCTGTCTGAATTGAATAAATATTTAATAATAAGTTCCTAGATAAAGCTTTGCTATTATAAGTTAAAAAATAGTTTAATTTAAGAAAAATAGTTTTCATGAATACATATTTGGTTCAAATAAATTAGTTGAAGTTGGTAGTATAAACAAGCTTCAATTTACAAATGGTGAGACACAAGTGTTCAATTATTTTGATTTCTTATCAACTTAAACTTTCATTCTAAGCCATCCGTTACTTTATATAACCATCTTCTACATTATGGATATTGAATATTTATAGCTTATTTATATACATAAATATTTTTTTAGCTCTCATAATATTTCAAACTCTTTATTTAACATTTTTTCATTATTATATAAAATAGTTAGTATAGCACCGTGCATAGCACGGGTTTAGGCTAGTTTTTATTTATACCTGCAATTTTAATCCATATCATCGCAATTTTAGTATTAATTTGGAAATTTTGCCGAAGACCGCCACAATGCAACGTGTCAACTTTTTTCCTCGCTATTTTGATCAAATCCTCAAAGAAGTTATATAACCGATTTAATTAAATTTAGAACATTTTGATCAAAGTAATTGCAAAATATAGTACAGGAAACAAGAAAAATTAGAAAAATTCTTAATTATTTCAGGTCTAATAGATATACTAGATTATTAAGGGGATTCTAGGGTGCCGTTACGTTAGGTGCCGCTAATTTAACATACTAGGTGGTATTACCACACAATGTTTATGACATTGTTTAGTATAACTCTCATGTGACAGTACATGCTCGCATTACATAGTATTAACCTCATATATTTAGTATGACCCCCACATCATGAGTATTTATTCCAAATTAGGTGGTACTACCACGTAATATGTGTCACATTCTATGGTATAAATTATATATGACAGTACGGACTCACATTCCATAGTATTAACCTCATATATTCAGTATGACCACACATCATGTAATATGTATTCCACATTAAGCGGTACCATGCAATTTGTATCACATTCTACGTTATAACTCACATGTGACCGTACATGTTCACATTGAATAGTATTAAACCCTTATTTTTAATATGATCCCACGTCATGTAGTATTTATTCTATATTAGGTGATTTATGTAATTTTTTCAAAGTTATTTTTAATTATTCAAAAGAAAAATTACATATTATTTATTTTAAAATATTATTGTAACATTCATTTATTTATTTTCATAATAATTTATTAGAAAATAATTTACAATTTGATGTTACTAAATATATAGTATATTATATATTGGTTGTGGTATAGTATCACTTACTATAGTATATATTATTATGAAATGTTGATAACTTGTTTAACAAAGTACTAATTAATGTCATATATATTGGTTATAACTAGCGATACCTAACATAGCGATACCTACATAGCGACACCCTATAATTTTTTGATTATTAATTGTAACAATGTGATGCTCTAACAATTTTATAAGGGATACATAAGAATCAGTGGAATGTTGATAACTTGTTTAACAAATTACTAATTAATGTCATATCTATTGGTTATAACTAGCGATACCTAACGAAGCGACACCCTATAATTTTTTGATTATTAATTGTAACAATGTGATGCTCTAACAATTTTATAAGGGATACATAAGAATCAGTGGTCAATGATTTAAAAAGGAAGAAAATGGTGTGCAAGTAATTTCATCCCTGTTCAGTGGCCCAATCCGCCAAATGGATACACCTTTTTCCATCTTCAATAATTGATCATTAAACGCAAATAATATAACTATTCATTGCAAAAAAGTGTTGGCCTATTTGTTTGCGCAAGAGATCTTCTGTCCCAAATAGGTGTACCACTTTGTGTCCCATTTTTAATAAACTGACACGTGTCCAATTTCATTTTTCTGCATCATACAGGATCATTTCTCTCTTCTTCTCCAATCCTTCAATCTTATCATTACAAAGTTCAATTTTTATGGTTTCTAAAATCTCTGTTGTTCTTGTTCCATTCAATTCTTCTAGAGATATTCGTGTATTGCAATTAATTTTTAATAGTTACCGTGTTATTTCAAAAATGATATAATCGACTAAGAAATACTACTAATTTAGATAAAACTCTGTAGTGCTGTTTTTACAGCAGCATAGATCCGTTTTCGAGTTGTAAATCTCTGCCATAAGTAGTATTTATGGATAAAACTGAAACCTAGAAACCTTTTAGACTGTATATTAAAATTTCCAATTTGAATGCCTGTAAAATTTACAATTAACAGTTTATGTTTGTTGTTGTTCGTATATATTCTGATGAGCATTAATCAAATTTCAATGGGTTGTTTTTCATTTTCATTCTGACAAACAAAACATCAATTAGATCTAAATAATTAGTTGTTTTCCAAGTTAATTCCGATGAAAACTCACCAGAATTATGATATTTGATATGGTGGCATATGGGATTCAAGGGAATATGGAAGGTAGTGGATACAAATGAGCACGTGGAAGAGGTTAGTGTGAAGGAAATAATCTTGTGTGATGCGGGTTAAATGTAATTGCCATGTGTCACTTATCTATGAATGTGACACAAAGTGGTACACAATATTGGGACAGAAGATCCTTAGGGATTTGCGTGGCACCTCCCAAGTTTTATTTGTGTTTTAAAAATATCAAACAAATATTTATCTGTTATAAGTTATATGTTAGTGGATGTCCATGTTAATGTAATATTCATTGTATTGAATATATATATAGTGAATATTGAAGACTTGTAATTTATGGCTTTTGAGGTTCTCCTTTAGCCCTATATATAGAGGCTAATTGTAATGTATTTATACATGAATAATAACTAATAAAATTCTCTCCCTAGTTCACTTTCTTCTCCACAGTTACATTTTAGTTTTTGCTTGTTATTCTTTTAATTTCATAACACATTATCAACACGATATGTTCTATCTTTTGATTCAAAGTTCGCTAATCGGATCCGTAAGAAAGTTCATATTTCTCACTTCAAAAGGTAAGATCGAATCGACGAATGAGTAAGATGGTGAGTTATTTATTTTATTACATATTATATATTTCATATTAAATATGTTATGCTTATACGAACATTAATATACTAACGAAAGGAATCAATTGAAATATATGTTACATCATATGATCCTATGTTATTTGGCATCTATATCAATTTCCCGTGTATAGTTGAATATCTTTTATTATATCAAGAACTTGAAGTTCATAAAGTCAAATAATATGTTAGGCTGGAAGCCTAAATAATACAAATGAGAATTTAAATGTTTTGGTACATTTTTATGTTAGGCTTGAAGCCAAGTTATAAACTCAATCCTAAAGATTTGAGTATATTTTATTTGTATATCTTATTTTAGGCCTGAAGCCTAGATGCCAAGGGCATAGAGCTCAAAACATATGCGTTCAAACCCGGAGATTTGAATACATCTGACTTTGATTCAATATATTGATTGGCCTTGATTGAATGTGTTGATTTTGAATCTTGAACAAATATGAAAGCCATAAAATGTGCTCATGAGAAATGAAAAGAATGAAAAGCCATGATTTATATCTTGTTAAAGTAAAAAAGTTCTCAATCTTGGAGTTAATGAATCAAAAATTGTCAAAATATGTTAAATCAAAAGGTTCTTGCAATACATATTCATTTGCTCTTTAGTCAATTAATAATTTTTTATTTTTGTATATTTGAGAACCAAAATTAGACATGATCAATTAATAAAGTTGAGAATTGATGATAGTGACTACTAATTAGAGAATAGCATTTGTATGTAAAATTGTACAAATGGGGTACATATTATTAAATTAACAAATATTTAACAATGCTTAGTAAGCTTGTAAAACTATTGGTTTGAATTCACTAGAATGTAAAGAGTCTCAAAATATAGTTATGAAATGGGACATTTGATAAAGATAAAGTGAAGGCAATGTTTCATTCGTAATTTCCTCCGTGAAGGATTGAAATCCAATATAGGACCCATTTGTTCCAAAATATTTGGAGGAATTATTTTAACAACAAAGTTGTGATTGTTTCCACTTGAGTAAAACTATATTCATGTGAATTGAACTTTCTTTATTCCGGTCCAAGCTAAACGGCAAATTTAAGCTCATTTTCACATTTGGCATGAATTGATAATATGTTTTTGTTTATGGATGAATTTATAGATAAAAGCATGTGTTGCCATTTAGAATTCCTTTAAGAATATCTAATTTAATATTTTGTCATATTTTTTGGCTAAAATTCAGAACTTTCGAAGGTCGAAATTTCTTGTATCGGCAATTTGAATTCTTACAATTACTGGACTAATACGAACTTGAATAAAGAGAATTCAATTATCTAAAAGATATTTTTCTTTAAAAGCTTGCTATTTAAGTTCGCACCTGAAGTTGCGACATTTTAAATTGAGAAATGAAATCCTCGACTAAAAACTAGTTATCAATTTGGAGATATAGTATTACAACTTTGGAAATCCTAAATTCATTTTAAGTAGCAATAATTTGGAGAGATTTTAAGAAATACTACCAATTTGATTATGGTACTTGAAAAATGAAACATTGATGAAAAATCATAACTTCTATTATGATTGATAAGCATCCCCGAAATGGATGCAAATGTGAATATAAATAATTTATTCTCAAAGGGGTTCTCATGGAATATACGATAGACATTGACATTATTTAGACATGATCAAATTATTTTATGCATTTCATATATTGATTGCATCATACCATCCGAAACGAAACGAAATAGTGGTAAAACTTGGGGAAAATAAAGGTATATATGCAAATTGATTCTACAAGGCATCAAAATGACACTTGTTGAAAGAAAAATTCATCAAGTGAAAACGAATTACTATGATGTCAGTGACATTCTTGATGATAAAAATTGAATCACCCAACTTAAGTAATTTGGATGTGGATAATATCTATTGAGATAAGTAGAGCTAATAGTGATAATAAAATAATAATAGTTAATATGAAATTAAGTTTATGGCATAACGTTTTCTGATTAAATATCTGAATTTCTGATATGATTTATTATATTTCAATTATGTAATTAGGTATGATTTGAGTGGATGGAAAAATATATGTGATAAAAGTCAATCTACCGCAATTCATATTTAAAGTTAAGATTATATTAATTCATGCTTGAAATGTAAATAAGAACTTCTCATATTGTCTCAATTATGATTATAAAGAAATTGTTTAATTCTTAAATGAAAAAAAAAAAGTAAAATATATATAATATTTTTTATGCCTTTATTTGTATTAATTTATCTTATCTCATGTCGTGATTAAAAGTAAAATGAGAACTAATTAATGTAATAATTATTTCATTTTGATTAAATTATTCACCAAGTCATGAGCTACGAGGTGACTTTGATGAGATTCTTGAGCTTATGAATCCTTCATAATAAGGAAAGACTTATTATTTTGATTAACCTCATTTATTTAAAGACTTCAAATGTGGGGATTATATAGAAAGAAATGTGTTTGAACAATTGAAACACATATTACAGTAAATTAGAAGTTTATTTATCAAAATAAATTTGGCATAACCTGTTAGACCATCCTGGATAAAATATGATGCGGATTTTTTTTTGGAGAATTCATATGGATCTTCACTGAAGAACCAGACGATTCTTCAAATCAAAGAATCCTTTTATGCTGCTTGTTCTCAAAGTTAATAGATTACTAAATCATTTAAATTAAGAATGTGTTAGAATCTTCAGCTTTTTTGAAACACATTCAAAGTTAAATGGTTTCTTTTTCCACTTATATTTTTTGTAATTTTTTATAATATTACTTCGTTTTTTCACATTCATATTATTGTGGGATATCTAGATTTTTATTACAACACATTTTATTATAAGGTTTAATTATTTTTATTCCATTTATTCATGTACATTTTTCTACTATGCGTTATTTTCCTATTAAAATTGCCCTCCCAAGGTATCAACTATATTTCCTTTTTTCTAATCCTGCTTTAAATCTATCTAGACAAGATTTATTTAATTGATATGATAATTTTGATAAGATTATTCTTTTCATTTGGTCTTCATTAGGTTGTTCTAACATGTAATTATTTAGAAAATTCACAAACATTATTTTCGTATTCACACATATTATATATTTTTATGTTATCTAGATGTCATAGGGCTTTTTATCTAGTTCTTTCAGCTGTTTATTTTCTATATTCATTTACATCTTGACCAACAAATTATTTCCAAATTTTTCCTACAATTTTCAAGAAAAAATCTTCTGAATTTATAGATGAGTCTTTTAGAATCTCTTTTTCTAGAAAGATATATTCAGATAAATAATTAAATACATTTCCTTTTATTTTGTATAAAATTAAATTTTAAATTATGTCTTTTGTAGCAGTTTTAAAATTTTCATCTATTTGTAATAGTAAACTTATTTGATTTGACCAATCCTAGATTACTGATTCAATACTTTAATGCAATTTATATCTAATACTTCTTGTGTTACTTTTTGATAGTATGGTATACGTTCAATCTGCTATCTTTTTATACTTTCCATATTTATTCTGATAATAACCATTATTTTCTCTATTATTTTCAAAATGTATTCCTTCCCTCTCATGCCATTTTGTGTCATTTAGTTTTTTTTTTTTTTTTTTTTTTTTTTTTTTTTTTTTTTCGGGTTTTATATCCGGTATTTCTTCTTCTTTATTTCCACTATAATCACCTTTTTCCATATATGCTGCCATGCTGGTATCGACTAACCTGATTTGTATCCAAAGATTACTTCTTCATTTTCTATTTTTTTTTCTACAAAGCCAATTTGTTCTTCTTTTTTTTCATCTTGTATTATTTTCAACTGATTTATCATTTTTCTAATTTCTTCTATTTGTTCCTCCATTATATTTTAGTGAATTTCTCGGTGGTTTCAGTTCTCTAAATGAACAAAATGTTTGAACTTGCTTGTTTGTTAAAACTAAGGGTGAGTTTGGCATAGCGATTCGAAAATCAAATTATAGGAGAATTAACTTTATTAAAATTGATTTTGGTAATAATTGATTGTAGTAAAATTTAATTATAGAATAATTGCTTTTGTTTAATAGCTTTTACAAAAGTAACACTTTAGTAGCTTATAAAATAAGTTGATTTTTTGCTTCTCGAGATCCCAAAAGTGATTATGATCCTGGATGCCAAACACCATGAAAATCACGATTGAGCAGAAGTAATTTTAATAATCAGGACCAAACACTTCAAAAATCACAACAGAATTCTATAAGTGCTTTTAAGAGCTCCAACCGCTAGACCAAACTCACACTAAGTCTATGTTATTTTGTTTAATTTTTTCCAATTCGTAAATTAAATTTTTAATTTTTTCTTTAGGTATATTTTCTTTTTCTTTGAATTCATCGTAAAAATCGTCAAAAATATTATAAACATCTTCCTTTCTTAAAATTTTATTTATTATAATTAATTGCTCTTTTAATTCCGCAACTTCTTTACTTATTCCTATTAATTGTTTTTTAAATCGGTCACTTCTTCTGTTATTCCCATAATTAGTTATTGATTTTTTTCTTTTCTAATTTTAGAGGGACCTTTTCTGTAAATTGGGTTCAGATCAATTTTACAATTTGCCAAGAGCCTTTTGGCCAAATTCCAAGATGGCGAACTCCCTGTTTGTTCCAAATTGAAGATGGCAAAATCACCTTCAAGATTTTGATTCCAAATTGAAGATGGCAAACTCTTCTCACTTCTCCTACGGACTGCCCTAGAGCGAAACCCATATCTTCCTCTTCCTCAATTTAAAATCCCACCGCGCCGTCGCACCAGCCACCCCCAACGCGCCGACGCACCGTCATCCTGCTCCGCGCCTCCGCCATCTCTCTCTCTCGGCCCAGATTTGTAATTTATAGAGGTACACTCCAAATTTTAAATGCCCAATTTATTTTTTCTCTTAATAAATTGGGTTCTAATTTAATTTAAAACCCCAAACTTGAATGATGCTAAAGTAATTACCATGTCCAAATAAACAAACCAAAATAGGTCCTGTTTATTGAGTTTTGAGATTGTGTTTTCATACTTCTTCAACTTTTTCGTATGTATGAATGGAAACTAAAGTAGGGAAAGTGTTGGTAATTATCCAAACCACAAGGGAAAGGGAAGTTTCTCTAATTGTAATTATCTTTACTAAAGTAATGAAGAAGCATTATTAAAATATCAAATATCAATTACGTAGTTTTATCAATTACGTCGCATTATCAATTACGTCGTAGCAATCATGGTTAAGTAGTAGACAGATAGATCATGTTACAATGTACTGTACTATATCCATCCAACAATTGAACCACACCGGGTGTAGAAGATATCTGCGACTGTGTGTAGTCCAGTCATCATCATCACTCTTTCATCTGTCTCCCCAAGAGTTACATTCACTCTGCACAACGAAATAAACAAGTGTGTATGTGTGGAGTTCCAATCTAAACTTCATTTTTGTCGCTGTCTTTTTCCTTGGTTGGTCTTTGCTTTTGTTCACACCTTAAATTTATGTATATATAAATCCTATTTTCAAAGATGGTGTGTGTGTAGATGTGCAAAAATCCTTTTTTCTTTCAACAACTCGACGTGAGTTTCATTTTAAACACAATCTCAAAACTCAATAAACAGGACCTATTTTGGTTTTTTCTTTAAATAAATTGGGGTCGTTGATGTATTCTTTATGATTTCTATTCAACTTCATTGGATTGTGAAAGTGGTAGGAAGCAGATTATTATTTACAATTTTACATATGTATTTATTTTTGGTTTAATAAAATTTTCGTTTTATTTTGTACCGAGTCAAACCCAACCGTACCGAATCGGTAATTTACTGAACCGAACGAAATTTTCGTTTTGGCAAACGGTACGAGATTCCAGAATACCGAACCAGCCAGTATACCGAAATTCGGTACGGTCCAGTTCGGTTTTACCATTTGCACAGCCCTATTTCCTTTTTAGGCGATTGAATAAAACTCACCGAAGGTTTTCCTTACCTTTTCATTTTCCCCAATTTATAAAAGGTCATGGCAAAAGTTAGAGATAGAACTGAGGATTTCAAAGATGCAGCACGAAGAGCAGCTATCAATTTGGGATATAATGAGGTTTGGTTTGTGTGTATTTTGTTATAGTCTATCTATTATGGTTTTGTTCGGATGTTCTATGATATTTTATCCTGTCAAAATTGTGGAGATGCCTTCATGTTCAACTTTTGAAACTTAGTTTTCTTCATCAAATTCATAATGGGAGTGTTTTCTCTGGAAATTATAGTGATGAAAATTAAGTAGCATTATATACTGAGAAGGCCTAAGACACTGTTGATTGATAAATTTTATCTGAGACATAAGAATATGCTTTTTACAGGGTGAAGACCTTTCTAAGAATCTAGTTTTTCTGGTCATGACCATTTCATATGAACCGCCATTACTTTTTTGTTTTGAGTTACTAAAAGCGGTTATTATAATAGGAACACGCCTTTCTTTTCAATATATGATCCGAGTATATTGACTAAATTAATGGTTTTCGTGCCCTCTTTCGAATCCTGAGTTATTCAAGCTTTTGTTGGCCTCTGGTGATACTTTGTATGTATAATTATAAACCATATTGAAAACCTTAAGCTAATCAAGATATGCTGTAAGGCTGTCAGGAGTGATACTTCTCTGAAATGATTGTCAGAAAACGATATTTCTCAGTTAATACATTTCACTCTCGTCTCTGCAAAATCGTGAGCTAAAATTTTAAACTGCTTTTCGAAAGATTGTTTAAAATTTAATTAATGACAACATCGTCATGTCCTATTTGATGTAATGATCAAAGCATTACTGAGGGACACAGAAAGTCCTCAAACATGTCCTAGTGACCCTATGAAACTTCCAGGCTACTGACTATCTGTGGAATCTTGTACATACTAAGCACTTCATTTTATTCAATCTCTCGTATTAGACGCATTAGACACCTTAACCATGGTATATTGCCTCCTTGAAGCTGAATACAGTACAGAATAACAAACGAATTTAAAATTTAGTAAATTCCTACAAGATTTTACCCTTTGTTCTTATCAGAAATGATGAGTTGTTATTTTGAAAGATCACAAATCCAGTCAAGATCACTTCTGCAGCACCATAGTTTTGGCAGGGCAGTTTCTCTAAAATATACATATAGAACTAACATAAAAATCAGAAGAAATTAGAGAAATGTGAGTGGTTGGAAGTGGCATAGAGGCTATAGGGCCCTGGAGTTACCATCTGCAGAATCACCATCAGGTCTAAAAGAAAATGTTTCAACATGCCCATGTCTCTAAAGAAAACACTAAAAAGCATTTTTGCATGGAAACTAAAATAACGTTATGCTTAATTCAACATTAAAGTGCATGGGAATAATGGGTTATGCACTCAAAAAACTTGTGTGTTTTTTGAGGCTGACAGTGTATGTCGGGGGATTTCTCCTTGGAAATACGGATTACAAAGTTACAAACTGCCATGAGATGAGAATTTGAATTGAGAATTTACATTTATCGTTCATTTCATTAGTTTAATTAAAAAGGTTAAGGTTTTTTCAGTAGAAACAAATGCGCAGGCTAAGAGACCAACTGTTTTTCTAAGTGGCTCTTCTGTAATTAATTATACATATGAAAAATAGCTTATAATTGTCTGACTTGAGATTTTTGACAGTCCAAAACAGCAGCCATAATGGCGTCATTTATCATGCATAAAAGTTGGGAACGATCATATTTCACCAAAGCTGCTCTAACAACGGTATGTTTATTTACGTCGCATACGAATTGTTATAAGATCAGTGGTTCCGAAAATAATCTATCAATGTATATTTCCTATGCATATGGCTCATTTTATGTTATATACATTGGCCAGCTTGAAAGCATCGGAGCTTTGGAACAGTTCCTGGTGAAGCATAAGAAGGATTATATTGATTCACACCGCACTACTGAACAAGAGAGAGATAGCATTGAACATGAAGTAATATCTTCTACTTCAGTTCTTTTCTTTGTACTTTACCTAAACTGAAGGACAATGTTTGCTATCTTTAAAGATAACCAATCTCAGTTTTGTGGGACATGCAGAATCTTACACACTGTTTCCCAAACTTGTGTCTTTTATCATATAATATTTGCCCTAAAACCTTACTTTCTTGCTCAATGAGCCTTTGGAAAAGTTATTATATTTTACTACTAGGAAAATTAAATTGTAGAATCTACTGGAAAATTCAACTTTATATGCGCGTTAGGGCGAACTATAATGGCTGATTTATTAAATCATCGGGTTCAATTGGCCGTTTGGTGAGCAATACATAGTAGTGCGGCCCTTCATGAAGGTAAAGCCCATTTATGATCTGCTGGTGTTGATGAGCTGTCTAGATCGTATTGTCCATAAATCATAGGGAGAAAGATGAGATCTAACCTCATCAACATATTGATGTCAATATTCCCAAATTTAGTCAGCCCCATAACACCCAAATTTTGAAGGAGGTGAACCACACCAAGGCAATGTTGAATCATCTGAGCAGCTTGCACTCTCATGTCTGCCGATGCTCTTGGCTCATGGTGGAAATTCTCTTTCTGTATCTTGGTTCAAGTTGCAAATATTTTCCATTTCTTTCAATTAATGATCTTCCATTAAATATTTGCCACATAACTCTCCGGCATTTCACACCATATCCTCTTCATCTTCAATGCATCCTTCTAAATGTGAATTCTTTTACCCTAGTGTAGAGTGCTTGTAAAAGCCATTAGGAGCTCAAGTTTGATGTAGAGCGATTAATTGTTTAAATATTTGCCTAAAGATAATATATATTACGCACATCATGTCCAAAAATGTTTGGGAGAGTTTCGAAAATTTGCATAGTCTGCTGATTTTTTTAAAATCAATTTTCCTGCATATTTTTCATCAAATTTGTTTTATGCAGGTTACAGTCTTCATCAAAGCATGCAAGGAGCAAATAGAAGTTCTTAAAAATAGTATAACTGATGAGGAAGCCAATTCAAAGGGATGGCTCGGTGTCCAGCGTGCCAATTCGAATGCTGATACTATAGCACATAAACATGGAGTGGTATGATTAATTTGTATGTGTTTTTTAAATTAATAATTATTTTGCTTGGCGTTATCTAGTTTGCAGACTAATAACAGTTCTTTAGCTTTTAGTCTTGACTTCATTTGTCCATTGCAAGTATGCAGGCAATTAAAGAGGTTTGGTAAAACTTAGTTGTTGATTCTTCTGTAGTTTATGCAAAATGATTAATATATTGGAACTCCTGAATTTTATATAATGTCTAGTCTCAAAAGAGTTGTCATGAAATAATGTTCGTTAATGTCATTTTAGGCAGTTGTGTGACAGAAAATGTCATTTAATTAACTCTTGATCCTTTTCCCCATGTCAAAGATGTAACACGATATTATAGTCCAGAGTTCTATTTCTCTTCAGTTCATGCGACATAATTCTTTCTCAATTGCAGGTTCTGATTTTAAGTGAAAAGCTTCATTCTGTGACGTCACAATTTGATAAGCTTAGAGCTTTACATTTCCAAGATGCTATTAACCGGGTAACACCAAGAAGAAAAATGAAGCGAACTTCCAAAGCTAATGCTCCCGAGAGCTCTAGTTTTGCGAATATAGACCCTGGAAAAGAAGGCAATTTAGATGTCAGGCAGACTGATGATAATCAAGCACAGCCAGTAACGTTCCAGCAACAGATGTTAGATGATGATACCCGTGCCCTCCAGGTATAACAACTAGTACAAAATTTTATACGCAACGCGTGATAAAGTATTTTCATTATTCAAAGTAAATAGTATTGTTCCATACATGCAATATTGATGCAGGTAGAGTTGGCCAGCATGTTAGATGCTGTTCAAGAAACAGAGACAAAGATGGTAGAAATGTCAGCTCTCAACCATCTCATGTCCACACATGTTTTACAACAGGCTCAACAGATAGAGTATTTATATGAACAGGTCAGTCTAAAGTAAAATAAGTTCATTTAAATTCAGAGTTTATTTCAATTTACCCTCCCGTGATTTGAAAAAGAGCAGTTTACCCCCCCTATAATCTTATAAAAGTTTCCCACTGCCTTCCTGACATTTTTAAACTTAAAAAATCTGAATTGACTAAACTATCCCTCTTATATGTAGCACCTTCCCCCCTGTGTTATGATAAATGTGGCACTTTACTCCCCCCACCCCCCCCCCCCCTCCCCCATGCTATGATATGCACTTTATCCTTTGTATTTATATGTGGACTTTACCCCCCATTGTTTATATGTGTGGCACTTTACCCCTCTCTGTTATGATAAATGTGGCACTTTACCCTCCTATGTTACAAAAACACTTTTCATGCCCACTCTCAATTTCGGCGAGTGAGTTACCCTCTCCGGTTGAAGGAGGTTCGACACTCTTTTTCAAATCAAGGGGGTAAAATGCCCTTTTTTCAAATCACAGGGGGATAGATTGAATATTATGCATGTCACAGGGGGTGTAAATGGCATTCGCTCCTTAGAAAATGAAACAAAGGAAAGGTTGTACATCATTATAATATCATCTTAAGAAGATTATCCACTAATTCCGAGTCCATTTCTATAGACTATAGCTACTAGTTCTCAGCTATAATCTCGTGTTCTGATGTGCTGCTATGGTGAAATTGATTTTTAAAGTATTTGTATTTGACAGGCAATTGAAGCAACAAAGAATGTGGAGCTTGGTAATAAAGAGTTATCGCAAGCCATTCAACGGAATAGCAGTAGCAGAACTTTTCTCTTACTTCTTCTGTTTGTCTTTACTTTTGGAATTATATTTCTGGATTGGTATAGTTAAATTGGATGATTTCTTATACATGTTACACAATATCTACTGGGGGTTATATCGGCTTATTTTCCATTCTTTAAACTATTGTTATTTGAGTGTTTTCTGCTCACTTGTTCTGCATTAGAGCTGTTATTTTGCAGAAATTTTAACTTGAAGTTGGTGTATATTATAATCTTGTTTATTACATTGTATGCACAGCTCAGTTCTCTGTTACTTTTAACCTATGTTGCACGGATACGGATATGATACGAATACGGCGATACGATTTTTTAAAGTTTATAGAATTCGATACGGTTAAAATATGTGTATGTATATTTAAAAATATATTATAATAAGAAATCATTGTTTTAAAAAATATATAATAAAAATTATGTAATATATATTTAGTTAACTTTTTATTCTATTTTAAAATAAACAATGTTATCTCCTTATATAAGTGTTCAAATAAAATCATAGTATTAATATCATATGCAAAATCTTAGGATCTTTACAGAATTTCAAGTGTTTTATGTAGATCACTTTGATAATATACATAATTTAGAAATTATTTGTAGAAATACATGCTTTTAAGTATTTTGGGTGTTTTCGATACGCCTTTCTGTGTATCTGATATGATATTTTTTTTTTATTTTTTTTTTATTACTGAAAACATCACGGTGGAATATTTCACAAGTATCGGAGGAATATCCGAGTATCCAAGTATAAAATATGCATACAATATTGCAAGGTATATAATTTCAGAGGATCCGTGCAAGTTAGCTTTTTACTAAAGGTGAGTAAATTACTGCTTAGTTCAATTGGCTTAAGCTTTTTGTGCATTTTAGTTTGTCAAAGCTATTAATTATCTGGATATTATACTATTAGGTTGTGTTCGTCTGGCTGATTAGCCCACTATTATGGTAATCGGTTGACAAAAAAAGGCCCAATATCGTGTTTGTATTGCCCGATAAAAATGGGGCAGCCCGCGGTTATCGATCGAAACTGTGGGCCAGCCCTGCTTTTTTGCCCAAGTACATTTGTTGGGTACTTCGAACTTTTTTTTTTTTTTTTTTTTTTGATAATTTTGGGTACTTCGAACTTGATTTGTGGAACAATTGAACTGAAATTATGGAGTATGGACTTATTTTTACGTTTGTTTAATTTCTCTTAGGGCCCATTTGGATGGGAGGATTTGAAATGAAGAGGGATTTCAAATGAATAGATTTGAAATTCTAATTATTTAAAATCCATTCATTTGAAATCTCTTGTTTGGACAATTTTTTTTTTTTTTTTTTATAAATGATCATTCATTTGAAATTCATTGTTTGGTATATATCATTTGTGGTATTTGAAATTCTCAATTATACCTTATAATTTGTTGATTTGTTCTTTGAGTTATTCTTGCTCGTTATTTGTTGTTGATATCTAGATAAAATCGGATAAATCGATTTGGGGAAAAATTATAAATTTTTGAAAATTAAGGGACCAAAAGTGCAAATATTGAATTTCATGTGACCGAATTGAAAATCTTAATTTTCTGGGAAAAAAAAATTCTAGATTGAATTGCAACTCCGGATTTTTGAGAATTTGGGGTCAAATTGCAATTTCTGAAAATTAAGGGACCAAAAGTGCAAATTTTGATTTCTGAAAATCAGGGCGAATTGAAATTTTTAATCTTCGGAAAATTATGGACTGAATTGCGATTCTTGGTTTTTTGAAAATCTGAGATCAAATTAAAATTTCTGAAAATTGAGGGACAAATAGTGTAAATTCAGATTTTTGAAAATATGGGGGTGAATTGAATCACAATATTGGGTTTTTCAAAATTCTGAGGTCAAATTGTAGTTTCCAAAAATTGAGGGACCAAAAGTGCAAATTTTATTTTTTGAAAATCAGGAGCATAATTGAAAATTTTAATTTTCTGAAAATTTTGGACTGAATTGCAATTCCGAATTGTTCAAAATATCTGGTCAAAATTGCAATTTTTGAATATTGAGGGACCAAGAGTGCAAATTCGAATTTATGAAAATCAGGGTCCGAATTGAAATTTTTAATTTTTTGAAAATTATGGATTGAATTGCAATTCTGGGTTCTTCGAAAATCTAAGGTCAAAATTGCAAGTTTCGAAAATTGAGGGACCAAAAGTTAGAATTCGAATTGATGAAAATAATAGCCAAATTGCACATTTTAATTATTTGAAAATTCTGGACTGAATTGCTATTCTAGGTTTTTTAAAAATCTGGGATCAAATTACAATTTTTGAAAGTATACAATGTGGATTTTCTTCTTTAAGTGGATTTCAAATAACTAGTTTTAGGAAGAATTTCAAATTCACTTAAAATTGGGCTGAAATCCATTGAACTAAAATCCAGGATTTCAAATAAATGATTTAAATTTGTATCCAAATAACTTGATGGATTTGATAAGAAATTTCAAATCCACTCAGCTTAAATCCATCCATCCAAATGGGCCCTTAATGTACATAAAATTGCATATGAAAACAGAAAAAATTTCGGGTAATTTTAATAAACTGCTCTAGATCATTTTTTATATTGATGTATAGCAGTGTTTAAATTATAGTAGCCCATAATATAAATATTATACAATATTTTAATTTAGAAGTCAACTATATATATGCTTATCATCATTCAAATTTCTGGTCAAATATTTGTTTTATATAAATCTGAAAATGCACGTACGTTTTTTCACTATACAGAGTCGGACATTATTCAAGTTGATATTTACTATTATTTATCAAAAAAAAAAAAAGTTGATATTTACTAAGCTCAAATTCAGTTGATTAACTCATTAGAATTAATGGTATTGTTTAAACTTAGGAAAATTCTAGGGTGCCGCTACGTTATGTGCCGTTAATACCACATTAGGTGGTATTACCACACAATGTGTATTACATTGTATGGTATGATCTCTACATGTGATAGTACATGATCACATTAAATAGTATTAACCCCATATGTTTAATATGACCCCCACATCATGTAGTATTTATTCCAAATTAGGTGGTATTACCACGTAATGTGTATCACATTCTATGATACTTATACCACCTAATGTGACACACATTGTGTGGTAATACCACATAATGTGGTATTAGCGGCACATAACGTAGCGGCACCATAGAATTCCCCACTTAAACTTAATTCAACTCGTATTCAATACTCCGGCTCAATTTCATCTGGCCTTGCTGTGGGGTTTAAATGATAAAATCATGTCTTATTAATGAGGTTCCACCATGTACAGTTGGTACAGTCATATACAAATTTGGGAAAATGTTGGATACTTCCATGTATTATGTAAAATTTAGCACGAAACTTTTCTATTATTGTATCAAACCCCCTTGTCTTTTAGAAACCTTTCATACTCTCCCCTTACTTCGTTAATCACTAAACCATTAATTTTAATTGATTTACCTAAATTATCCTAGATATATTAATGAAATTTTTCGAGTGTTGTGTAAACGTTCAAAAGTACAAGAGAGCTTTGTGCAAAAGTTCAAGAGTACAAGGAACTTCTGTGCAAATTTTCAAAGATACAAGGTACAAGGTATTATGTGCAAGTAGGATTGTAATACCCCGATAATGTATATATATATATATTCACACACTCAATTAGATTGAAAATAGAACGTACGTATATATAACTATCAAACCGAACTCGAAACAAACTTTTAACTTACCAAAGCAATCCGAGTAACTTGATATAAAAGTTTTTATACTTAAACTAACCATTATAGAACAACAAAGGTCAAAAGTGAAATTTACTATAATAGCAAAATAACCCATATCATCAAATTACCACTAAACCCCACTTATCTCAATTATTACCAAATTACCATTCTTCTTCCTATAAATAGAGACGTCCATTACTCTCCAATTCACACCCAAAAAATCCAACATTCTATTCCCAGAAAGTAGCATCTGTAAGCCTCCTTCTTCCACCAGCTTTATAAAGTTAAAAGGTAACAATTTCTTCATCTCTTATTTAAAGCCCATAAAAATTATCTTAATCTTAACCAATTTTGATGAAATTTATCCTTCTCCCTGCCACCATCAGCACTTAATTGAGTGAGGAGTATATAAGTTCAAGCTTCTTCCAAATCTCATAACCATAGAAGGAGAATCAAGGTAACTACTTCCTTTTCCCCTGTTTTTGCGCAGCCTCTGTAAATTCGATGTATCTTCAAAACGGCTAAGAATTTTTATAATCTGTTTACACCACTAGAAAGAAGACAAGATTTGGAGTTTGGTGGATCGGGAGGTGTCTACAGGGTCAGTTTCGGAACAGTACCGGCGAGTGAAACTCACTCGCCGAACTGTTTTGGGGCTGCCTTGTGAGAGCAGTTTTAGAAACGAAAATTTCTGCTATTTCTTTATGTTTTGCACCTATATATTGCTCTAAACCAACTTAGTAACTTGAGAAATCAATAAAGAAAGGTAATGGTTGATTATTGATATGAAAAAGTGACGTAACTTGCCTATGTTCTTGAATAGCTTAATAGCTTAAGAGTTTTATAGATTGGTGTTCTAAGTTTTTCTTTTGTATGAAAGCAATTTATAAAAAGGCACAAATGTTTATATTAATTAGATTACTTCAAAGGGGTTGATCCATATTTTACTATAATACTAAAATGTTCTTAAAGTAAAACAAATGATGTTTTCTCACAAAGGATGAAATCACATGGTTCAATAAGCTAAATTCTTCTATTAATGGAAACAAAGAATGTGCTAGAGTCTTATTTTAATAAAATAATGGATACTTGAACTAATCAAGTTGTTCAAAGAAGCTTGGAGATTTGGGCGTAAAAAATTGTCTTAAGATGTATATATATGTCATAGGGTTGAAAAAATTTAACCAAGTTAATTTTGATAATGAGGCTAAGGAGTGACGAAATGAATATGAAGAATTGAAGTTCAACTGAAGTCTTTGTATAAAACTAAAGATAAGAAGATATGGTGATTTTTTTTTTATATAAGATAAGTAAAATAACCAAGTTTGCTTGAATTGGCTTGAAGATAATAAATGATTTGTTTTAGTATCTAGATATGTTTAACAAGAGGTGATGAAACATATATGAAGAAATTAATTGAAATATCATTTAACTTTTGTACAAGGCCTATAGGATAAAGTGAAGTTAACTAATTAGTACACCAAATGCTAATTTCTTAAAAGAACTATGGCTAAAGTATCCTAAAACTTAGTTAACTTGAATGAGTATAATTATGCATATTGATAACTACTTATGATAGTCTTATTAGCTTTAACTTATGTAATTAAGGAAGACTTTGAATATTTATTAATTACTAAACGATGTCTTACCATTCGAAATAGTGTTTATTTAACTAACTTTACTTGTATTTATATCTTGATTGTTTGCTTAAAAGAATATAAACTAATACTTACTACTTTTAAAGTCATATATTGGCATAAGACTAATGGTTAAAATACATATTATTGTCTTATGAAGAAGTCTCATAGAAATCATATTATAAATAGAGAAACCAACTACGTATGTAATAAAATGAGTATAGTAACACATATAATACCCTCGTAGAAATATTATCAAACTAAAAGTAAACATGGAATAATATATAAAATTATTATTAAATTAATCCACTCTATTTGTCTTACAACAATTAGGTTTGGAGGAAGTGATTGAAATGAGGATTTAAGCTTAGACACCCACTCTTCGAATTAAGGTGAGGTTTTCTCGTTCTTTATTAATCTATTCGGCACTTGCCCTGAGAAAATTCTTCGTTTCCAAAACTCTCAACCTTTTGACAATATTTCATTTCATTTCCTCTATTATAAGCTATTCAATTTATACCATATCAATCCATTTACATTAATCTTGATTTTAGCTTCAGTTTTTATATCTTTTATGGTAATTAACTTTAATACTTTCTTATTCATTCAATAGTCTTGCATTCTTCACTTTCTGTTTCTACTCCATCTGGTAAGTGGTATTATTATGAACAACGGACAATGTTCGGCTCCAAGTTCACTTAAACTATTTATACCCTTGAGGACGCTCTTGGGAAGTTGGGCCCTGGGACTAAGAAAGGTGACTACTGGGCGGCATCGGGTCGTCGGTGTATGGTCTCTTTGTTAAGTACCCCACCGTGATTCAACTGCTGAGTATAGTTGGAGGTAATTGTACTCTCAGCTGGGTCGACATGTACTCGAGCATGTCATTCCGTTTTGCGAGGTCGCTCCTCGTAGGGAGGTATAAGGATGCTAATTTTCAGAAGTTGGGTTGAATGTATTACTTTACCAGATTCTTATTCGAAATGATTGTTTGAATGCCGTTTATTTTAATTATATTCCTTGATTACTTCCAATTATCTACTGATCTTTCGCAGGACTATTACCTTCCAATTCTTATTCATCCATAGATAATATTCTTACTTGTGGCTACATTACCTATATCCTCGATCTAGTGTTATAAATCCTCACTAAGTCAAATAAAGACTTACGCCTTTCTTTTGTTTATTTTCTCAGATTAGCGACATGAGTTAGAGGTGGAAACACGTTGACATGGGGTGACATGGTCTATTCAATGTCGTATTTATCTACTTTATCAAATAAATGATGAAACTTCGTTGTAATCAATTATGTAATTATGGGTCGGGTAGTGGGGTCGTTGTCCCTTCTTCCTGAAGACCTTAGAATTTCGATATTTCCATTGCGATGATTGGTTGTAATATAATTTTATCTATTGTTCTGCTAGTTTGACGTACGACTAGTTCAAATAGTTAATCAACGTTTTATTTCGAGCTATGTAACCTAGTCGGGGCGTCACAAGGATTGTCAATTTAGTCGGGCCTACTAGAGACCCGATGATTCTGCCCTTACTAAAATTGACCCGAACCCAAATTAGTAATTGTGAGTCGGATCGAGTTTAAGCTATTATATTAACCCCAATCAATTTATGAACCGTGCTTGAACCTACTATAAATTATTTCATATATAGTGATTATTTGTATTAAAATTATAGTTAGTAATTAGTAATTTTATTATGAAAGAATAAAACTTTACAAAAACAATTATAGTGTAAACCCGCATATGACACACACAAAAAAAAAAAAAAAAAAAAAAGGAAAATTTATCACAAAAGATTAAATTAATCGGAGTCTCTTGGGACTTTTTATCACTTAAAAAGACCTTTTCTATGCACTTAAATCTTGAATAATTTCAGAACTTTATTGTTATTAAAAAAAGCTAGTGTTTTTGGGATATGGTTGAGGTATTTTTACAATAAATACCTAATTATTTTTTACTTTCGGTGTCTTTACATGTGATGAGTAATAGTAGTTTATTCATATGTATTTCAGTAATGTACAATTTGTGGAGTAAAATTTGTTAGTATTAACAAATCCAATATGAACCCGAAACCCAAAAATTTACATAAGCTAAGTCTGAGCCAAGAAAATTAGAAAATCTATGAGCAGGGCTTGAACCTATAGATATGAAACCAATGATATTTGAGTTTGAGTCATTTAAAGTTCGGCTCACAAGATCCAATTGACAGTCATATGTGCACGGTTCACAAGGGGATAAATGTGCTAAGTTAAAAAACTGGAAGGGTATTCCGTGTTAAGTTCAGAAAGTATAAAGAGATTTCGTGCATTTTATTATTAACTAGGAAAGTGCACGTACGTTGTACGTGTCTAGTTAATTTTATTGGTATATTTTTATAAGTTAGAGTAAAATTAATTTTATTATGTCATAAAATAAAGTAAATTAACCCATTTTCACCTATTTAATTCATTAGTTTAATTCATTTTTAACCAATTTAACCTTTTTTTTAAATCGATTTTATTCATTTTTACCAGTTAATTTTTTGTTTTACTATTTTACCCTTTTTATCAATTAAAACTTCAAACGTTTTTATCATATTACTCGTTTTCATCTATTTCACACATTTTTTTCACTGATTTCACATGTTCTTTTCACCAATATCACCTGAATTTTTATTGATTTGACACGTTTTCGCCGACTTTATTTGTTTTTTCACCGATTTCATCTGGTTTTAACTTTTGTTGTCGTTTCACTAGTTTCATCTTTTTTTCAACGAATTTTCATCGATTTCAGTGTTATTTTTTATTTTTTTTATCATTTTTAATCAAATTTTCATCAACTTCGCCAGTATTCACCAATTTCACCCAAATTTTCATTAATTTCACATGTTTCAATGATTATATTTTATCTATTTTATCATTTTCCACGAATTACATAGAGGTTATGCATGTCTTGAAATTATTGAATTTTCTTCATATTTTATATTCTAGCCAAAGTAAATTACATAATTAGCTATGTGATAAGTAATTTTTATTCTTTCATAGTAAGATGGCGATTTAATTTTAATTTTTTTTGTAACATAATGATATTTAAGAGAATTTCATTTCAAATATTTATATTTAGAGTGTTTATGACTTATGTTGTACTAAATCCTCAAATTAACATTTTTCTTACTTAAGTAAATATTGATGCTAAAATATAATAATTTATATATAGGGACTATTTAAAATAATAGTGTTTTCTTAAGATTAAAATTATAAAAATTCATGCAAAAGAGAATTTATAAATTTTAAGACTTTATGTAGGAGATAAATATAATAAGTGTTCATGTCTAAATATACCTTTTCAATTACTTTTATTCTTTTATATATTCACTATTTAATTAAATATCACTTTATAATTCAAATAGGGGTATTTTAGTCTTCACAAAAAAGTTAAGAAATATTCATGCTTTTATAATAAATAGAGATAGAGATAGAGATAGAGATAATGGATAATGAATACAGAGTATTATGGTCATTTAGGCTGAAATGATTAAGCAAAAATAATAAAAATCGCACATTGTCCATGTGGAACATACACATTAATAAATAGACGAAAGAAGATGAATTTGATGTTTTATGCAAAATTATGAAAATATCATGCATTATTCCCATACAAACTTCAACATTTTTTTCTGAGAATATAACAAAACTAAGAAAAGGGACAATTAATTAACTTTAAATCAAAATTAAAATGTATGGCAGAAGATAAAGAGACGGCACGTATCTCTTGCTCGGGTACAACCATCGTGGGTTAGTGATGTACCAAGTCTTCGTCAACACAACGCACCATTATAACACCATATCGATAGTCGAAATCCGACGTCCCCGCTGAGATATCCGACGGAAAGATCGAGCCTCAAACACATCGATCTCCATCGAACAAACTCATGGCAAGGACATCGACTTAACTCAGCAACACGATTGCTAACTCATCGATGTGGCTTCCATCGACAAGCATTACCTTTTTTTATAAAAGGGTCGGACCAAATAAATAAGGTCAATATCCTGACCCGAATGTCCTATCGCGACCCGACCGCTATATCCGGAAGGTCTTGTCAGGATCCGACCCAGTGACCCGAACGAAAACTATAAATAGCCCTCATAAATACAATAACGATACGCACTCTCTAAGCATTAAATACCCATTTCGATATCTCAACTCGACACTTACTTAAGCATCGGAGGGTTATCGCTGGGTCACCACCAGCATTAACCTAACGTAGTTCTCTTTGGTTGCAGGTTACGATCCCCGTGTATAAATCGAAGAGAGGCTTGTCTGACCTGCCTATCTTCACATTGACGAGAAGTGTTAGTACCGACACCCAGTCCTTCGATACGACATACACTAATACACAAAAAACACTCTCATCAATTGGCGCCGTCTGTGGGAATCATAACTCTGAATCGTGAAAAGATGACTACACACTCGATGACCGCTCTCGCTCGAGAACAAAATGGAAATCAGGATCAATTCAGGGAAGGTCAGGGAGATAGCATGCCTCCGAGGCATCTTGATCCCACATCAGGGGGAGAGGGTGAGCCCTCGAGACCTCCTGCTGCGGAAGTCTTTGAAATGACAAAGAAGGACATGAAGGCCCTCATAGACGAAGCAAAAAAGGAGTGGTTAGCTGAAGCAGCTAAAGAGGTTGTCGATGTTCCTCGCGAACAACCACGGAAGAAAGCACCGGCTGCAGGAATAAGAATGGAGAGAAACGAGGCAAACAACAATGATGATCGAGATGATGAAAGGGACAGTCGACATGAGTTAGATGAGCAATCTGTAAGGGAAGTAAACAAACTAGCTTCCGAAGTCAGATCGTTACATCAAAAGTTAGACAGACAGGAGAAGAAAAATGAAGTACCAGTGTCGAACTCTCGACTAAGAAAGTCTCCTTTCTGTGATGAGATATTCTTCAAAAGACTACCATTGGATAAGAGATTGATCACACAACTTCCTCGATACTTTGGTACTGAAGATCCTGAGGAGCACCTCGCTTATTTCAATCTCCAAATGCAACTGCATGGCATCTCGGATAATGTAGCGGCTAAAGCATTTTCGACGATGTTATCAGGGATGGCCTAATCTTGGTTCGGAAGGCTAGAGGAGAAGTCGATCTTCGATTTCGACCAACTGTGCGATAAGTTCATGAGCCAACTTGGTAGCAAGAGGGCAGTTCGACCTCCCGCCAATCATTTGTATTCTGTCATACATACACCCGACGAGACCTTCAGAGCATTCATGGGCAGATTTAATAATGAACTCTTGAAAGTCTAAGTACCAAGAGTAGATTTCCTGATTACAGTCTTGTTTCAAAACACCCTGAATAGGGGATTCGCCAACGCTATTGTCCGGGAAAACCCTTCTACCTACGAGAAGCTGATGGAAATGGCTAACCAATACATGAACGAGGAAGAGATGACTAAACTCAGAGGAAGCTTCTTCGGAATCGCCAAAACTGAAGAGAAACCTCAAGCCCCTATCTTGGATCGTCCGATCGAAAAAGGACCGAATAGCCGGTACAACGATAACAGAAACAGAAGAGGATATCGTGAGGAGGAAAGGAATTTCGATCCAAGAAGAATGAGGGCAGACAGATCTAACAAAGAATACTATGACAATTACACCCCACTTAAGAAACTCAGGTCGGAAATCTTGTTCACTATACAAGATAAGAATTTCTTGAGAAAGCCACCCCCACAAAGGCCCCAAACTCGAAGAAATACTCCAGGTTTCATCGAAAAAGGGGGCATGATACTGATGAATGTTATCAGCTGAAGGATGAAATCGAGAGACTAATAGCTGATGGACATTTAACGGGATACGTTAAAACCACAAGGAATACTCAGGGAGAAAACAGACCAGCAAACAACAGTCCTCGATCTAGATCTCCCCCAAGAAGGAATCATAATCGAGAAGAAAAGGAGGAACCAAGGAGGGCCCAACCGGGAACGATTGTCAACATGATCTCGGGCGGACCCGCAGGCGGAGATAGTAAAAACTCGAGAAGAACAGTATCCCGAGCTCTTCGAAACATAGATCGGCATGAGTACCACGAACTACTATCAATCAAACGAGCAACCCCCAACAAATTGATAGGATTTGATGATTCCGACCTCTAGCCGAGATATGTCCCGTACGATGAACAAGATGTCCCAGACTGCCCCATGGTTATCACTGCTCAGATAGCTAGTGCGACTGTAAAAAGAATTTTAATCGATACGGGTAGTTCGGCTAACATCTTCTTCCTCGATGCACTAGAGAGGATGGATCTGGGACATACCCCGTTGGATTCCGTAGGAACCCCTCTTGTCGGCTTTGGAGGGGCTCAGGTTATTCCTTTGGGCACACTAACTCTGTCTCTGGCGATGGAGAAGAGGGTAATTCGAAAATCAGGATGATTTAGTTCCTGATAGTCGATGCGCCCTGTGCTTATAATGTCATCTTAGGCAGACCATCTCTTAATAGCTTCCAGGCGATCATCTCCACACATCATCAGAAATTGAAATTCCCGACCTCGAAAGGAATTGGAGAAGTGATCGGTAACACTAAAGATGGTTGGGATTGTTACACTGTCTCCATCAACAAACAAAATGAAAATGATAAACCCGACTCGAAGGTACAAAAGCTGAATGCGGGGACCGTCCTTGAATCTTCGGACCCGCTTGCTGTCGACAACCCTCTCGGAAAGGTAACCGAGGAGAAAAGGAAAGAAAAACAAGAAAAGATAAATAACCAAAAAAGAAAGTTTGAAAGAATCGAGCCCTCGGAGGGTCATAAAACAATAGAGTTGATACCAGGAGAATCTTCGAAAACGACTAGAGTTGGGACACAACTCTCTGAAGGACTCGAGACCCAGCTCATCGAATTTTTGAGGGAAAATGTGGACGTTTTCTCTTGGTCGACCACCGATCTCCAGGGAATAGACCCGAAAATCATCGTCCATAGACTCAATATCGATCCATCAGCAAGGCCGGCCAGACAAAAGAAGAGAAACTTTGGTCCTGAGAGAAATAGAATTACTAAAGAAGAAGTCAAAAAGCTGCTCGACGCCGACTACATTGCATAGATACAATTCACCGAATGGCTATGTGACGTTGTTTTGGTGTCCAAGGGGGGAGGAAAATGGAGAATGTGCAATGACTTCACGGATCTCAACAAGCTTTGCCCAAGGGATCCTTACCCTCTCCCTAGGATCGATTCTCTAGTCGACTCGACCGCGGGATGTGCTATTCTTAGCATGATGGACGCCTTTCAGGGCTTCTATCAAATCTTTATGGCCTTGGAAGACCAGGAGAAAACGACGTTTGTTACCGAAATGGGAGTTTATTTCTTTAAAGTAATGCCATTTGGTTTGAGAAATGCAGGGGCAACATATCAACGCTTGTTTAACAAGATGTTCGAGACGCTGATAGGTAAATCAATGGAGGTCTATGTCGATGATATGCTCGTTTAAAGCCTCGATGAAAATGACCACCTAGTGCATATCAAGCAAGCGTTTGATATCATGAGGAAATATGGGATGAAGCTTAATCCCGCCAAATGAACTTTTGGTGTCCGTTTAGGGAAATTCCTTGGGTATCTAGTAAACGAGAGAGGAATCGAGCCAAATCCCATAAAGATACAAGCCATTATTGACCTTAAGGCCCCGAAGAACTTAAATGAAGTGCAAAAGTTGGTTGGGAAGATCACTGCCCTCAATCATTTAATATCTAGATCCGCAGATAAGAGCCTACCTTTCTTCAAGGTTATGAGGAACGCGAAGAAATTCGAGTGGACAGCAGAATGTGATCAGGCTTTCGTCTCAGACAATCAACTCGGTGCTAGTGAGAATGGAAGCTAGAGAAAACCATCCGATTTACTATGTCAGCAGAGTCTCACAAGGCCCGGAGAAAAATTACTCTGAGATCGAAAAGTTCGCTTTGGCTATAGTAACAACTGCCCGAAAACTCTGACCTTATTTCCAATCTCATAAGGTCCCAGTTTTGACAAATCAACCGCTTAGACAAACTCTCTCGAAACCAAATGCATCGGGGAGATTGGTTAAATGGACGGTCGAACTGGGGGAATACCATATCGACTATAGGCCCAGAACATCCATCAAGAGGCAGTTTTTAGCGGACTTTGTTCTCGAAAGCACTGGATCGGAAGAGGAAAAAGAAGAGGTTTGGTTATTGCATGTAGATGGTTCCTCCACATCGACAAGAGGCGGGCAGGAATTTATTTCCAAGGACCAAATAGCGAAGAGCTCGAATTTGCATTGAAGTTGGACTTTCTGGTATCTAACAACGAGGCAGAATACGAGGCTTTATTGGCTGGTCTCAAAATGGCATCGGAGACAGCCATCCATAACCTGATTGCCTACACCGATTCACAGCTGGTAGAGAAGCAGTTCAAGGGTCTGTTCGAAGCCAAAGAAGAATCCATGATCAAATATTTGGACCTCGTCAGGACTCAATCCTCGAAACTCAAGACCTTCCTTGGAATACATCAGGAGAACCGAGAACACGAGGGCCGATGCCCTTTCTAAATTTGGAAATATGATCGAAGGGATTGTGACAAGAAAAATAAACTTGATGGTATCTACTAAACCAGCCAGCGACTCTCGTCAGGAATCCCTGAGGATCGACGTCCTGAATCTCGAGAACAAAGATGTAAGTTGGAAGACCGCTCTGATAGATTACTTAACGAAGGGATCTCTATCCATCGATAACAATGAAGCGAGGAGGATTAAATATAGAGCACCACACTATGCTATGATTGGTGACGAATTGTATCGACGTTCTATAACTGGGGTGCTCCAAAAGTGTATAGCAAGTCCGCAGACGGGGTTGGTTTTGAAGGAAGTCCACGAAGGATCATGTGGAAATCACTCTGGAGGAAGACCGTTAGCAATCAAAGTGTATCGGCTGGGGTATTACTGGCCGACTCTGGTAAAGGAAGCCATTCAATACTCAAGGAATTGTGCCAAGTGTCAATACCATGCTACTATGCCTCAGAAGCCAGCTCAAAAAATGGAATCCATCTCTATCGCGTGGCCTTTCGATCAGTGGGATGTCGATTTGGTCGGACCCTTACCAGAGCCAAGAGGACATAAACGGTTCCTGCTCGTAGGAGTCGAATACTTCAGTAAATGGATAGAAGTCGATCCCCTGAAACAGATTACGCATACTCAGATAATCAACTTTTATTGGTCGATAATCTATAGATTCGGGCTACCAAGAGTCATTATATCGGATAACGGTGGGCAATTGGTGGGTAAAAGAGTAACCGATTGGTGTACGAAACATAAAATCACGCAACGCTTCACCTCGGTAGGATGTCCACAGACGAATGGGCAGACCGAGGTAACTAACAGAGAGATCCTCAGGCTTCTGAAGAAGAGATTATTGGAAGCGAGCGGAGCGTGGCTAGATGAACTACCTTGGGTACTTTGGGCTAACAGAACAAAAGAGAAAATAGCGACAGGGGAAACTCCTTTTAGCTTGGTGTATGGTTCCGAGGTGGTGGCCCCGACGGACCTCGAGGTGCCTTCGCCCAGAATCGAGCTATACAACGAAGAGGGCAACACGGAAGCGAGAAACTTTGAGCTCGACCAAATGGAGGCAAGAAGGGAGAGGGCCTCGACTAGGATAAAGTCATACAAGACGACCATGGCGAAGGCCTACGACAAGAACGTAAGGCTGAAATCTTTTCAAGTTGGGGATCTGGTGCTTAAACGAATCGATGTTTCTAAAGAGAAAGGAAAACTCGACAGCAATTGGGAAGGACCGTTCAAGGTAATTGAAGTTGGAAGGAAGGGCGCTTATCGACTAGAAACATTGGGCGGAGAACTGGTCAAGCGAACATGGAACGGAAGAAACCTCAGGAAATTCTACGCTTGAAGTCACTCCATTCGCTTGTTTTGTACTAAAAATATTATGTAGTATTATGATCTCTTTAGTCCCTCTTTTGAATCTAATGCATGAAATTACTTTTCCAAGTTATGAATTGCAGAGGAATCGCCTAAAGAAGAAAGAAAGATATTAATAAGCTAACTCCACGCATTCCTCGAAATCCGCGGGCATCGAGACGAAATCGACAAGAAAGCTTTTAATAAGCTAACAACGACGAAGAATGAAAGCTATTAATAAGCTAACTCCACGCATTCCTCGAAATCCGCGGGCATCGAGACGAAATCGATAATGAAAGCTATTAATAAGCTAACAACGTCGAAGAATGAAAGCTATTAATAAGCTAACTCCATGCATTCCTCGAAAGCCGCGTGCATCAAGACGAAATCGGCAATGAAAGCTATTAATAAGCTAACGACAAAGAAGAAAGAAAGCTATTAATAAGCTAACTCCACGCATTCCTCGAAAGCCGCGGGCATCGAGACGAAATCGACCATGAAAGCTATTAATAAGTTAACGACAAAGAAGAAAGAAAGCTATGAATAAGCTAACTCCACGCATTCCTCGAAAGCCGCGGGCATCAAGATGAAATCGACAAGAGAGCTATTAATAAGCTAACAACAACGAAGAATGAAAGCTATTAATAAGCTAACTCCACACATTCCTCGAAAGCCGCAGGCATCGAGACTAAATTGACAAGAAAACTATTAATAAGCTAACAACGATGAAGAATGAAAGCTATTAATAAGCTAACTCCACACATTCCTCGAAAGTCGTGGGCATCGAGACGAAATCGACAAGAAATCTATTAATAAGCTAACAACGACGAAGAACGAAAGCTATTAATCATGTTTGTTTGGCATTTCCCAAACACGAATTTTTTTTGGGAAACGCCAAACAAACAGGCCCTTACACATTTTACACCTACAACCTAACTCTTCCAAAAAAAACATACATCTTCTTTATTTCTCAAACCACTATCTCTAAACTCAAACAAACATACATTTTCTTTATTTCTCAAACCGCTATCTCTAAACTCATTATTTGCTCCATTTGTTACAATACCTGGTCAAACTTTTCAATATTTTAAGTAATTAATCATGTTATATAAGCTAACTCCACGCATTCCTCGAAAGCCGCGGGCATCGAGATGAAATCGACAAACAAGAAGGAAATCTATTAATAAGCTAACTCTACATGTTCCTCGAAAGCCACGGGCATCGAGATGAAATCGACAAACAAGAAGGAAAGCTATTAATAAGCTAACTATACATGTTCCTCGAAAGCCACGGGCATCGAGATGAAATCGACAAACAAGAGCTATTAATAAGCTAACTCTACACATTCATCAATAGCCGCGGACATCGAGATGAGTCGACATAAACAACCATTAACAGAAATTCCAGAGTACTCGAATATCACGAAGGGAGATTATAGTAAAATCGATTAAAAGAGTTAGAATTTATACAAAGCAATAAATAAAATTGTAGGATGAGTGGGAGAGTTAAAATCCGTCGGACAATTAGATTATAAGTCGATGTTATTTTAAGATCGAGATTTGAATTATAAATACGAAGGTTGAAAAAGAAATGAAGACAAGGATATAATCGAAAAAGAAGATTTTATTCCATTAAGTCGATCACTGTACAATACTTAGCTATTACAAATACTTTCTCGATCCATTACAAGAATGGAAATCCTACATCTAAATCTTCATTTCTTGATGTTGAGACCACCAAGAACCCGACCTCGACTCCTCGAAGCCTTTGATGAACGAGCAGATCTTCGTCGATGCCTGAGCACGTCTTCAAATGCACCGATCAGTGAGAGAAAAAGCCATAGGCAGGCTTCTCCCCCTCACTGATCGACGCATTTAGGAGGTGTACTCCTCGAGTCCCCGATGGAGTTAGCGAGGGACAGTAGGAGTTGCTATCAGCAACAGCCGCAAGGAAACCCATCAACCAGGTTACTATGGCAGATGGGTCTCTCTGCTTTGGCCTAGTGACAGGAGAGGAAAAAATTGCAGATCGATGATCCACAGTTTAAGTCCTACACCATTTGATCGGCTGCCGTTGCTTCGACAACACCACCGACCCACCACCACCGACGACCACTCAGGATCTCGGCTATCAGCATGAAGGGTTTCCATAGCTGAGAGCTAAAATGGTGAGGTATCGTCGAGGCCGACCTCGTCATCCTTACCGATCCCACCCATTCGAACAACGAGGCCGACACATTGGGGCGCCCCCTTTACCGATACCACCCTTAATCGAATAAAGATTAGTCCCCCTCCTCGATCAGGAGGGCGAACTCGATGAAGAGGTGCATAGAATAGGAAAGCACTTCTCATTGACATAACATTTATAGAAAGCTCGAAAAAAGAGCATGTCGGAGGATACATGCGAAGATACATGTTTGGATTATTGTGGGGTACATACTGAAAAGAAATGGTCCCCCCCTCCAATATAGATCCTGCATGACTGATCCAACAGTTAGGTTTTGAGGGGACCAACGGCCAGGATCAAGAGCATTAAACTCCGTATGTTGCGCTTACCAAGGAAAGCCACGCGGACCAGATCCAACAGTATAAAGGCATCACGATCAACGATTGAGATCTAAAACATTTAGTGCTCCCAACCGCCCCTGATACCAAGTAACTCCGATGTTCGAGCAATGATCGACACGACGAGAGTTATTAGCATACAACTCGCCTTGTGCGTCGACCTGATATGATATTACCCGACGAAGTTGTATCGACTATGCAATCTTTGTGCATGTCGACAGTTTAGTATCAAAAAGTTGAAACCCCAACAAAAATTAAACGACAAGAAACCACATCAAACCGATGAAAACTTTCCAATTTCTCTCATACCAAAGAACGAGAATCGATAAAAGATAACGACTAATAAAGTAAATGTGAAAGATATATCTCACGAAAAAATTGTATCTAAGCAACATGTTTCAATCCTGATAAAATAAGCAACGAATGAACCAATATATATAGGATCACAAATATGATCCGACGGTCAAAAGGGAATCTTACCCCTCGAGACCAGCAGCCGTTCAGATGAATACTGACAAGTAGGACCATCAAAAGATCAATTAGTATAATTCGAGCAATTACGAATTGAAGTAAATAAATCGAGATTGAGAAAACTATCAATAATTATTACAGAACAATCATTCAAAGTCAAACATGCTACTTGAGCATGACTCGATGACATATCAATATCAAATTGAGCCGGGACCATGGTGAGTCTCATAGTCGAGCCTATCGAGATGAGTCGACTCCTTCGAAGTCTCGGGGGCATCCCTTTGGGCTGCCACCTCAGCCTTCTCGGCTTGAATGCCGAGAAGAAAGCCGAACTCATGCTTCCCGAGTTCTTCCTTATCAAGTTCAGGGGCAGTAATGTCAATCTCCTTGCCATTCTCATCAAGGCTGGCGTCGATCTTGCCTTCATCAAATTTATCATTAAGGAAACCCCTGGCGCGACACTGTTTCCACCCCATGTTGAACATCTGGATCAAATCATTGCCCGACTGACGATCTACGAGCTCCTGATACACAACACTGTCGTAAAATTCGAGGGCTACCTCCTTCCTCTCTTCAGATGTCAAACTTCGACGACGCTCGAGTGCCTCCTGCTGACCCTTGGTGAAGCCTTCAGCCTCCCTTTCCTCCAATTTCTTATCGAAATCGGCTTTCAATTGGGATAGCTCAGCCTCCAACAGCGCGATTCGCCCCTTCTTGGTCGAATCTCCCCTTCGAGAGACTTAGCTCTTCCCTCGAGAGCATCGATTGCTTCCGTGCATCCTTGTCAAGTCCTTTATACCTCTCTGCCCGTTTTCGAGCTGAGTCTGCCCTACAGGAGTTATGGAAGATCAACTGGTTGCTCTGCGAAGACACAAGAAGCAAATTAGAATACTGGACAAATCGACAAACTTATCATCGATAGATCTCGACATCAAATATGAAAACTTAGAAATACCGCCAACTGAAGAGCAGCCTGCAGACGTAGGATATCGGCGGTATCAAACTTGAGCAAAGCCTCATGATCCACCAGAGATAGTGTAGAATAGAACTTGTCCCAAACTTTGGGACCAATGTCAGTACGAAGGAAAGCTAGATTTATCATCGAACCCTGAGCGACTTGATCCCCCATCCTTCTCTTTTGATTCTCAACCATTGTTTCAATGGTTTCTCGAGGGGCGACGACATCGCCTGCTGATGGAGTCGGGCTCGCATCAGACTTCACCTTCTTCAAGGATGGGGTTTCCTTCTGCCCATCATCGGAAGACATGGGCCGCTTCCCCTTGTCAGAAGAGTTTTCCTTGTCAGGATATGGACTCGGCCTGGGAGGAATGGTACTCGATTGAGCAAACACCTTTGTCCTCGGATCTTTCCCACGCATCGTAGGGAGAACAGTGGATGCAGTAACCATCTTTTTCGCCTTTAAAACAGACAAAGCAACAGCTCGACTTGCCTTAACTGCAGATTCTGCAAAAACCAAGAACGTTAGTCGAAAATCAACTAAAAGTTAGTTAATGGATGGCATGATAACTACCTAATGAGGGACTATCGATAGGTAAAGGAGCCATCGACATCCTTCCCAAACTCAAGATTGGTTCCCGCAAAAGTAGGTTGATATCGTAAGTTGATTCCGATAACTGCGAAGGAAAGTCGAGCCCCCACGAAGGTTCGGGAACATTCTTCAAGAGAATGCCGCCCGACCTCCACTCACGTTTCATCCGCCACACAAAGTTCTTAGGAGCGCGAACAAAAACAAATCTATTTTTCCAACCCTTCCCATGTGATGACTTGAGGTCACTCAGGAACCTAACGTTAGGTTTCGACTTAAATAAATAAAAACCTTCATTCGACTTAGGGGAAGGACTTACATTAAAAAGACCACAAAAGTGGGCAAAATAAGCTGGTTGACCTATGGACTTCATAACTAGACAAAAACCAATAATATCCCACAACATTGGGAACTAGCTGTGTTGGACAAAGACCGAAACAATTCACTATATCCACAAACTCCTTAGCCAAAGGAAAACGAAGACCATTCTCAAAGGTATCGATATGAAAAGTCCTACACCACCTAGGTGGATCATTCATTCTCTGATCTGGAGTGGGATGAAGAACAGTCCATCCCTTATGAAATTGGAACTTGGCCAAAATTGAATCGACTGACAAACGCAAACGACTGGCCGACATGGTATTAAAATGTTCAACCGTATGATAACGTTCCGATGTCGAACTCGGCAGAACGACATCTTGAGGAACCGGCTCAACAACGCTCAAAAGTTGAGCTGAAAGTGGGCTGTGATGCTGCCCCTCGAAAGGAATGTCGAAATGAGACATTACTGATTTTGGTGACATACCCTCACCTTCGCCTACGGACTCGCTACTAATCGACAACGAATGATTCAACATAGAGAAAAGAAAAAGATAGAAGCGGTACCTAAATGTACGAAAGACTGCGACTAAACCGACTGCTTAACTCGACCAACGGCAGCCCCGACGACCTTGCTCCGATTTAAAGACTTTGCTTTGAAGTATGAATAGTTAACAAGGGAAGCGGGCCTATTTATAACCACAAACATCCAAAAGGCGCGCTCTTTCAAAATAATTTTAAAAAGATATGGCGGTTAGGGAAAAAGTCCAGTCAACGATTTAATGGCCCAACAGATTCCCTCGAAAGCTCCACCACAATAATTAATGCAATAAATTAACAGCACGAAAGCAGCAATTTATAAACATAAATTAAATACTAGCCACAACTGATCGCGAATACTCGACGATCACATGTCCGTTGGCAAAAATAAATAACTTAAGTCTTAGACAGACAAAATATAATGTCGAAATAAAAAATACAATCACAAATTCACTGGTTTCGATTTTCCTTGGGTATCAACTTTCCAAACTCGTGAGCTCGAGCGATAGCTTCCTCCGCCTCCAAATCCACAGCACTTACTTCGACTTCGCACTTCTCGTTTAGCTCGGGACCAATACGATCAAAATCAAAGTCGGCCGTTAAGTAACCCCGGTGTATACATTGAGCTATCGTCTTCTCGTGCATACGTATCAACTCGTCGCCCATCCTAGCATCGGCGAGGTAATTAAAGACCGGAGACTCGACAAACTCCCTCGCAATATCTAGCCTCTGCTCAGGAGTTATGATCCTAGTCTCCGGAGGATAACCCCGGCGGAGCATATCGTTCTCCCTCGTCGCCAATCTGAATTCTTTCATAGCTTCCTCGAGCTGTCGATCCCTTTCCTTGAGAGTTCACGTGTTCCGCCTTTGCTTTCGCCAGTTCTTCTCTGCATCTGTCCAACTCCTTATGGGCTAGCTCGGCCTCGTAATAACCATGGAACAGGTATTGCATCACCTATAAAATCGATATAACTGATCTTAATATAATAAAATCGATGAAGAAAAATACAAATCGAAGATGTTACTTACCCCAACGAGCATCCGACCTCCGTAGTGAACATTCTCTTGTATCGAGAACTTCGATAAAAACTTCTGATCATATGGGTAAATACTATATATGAAAGTAGCAAAGGATGGTATCAAAGAATCTCGAAAAAGAACATAGGTGTTCTCGCCCAACTTCGCGGGGTGTTCAAGCCGAGAATCAAGCCACTCGAAAAGCTCCCAATCGAGATAGACATCCTGGTACTTGGCGCGCTCCTGATCCTCCCCTCACTTAGTGGATTAACCGGATTAGCGATAGGGGGATCCTCAGGGTCGACTTCAGTCCGAGGTCTTTTTCCCAGCTTTTTTCTTCACGTCGAGCGGCAGGGTCCGGCCCAGCCAACCTTCCCTGAGCATCGCCGCCTTGTCGACTTCGGGAAGACGTGCCTTGATTCCAAAACCCATGGCCTAGCTGCTCCAGCATAACACGTTTGGTTCCCTTTGGAGGCACCAAAGTTCCAACAAGTACTTCGTCTACAAATCACACACAGATCATGGAAACCGAAATTAAAAAATAAAAATCGACATACTGCTATCGACATATTACTATTTACCTAAGCTCGGATCATCTGCCTTTTTCTTTGATTTCGACTGACTGTAGGCCCGAAGTCGTGGCTCCTCGATCAATTTATTGACATCCGGGTGGTACTTGATAAGATTTTCAACAAACTTCGGAGTGAAGTGTGGTCTCGGCGGGTTATTAACAACGATGGGCTCGACATGCCATGGAGCGGTTACGTTCAGGGCTTGACCCTTCGGAGGTCTGAGAAATACAAACCTCGATTTCCAACCTTTACCGTGAGAACTCTTGGCATTGGTCAGGAAACTCCGGTTCCCTCGAGATTTCACTTGATAAAATCCCGTACCCGATTTCGGAGAATCGCTCACCTTGAAGAGATACCAGAAATTCGCAAAGGAGGCCCTCTGCCCAAAGGCTTTCATAACTACTATAAACACAATTATCATCGACATACCATTCAGCACAATTTGTGTCGGACGAACGCCGAGAGCATTTGAAATTCCAGCCAGTTCGGGAGCTATAGGCACCCGAAACCAGCCCTCCATCGAAGCCTCGTGAATAGCGAAAGTACCCTCCGGTGGCTTGTGCATTCTCTGATTCTCACCGGGAATAGTCAAAGTCCAACCCGACGGTATCGAGAAGGCAGACAACATCGATCATGCGGGTCGTCGGTGACCTCTGGCCTGAAACTCGTGATACGCTTCCTCGGTCTGATAGGGCCTAGTATCTTCCTCATCACCGGATTCCTCTTCTCTCCTCTCTGCACCGATCAGTTCAGCTTCTCCTTCCTCTCCTTCGACATCCGGCTGCTCGATCTGCTTGTTATACACCTCTTCCACAACAGAATCGACATGGGCACTATCGGGACTTGAGGGTGAGTCGGCCGACATTTTTTATCGATATCAGGAACTAAGAAAGACTATCGACTATGAGATGTAAATAGACTATTTCGGGAACACTATCGATATCAAGGAACAGGCTCCGATGATAAAAGATTTTCACTGAAAGGTTGAAATCGTTTGCGGTAAAAACGATCTATATATAAGGAGATAAATACCGTTTCATTAATTACAGAAAAGCCCCTCAAAAAGTCACGATGATTCACATTCCTCCCTCTATAAGACGGGACGCTTCGCCTCCACACTCCAACTTTCAAAATTGCAGCCAAGGCATAAAAACAGATTTGGGCGCGCACATGATGAACGAAAAGAAACTTCCAGAATACGAATTGTCATCCTCTGAGGATCAAAAACCAATAAAACTTCTAGACTTCGACCTTCACTCGAAACTCTAGAACTTGGGGGAATACCACTATATACTCAAAAAATTAAAAAACCAATAAACCAATAAAACTTCTAGACTTCGACCTTCACTCGAAACTCTAGAACGTGGGGTACTCTTGATGTACCAAGTCTTCGTCAACACAACGCACCATTATAACACCATATCGATAGTCGAAATCTGACGTCCTCGCCGAGATATCCTACGGAAAGATCGAGCCTCAAACACATCGATCTCCATCGAGCAAACTCATGGCAAGGACATCGACTTAACTCAGCAAAACGATTGCTAACTCATCGATGTGGCTTCCATCGACAAGCATTACCCTTTTTTATAAAAGGGTCGGACCAAATAAATAAGGTCAATATCCTGGCCCGAATGTCCTATCGTGACCCGACCGCTATATCCGGAAGGTCTTGTCAGGATCCGATCCAGTGACCCGACCGGAAACTAGAAATAGCCCTCATAAATACATTAACGGTACACACTCTCTAAGCATTAAATACCCATTTCGATATCCCAACTCGACACTTACTTAAGCATCGAAGTGTTATCGTTGGGTCACCACCGGCATTAACCTGACGTAGTTCTCTTTGGTTGCAGGTTACGATCCTCGTGTATAAATCGAAGAGAGGCTTGTCTGACCTGCCTATCTTCACATTGACGAGAAGTGTTAGTACCGACACCCAGTCCTTCGATACGACATACACTAATACACAGAAAATACTCTCATCAATTAGTTCCTTCTCATCTCACAAATCTCATTTTATATATAATAGTCCATTGTTCCGTGAAAACTTCTTAGAATTTTAATTAAAATCTTTCGACAAAATAGGGTTTTTGGTATTTTGCATTTTAGAATTATAATGTATCTCGATTTAAATTTTTTTCTAGAATTATAATGTATCTCGATTTAAAATTTTTGGCACTTTGCATCTTAAAAATATAATTTATTTGATACTTTGCAACTTTGTGTGTATTTTAACGAGGAAATTTTTATAGTTGCGAGAAGGGTGGAATAGTCATTTTTTAATTTTCTTGGCATTTTGCACCCTAAATGATACTATGCACCCTGAAAATATAGATTGTTGCTCATTTTTTACTTTAATCAAATTACTAAGCTATTCATAATTAGGTAAGAACTCATTTTTCTTTTTCGTAATTTCTAAATTCGAAATGCTAGTAGATAATAATTATAGATTTGTAGAGTATGTTGTGTATAAATTTTTTGGGATAAACAAAAACTTGTATCTATTGTATAATTTGGTATTGAATATCACTATTGATGCAAATCAATGTCTATTTAAGGATAAGAAGTACATATAATTTGCCAAAAATGAGATAATTATTTTTGTGATTGAACTCAAAATAAAATTTTTTGTTTTCTATATTTGATTGTTGTGCATTGAACATGACAATTTTATCTCTCCACCAACAACATTCATGAGCTTTTTTTCAAGGAAAATATTATGCTGCAATATGCCGAAAAATATATTTATAAGGTGCATAGTGCCAAAAAATTATAAGTGTGGTGAAATGTGCCAAAAAAAAAAATCATATTTGCAGATGCCAATATTTTATATTTGTAAGGGGCAAAGTGCCAAAATCTATATTTCCAGGATGCAATGTGCCAAGAAAAATATTAAAAAATGACTATTATACCCTTCCACTAACAATTTTCTTTAATTAAAACACACATAAGGGTGTAAAATATCAAATGAATTGTATTTTCAGGATGCGAAGTGCCACAACTTTTAGTTCGAGGTGCAAAGTGCCAAAACCCTATATTTTCAAAGCACAAAATGCCAAAAACCCTCATTATATTGGTTTCAGAAAATGGAAATACAACTTAGATTTATGTACTATTGATCCCAAGTTGCCAGTTGAAGTCTAGAGGGGGGGGGGGGGAGAATAGACCTCTGAAAATTTTACAACTTTAAACTTCAACTTTCCAAATGAGCAGACTAAGATGATCAAGTTAAGAGAAGTTACTAGGCTGTTCGCGCACACAGCTTTTAGCAGCAGAGTAGACCACTTCAATTGATTCACTTAACTGATTTTAATTAAATCAAGGTTCCAAGATGAGTTATTTGCAACGGATTTGTAAAGTGTTTTTCACAAGCAGTCAAAACTTGGTTTCAAAGCTTTATCCCCAGATTTACAAAATTTCTTTCAAAACAGTTTTAACAAAAGTATGCTTCTTTTGAAATATGCAAGAAAAGAATGCAGAATGTTAAACATCAATATTTTTATAGTGGTTATATGGATTTAAAATCCTTTAGTCCACTCTTCCAAGTCACATAGATCTTGGGTTATACTATAATCACAAAGATTACAATATACTCTGCTTACGCCGAACAACAAATGAACTGGCCGTAAGTTCACAATAGGAGATCACATAGAAAACCTATCCTCCGAAGTAATATCACTCACACAGATGGATATCTACTCCTCACCATACTTTTCTTTTACAAGAATCACTCAGATTTCTTCTTTCTTCAACGTCTGCTTTTGTCAACAAATGACTAAGCTGATGGGTGAGCTGTTCTTGAGTACTTTTGAGACTTAGAAAGATTTTGCTTCTGAGTGCTCTCAAAAGTTTGTTGTCTCGTATTGTGTCATATCTGAATTCTTCGAACAAGCTTCCTTTTATACTTGAGATTTGAAATATGTCCCTTCAAGGAGAACATAAGTCTTTATCTCGAGCACTGGTCCCTATCTCTCAGGAACGACTACCTGCGACTGTCTACTGTCATATCTATTGTACTTCTATGTCAGTTGCATCAAATGCACTCTGCTGATACGAGGTTCCTCTTCAATCATTTGTCATAAATACCCTTCCTCTTCAACATTTATTTCTCTAAGTACATTTATAACCGTTGAGGTGACTTGTCTGATCACTGATGGAATAGTGCCTGCAAGCCAATACATTTAGCTTGTACTGGAACTATCATTATCTTTCTTTAGTATAAATGACTTAGTACGCATGTTTATTTATATGTGTATAAGGATAAACAATGGCCAACTTCATCTCTCGCGAATACATTTAAGCAATTGGTTGAAACCCTTAGATTACATTAGACTATGGACGATTCACTTCAGTATTGAGTGCAATCATGAAACAGTCTCAAAGGTCGTAATCTTAAAACTGTTCCAAGTCATAGATTCCGAACGAGACGGGGTATCGTAGGAATCGCCAAGACTTGTACAAATATGCATGATTCACATGGAGTGAATTTGTAGCGTTTCATGAGCAAGGCATTTGAGGCCAGTGCATATGAGTAGGTGGTTCAATGGAGGATTGAACGCATCGAACAACCCGAACAGAGAAACCCATTGTGGAAGCGCATGTTGCATATCGGTGATGGGATGTTTCTCAAGGATTATAATAGTGTACGATTTAGTCCTTGGACTTGAGATGCTAGGGCGAATTCTGTGCATGAAAGTGCGTACTTAGATCTAGGTATAGGCCACTTAGCTTGGTCATAACATGCCTAGGTTGGGTACGTATGTACATGTACGCGAGTGGTTAGTACCAATATGGAATCTATTGACTCATTGTAATGGATGAGAGAATTTCCTATACGATTCTTAGATTATATATCCAAGGAATCTACGGCCGTAGTCGGTGACGGATTTGGAAAGGGGTTTCCAAATTTAGGAGTCACACTGGAATATTATCCTGAATTAGAAAGTATAGTTATCGAGATAAATTTAGAGGTGCCGATCAATTCACACACCCTAAGTCTTGATCGGGAATATTAGTCGATAGAAGGACCGTATGTATATGGTAATTATATGAGACGAGGTTCACAAGTATCAATTCACCTGAAGTTGGGCTTCATGGGCTTGTGGCTAGACATCGACCATGAAGTGTAGGTACTCCTGAGTTAATAGAGGATTTGATTCTAGGAGTGGTCAATTAAATGTTGTTTGATTGAACGGAGCAATTTATTGTTCATAAATTAAATCACGAAGAATTCGTGGGCCTGCTGCCAATTGATGGGGAACCCAGAGGGTCACACACAATACAATTGGACGGTGACTATTGAAAAAGGATAATAAATGAATTAATTGATTTAAAGGTAATTAAATCAATTAAATGAATTAAAGTATTAATTCAAGTGGGAGATTAATTAATTCGTTGACTTAATTAATTAAATACTTAATTGAGTTGCTAATTAATTATATAAAAGAAATATTGATTTATAAATTGGATTGGACATTTAATTAAATTAGTTAATTAAATGAAAGGCTTGCAAGACACGGGCCTTTAATTAAAAGCCCATAAGGAGTCTTGCAAAACCTAGGTCAAAAGGGAGTCTATAAATAGGGTTCTACTAGAGCTCAAAAAACTAACACCCTAGCAAAAACCCTGGCCTCTTTTCTCTGACCTAGCCGCCCCCTCTCCCTGCGCCGCCAAGCTTGTGCCGCCGCCCCCATGCTGCCGTGAGCTGCCCAAGCGCCGCCGCCGCCTCTCCCTTGTTCCACCGTGCTAGATCTTGCTTTGTCAAGTTGATCTGCAGAGTCCTGCAACAACAAATCTCCTAGATCCAGTTCTGAGCCTAAGACTAGGAGGTGTTACCAGAATCCAGTTGGTGTGGACTATCTTTGGAGGTGAGACATTTGGATCACTCCCGTGAACCAGATCCAGATTCAGAATCAGAACTGAAGGTTGCCACCACCTTGCCTGTGGTGAGGTAAATCGCAAAACCCCCTTGTTTAATTCAATGTGTGTTTTTGTTTCATGCTTGCGTATATATAATATGGAGATTCTTATATGGGACCTTGGGTGCTTCGAAATTTTTTGAAATTCCGCACTGTATGTTGTTCTGATAATCGAGGCAACCCAACCACTTTCCCAACAGTGGTATCAGAGCCAACTCCATCATCATTATACGAAAAGCCTGAACATAATGTGTTTTTACCATATATGTTTAATTATGTATATGTAAACACGTTATAATTATGTTCTGTAAATTGATTCTTACCTGTTATGACTAGATCTATGATTGGGTAAAACTTCTCTTCCAGATCTGTGCCGATTTTATAGTTTTTGAAAACTTCAGGACTTTTATGCAAAGTAATCGCAAATTAGGGTTTTAGGGAAAATTAAATTTTTTCGAATCTGGAAATTTCAAAATTACTGGACTGTTTTGCAAATCTGGTCGTACATATTTTTGGGGTCGTTTTGTAATTTCCGAAAGTTTGGGGACTGTTTTGTAATTACCGAAAATTCAGGGAAAAATCAAAAATTTTCAGAATTCAAAATTTTTATTTTCTGGTAGCTGCCCGAATCTGCTCAGGGGTGTTTTTGCAACTTTTTAAAAGTTTTGGGGTCAAAGTGCAATTTTCGAAAGTTGAGGGGCGAAAATGCAATTTTCAAAAGTTGAAAAACAGAATCTGAATTTGAGCAGAAAATTTATTTTTGTTTACCCGAATATTTATTTTGTCATAATTAGTAGTGACTAAAAAGTAAGAATCATAGGAAGTTAGTTTTAAAAAGGTAGTTTTAAAATTAAGAAAGAAATAGGTAAATGATGTTTGCGTGTTTCTTGCTCTACGTGAATTGTTTACGTGGTTTTCGATCGAGCCGAGCCTTAACCTTAGGTTAGATGTGATTGGTTTAATTTATTGTTTGGTTTTTATTGGGCCTGCGAGCCTATTGTGTTTTTGGGCCACTTTGAGCCTTTGTAATAGAATAGGGCTTTACTGCTTTCCTAGTTTAGGATGGAGGCCCGTTTACAAGCAAGGTGGGAACCCAAGAAGATATGAAGGCCATGTATGCGTGGTACATTGTGCAATAGCAGAGGCCTGTTTGCAAGCCCTTTAGATTGACCAATAGGGCCAACATCATTGGCTCGATGATGGCCCACATAGGAGGCTCCCGATCGAAAACATATTGTGGTAGTATGCATGCTAGGCTTGTATGGCTTTTATTTATTTTTCGATTTATATTTAGCTTGTATGAAATGCGTGCTAGAATTTAGATCGTAATAAAAGATAAAGCATAATTAAATCGGTGAGATCTCGAGGAGAGTTAGTATAACTTTCAAACCGGAAATTCCCCTCTCGAATTAAATATTAAGTCATATTGGATTAAAATAAAATGAAGTATTTATATAAATCCAAGCCTTCCATCAATAGGGACTAGCGTATGTTGTCTACTTATCGATAGAGGTGATCTAGAGTCTGGCACCCGAGTCGAAGAAAGGGACAATACGTAAAATTCCTTGACTCCTGTTTTTAACTAAACTCGACAAGGGTGAGGATTGGTCGGGATGTGAAGATCGACCGATAACTAGTTACGGAGAATTCACGACTGGGCCCGTTGCTCATCATGATTGATGGGTTAGACTTAACGATTAGTAACACTTATGATGTAGCAGTGCTAGATAAGTGCGAAAACCGAGGCAAAATAGCTTGAAGGTTGTGGAGTGACACAATTGGCAATAAGTATGCCTACCTGGGGAATTGGTTGTATGGCCACGAGTCGTGGGTGCAATTAATTGCCGCTGGGACGTCAAGACCTACTAGGAATTAGAATTCCCGAGCAATCAAAGGGGTGATTGTTTCGATAAAATAGTGGGAGAACTTTTACGATAGAAAGTCCAACCTTCGTAGATTATAAGTATTATTCATTAACTAGTCCACTAAATGTTTGTCTTCTCTTTAGATACTGAGAAATCTGTAATTATCCATTTTACTATTTATCGACCAATAAAATAACTGGATCAAAATATCGACTAGGCAAGAAACTTGAGAATTGTCTTAAATTCCAAAAGTGGGGAATGATGTTCTTAAACGACGAGCATATGCCTTATGCGCTTCTATAAAGATAAGTCAAAAAGAGAAACGAATCACCCGTAGTATATGGGAATATTAATGATCTTTTTCTCCTATAAAGATTAATCTAAAAAATGAAACGAATCACCTATAGAGTATGGGAATCTTAATGATCGTTTTCTCAAATAAGCATCAAGATTGGACGAGCTATGGAAGCAACATGAGGAACATGTATGAAGCTTCTGAAACAAACCTTCACCTCAAAAGGCTTGTTTTGAGGAGTAGTTTTGAATCGATATGATTCGAGACTTCTAAGGAATTGTTTCAAAACTCGAGAATAAATGAAGGAACTAGTGTCAAGGATCACTGTCTTTGTTTTATCAATCTAGTTGAAAACTGGATTGATTAAACGTAAGCCTGCAAGTGATCTTAACATTAACTTCCTCCTAAATTCTCCTCCTGCTCATTCAAATGAATCTTGAAATACACTGATCTTATTTGATAAGTCGATCACATTTCATGAATCAACCAAAGTACTGGTTAAAGGCAAATAGGATAAACCTGTCATGATCGTTTACACTTCATTGACTACGAAGACAAAGAAGAGTAAAATGAAGAAGAATTTATTCTCTTCTAAATACGACCATAAAGGTAGTCAAATGAATGCAAGTAGCCTAAAAGTCGAATTATCCCACTGGATCTAAGAAAGGCACTGATATGTTTAATTGATTAGATGATCTAATTAATTAAGCAACGTTTCAATTAAAGGGTTAATTGAAAGGGAAAGGGAATCAATTAAAGAAGTTAATTGAAAGGAAGTAAATTAATTGAATTAAACCATTGACTCAATCTTATTGAATTAATGTGTGAAATTCAATTAATACAAAGATAATAATCCATAACTTTGGTACGCTAGACTTGGACACATCTCCAAGAGTAGGATTCAAAAGTTGGTTTCACCTAAGCTTCTTGAAAAATAGAACTTGGATGAACTTCCAACCTGCGAATCACGTCTCAAAGGAGAGATGACCAGATCTCCCGTCACAGGGAGTCCAGAGCGAACCAAACAAAATCTGGATTTAATCCATGAATATGGATCACTAAAAGTTACTGTGAGAGGAGATTACTCATACTTCGTACCTTTTACTAATGACCTTGGTCGTTAGTGAAAAATGAATCTAGTGAGATGCAAATCCGAAAAACCAAGAAAGGTATTTCAATACGAAGTAGAGAATCAACAAAGACATAGTATTATTCGATCTAATCGAGATAGCAAATACTTGTCAAGGATTCCTCAATTATCTTAATGAGAATGAGATTCTCATACAACAAACTCCTCCTAAGACACCTCAACTTATTGAAATGTCTAAAGAGATGGATTCTAACATTGTTTAACATTGTTCGATCCATATTGAGTTTTGTTAAGCTTCCTTATGCATTCTAGGAGTTAGTCCTCCTGACTGCATCGAAGATACTGAGCAAAGTACCTTCAAAGTTCGTGCCTACAAAGCTTTACCAAGAAAGGTATGGCAAAATACCTCTATGCTCTTACCTCTGAGTATGGAGATCTCCTGCCGATGGTAGAAACGAGAAAGGAGATAAATTGGCTAGTAGATCCAATTTGTATATAATTGTGGGGTATCCAACAAAATCCACTGGATACATGTTCCACGACAATGAGAAACAACCATTTCTCCTAGATACCCGTTCCTCTGTTGATGAAGTTCTCGTCAAAGGAAATGGAAACGTCATGGAACTTGATGAAGTCCAAGATTTGGACCCGTCCCCGCAAACAGTGGGAGTCCAGAATTTACTGAACCTACCAGTACACCTACTCTTCAAAGGCCTGATCGAATTCGTAAGGAGCTAGAATGATTTGGTTTCATTCACGAAAACGAGAAAGTGGAAAGTAATACAAGGACCTATCAAGAAGCGATGTCAGACATAGATTCGGATGCCTGGCTCGAAGCCATGCAACCCGAAGTGGATCCCATCCATTCCAACAAGGTATAAACCTTGATTGATCCACCCGAGGGATTTATCCCTATAAGTTGGTTATAAGTTGTAAATGGATCTTCAAACTTGGAATGAATGGAGAGGTGTTGCATCTAAGAATTGACTAGTGGTAAAAAGGCTATTCAAAATGTTCTGGAACAGACTTTGATGAAACCTTTTCTCCATTAGCAATGTTTGAATCCATTTAGATTCACATTTGTTCTGATGAGATAGTCGAGACATTTGACTTCATCAAAACGAGTATGAACCATGAGTGTACAAAAGGATTAGTGGGAGCGCGATGAAGATCATATTTTATATGTCGATAATGTTCTGGCTATCTGGTATGATATCGGAATGTTAGCACAGATGAAAGCATGGTTGTCCATGCAAGATTTAGGAGAAGCATCTTGCGTATTGGGATACGTATCTATGAAGTAGATCAGAAAAGATGCTGACACTCTCTAAATCTAAGTACATAGAATCACAACTGAAAATATTCAGTATGAAGAATCCAAGAAAGGATTGCTTCAAGTGAGACATTGTATCCCTTGTTCCAAAATAGATGTGCCCTACATCAAATGAAGAATAAAGGAGAATGTCTCAAATACCTTATGTTTCAAACAAAAGGTTGCATGTGGCATGCTTTACTATGTACTAGACCAGACGTAGAACTTGCTCAGGTATCGCGAGCAGTTGCTAGTCAAACTCCAGTGAAGAAGTACTGGACCACCGTAAAAGATATCCTTAAGCTCTTGACAAAGACTAAGTATTTGTTCTTGGTCTACGGTGGTAGTGGAGAATTAAAAATTTCGAAGGATTTACTGATTCGAATTTTCAGTCTGATGTGGATGAATTAAAAACATCCATTTTTGGATACATATCCTACATCAATGGGGTAACGGTAAATTTGAAGGGGTTCCAAGCAAATCACCGTAACCATCCAAACCACTGAAGCAAGATATTTTGCAGCATTAAATGTAGCATTAAATGCGGCTTAAGAAAGTGTTTGGATATAAAACTTCATCCTTCGGTTGGATGTAGTGCCTAGCATTGCGAAGCTCATGATTATCTTCTATGATAACATTGGAGCTATTGCTAAAGCAAAGCATTCGAGATCTCACCAGAAATCTAAACACAATTGAAAGAAAGGTACCATTTGATTAGAAAAATCATTGGTAGAGTTAACGCGCGTAAAGGATCGCGTCGATTCAGAAGACAACTTAGCGGATCCACTAAAATGAGGCTATATCATGAAATGAGTTCGAAGAACATCTTTAAAAAGATGGGTCCTAGAAACGTTTGTGATTGGCTTTAGGGCAAGTGGGAGATTGATGGAATAGTGCCCTGCAAGCCAATACATTTAGCTTGTACTAGAACTATCATTATCTTTCTTTAGTATAAATGACTTAGTACGCATGTTTATTTATATGTGTATAAGGATAAACAATGGCCAACTTCATCTCTCGCGAATACATTTAAGCGATTGGTTGAAACCCTTAGATTACATTAGACTATGGGACGATTCACTTCAGTACTGAGTGCAATCATGAAACAGTCTCAAAGGTCGTAATCTTAAAACTGTTCCAAGCCATAGATTCCGAACGAGACGGGGTATCGTAGGAATCGCCAAGACTTGTACAAATATGCATGATTCACATGGAGTGAATTTGTAGCGTTTCATGAGCAAGGCATTTGAGGCCAGTGCATATGAGTAGGTGGTTCAATGGAGGATTGAACGCATCGAACGACCCGAACAGAGAAACCCATTGTGGAAGCGCATGTCGCATATCGGTGATGGGATGTTTCTCAAGGATTATAATAGTGTACGATTTAGTCCTTGGACTTGAGATGCTAGGGTGAATTCGGTGCATGAAAGTGCGTACTTAGATCTAGATATAGGCCACTTAGCTTGGTCATAACATGCCTAGGTTGGGTACGTATGGACATGTACGCAAGTGGTTAGTACCAATATGGAATCTATTGACTCATTGTAATGGATGAGAGAATTTCCTATACGATTCTTAGATAATATATCCAAGGAATCTACGGCCGTAGTCGGTGACGGATTTGGAAAGGGGTTTCCAAATTTAGGAGTCACATTGGAATATTATCCTGAATTAAAAAGTATAGTTATCGAGACAAATTTAGAGGTGCCGATCAATTCACACACCCTAAGTCTTGATCGGAATATTAGTCGATAGAAGGACCGTATGTACATGGTAATTATATGAGACGAGGTTCACAAGTATCAATTCACCTGAAGTTGGGCTTCATGGGCTTGTGGCTAGACATCGACCATGAAGTGTAGGTACTCCTGAGTTAATAGAGGATTTGATTCTAGGAGTGGTCAATTAAAGGTTGTTTGATTGACCGGAGCAATTTATTGTTCATAAATTAAATCACGAAGAATTCGTGGGCCTGCTACCAATTGATGGTGAACTCAGAGGGTCACACACAATACAATTGGACGGTGACTGTTGAAAAAGGATACTAAAGGAATTAATTGATTTAAAGGTAATTAAATCAATTAAATGAATTAAAGTATTAATTCAAGTGGGAGATTGATTAATTGGTTGACTTAATTAATTAAATACTTAATTGAGTTGCTAATTAATTATATAAAAGAAATATTGATTTATAAATTGGATTGGGCATTTAATTAAAGTAGTTAATTAAATGAAAGGCTTGCAAGACATGTGCCTTTAATTAAAAGCCCATAAGGAGTCTTGCAAAACCTAGGTCAAAAGGGAGTCTATAAATAGGGTTCTACTAGAGCTCAAAAAACTAACACCCTAGCAAAAACCCTGGCCTCTTTTCTCTGATCTAGCCGCCCCCTCTCCCTGCGCCGCCAAGCTTGTGCCGCCGCCACCTTGCTGCCTTGAGCTGCCCAAGCGCCGCCGCCGCCTCTCCCTTGTTCCACCGTGCTAGATCTTGCTTTGTCAAGTTGATCTGCACAGTCCTGCAACAACAAATCTCCTAGATCCAGTTCTGAGCCTAAGACTAGGAGGTGTTACCAGAATCCAGTTGGTATGGACTATCTTTGGAGGTGAGACATTTGGATCACTCCCGTGAACCAGATCCAGATTCAGAATCAGAACTGAAGGTTGCCACCACCTTGCCTGTGGTGAGGTAAATCGCAAAAACCCCCTTGTTTAATTCAATGTGTGTTTTTGTTTCATGCTTGCGTATATATAATATGGAGATTCTTATATGGGACCTTGGGTGCTTCGAAAAATTTTAAAATTCCGCACTGTATGTTGTTCTGACAATCGAGGCAACCCAACCACTTTCCCAACAATCACATCCACTCAGCTATCCGAAGTCTCTCGTCTGATGAACACTCGGCTGATCCCAAACTGAACAAATTTATTGAGTCGGCTGAATCTCATCAATCTGATTTCCTTCTACAGCAATAGATCAGTTGTCTCCTCGACCATAAGTCTTGACCCTTCTGATTTGTCTTTTATATTTGATCAAAACTTCTTTCCAAGGGATGTACTAAGCTTTCATTACTTAGCTGATCTTGATGTTTTGGAAATCATCAAAACCTCCCTTAAATATTTGTCTTCGTCTTCATCTTTATACAACAATTTCCCCCTTTTTGATGATGACAAAACTTCAGCTAAGTACCTGTACCTAAACTAAAGTTAAGTCCTCAAAAATTTCTGAGATAGAAATAATGTGTTGGAGGTAACTTGAACTTTTATAGATGAGACTTGATTACAGTTACAAGTTCAAGTAGATGAGACAAAAAAAAGTAAAATGATACAAAATATTCAATAGAAGGACTAGCTTAGAATTTCTAGACTAATCAGTTTCTTCGCTATTTTCTTCACTTTCTTTATTTTCTTCATTGTCTTCTTCATGAAATTCTTCTTCATCTTCATCTTCTTCGCCTTCAGAAGCTAGAGTTCTGTTTGCAGCATCAATCCTTCTCTTGAGACGTTCTAAGTTCTTGTATTTCACATAGGAATCGAGTTGCTCATCAGGTGTATCCTAGGTAGCAGCAATCTTTTTGTCAGATTTTGCTTTTTCCTTGGTTTCTTCCTTCTCAGCATCTTGCTGATCATCAATTTCATTGGTAGCTTCTTCATCTCTAGCTTTTTTCTTCAAGTACTTGTTCCTTTGACTCTTCATCTTTAGTTGGTTTCTCTTGAGCAGCAGAGTCCTTTTCAACAGTAGCTTGAGTAGCAGATGTGACTGATCTCTTTTCCCCCTTTTTGTCATCATGAGCGGGGTTGAGTTCAACAACCGAGATATTAACAACAACACAAAGTTTTCTGATGTTTTGATCCACTACGTCCAGTTGAGTAGTTTGATGAATTTGAGTAGAATTGATCATGTCGGTTTCTTCTTGAACTTTGTCAGCGAAGGTTTGAACCTCCCTAACTAAGGCCAAATTCTTTTTAGTTTCCATTTCTCCAATTTGTCCTAAGATTTTTGTCAGTTCTGAAATGTCTGACTCGTTTCTTTGAAGAGCTGTGTGAAGGTGACCTACATTAGCCTTAACGTCTTCAATATTTTTGTTCATACAGAGATTGCTCTGAGTTAGCATTAATGAATTATCCGCCGGCAGAGGAAAATTGTCAATGGCTTCTCTCACCATTTTAGCATTTTCTTCTTGCATCTGCTCATTTGCAACCTGTTCCTTTCTTCCATCTCCTTAAAAGTCTTTTCAAGTAACATTTGAATGGAATCCACCAGTGACGAGTGTAGATCAGCTGTTGGAATAGAGGTTGAAGCAAGGATATTTTCCTGGTGGACAGGCGCATCCTTAAGAACAGCTTCATCTTCAGCTTTCCACTCAATTGCTGAAGGTGTTTTGGTGGTAACATGTTCCATTTTAATGGTCTCAGCAGTTCCATCTTCATTCACGACTGTTGTCTGATTAATTAGTAGAGCAGGTATCCATTCTTTTGTAGGTTTCTTCTTTTTAGGCTGCTCTTGGAACTTGCTGACTTCGGAGCTAAATGCTATCTCTTGAACACTTGGTAAGTGGGGCAGGTCACTTGAAGAACCTTGACCATATCTAGCTTTCTTAGCCCACTTTTCCAAAGCAGTGTGTACAACAATTTGCACATCCCTTTCTATAGGATCATCTCCTCTTCTTCTTTTGGCTGGCAGTGCATCTTCGATGACTTTCGCTTCCTTAGCAACTATATCTCGCGTATATCCATGGAAAACATCGTGCACATAGTCTGTATCCAAAGCTTGAGTGACTAAAGAAATGTGAAGCCAACTAAGGACCCACTTTTCTTCATTAGCGAACTCTTTCCCGGCTCGGATTTCTTCCATAGACTTGCTGATTTTGTAGTCTCTCCATCTTGTATATCTGATCTTTTCTTGAAGAAACGAGTTCTTTGTTGCAGCTTGTTGTCAAAAGCTTCCAGAGCTGCTTCAAATCTACTAAAGACAAGTGGATCACTTTGAACAATATCAAGAGCTCTTCTTACTTCGAATTTATTTTTCTCTTGTCTTTGTCCTGGAGGTAGAATATGTCTGGCATTCATAGTTCCATCAATTTTGATACCACCGGCCCTGCGAGGACCGTAAGCATCCTTCTTGCTAAGTTCTACTACTTTTGCCAGTTCTTCCTCATCTCCTGCCTTGAGTTCGGCATTAGTCATCTGCATTCTTTGAGCTTCTTTAATAGCTTCAGCTTTGCTAATCTCAATGGCTTTGCGTAACTCTGCCTCATAACTCTTCCTTTGTTCTGCTTCTTCTCTTCTTTTCTTGTCAGCAGTAGACATCCTTTTCTTCACAAGTCTCCTTCTCTTCTGAGGCTTGGATGCCTGAGTAGTAGCAGTAGGTTCAGGAGCAGCATTTGCAATAGGATTGACAATCGTTGGTTCAAGGATCTGAACAACATCATACTCTTGAGGTTGTGATACCTCAACTACTGGAGTAGAAGTGGTCTGTTCAGCAGCTGACTCTGTGACAGCAAACTCTTTTTCAAATTCAGTAGATTTGTTCGGTCTTTGAAGATTTTCTTTAACAGAATCCAACAACCTAATAGGTGACTCAATATGTGTCATCTGTTTTCTGATGGTAGCTTTGGTTTGTCTTCCTTTGGGAGCCTTGTATCTTTCTTTACATTCCTTGTGTAACATCCCTACTAAAGCAATTAATTGAAGTGGTAGAAATAAAGATTTATTATTAAATAGTTTAAACAATTTTCATAAGTAAATAGGTGAAACAAAGTTTCACCAAACAAGACTTAAGGTAAGAAAAATCTAGACAAGAAAACTTTTACCCCAACCTCTTAACATTATTACAATAAAGCCATTTTTCCTTCCTATTTAAGATAAGTATAGAGTCATTGAACAAAGCATACTTTCCTCCAAATCAGTTAAGAAAACGTCCATAAGAGCTTAAGAACTCTAGGAAGAAATAGAAGCAAGTCAAGGTAAGAATTCTTCTCCTAACTTATACACCTGAAGTTCTTCTCTTTAATACCTAATATCTAACGAAAAACTTTTGATTCCAGTTAATATTTGAATCAATTTAAAGTTGGGAAGAAGTAGGTTCAAGTCTTGTCTCAATCCATCACTTACCAAGGAAGTTATTAAGGTAAACTTATAATCTACACAATTATGCGCAGTGTTATTATTTTGCCTATAAGTTGAGTTCGGTTTGGAATTTTTAGAATCTGATTGTTGGGTTGGAAAGAAGACAAAATTTTGTGTGTTCAAGTAGTATTTTAGTCTTCCATGTCCGGTTCATATGCCGGTGGTGGCTCGATTTCAGAATAGCTCAAACAGGGGAGTTAAATTCACTAGGACTGTTTTGGAGTGTTTATGTTTATTTTTGACTCATCTTATGACATAATTTTACTTTTCATAACCTTATAATATATTCTGTTAATTTATGGCTTTTATGTTATGAAAAATGGCTAACCTTTGTATTTACCTTCTATTAACTAGTTGAAAAGAGAAAGTGTTAATCAACCTATCCTGAATTCTTTTTGAACTTCTGCTGGAATTTCTAACTTTTATATACTATTGATTCTGACCATTTAAAATTATGTCCTTCAATCAAATGAAACTATTTTGAGTTAGGAAACAAGAGGATTTTGTTCCAGGTCATTCCATTACATATGTAAAAAGTTATTCAAATAGTAAGCCTTGCTGCCAACACTAAAAGTAAAAATCGATTACATGAGATAAATTGTTTGTTACTTTATTTACACTATCTGAAACTCCTAGGCTTATAGTTCCATTATTCTTTGTTTACTTCAAGTTTAGTGATGATTATAATATACTACAAATTTTAATAAGTGCTTACTTAAATTAGGTCGGGAGAATACGATCAAACCAAGTTAACAAGATAGAATTGAACTTCGGGTGGGGCTTCTCGTTCTTTCTTCAGCCCTCTTGGCACACCGCCCTGAGAACAAGAACAACTTTGATATTCTAAATTTCATATTATTCCAAAGCACAAACTCATTCTATTATATATATGTTCTACTTTCTGACTTGATTGAGCCCGTTCTTAATATAACATGTTCTTGTTGATTTTGATTGTGCTTCACTCCTATTTCGACATTCCAATGACATCCCTCATTTTTTTCATTCAATCTAGTAGGTAATATTATCCCGAGTTATGGATTATGTATATCTTTTGTTACGTTACTATCACCCTTGGGGACGCCCTTGGGAAGTTGGGCCCTGGGACTAACAAAGTTGACGGCTGGGCGACATCGGGTCGTCGGTATATGATCTCTTTGATTAGTACCCCTCTGTGGTTTAGTTACGGGTAAGTGATCCGAACTGAACTGACATGCACCCGGGCATGTCCTCTGTTTTTTGTTTGGCGAGGTCGCTCCTCGTAGGGAGGTATAAGGTGGATAAGATTTGTACTTGATTATTTTTTGTTTACTGAGTAAGAACATGAAGTTCTGAATTTAGTTCTCCTTACTTCTTGATCTTATAAATAATGCTTCATATACTGTCTAATTTTTCTACTCCTTTCTAGTTCACTATCCATATTCTTGTTAATACGTATATAACTTTGTTTTGCTATCACAATTCCTCACTAAGTTGAACAAGACTTACACCTCTTTCTATTGTTGTTCATTTCTCAGATTGACTTTGGAAACTAAGAATCAAGAGATGAAGAATGCGAGATAATTGTTGAGTTTCATAAGTCATATATGTAAACACTTTATTATCATATGTTAGTTTTCAACATATTAAGTGCTAAGTTTGGATTCTCTTTTGGATTGTAATACGTAAAGTAGGAGAAAGTGACTAATATGCGTTACTTTAAATATGAGTCACTCTTTGTTTTGAAACATTGTAAGTCTAGAACTTCCGCTGTGTAGATTATAATTATAGTACTTATCTTATACCATGGAATGTTCTTTTAGAATTGACACACGACCAATTCAATTAAATCGACATTTACAAGTGTTAAGTCAATTGAGTTAGTCGGGCGCCACACATTGTCCTTGTTGTAATGGCTTCCAAGGTCTGATCGTCAGAGTCCGTCCTTGATGGAGAACCAACAGATATATCTTCAATTTGCTTAACTGTCAGATCTATGATAGCATCTGCATCTGTTTCTTCAGCAATCTTCCCTGTTTCAGTCTGAGCAGTAGACTGTGCTGATGGAGCAGGAGCTTTAGGAGCAGTAGGTTTGCTTCTTTTTATCCTTTTAGTTGTCTGTTTAGGCACATCAACAACCTTTCTCTTGGGTTGCTCTTTCACAGTTTGATATATATTCATGGCCTTAGCACTGTGAATGACCTTCCCATGGGTCATAGAGTATGTTAAACTAGCAAACATGTGGCAGAGAAAAATCCTGTGATGGGTTTTTCCATTTTTGCCATGATCTGCCAGTATGTACCAAACAAAAGTTGCCCAGTTTACATCCATTCCATAGTAAACGGCAATCATAGCATGATACCTTTTCATTGGTATGATGTCAAGTGAGAAAGTGCAGTTCTCAATGACTTTTGAGAAAAATATCAGCCATCCTTTGATATTCATCTTTCAGCTGATTCTTTTTTATGTTTCCAGTCAATATTTTCCTTTCCTAGGAAATAATGCTCCAGAATTCCGCTTCTTTAGCTTCAACCAAAGTAGAGATGTCTGTTCTTCCAGTTACAGACAATACGTACTTTTCATTTAATAGGGCAGGAGTGATGCAAATATCGACTCCTCCGACTTTAACTTTTATCTCTTTCTTTACCCAATCAAGTTCAGCCGATGAACCATAAAACTCCATGATTTGGTCTTGGAAGACCATTTCTTCGTGTGCTTCCATAAAGTCTACCAGTGAAGCAGCTTTGAATTTTTCGAGAATTTCCTTCATTAGTGGGGTACCAGTAGCGTAGAAAGTTGAGTAAACGAGGTACCTTCCTTCAGCGTCAGCTTCCTTGATTTTCTTTCCCATGGTAGTTTGAAGGATTAAAGAGAACAAAAGTTGATTTGCAGGAAACATGTAGCAAAATTCTCTCTAGGGTTTTGAATGTTTGAGGGTGCATAAGAGATGAGTATGCTGATCAGTTCCGTATTTATAGAACTTTCTCGATTTTTGTGTTTTAACATTAATCGTTGATCAATTACTGCAACATGTTTGATCGTGTGAGAGACAATTACGCGTTTCAAACTTTCATATTTTATAAATGTATAGGGCGGGAATACGAACCGTCCTTGGTTTACTTTTATAAAAACGTGCTTTAAGATATGCAGATAATAAACACTTTTATAATTTTATCAGATAAGTCACATTTTAACTTATCTGACAGATGAATATTCTGATAACTTGATATTACTAGGGAAAGCCAATAACTAGTAATCTTCCTTTGCTATTTGTCAATCCAGCAAGGTGAATCTAACTTCAGTCTTCATTAGATCTTTTGAACGTTTAACTCTAACTAACTGTCATTAACAAACATCATCTTTAATCAAGAGTACCGTTAGTCTTACACGTTCCCCCTGAATTTTAGAATCAATTAGTTAACTATTCTGTTGAAAGTTAATCTTGAAGTATAAAGATCCTTAAGAGTAAGCTGATGAACTTGTGTCTTCTGATAAGTTCCCCCTCAGCTTATGCTTTCAAATTTAGTAGTCCTAGTTCAGCTCTTAGAGTTGAAAACCTCGCGTCACTTAGTGGTTTGGTGAAGATGTCAGCGATCTGATTATCAGTATGCACATATTCTTTTTCCACATGATCTCTAACGAAGTGATGTTTGATCTCTATATACTTCGTTCTAGAGTGACTTGTGGTGTTCCGAGTAAGGGATATTGCACTTGTGTTATCACAGTAGATTGGGATTCCACTGATCTTGATATTGTAGTCTTCTAGTTGATGTTTCAACCAAAGTATTTGTGCACAACATGCTCCGGCAGCAATGTATTCAGTTTCAGCAGTAGATATCTACTGAAGTTTGCTTCTTACTCATCCACGAGATCAGACGACTACCCAAAAATTGACAAGCACCTGTAGTGCTTTTCCTATCAATTTTGCAGTCAGCAAGGTCAGAATCTGAATAACCAATTAGTTCAAATCCTGATTATCTAGGATACCACAATCCCAATTCATGTGTGCCCTTAAGATATTTAAGTATTCTTTTGGCATCTAAGAGATGAAATTCCTTAGGATTTGATTGATATCTCGCACAAACCACGACTGAGTACATAATATCAGATCTGCTAGCTGTTACGTACAACAGAGATCCTATTATGCCTCTATATCTGGTTATGTCAACTGATTTGCCATCTTCATCTTTATCCAGACGAAGTCCAGTAGACATGGGAACACTAACAGTTGAGCTAGTTTCCATACCAAATTTCTTGAACAAATATTTTGTGTACTTAGCTTGGTTTATGAATATTCTATCAGGCAACTGTCTTACTTGCAAACCAAGAAAGTAATGAAATTCTCTCATCATGCTCATTTCAAACTTGTTCTGCATCAGCTTGGAAAACTTTTCACACATCTGTTGGTTAGTTGAACCGAAGATAATATCATCTACATATATTTGCACGAGTAATATATGTTCTTCCCATTCAATAGTGAACAGGGTCTTGTCAACTTTACCCTTTCGAAATACTTTTATTAAAAGAAAATCTGATAAAGTGTCATACCATGCTCTTGGAGCTTGTTTCAGTCCATACAGGGCTTTCTTTAGACGATATACCTTGTCTCCTTGTTGATAGACTTCAAATCCAGGTGGTTGTTCTGAAAGGATAGTGCCCAACAAGCCAACAAATACAAACTTGTAAAGGGACTACCTTAGATAGCACTCTTATGGTTCATAAGATAATACGCCCGTTTATTCATAGTACATGAATTAAACAATGGCCATCTTCATCTCTCGCGAACTTATCTAAGCGATTGGATGAAATCCTAAGATCACATTCGACTATGGGACGATTCACTTAAGTACTGAGTACAATCATGAAACAGTCTCTAAGGTCGTGATCTTAAAACTGTTCCAAGTCAAAGATTCCTATCGAGACGGGGTATCGAGGGAATCGCTAAGACTTGTACGATTATGCATGATGCACATGGAGTGAATTTGTAGAGTTTCATGAACAAGACATTTGATGTTATTGCACATGCCTAGGTGGTTCGATAGGGGATCGAACGCATCGAACGACCCGAACAGAGAGACCCATCGTGGAAGTGCATTAAGCATATCGGTAATGGGAAGTCTCTAAAGACTTATAACAGTGTACTATTTAGTCCTCGAACTTGAGGTACTAGGGCGAATTAGGTACACGAGAATACGTACTTTGATTTGGGAGCCGATCACGTAGCCTGATCATTGTGCGACTACTTTGGGTACGTATGAACGTGTACGCGGATGGTTAGTACTAAGATAGGGTCTATCGACTCATCTTGATAAGATGAGAGAATTTCTCATACGTCCTTAGATAATAGATTCCGAGAAACCCACGGCCGTGGTCAGTGACGGATATGGAAAGGGGTTTTCCAAATTTAGCAGTCACACTGAAATTATTATCCTGAATATAGAAGTACAGAATTGAGATAATTAGAGGTGCTGACCAATTCACATACCCTAGGTCTCAATCGGGAAATTAGTCGTTAGAAGGACCGTTTGTACATGGCACTTATAAGAGGTGAGGTTCACGAATATCAATTCACCTGAAGTTGGGCCTCATGGGCTTGTGGCTAGACATCAACCATGAGGTGTGGGTACTCCTGAATTAATGGGAAATTAATTATGGAGTGGTCAATTAAAAGTATTTAATTGATCGGAGCAATTGATTGCTTATTGCTCATTAATTAAATCACGAAAGTCGTGGTCCTGCTGCCAATTGATGGTGAACCTAGAGGGTCACACACAATACAATTAGACAGTGACAGTCGTAAAAGGAAACATTTGATTTAAAGAAGTTAAATCAATAAATGAATTAAAGTGTTAATTCAATGAGAAGAATAATTAATTAGAATGATCTATTTAATTAAAAGTGAATTAAAGTGTTAATTCAAAGTGGAGAGTTGTTAATTAGAAGTGTGTAATTAATTAATCAATTGGAATTTCTAATTGATTAAGTTATAAATTAAAGTGTTAATTGGAAAGGTTGATTAATTAGTAGTGGACTAATTAATTCAACAAGATGGGTCGATTCCATGCTAAAGGATATTGACTACTTAATAGTTGATTAATTAATTAATAAGCATATGTTAATTAATTGATCTTGGATTAATTAATTGAACATGGCCGATTTTTTATTAAAGAAATTAGTTTTGGATTTATTTCCTTATTGGCCGATTTTATGATAGGGGAAATTTGGGAGAGGATTTATCTTGTGTAACAAGGGAAGATATATAGCATATCGTGTTTCCTTATCTGATAAGGAAAGATATGCAAAGATACATCATATATCTAGAATGAGTCTTCTAAATATATAAGATATATCATAATCTCTAACTAACTAACCAAGTAACAAGAAAAAAACCTTAACACAAGAAAATCAAAGTGGCCGAAAATTTCAGCCCCTCTCGCCCCTTTCCCTGATCGGCAAACCCTGTGAAAAATCGCCCCTCCCCTTTGTTCTCCAAGTTTCTTCTATGGATCTAGATCCGAGTCCTGAAAAAGACAACTCTTTATTCCTAGTTCTAAGCTTGAGGTTTAAAGAAGTCATTCAGTCCATCTGGTGTGGACCATCTCTAGAGGCACAACACTTGGGGTGGTCTAGTGAACTTTTGAAGACCGGAGAAAAACCACCACCTTGCATGTGGTGACGTAATTTCCTAAATTACCTATTATTTATGCTTTTGAATTATGATTCAATCCCTATTTTTCGTATGAGTAAGATAACCGTAATCCTGGGCTCACGGATTTTATGCGTGTATGAAATTTTTTTAATATTCCGCACGTTGTTTTGACAATCGTAAACCGTAAAAACCCAACAGTGGTATTAGAGCCAAAGTTATTACGCTCATACGAAAAAGGATCTGAACACTTCAATATATATGTATATATATGTTTGTCGTGTTCTATTGATGGATTCTTGCTTGTTTTAATATATTATGTGTTTGGGTAAATAGCATAATTCATTTTTGGGCCAGATCTGCAATTTCCGAAACTTATAGGACTAAACTGCAAATTGCCAATTTTGTAAAATCTGGACAGAATCTCAAATTTTATTTTTCTGCAAATTCTGGGCTGAAACTGTAATTCTGGTTTTTCTGGAAATTTGGGTATGTTTGCATTTTCCGAAAGTTTTGGGGCTATTTTGTTATTTACGTAACTTCAGGGGGCAGTTTTGCAATTAACGAAAGTTTCTGGAATTAAAGTGTTAATTTCTGTTTTCTGGGCCGATTTGCATGTTCTAGAATTTTTGGGGCTAATTGGTTATTTCGAAAGTTTTGGGGTCAAAACGTATTTTTCGATAATTGAGGAACCAAACTGTAATTTTCAAAAGTTGAAATTTCCAGAACCTGTTTTATGCTTAAAAGGTGTTTTAAGTATCTTAAAGATTAATTTTATCATAATTAGAGGAGACTAGTGCGAGAACCATGAGATATTTTAAAAGGGGTTTTGAAATAGAAATTGTAGTTTATTTTAAAAGGGGTTGTAAAATAAAAGTTAAAGATTATTTTAAAAGGGGTTTTCAAATTAGAATCTTGGGTTATTTTCAAAAGGTAGTTTTAAAATAATATTAGAAATAAGAAAAATGTGTTTTTGCTTGTTTCTTGCTCTACGTAAACTGTTTACGTGGTTTTCGATCGCGCCGAGCCTTGACCCTAGGGTAGATGTGATTGGTTTAATTTAATTATATTGGTTTTTACTGGGCCTGCGAGCCTTAAGTTTTTGGGCCACTTTGAGCCTCTGTAATAGATTAGGGCTTTACTGTTTTAATAGTTTAGGATGGAGGCCCATTACAAGCGAAGTGGAGGCCCAAGAAGGAATGAAGGCCATGTATGCATGGTTGCTTATGTAACATGTTAAATCCTTTAAGAACCCAATTAGATTGACCAATTGGGCCTACATCATGGCTCGATGATGGCCCGCATAGGAGGCTCCCGATCGAAAACATACTGTGGTAGCATGCATGCAAGGAGTGAATTGTTTTATATTATTTACTGATTTATTTTTGGCTTGTTTGCTAGAAATTAGATCACTAAATAAAACATAATGCATAATTAATGCGGTGAGATCTCGAGGAGAGTTACCTCAAACTTTCTAAAACCGAAAATCCCCTCTTGAACTAAATATTAAGTCATATTGGGTTAACTATAAAATGAAGTTTTATAAATCCAAGCCTTCCATTAATAGGGACTAGTGTAGGTTGTCTACTTATCGTTGAAGGTGATCCAGAGTCTGGCACCCGAGGCGAAGAAATGGACAATACACAAAATCTCTCGATTCTTGTTTTTAATTAAACTTGACAAGGGTGGGGACTGGTCGGGACATGAACATCGACCATAACCAAGTTATGGGGATTTCATGGCAGTAATACCATTTATGATGTAGCAGTGCTAGATTAATGTGAAAATCGAGGTAAAATAGCTTGAAGGTTGTGTAGGGACACAATTGGTAAGAGTATACCTACCTAGGGAATTAATTGTATGGCGACGAGTCGTGGGTGCAGTTAATGTCTGCTGGGACGTTAAGACCTACTAGGAAATAGAATTTCCCGAACAATGAAAGGGGTTATTGTTTCGAGAAAATAGTGGGGAACTTTTTCGATAGAAAGACCAATTTTCGTTAATTATAAGTATTTATCTTAAACCTGTCTACTTACTGTTGTTTTATACTATTTATTTTAGCCATGCCAATATTCACAATAATGTGCGAACAAAAATTAGCACAACTCATGATGTATTCACTCCACAAGACAAGAATGATCAAGTTTAACAATGTTAGTGAATATTGTTCTCACCTAATCAAGATAATGAAACGAATCAAAAGGCTTGGAGCTGATTTGACTCAAGATGATGAAATAGAGATTATCATCAATGGCTTGTCTGACTCTTTTTTTCTCATTTTATGGATCATTATGAAATTCCGAGCGAAGGAATTAAGACTAATGATTTGCATAAGTTGTTGGACAAATATGAGAAAGCCCTCGAAAGAGGAGAGGGTTTAAGTGAAGGAAATGATTGCCCGTTATGTAGGAAAGATAAAGAATTGAGAAAAGTAAAACAAATTAGATAATAATCCACAAATTTGGCATGCTTAAATTCGAACATATTTCCCAAAAGAAGGACTCGATGGACTGTTTTCATTTATGGCTCTTGAAATATAGAACGTAGATGAACTCGTAACATGCGAATCCTGTCTGAATAGGGAAAATGATTGATTTGCAAAGGTATCTCAAGCATACCAAGTGTTGAATGGATTTAGTCCACAAAGACACATGTGGATCACTAAAGCATTAGTGTGAGAAATTAATGGCTTCATCAAATATACTGATGACATTTAGGATAGGTACTTTGTGAAGTACAAGTTTTGGAAATGTTGAAGGGTTCAAAAGGGTTCCATATAGGTACTTGGTGAAATACAAATATGGAAATGTTGAAAGGATTCAAAGGAGTTCCACAACCGAAGCATTTAAGGGCAGTAAAGTATGACCATTCGATATAATCGAAGTGATGAATACATAAGCCCTAAATTACTCAAATTATCTAAATCAAGAATAGAATTTTTGAATAGCAAGTTGAATCTAAAATAAGGAATCGAACTATGCAAAATTAGAGTCATTCCTTAATTAGTATTGCTAAAATTCCTCATTCAATTCTGGGGTTCAAACCTTTTACTATTTAAAGATACTTAGACTATTAACTTTTAAAGTCAATTCCTACAACACCGTATTAACTAAAGTATGGTGTATCACCCATGCATGATAAATTGGATAGTGGATCCAACTTGAGCAAATTTGTAGGGTATCCAACGAAATCCATTGGATACCTGTTCTATGATCCTAAAGAGCGAAAGGAGTTCGTTTATAAGGATACCCAATTATTAGAGGGTGGTTCCCTTGCTAATAGAAATGGGATTATCATAGAACTTGATGAAGTTTTAGATTCAGACCCATCCCTACAAATAGTGGGAGTATCTTTCCAAATCTACTGAACCAAAATTTTGTACACCAAAATTTCGAAGATCCGATCGAATTCAAAAAGAACTTGTTTGTTCACGAAAATGATCAGTTGGATAGTGATCCAAGAACTTGCGAAATATCTATGTATAACATAGACTCGGGCACATAGCTTAACGCCATGTGATCTAAGTGGATTGTCAAAATCCAGTTGGAAACACTGAACCATAGAAGCTTGGAATGACTACGAAGCATAACCATTGGATATAATTCCAAAGGTAAATCTTGATAGGATAGTGCCCAGCAAGCCAGTTCATTTTAGCTTGTAATAGGTCTATTCTGTAAATAACAATCTTTGATTCTATAATCAATACGCACGTTTATTTATATCTGTATAGAATAAACAATGGCCATCTTCATCTCTCGTGAATACATTTAAGCAATTGGATAAAATCCTTAGATCACATTTGACTATGGGACGATTCACTTCGGTATTGAGTGCAATCATGAAACCGTCTCTAAGGTCGTGATCTTAAAACACGTTCCAAGTCATAGATTCCGAAACGTGACAGGGTATCGTAGGAATCGTCAAGACTTGTACAAGTATGCATGATTCACATGGACTGAATTTGTAGCGTTTCATGAGCAAGGCATTTGAGGCCAGTGCATATGAGTAGGTGGTTCGATAGAGGATCGAACGCATCGAACGACCCAAACAGAGAAACCCATTGTGGAAGCGCATGACGCATATCAGTGATGAGACGTTTCTCAAGACTTATAATAGTTTACGATTTAGTCCTTAGACTTGAGGTGCTAGGGCGAATTCGGTGCATACTTAGATCTAGGTATAGATCACGTAGCTTGATCATAACATGCTTAGGTTGGGTGCGTATAGTTATGTACGCGAGTGTTTAGTACCAATATGGAATCTACCGACTTATCGTAATGGATGAGGGAATTTCCTATACGATTCTTAGATAATATATCCGAGGAATCTGCGGCCGCAGTCGGTGACGGATTTGGAAAGGGGTTTCCAAATTTAGCAGTCACATTGGAATATTATCCCGAATTAGAAAGTATAGTTATCGAGACAAATTTAGAGGTGCCGATCAATTCACACACCCTTGTTTGGATATTCGAAATATGGGGCTCGATTGTCAATACAACAAAGTGCGGAATTTAAAATTTTTCGAGGTCCCTATTAGTCCCATAAATCTTTCTCCACAGTTAATTATACGAAAAGGTTGAATCAAACAATAACATAAGCACAAGGGGGTTTTTGCGATTTACCTCACCACAGCTCGGTGGTGGTTACCTCCAGGCGTTTCGTTTGATCCACAATATGAGTGATCCATGTGTCTCACCTCCAAAGTTGATCCACACCAATCGGATTGTAGTGACACCTCCAAGTCGTAGGCTACGAACTGGATCTCGAAGATTTGTCAGCAAAGGATTCTGTAGATCTGGATCTGGACTTAGATCTAGATCTGGATTGGGAGATCTAATGGAAGAAGACTAATCACAGGGCTTGTGTGATCAGACCAATTTCGGCCAAGTCAGGATCGGCCAAGTCAGGTTCGGCCAAGCTTGTTTGGGCGACTAGGGTTTCGGGTCGAAAGTTATGGGGCGATTTTGTAAATAAAATTTCTTGTGCAAAAATCAGATTTCTTCTCAAAAATCGGTTTCTCTCTTTTAATTTTAGCAGAGTAATTTTGTTCTCTCAAAAGTTTTCTGGTGTTCGAATGAAGAGATGAGAAGGAGTATTTCTTCTTTCTTTCTCAATCAAATCTTCATTTCTTATCTACTTAGGAATCCAAGATTTGATATATCTCTTCTTACTTGTTTTCCAAGAATTAAAACTCTTTTCCTTTATCGTACAAAAATCGCCCCCTATCCCCAACTTTAAGATTATTACAAATCAACTCATAAAATTATACAATCCTAAAATTGGTTAATTATTTTAATCTTCCAACTTCATTAGTTAATTTCATAATTAATCAGATAACTCTAATTAATTAATTGAACATTAATCAATTAGATATCTAATTAATAATCTCCCATTGAATTAATGCCTTAATTCAATTACTTTGATTTAACAACTTTAAATCAAACATTTCCTTTATGACAGTCACCGTCCAATTGTATTGTGTGTGACCCTCTGGGTTCACCATCAATTGGCAGCAGGCCCACGAATTTCGTGATTTAATTAACGAGCAATTAAATGCTCCGATCAATTAAACAACTTTTAATTGACCACTCCAGAATTAATTTCCTTATTAATTCAGGAGTACCCACTACCCACACTTCATGGTCGATGTCTAGCCACAAGCCCATGAAGCCCAATCAAAGGTAAATTGATAATTGTGAACCTCACCTCTTATAATTGCCATGTACATACGGTCCTTCCCCGACTAATTTCCCGATCAAGAGCTAGGGTGTGTGAATTGATCGGCACCTCTAATAATCTCGATTCTGTACTTTCTAATTCTAGATAGTAATTCCAGTGTGACTGCTAAATCTGGAAACCCCTTCCAAATCCGTCACCGACCACGGTCGTGGGTTTCTCGGAACTATTATCTAAGAACGTACAGGAAATTCTCCCACCTTATCAGGATGAATCGATGGATCCTTTCTTAGTACTAACCATTCGCGTACTCTTTTGTACGCACCCAACTTAGGCACTTTGTGGCCAGGCTACGTGACCAGTACCTAAATCTAAGTACGCACATCCATGTACCGAATTTGCCTTATCACCTCAAGTCTAAGGACTAAATCGTACATTATTATAAGCCTCGAGAAACATCCCATCACCGATATGCGTCATGCGCTTCCACAATGGGTTTCTCTGTTCGGGTCGTTCGATGCGTTCAATTCTCCATTGAACCACTTACTCATATGCACTGGCCTCAAATGCCTTGCTCGTGAAACGCTACAAATTCACTCCATGTGAATCATGCATACTTGTACAAGTCTTGGCGATTCCTACGATACCCTGTCTCGTTTGGAATCTATGACTTGGAACGGTTTTAAGATCACGACCTTTGAGACTGTTTCATGATTGCACTCAGTACTGAAGTGAATCGTCCCATAGTCTAGTGTGACCTTAGGATTTCATCCAATCGCTTAGATAAGTTCGCGAGAGATGAAATTGGCCATTGTTCAATTCACATACTATGAATGAACGAGCGTATTAATTATAAACCATAAGAAAATAGTACTTCAACAAGCTCACTATCCTATCAACCCTCAGTCTTGATCGGGAAATTAAGTCGATAGAAGGACCGTATGTACATGGCATTTATAAGAGGTGAGGTTCACAAATATCAATTCACCTGAAGTTGGGCTTCATGGGCTTGTGGCTAGACATCGACCATGAAGTGTGGGTACTCCTGAGTTGATAAGGGAGATTGATTCTAGGAGTGGTCAATTAAAAGGGTTTAATTGATCGGAGAAATTAATTGTTCAATTAAATCAGGAGGAATTCGTGGGCCTGCTGCCAATTGATGGTGAACATAGAGGGTCACACACAATACACTTGGACAATGACAATTATAAAAGGAAATAATTGATTTAAAGGTAATTAAATTAATATATGAATTAAAGTATTAATTCAAGTGGGAGACTAATTAATTAGATGATCTAATTAATTAAATAATTAGTTAAAGTGTTAATTAATTAATTAAAAGAGATATTAATTTATTAATTAATATGGACTAAATTAATTGAAGGGTTAATTAAAAGGACTTGCAAGACATGAGCCTTTAATAAAAAGCCCAGAAGAAGTCTTGCAAGGCTAGGTTTTGTGGGAGGCTTATAAATAGAGTTCATGTTGAACTCACAGGATAATCTTACTCTTGCACAACTAACCCTAGCCGCCCCCTTAACCCTAGCCGCCACTAGTCCTGCCTCGCCTGATAGAAATAGTGTCCTGCAAGCCAGCTGTATGGCGAGCATTTATTATAATAAATGAGGAACTATTCAATTTTGATTAATAAATGCACTTTATTAAATGGTCAACTTTATCTTATGTAATAATTATCTACGCATAAGGATAGAAGTCCTTAGATCACAGGGCTACGGGACAACCCGTGGAATGATCTCCAAGGCCGTGACCTAGAACATATTCAAGAGTCGTAGAATCCAATCGAGATAGGACATCGTTGGATTCGGTTAGACTCTCACTATTGTGTATACTCCGATGAACTTGAGAACGCTGGGGTCCACGAGCGTGACTGGGATGGTCGATACACATAAGTGGGTGACTTGATGGGATGGCAAGCGCACTGAATACCCTAATTAGGAAATAACTCACCATGGAAGCGGTAGTCGCATATCGGGGTTGAAGTTATTCCAAATTTATAATAGTATACGAGGAACGATCCCTAACTACTTGAGGTGATAGGGTTTATCTGGTGCGAGAAAGTCTATGCTTTGATATGAGTTCCGACTGACTGGGGATCGCCAGAAAGTCTATGTGGACTCATATTGGGTATAGAGGAACTCGTATGCAGATTCATATCATCAACAAAGGATCCATTGACCCGACTTGATAGGTTGGGAAATTCTCCTATGGATTTCTGTGAGAAATTAATTCTGGTAAAATCCTTGGCCAAGGTAACTGACGACTTTATTTAAGTAGCTCATAAAGATTAAGTCAAAGAGAATTTATTTCGAGATCAGAGTACATAAGGTCAAGACAAAAGAAAAGGGAATCTGATGAAAGACCATACCCTTAAGTCTGGACTGGGAGATTGATCGAGAGA
>CM064883.1:38497551-38595540 GCA_003313485.2 Penstemon barbatus
GGACTCGGCCTGGGAGGAATGGTACTCGATTGAGCAAACACCTTTGTCCTCGGATCTTTCCCACGCATCGTAGGGAGAACAGTGGATGCAGTAACCATCTTTTTCGCCTTTAAAACAGACAAAGCAACAACTCGACTTGCCTTAACTGCAGATTCTGCAAAAACCAAGAACGTTAGTCGAAAATCAACTAAAAGTTAGTTAATGGATGGCATGATAACTACCTAATGAGGGACTATCGATAGGTAAAGGAGCCATCGACATCCTTCCCAAACTCAAGATTGGTTCCCGCAAAAGTAGGTTGATATCGTAAGTTGATTCCGATAACTGCGAAGGAAAGTCGAGCCCCCACGAAGGTTCGGGAACATTCTTCAAGAGAATGCCGCCCGACCTCCACTCACGTTTCATCCGCCACACAAAGTTCTTAGGAGCGCGAACAAAAACAAATCTATTTTTCCAACCCTTCCCATGTGATGACTTGAGGTCACTCAGGAACCTAACGTTAGGTTTCGACTTAAATAAATAAAAACCTTCATTCGACTTAGGGAAGGACTTACATTAAAAAGACCACAAAAGTGGGCAAAATAAGCTGGTTGACCTATGGACTTCATAACTAGACAAAAACCAATAATATCCCACAACATTGGGAACTAGCTGTGTTGGACAAAGACCGAAACAATTCACTATATCCACAAACTCCTTAGCCAAAGGAAAACGAAGACCATTCTCAAAGGTATCGATATGAAAAGTCCTACACCACCTAGGTGGATCATTCATTCTCTGATCTGGAGTGGGATGAAGAACAGTCCATCCCTTAGAAATTGGAACTTGGCCAAAATTGAATCGACTGACAAACGCAAACGACTGGCCGACATGGTATTAAAATGTTCAACCGTATGATAACGTTCCGATGTCGAACTCGGCAGAACGACATCTTGAGGAACCGGCTCAACAACGCTCAAAAGTTGAGCTGAAAGTGGGCTGTGATGCTGCCCTCGAAAGGAATGTCGAAATGAGACATTACTGATTTTGGTGACATACCCTCACCTTCGCCTACGGACTCGCTACTAATCGACAACGAATGATTCAACATAGAGAAAAGAAAAAGATAGAAGCGGTACCTAAATGTACGAAAGACTGCGACTAAACCGACTGCTTAACTCGACCAACGGCAGCCCCGACGACCTTGCTCCGATTTAAAGACTTTGCTTTGAAGTATGAATAGTTAACAAGGGAAGCGGGCCTATTTATAACCACAAACATCCAAAAGGCGCGCTCTTTCAAAATATTTTAAAAAAATATGGCGGTTAGGGAAAAAGTCCAGTCAACGATTTAATGGCCCAACATATTACCTCGAAAGGTCCACCACAATAATTAATGCAATAAATTAACAGCACGAAAGCAGCAATTTATAAACATAAATTAAATACTAGCCACAACTGATCGCGAATACTCGACGATCACATGTCCGTTGGCAAAAATAAATAACTTAAGTCTTAGACAGACAAAATATAATGTCGAAATAAAAAATACAATCACAAATTCACTGGTTTCGATTTTCCTTGGGTATCAACTTTCCAAACTCGTGAGCTCGAGCGATAGCTTCCTCCGCCTCCAAATCCGCAGCACTTACTTCGACTTCGCACTTCTCGTTTAGCTCGGGACCAATACGATCAAAATCAAAGTCGGCCGTTAAGTAACCCCGGCGTATACATTGAGTGATCGTCTTCTCGTGCATACGTATCAACTCGTCGCCCATCCTAGCATCGGCGAGGTAATTAAAACCGGAGACTCGACAAACTCCCTCGCAATATCTAGCCTCTGCTCAGGAGTTATGATCCTAGTCTCCGGAGGATAACCCCGGCGGAGCATATCGTTCTCCCTCGTCGCCAATCTGAATTCTTTCATAGCTTCCTCGAGCTGTCGATCCCTTTCCTTGAGAGTTCACGTGTTCCGCCTTTGCTTTCGCCAGTTCTTCTCTGCATCTGTCCAACTCCTTATGGGCTAGCTCGGCCTCGTAATAACCATGGAACAGGTATTGCATCACCTATAAAATCGATATAACTGATCTTAATATAATAAAATCGATGAAGAAAAATACAAATCGAAGATGTTACTTACCCCAACGAGCATCCGACCTCCGTAGTGAACATTCTCTTGTATCGAGAACTTCGATAAAAACTTCTGATCATATGGGTAAATACTATATATGAAAGTAGCAAAGGATGGTATCAAAGAATCTCGAAAAAGAACATAGGTGTTCTCGCCCAACTTCGCGGGGTGTTCAAGCCGAGAATCAAGCCACTCGAAAAGCTCCCAATCGAGATAGACATCCTGGTACTTGGCGCGCTCCTGATCCTCCCCTCACTTAGTGGATTAACCGGATTAGCGATAGGGGGATCCTCAGGGTCGACTTCAGTCCGAGGTCTTTTTCCCAGCTTTTTTCTTCACGTCGAGCGGCAGGGTCCGGCCCAGCCAACCTTCCCTGAGCATCGCCGCCTTGTCGACTTCGGGAAGACGTGCCTTGATTCCAAAACCCATGGCCTAGCTGCTCCAGCATAACACGTTTGGTTCCCTTTGGAGGCACCAAAGTTCCAACAAGTACTTCGTCTACAAATCACACACAGATCATGGAAACCGAAATTAAAAAATAAAAATCGACATACTGCTATCGACATATTACTATTTACCTAAGCTCGGATCATCTGCCTTTTTCTTTGATTTCGACTGACTGTAGGCCCGAAGTCGTGGCTCCTCGATCAATTTATTGACATCCGGGTGGTACTTGATAAGATTTTCAACAAACTTCGGAGTGAAGTGTGGTCTCGGCGGGTTATTAACAACGATGGGCTCGACATGCCATGGAGCGGTTACGTTCAGGGCTTGACCCTTCGGAGGTCTGAGAAATACAAACCTCGATTTCCAACCTTTACCGTGAGAACTCTTGGCATTGGTCAGGAAACTCCGGTTCCCTCGAGATTTCACTTGATAAAATCCCGTACCCGATTTCGGAGAATCGCTCACCTTGAAGAGATACCAGAAATTCGCAAAGGAGGCCCTCTGCCCAAAAGCTTTCATAACTACTATAAACACAATTATCATCGACATACCATTCAGCACAATTTGTGTCGGACGAACGCCGAGAGCATTTGAAATTCCAGCCAGTTCGGGAGCTATAGGCACCCGAAACCAGCCCTCCATCGAAGCCTCGTGAATAGCGAAAGTACCCTCCGGTGGCTTGTGCATTCTCTGATTCTCACCGGGAATAGTCAAAGTCCAACCCGACGGTATCGAGAAGGCAGACAACATCGATCATGCGGGTCGTCGGTGACCTCTGGCCTGAAACTCGTGATACGCTTCCTCGGTCTGATAGGGCCTAGTATCTTCCTCATCACCGGATTCCTCTTCTCTCCTCTCTGCACCGATCAGTTCAGCTTCTCCTTCCTCTCCTTCGACATCCGGCTGCTCGATCTGCTTGTTATACACCTCTTCCACAACAGAATCGACATGGGCACTATCGGGACTTGAGGGTGAGTCGGCCGACATTTTTTATCGATATCAGGAACTAAGAAAGACTATCGACTATGAGATGTAAATAGACTATTTCGGGAACACTATCGATATCAAGGAACATGCTCCGATGATAAAAGATTTTCACTGAAAGGTTGAAATCGTTTGCGGTAAAAACGATCTATATATAAGGAGATAAATACCGTTTCATTAATTACAGAAAAGCCCCTCAAAAGTCACGATGATTCACATTCCTCCCTCTATAAGACGGGACGCTTCGCCTCCACACTCCAACTTTCAAATTGCAGCCAAGGCATAAAAACAGATTTGGGCGCGCACATGATGAACGAAAAGAAACTTCCAGAATACGAATTGTCATCCTCTGAGGATCAAAAACCAATAAAACTTCTAGACTTCGACCTTCACTCGAAACTCTAGAACTTGGGGGAATACCACTATATACTCAAAAAATTAAAAAACCAATAAACCAATAAAACTTCTAGACTTCGACCTTCACTCGAAACTCTAGAACGTGGGGTACTCTTGATGTACCAAGTCTTCGTCAACACAACGCACCATTATAACACCATATCGATAGTCGAAATCTGACGTCCTCGCCGAGATATCCTACGGAAAGATCGAGCCTCAAACACATCGATCTCCATCGAGCAAACTCATGGCAAGGACATCGACTTAACTCAGCAAAACGATTGCTAACTCATCGATGTGGCTTCCATCGACAAGCATTACCCTTTTTTATAAAAGGGTCGGACCAAATAAATAAGGTCAATATCCTGGCCCGAATGTCCTATCGTGACCCGACCGCTATATCCGGAAGGTCTTGTCAGGATCCGATCCAGTGACCCGACCGGAAACTAGAAATAGCCCTCATAAATACATTAACGGTACACACTCTCTAAGCATTAAATACCCATTTCGATATCCCAACTCGACACTTACTTAAGCATCGAAGTGTTATCGTTGGGTCACCACCGGCATTAACCTGACGTAGTTCTCTTTGGTTGCAGGTTACGATCCTCGTGTATAAATCGAAGAGAGGCTTGTCTGACCTGCCTATCTTCACATTGACGAGAAGTGTTAGTACCGACACCCAGTCCTTCGATACGACATACACTAATACACAGAAAATACTCTCATCAATTAGTTCCTTCTCATCTCACAAATCTCATTTTATATATAATAGTCCATTGTTCCGTGAAAACTTCTTAGAATTTTAATTAAAATCTTTCGACAAAATAGGGTTTTTGGTATTTTGCATTTTAGAATTATAATGTATCTCGATTTAAATTTTTTTCTAGAATTATAATGTATCTCGATTTAAAATTTTTGGCACTTTGCATCTTAAAAATATAATTTATTTGATACTTTGCAACTTTGTGTGTATTTTAACGAGGAAATTTTTATAGTTGCGAGAAGGGTGGAATAGTCATTTTTTAATTTTCTTGGCATTTTGCACCCTAAAAATATAGATTTTGATACTATGCACCCTGAAAATATAGATTGTTGCTCATTTTTTACTTTAATCAAATTACTAAGCTATTCATAATTAGGTAAGAACTCATTTTTCTTTTTCGTAATTTCTAAATTCGAAATGCTAGTAGATAATAATTATAGATTTGTAGAGTATGTTGTGTATAAATTTTTTGGGATAAACAAAAACTTGTATCTATTGTATAATTTGGTATTGAATATCACTATTGATGCAATCAATGTCTATTTAAGGATAAGAAGTACATATAATTTGCCAAAAATGAGATAATTATTTTTGTGATTGAACTCAAAATAAAATTTTTTGTTTCTATATTTGATTGTTGTGCATTGAACATGACAATTTTATCTCTCCACCAACAACATTCATGAGCTTTTTTCAAGGAAAATATTATGCTGCAATATGCCGAAAAATATATTTATAAGGTGCATAGTGCCAAAAAATTATAAGTGTGGTGAAATGTGCCAAAAAAAAAATCATATTTGCAGATGCCAATATTTTATATTTGTAAGGGGCAAAGTGCCAAAATCTATATTTCCAGGATGCAATGTGCCAAGAAAAATATTAAAAATGACTATTATACCCTTCCACTAACAATTTTTTTAATTAAAACACACATAAGGGTGTAAAATATCAAATGAATTGTATTTTCAGGATGCGAAGTGCCACAACTTTTAGTTCGAGGTGCAAAGTTCCAAAACCCTATATTTTCAAGCACAAAATGCCAAAAACCCTCATTATATTGGTTTCAGAAAATGGAAATACAACTTAGATTTATGTACTATTGATCCCAAGTTGCCAGTTGAAGTCTAGAGGGGGGGGGGGGAGAATAGACCTCTGAAAATTTTACAACTTTAAACTTCAACTTTCCAAATGAGCAGACTAAGATGATCAAGTTAAGAGAAGTTACTAGGCTGTTCGCGCACACAGCTTTTAGCAGCAGAGTAGACCACTTCAATTGATTCACTTAACTGATTTTAATTAAATCAAGGTTCCAAGATGAGTTATTTGCAACGGATTTGTAAAGTGTTTTTCACAAGCAGTCAAAACTTGGTTTCAAAGCTTTATCCCCAGATTTACAAAATTTCTTTCAAAACAGTTTAACAAAAGTATGCTTCTTTTGAAATATGCAAGAAAAGAATGCAGAATGTTAAACATCAATATTTTTATAGTGGTTATATGGATTTAAAATCCTTTAGTCCACTCTTCCAAGTCACATAGATCTTGGGTTATACTATAATCACAAAGATTACAATATACTCTGCTTACGCCGAACAACAAATGAACTGGCCGTAAGTTCACAATAGGAGATCACATAGAAAACCTATCCTCCGAAGTAATATCACTCACACAGATGGATATCTACTCCTCACCATACTTTTCTTTTACAAGAATCACTCAGATTTCTTCTTTCTTCAACGTCTGCTTTTGTCAACAAATGACTAAGCTGATGGGTGAGCTGTTCTTGAGTACTTTTGAGACTTAGAAAGATTTTGCTTCTGAGTGCTCTCAAAAGTTTGTTGTCTCGTATTGTGTCATATCTGAATTCTTCGAACAAGCTTCCTTTTATACTTGAGATTTGAAATCTGTCCGTTCAAGGAGAACATAAGTCTTTATCTCGAGCACTGGTCCCTATCTCTCAGGAACGACTACCTGCGACTGTCTACTGTCATATCTACTGTACTTCTATGTCAGTTGCATCAAATGCACTCTGCTGATACGAGGTTCCTCTTCAATCATTTGTCATAAATACCCTTCCTCTTCAACATTTATTTCTCTAAGTACATTTATAACCGTTGAGGTGACTTGTCTGATCACTGATGGAATAGTGCCTGCAAGCAAATACATTTAGCTTGTACTGGAACTATCATTATCTTTCTTTAGTATAAATGACTTAGTACGCATGTTTATTTATATGTGTATAAGGATAAACAATGGCCAACTTCATCTCTCGCGAATACATTTAAGCAATTGGTTGAAACCCTTAGATTACATTAGACTATGGACGATTCACTTCAGTACTGAGTGCAATCATGAAACAGTCTCAAAGGTCGTAATCTTAAAACTGTTCCAAGTCATAGATTCCGAACGAGACGGGGTATCGTAGGAATCGCCAAGACTTGTACAAATATGCATGATTCACATGGAGTGAATTTGTAGCGTTTCATGAGCAAGGCATTTGAGGCCAGTGCATATGAGTAGGTGGTTCAATGGAGGATTGAACGCATCGAACAACCCGAACAGAGAAACCCATTGTGGAAGCGCATGTCGCATATCGGTGATGGGATGTTTCTCAAGGATTATAATAGTGTACGATTTAGTCCTTGGACTTGAGATGCTATGGCGAATTCTGTGCATGAAAGTGCGTACTTAGATCTAGGTATAGGCCACTTAGCTTGGTCATAACATGCCTAGGTTGGGTACGTATGTACATGTACGCGAGTGGTTAGTACCAATATGGAATCTATTGACTCATTGTAATGGATGAGAGAATTTCCTATACGATTCTTAGATAATATATCCAAGGAATCTACGGCCGTAGTCGGTGACGGATTTGGAAAGGGGTTTCCAAATTTAGGAGTCACACTGGAATATTATCCTGAATTAGAAAGTATAGTTATCGAGATAAATTTAGAGGTGCCGATCAATTCACACACCCTAAGTCTTGATCGGGAATATTAGTCGATAGAAGGACCGTATGTATATGGTAATTATATGAGACGAGGTTCACAAGTATCAATTCACCTGAAGTTGGGCTTCATGGGCTTGTGGCTAGACATCGACCATGAAGTGTAGGTACTCCTGAGTTAATAGAGGATTTGATTCTAGGAGTGGTCAATTAAATGTTGTTTGATTGACCGGAGCAATTTATTGTTCATAAATTAAATCACGAAGAATTCGTGGGCCTGCTGCCAATTGATGGGGAACCCAGAGGGTCACACACAATACAATTGGACGGTGACTATTGAAAAAGGATAATAAAGGAATTAATTGATTTAAAGGTAATTAAATCAATTAAATGAATTAAAGTATTAATTCAAGTGGGGGATTAATTAATTGGTTAACTTAATTAATTAAATACTTAATTGAGTTGCTAATTAATTATATAAAAGAAATATTGATTTATAAATTGGATTGGACATTTAATTAAATTAGTTAATTAAATGAAAGGTTTGCAAGACACGGGCCTTTAATTAAAAGCCCATAAGGAGTCTTGCAAAACCTAGGTCAAAAGGGAGTCTATAAATAGGGTTCTACTAGAGCTCAAAAACTAACACCCTAGCAAAAACCCTGGCCTCTTTTCTCTGACCTAGCCGCCCCCTCTCCCTGCGCCGCCAAGCTTGTGCCGCCGCCACCTTGCTGCCGTGAGCTGCCCAAGCGCCGCCACCGCCTCTCCTTTGTTCCACCGTGCTAGATCTTGCTTTGTCAAGTTGATCTGCACAGTCCTGCAACAACAAATCTCCTAGATCCAGTTCTGAGCCTAAGACTAGGAGGTGTTACCAGAATCCAGTTGGTGTGGACTATCTTTGGAGGTGAGACATTTGGATCACTCCCGTGAACCAGATCCAGATTCAGAATCAGAACTGAAGGTTGCCACCACCTTGCCTGTGGTGAGGTAAAAATCGCAAAAACCCCCTTGTTTAATTCAATGTGTGTTTTTGTTTCATGCTTGCGTATATAAAATATGGAGATTCTTATATGGGACCTTGGGTGCTTCGAAATTTTTTGAAATTCCGCACTGTATGTTGTTCTGATAATCGAGGCAACCCAACCACTTTCCCAACAGTGGTATCAGAGCCAACTCCATCATCATTATACGAAAAGCCTGAACATAATGTGTTTTTACCATATATGTTTAATTATGTATATGTAAACACGTTATAATTATGTTCTGTAAATTGATTCTTACTTGTTATGACTAGATCTATGATTGGGTAAAATGCTCTTTCAGATCTGTGCCGATTTTATAGTTTTTGAAAACTTCAGGACTATTATGCAAAGTAATCGCAAATTAGGGTTTTAGGGAAAATTAAATTTTTTCGAATCTGGAAATTTCAAAATTACTGGACTGTTTTGCAAATCTGATCGTACATATTTTTGGGGTCGTTTTGTAATTTCCGAAAGTTTGGGGATTGTTTTGCAATTACCGAAAATTCAGGGAAAAATCAAAAATTTTCAGAATTCAAAATTTTTATTTTCTGGTAGCTGCCCGAATCTGCTCAGGGGTGTTTTTGTAACTTTTTAAAAGTTTTGGGGTCAAAGTGCAATTTTCAAAAGTTGAGGGGCGAAAATGCAATTTTCAAAAGTTGAAAAACAGAATCTGAATTTGAGCAGAAAATTTATTTTTGTTTACCCGAATATTTATTTTGTCATAATTAGTAGTGACTAAAAAGTAAGAATCATAGGAAGTTAGTTTTAAAAGGTAGTTTTAAAATTAAGAAAGAAATAGGTAAATGATGTTTGCGTGTTTCTTGCTCTACGTGAATTGTTTACGTGGTTTTCGATCGAGCCGAGCCTTAACCTTAGGTTAGATGTGATTGGTTTAATTTATTGTTTGGTTTTTATTGGGCCTGCGAGCCTATTGTGTTTTTGGGCCACTTTGAGCCTTTGTAATAGAATAGGGCTTTACTGCTTTCCTAGTTTAGGATGGAGGCCCGTTTACAAGCAAGGTGGGAACCCAAGCAGATATGAAGGCCATGTATGCGTGGTACATTGTGCAATAGCATAGGCCTGTTTGCAAGCCCTTTAGATTGACCAATAGGGCCAACATCATTGGCTCGATGATGGCCCACATAGGAGGCTCCCGATCGAAAACATATTGTGGTAGTATGCATGCTAGGCTTGTATGGCTTTTATTTATTTTTCGATTTATATTTAGCTTGTATGAAATGCGCGCTAGAATTTAGATCGTAATAAAAGATAAAGCATAATTAAATCGGTGAGATCTCGAGGAGAGTTAGTATAACTTTCAAACCGGAAATTCCCCTCTCGAATTAAATATTAAGTCATATTGGATTAAAATAAAATGAAGTATTTATATAAATCCAAGCCTTCCATCAATAGGGACTAGCGTATGTTGTCTACTTATCGATAGAGGTGATCTAGAGTCTGGCACCCGAGTCGAAGAAAGGGACAATACGTAAAATTCCTTGACTCCTGTTTTTAACTAAACTCGACAAGGGTGAGGACTGGTCGGGATGTGAAGATCAACCGATAACTAGTTACGGAGAATTCACGACCGGGCCTGTTCCTCATCATGATTGATGGGTTAGACTTAACGATTAGTAACACTTATGATGTAGCAGTGCTAGATAAGTGCGAAAACCGAGGTAAAATAGCTTGAAGGTTGTGGAGTGACACAATTGGCAATAAGTATGCCTACCTGGGGAATTGGTTGTATGGCCACGAGTCGTGGGTGCAATTAATTGCCGCTGGGACGTCAAGACCTACTAGGAATTAGAATTCCCGAGCAATCAAAGGGGTGATTGTTTCGATAAAATAGTGGGAGAACTTTTACGATAGAAAGTCCAATCTTCGTAGATTATAAGTATTATTCATTAACTAGTCCACTAAATGTTTGTCTTCTCTTTAGATACTGAGAAATCTGTAATTATCCATTTTACTATTTATCCTCGACCAATAAAATAACTGGATCAAAATATCGACTAGGCAAGAAACTTGAGAATTGTCTTAAATTCCAAAAGTGGGGAATGATGTTCTTAAACGACGAGCATATGCCTTATGCGCTTCTATAAAGATAAGTCAAAAAGAGAAACGAATCACTCGTAGTATATGGGAATATTAATGATCTTTTTCTCCTATAAAGATTAATCTAAAAAATGAAACGAATCACCTATAGAGTATGGGAATCTTAATGATCGTTTTCTCAAATAAGCATCAAGATTGAACGAGCTATGCAAGCAACATGAGGAACATGTATGAAGCTTCTGAAACAAACCTCCACCTCAAAAGGCTTGTTTTGAGGAGTAGTTTTGAATCGATATGATTCGAGACTTCTAAGGAATTGTTTCAAAACTCGAGAATAAATGAAGGAACTAGTGTCAAGGATCACTGTCTTTGTTTTATCAATCTAGTTGAAAACTGGATTGATTAAACGTAAGCCTGCAAGTGATCTTAACATTAACTTCCTCCTAAATTCTCCTCCTGCTCATTCAAATGAATCTTGAAATACACTGATCTTATTTGATAAGTCGATCACATTTCATGAATCAACCAAAGTACTGGTTAAAGGCAAATAGGATAAACCTGTCATGATCGTTTACACTTCATTGACTACGAAGACAAAGAAGAGTAAAATGAAGAAGAATTTATTCTCTTCTAAATACGACCATAAAGGTAGTCAAAAGAATGCAAGTAGCCTAAAAGTCGAATTATCCCACTGGATCTAAGAAAGGCACTGATATGTTTAATTGATTAGATGATCTAATTAATTAAGCAACATTTCAATTAAAGGGTTAATTGAAAGGGAAAGGGAATCAATTAAAGAAGTTAATTGAAAGGAAGTAAATTAATTGAATTAAACCATTGACTCAATCTTATTGAATTAATGTGTGAAATTCAATTAATACAAAGATAATAATCCATAACTTTGGTACGCTAGACTTGGACACATCTCCAAGAGTAGGATTCAAAAGTTGGTTTCACCTAAGCTTCTTGAAAAATAGAACTTGGATGAACTTCCAACCTGCGAATCACGTCTCAAAGGAGAGATGACCAGATCTCCCGTCACAGGGAGTCCAGAGCGAACCAAACAAAATCTGGATTTAATCCATGAATATGGATCACTAAAAGTTACTGTGAGAGGAGATTACTCATACTTCGTACCTTTTACTAATGACCTTGGTCGTTAGTGAAAAATGAATCTAGTGAGATGCAAATCCGAAAAACCAAGAAAGGTATTTCAATACGAAGTAGAGAATCAACAAAGACATAGTATTATTCGATCTAATCGAGATAGCAAATACTTGTCAAGGATTCCTCAATTATCTTAATGAGAATGAGATTCTCATACAACAAACTCCTCCTAAGACACCTCAACTTATTGAAATGTCTAAAGAGATGGATTCTAACATTGTTTAACATTGTTCGATCCATATTGAGTTTTGTTAAGCTTCCTTATGCATTCTAGGAGTTAGTCCTCCTGACTGCATCGAAGATACTGAGCAAAGTACCTTCAAAGTTCGTGCCTACAAAGCTTTACCAAGAAAGGTATGGCAAAATACCTCTATGCTCTTACCTCTGAGTATGGAGATCTCCTGCCGATGGTAGAAACGAGAAAGGAGATAAATTGGCTAGTAGATCCAATTTGTATATAATTGTGGGGTATCCAACGAAATCCATTGGATACATGTTCCACGACAATGAGAAACAACCATTTCTCCTAGATACCCGTTCCTCTGTTGATGAAGTTCTCGTCAAAGGAAATGGAAACGTCATGGAACTTGATGAAGTCCAAGATTTGGACCCGTCCCCGCAAACAGTGGGAGTCCAGAATTTACTGAACCTACCAGTACACCTACTCTTCAAAGGCCTGATCGAATTCGTAAGGAGCTAGAATGATTTGGTTTCATTCACGAAAACGAGAAAGTGGAAAGTAATCCAAGGACCTATCAAGAAGCGATGTCAGACATAGATTCGGATGCGTGGCTCGAAGCCATGCAACCCGAAGTGGATCCCATCCATTCCAACAAGGTATAAACCTTGATTGATCCACCCGAGGGATTTATCCCTATAAGTTGGTTATAAGTTGTAAATGGATCTTCAAACTTGGAATGAATGGAGAGGTGTTGCATCTAAGAATTGACTAGTGGTAAAAAGGCTATTCAAAATGTTCTGGAACAGACTTTGATGAAACCTTTTCTCCATTAGCAATGTCTGAATCCATTTAGATTCACATTTGTTCTGATGAGATAGTCGAGACATTTGACTTCATCAAAACGAGTATGAACCATGAGTGTACAAAAGGATTAGTGGGAGCGCGATGAAGCTCATATTTTATATGTCGATAATGTTCTGGCTATCTGGTATGATATCGGAATGTTAGCACAGATGAAAGCATGGTTGTCCATGCAAGATTTAGGAGAAACATCTTGCGTATTGGGATACGTATCTATGAAGTAGATCAGAAAAGATGCTGACACTCTCTAAATCTAAGTACATAGAATCACTACTGAAAATATTCAGTATGAAGAATCCAAGAAAGGATTGCTTCAAGTGAGACATTGTATCCCTTGTTCCAAAATAGATGTGCCCTACATCAAATGAAGAATAAAGGAGAATGTCTCAAATACCTTATGTTTCAAACAAAAGGTTGCATGTGGCATGCTTTACTATGTAGTAGACCAGACGTAGAACTTGCTCAGGTATCGCGAGCAGTTGCTAGTCAAACTCCAGTGAAGAAGTATTGGACCACCGTAAAAGATATCCTTAAGCTCTTGACAAAGACTAAGTATTTGTTCTTGGTCTACGGTGGTAGTGGAGAATTAAAAATTTCGAAGGATTTACTGATTCGAATTTTCAGTCTGATGTGGATGAATTAAAAACATCCATTTTTGGATACATATCCTACATCAATGGGGTAACGGTAAATTTGAAGGGGTTCCAAGCAAATCACCGTAACCATCCAAACCACTGAAGCAAGATATATTGCAGCATTAAATGTAGCATTAAATGCGGCTTAAGAAAGTGTTTGGATATAAAACTTCATCCTTCGGTTGGATGTAGTGCCTAGCATTGCGAAGCTCATGATTATCTTCCATGATAACATTGGAGCTATTGCTAAAGCAAAGCATTTGAGATCTCACCAGAAATCTAAACACAATTGAAAGAAAGGTACCATTTGATTAGAAAAATCATTGGTAGAGTTAACGCGCGTAATGGATCGCGTCGATTCAGAAGACAACTTAGCGGATCCACTAAAATGAGGCTATATCATGAAATGAGTTCGAAGAACATCTTTAAAAAGATGGGTCCTAGAAACGTTTGTGATTGGCTTTAGGGCAAGTGGGAGATTGATGGAATAGTGCCCTGCAAGCCAATACATTTAGCTTGTACTAGAACTATCATTATCTTTCTTTAGTATAAATGACTTAGTACGCATGTTTATTTATATGTGTATAAGGATAAACAATGGCCAACTTCATCTCTCGCGAATACATTTAAGCGATTGGTTGAAACCCTTAGATTACATTAGACTATGGGACGATTCACTTCAGTACTGAGTGCAATCATGAAACAGTCTCAAAGGTCGTAATGTTAAAACTGTTCCAAGCCATAGATTCCGAACGAGACGGGGTATCGTAGGAATCGCCAAGACTTGTACAAATATGCATGATTCACATGGAGTGAATTTGTAGCGTTTCATTAGCAAGGCATTTGAGGCCAGTGCATATGAGTAGGTGGTTCAATGGAGGATTGAACGCATCGAACGACCCGAACAGAGAAACCCATTGTGGAAGCGCATGTCGCATATCGGTGATGGGATGTTTCTCAAGGATTATAATAGTGTACGATTTAGTCCTTGGACTTGAGATGCTAGGGTGAATTTGGTGCATGAAAGTGCGTACTTAGATCTAGGTATAGGCCACTTAGCTTGGTCATAACATGCCTAGGTTGGGTACGTATGGACATGTACGCGAGTGGTTAGTACCAATATGGAATCTATTGACTCATTGTAATGGATGAGAGAATTTCCTATACGATTCTTAGATAATATATCCAAGGAATCTACGGCCGTAGTCGGTGACGGATTTGGAAAGGGGTTTCCAAATTTAGGAGTCACACTGGAATATTATCCTGAATTAAAAAGTATAGTTATCGAGACAAATTTAGAGGTGCCGATCAATTCACACACCCTAAGTCTTGATCGGAAATATTAGTCGATAGAAGGACCGTATGTACATGGTAATTATATGAGACGAGGTTCACAAGTATCAATTCACCTGAAGTTGGGCTTCATGGGCTTGTGGCTAGACATCGACCATGAAGTGTAGGTACTCCTGAGTTAATAGAGGATTTGATTCTAGGAGTGGTCAATTAAAGGTTGTTTGATTGAACGGAGCAATTTATTGTTCATAAATTAAATCACGAAGAATTCGTGGGCCTGCTACCAATTGATGGTGAACTCAGAGGGTCACACACAATACAATTGGACGGTGACTGTTGAAAAATGATACTAAAGGAATTAATTGATTTAAAGGTAATTAAATCAATTAAATGAATTAAAGTATTAATTCAAGTGGGAGATTGATTAATTGGTTGACTTAATTAATTAAATACTTAATTGAGTTGCTAATTAATTATATAAAAGAAATATTGATTTATAAATTGGATTGGGCATTTAATTAAAGTAGTTAATTAAATGAAAGGCTTGCAAGACATGTGCTTTAATTAAAAGCCCATAAGGAGTCTTGCAAAACCTAGGTCAAAAGGGAGTCTATAAATAGGGTTCTACTAGAGCTCAAAAAACTAACACCCTAGCAAAAACCCTGGCCTCTTTTCTCTGATCTAGCCGCCCCCTCTCCCTGCGCCGCCAAGCTTGTGCCGCCGCCACCTTGCTGCCTTGAGCTGCCCAAGCGCCGCCGCCGCCTCTCCCTTGTTCCACCGTGCTAGATCTTGCTTTGTCAAGTTGATCTGCACAGTCCTGCAACAACAAATCTCCTAGATCCAGTTCTGAGCCTAAGACTAGGAGGTGTTACCAGAATCCAGTTGGTATGGACTATCTTTGGAGGTGAGACATTTGGATCACTCCCGTGAACCAGATCCAGATTCAGAATCAGAACTGAAGGTTGCCACCACCTTGCCTGTGGTGAGGTAAATCGCAAAAACCCCCTTGTTTAATTCAATGTGTGTTTTTGTTTCATGCTTGCGTATATATAATATGGAGATTCTTATATGGGACCTTGGGTGCTTCGAAAAATTTTAAAATTCCGCACTGTATGTTGTTCTGACAATCGAGGCAACCCAACCACTTTCCCAACAATCACATCCACTCAGCTATCCGAAGTCTCTCGTCTGATGAACACTCGGCTGATCCCAAACTGAACAAATTTATTGAGTCGGCTGAATCTCATCAATCTGATTTCCTTCTACAGCAATAGATCAGTTGTCTCCTCGACCATAAGTCTTGACCCTTCTGATTTGTCTTTTATATTTGATCAAAACTTCTTTCCAAGGGATGTACTAAGCTTTCATTACTTAGCTGATCTTGATGTTTTGGAAATCATCAAAACCTCCCTTAAATATTTGTCTTCGTCTTCATCTTTATACAACAATTTCCCCCTTTTTGATGATGACAAAACTTCAGCTAAGTACCTGTACCTAAACTAAAGTTAAGTCCTAAAAAATTTCTGAGATAGAAATAATGTGTTGGAAGTAACTTGAACTTTTATAGATGAGACTTGATTACAGTTACAAGTTCAAGTAGATGAGACAAAAAAAAGTAAAATGATACAAAATATTCAATAGAAGGACTAGCTTAGAATTTCTAGACTAATCAGTTTCTTCGCTATTTTCTTCACTTTCTTTATTTTCTTCATTGTCTTCTTCATGAAATTCTTCTTCATCTTCATCTTCTTCGCCTTCAGAAGCTAGATTTCTGTTTGCAGCATCAATCCTTCTCTTGAGACGTTCTAAGTTCTTGTATTTCACATAGGAATCGAGTTGCTCATCAGGTGTATCCTAGGTAGCAGCAATCTTTTTGTCAGATTTTGCTTTTTCCTTGGTTTCTTCCTTCTCAGCATCTTGCTGATCATCAATTTCATTGGTAGCTTCTTCATCTCTAGCTTTTTTCTTCAAGTACTTGTTCCTTTGACTCTTCATCTTTAGTTGGTTTCTCTTGAGCAGCAGAGTCCTTTTCAACAGTAGCTTGAGTAGCAGATGTGACTGATCTCTTTTCCCCCTTTTTGTCATCATGAGCAGGGTTGAGTTCAACAGCCGAGATATTAACAACAACACAAAGTTTTCTGATGTTTTGATCCACTACGTCCAGTTGAGTAGTTTGATGAATTTGAGTAGAATTGATCATGTCGGTTTCTTTTTGAACTTTGTCAGCGAAGGTTTGAACCTCCCTAACCAAGGCCAAATTCTTTTTAGTTTCCATTTCTCAAATTTGTCCTAAGATTTTTGTCAGTTCTGAAATGTCTGACTCATTTCTTTGAAGAGCTGTGTGAAGGTGACCTACATTAGCCTTGACGTCTTCAATATTTTTGTTCATACAGAGATTGCTCTGAGTTAGCATTAATGAATTATCCGCCGGCAGAGGAAAATTGTCAATGGCTTCTCTCACCATTTTAGCATTTTCTTCTTGCATCTGCTCATTTGCAACCTGTTCCTTTCTTCCATCTCCTTAAAAGTATTTTCAAGTAACATTTGAATGGAATCCACCAGTGACGAGTGTAGATCAGCTGTTGGAATAGAGGTTGAAGCAAGGATATTTTCCTGGTGGACAGGCGCATCCTTAAGAACAGCTTCATCTTCAGCTTTCCACTCAATTGCTGAAGGTGTTTTGGTGGTAACATGTTCCATTTTAATGGTCTCAGCAGTTCCATCTTCATTCACGACTGTTGTCTGATTAATTAGTAGAGCAGGTATCCATTCTTTTGTAGGTTTCTTCTTTTTAGGCTGCTCTTGGAACTTGCTGACTTCGGAGCTAAATGCTATCTCTTGAACACTTGGTAAGTGGGGCAGGTCACTTGAAGAACCTTGACCATATCTAGCTTTCTTAGCCCACTTTTCCAAAGCAGTGTGTACAACAATTTGCACATCCCTTTCTATAGGATCATCTCCTCTTCTTCTTTTGGCTGGCAGTGCATCTCGATGACTTTCCGCTTCCTTAGCAACTATATCTCGCGTATATCCATGGAAAACATCGTGCACATAGTCTGTATCCAAAGCTTGAGTGACTAAAGAAATGTGAAGCCAACTAAGGACCCACTTTTCTTCATTAGCGAAACTCTTTCCCGGCTCGGATTTCTTCCATAGACTTGCTGATTTTGTAGTCTCTCCATCTTGTATATCTGATCTTTTCTTGAAGAAACGAGTTCTTTGTTGCAGCTTGTTGTCAAAAGCTTCCAGAGCTGCTTCAAATCTACTAAAGACAAGTGGATCACTTTGAACAATATCAAGAGCTCTTCTTACTTCGAATTTATTTTTCTCTTGTCTTTGTCCTGGAGGTAGAATATGTCTGGCATTCATAGTTCCACAATTTTGATACCACCGGCCCTGCGAGGACCGTAAGCATCTTCTTGCTAAGTTCTACTACTTTTGCAGTTCTTCCTCCTCTCCTGCCTTGAGTTCGGCATTAGTCATCTGCATTCTTTGAGCTTCTTTAATAGCTTCAGCTTTGCTAATCTCAATGGCTTTGCGTAACTCTGCCTCATAACTCTTCCTTTGTTCTGCTTCTTCTCTTCTTTTCTTGTCAGCAGTAGACATCCTTTTCTTCACAAGTCTCCTTCTCTTCTTAGGCTTGGATGCCTGAGTAGTAGCAGTAGGTTCAGGAGCAGCATTTGCAATAGGATTGACAATCGTTGGTTCGAGGATCTGAACAACATCATCCTCTTGAGGTTGTGATACCTCAACTACTGGAGTAGAAGTGGTCTGTTCAGCAGCTGACTCTGTGACAGCAAACTCTTTTTCAAATTCAGTAGATTTGTTCGGTCTTTGAAGATTTTCTTTAACAGAATCCAACAACCTAATAGGTGACTCAATATGTGTCATCTGTTTTCTGATGGTAGCTTTGGTTTGTCTTCCTTTGGGAGCCTTGTATTTTTCTTTACATTCCTTGTGTAACATCCCTACTAAAGCAATTAATTGAAGTGGTAGAAATAAAGATTTATTATTAAATAGTTTAAACAATTTTCATAAGTAAATAGGTGAAACAAAGTTTCACCAAACAAGACTTAAGGTAAGAAAAATCTAGACAAGAAAACTTTTACCCCAACCTCTTAACATTATTACAATAAAGCCATTCTTCCTTCCTATTTAAGATAAGTATAGAGTCATTAACAACATACTTTCCTCCAAATCAGTAAGAAAACGTCCATAAGAGCTTAAGAACTCTAGGAAGAAATAGAAGCAAGTCAAGGTAAGAATTCTTCTCCTAACTTATACACCTGAAGTTCTTCTCTTTAATACCTAATATCTAATGAAAAACTTTTGATTCCAGTTAATATTTGAATCAATTTAAAGTTGGAAAGAAGTAGGTTCAAGTCTTGTATCAATCCATCACTTACAAAGGAAGTTATTAAGGTAAACTTACAATCTACACAATTCTGCGCAGTGTTATTTTTGCCTATAAGTTGAGTTCGGTTTGGAATTTTTAGAATCTGTTTGTTGGGTTGGAAAGAAGACAAAATTTTGTGTGTTCAAGTAGTATTTTAGTCTGCCATGTCCGGTTCATATGCCGGTGGTGGCTCGATTTCAGAATAGCTCAAACAGGGGAGTTAAATTCACTAGGACTGTTCTGGGGTTTTGAGTGTTTATGTTTATTTTTGACTCATCTTATGACATAATTTTACTTTTCATAACCTTATAATATATTCTGTTAATTTATGGCTTTTATGTTATGAAAAAGGCTAACCTTTGTATTTACCTTCTATTAACTAGTTGAAAAGAGAAAGTGTTAATCAACCTATCATGAATTCCTTTTGAACTTCTGCTGGAAATTTCTAATTTTATACTATTGATTCTGACCATTTAAAATTATGTCCTTCAATCTAATGAAACTATTTTGAGTTAGGAAACCATAGGATTTTGTTCAGGTCATTCCATTACATATGTAAAAAGTTATTCAAATAGTAAGCTTGCTGCCAACACTAAAAGTAAAAACCGATTACATGAGATATTTGTTTGTTACTTTATTTACACTATCTGAAACTCCTAGGCTTATAGTTCCATTATTCTTAGTTTACTTCAAGTTTAGTGATGATTATAATATACTACAGATTTTAATAAGTGCTTACTTAAATTAGGTCGGGAGAATACGATCGAACCAAGTTAACAAGATAGAATTGAACTTCGGGTGAGGCTTCTCGTTCTTTCTTCAGCCCTCTTGGCACACCGCCCTGAGAACAAGAACAACTTTGATATTCTAAATTTCATATTATTCCAAAGCACAAACTCATTCTATTATATATGTTCTACTTTCTGACTTGATTGAGCCCGTTCTTGATATAACATGTTCTTGTTGATTCTGATTGTGCTTCACACCTATTTCGACATTTCAATGACATCCCTCATTTCTTTCATTCGATCTAGTAGGTAATATTATCCCGAGTTATGGATTATGTCTATCTTTTGTTATGTTACTATCACCCTTGGGGACGCCCTTGGGAAGTTGGGCCCTGGGACTAACAAAGTTGACGGCTGGGCGACATCGGGTCGTCGGTATATGATCTCTTTGATTAGTACCCCTCTGTGGTTTAGTTACGGGTAAGTGATCCGAACTGAACTGACATGCACCCGGGCATGTCCTCTGTTTTTGTTTGGCGAGGTCGCTCCTCGTAGGGAGGTATAAGGTGGATAAGATTTGTACTTGATTATTTTTTTGTTTACCGAGTAAGAACATGAAATTCTGAATTTCGTTCTCCTTACTTCTTGATCTTATAAATAATGCTTCATATACTCTCTAATTTTTCTATTCCTTTCTAGTTCACTATCCATATTCTTGTTAATACGTATATAACTTTGTTTTGGCATCACAATTCCTCACTAAGTCGAACAAGACTTACACCTCTTTCTATTGTTGTTCTTTTCTCAGATTGACTTTGGAAACTAAGAATCAAGAGATGAAGAATGCGAGATAATTGTTGAGTTTCATAAGTCATATATGTAAACGCTTTATTATCATATGTTAGTTTTCAACATATTAAGTGCTAGGTTTGGATTCTCTTTTGGATTGTAATACGTAAAGTAGGAGAAAGTGACTAATATGCGTTACTTTAAATATGAGTCACTCTTTGTTTTGAAACTTTGTAAGTCTAGAACTTCCGCTGTATAGATTATAATTATAGTACTTATCTTATACCATGGAATGTTCTGTTAGAATTGACACACGACCAATTCAATTAAATCGACATTTACAAGTGTTAAGTCAATTGAGTTAGTCGGGCGCCACACCTTGTCCTTGTTGCAATGGCTTCCAAGGTCTGATCGTCAGAGTCCGTCCTTGATGGAGAACCAACATATATATCTTCAATTTGCTTAACTTTCAGATCTATGATAGCATCTGCATCTGTTTCTTCAGCAATCTTCCCTGTTTCAGTCTGAGCAGTAGACTGTGCTGATGGAGCAGGAGCTTTAGGAGCAGTAGGTTTGCTTCTTTTTATCCTTTTAGTTGTCTGTTTAGGCACATCAACAACCTTTCTCTTGGGTTGCTCTTTCACAGTTTGATATATATTCATGGCCTTAGCACTGTGAATGACCTTCCCATGGGTCATAGAGTATGTTAAACTAGCAAACATGTGGCAGAGAAAAATCCTGTGATGGGTTTTACCATTTTTGCCATGATCTGCCAGTATGTACCAAACAAAAGTTGCCCAATTTACATCCATTCCATAGTAAACGGCAATCATAGCATGATACCTTTTCATTGGTATGATGTCAAGTGAGAAAGTGCAGTTCTCAATGACTTTTGAGAAAAATATCAGCCATCCTTTGATATTCATCTTTCAGCTGATTCTTTTTTATGTTTCCAGTCAATATTTTCCCTTCCTAGGAAATAATGCTCCAGAATTCAGCTTCTTTAGCTTCAGCCAAAGTAGAGATGTTTGTTCTTCCAGTTACAGACAATCCGTAGTTTTCATTTAATAGGGCAGGAGTGATGCAAATATCGACTCCTCCGACTTTAACTTTTATCTCTTTCTTTACCCAATCAGTTCAGCCGATGAACCATAAAACTCCATGATTTGGTCTTGGAAGACCATTTCTTCGTGTGCTTCCATAAAGTCTACCAGTGAAGCACTTTGAATTTTTCGAGAATTTCCTTCATTAGTGGGGTACCAGTAGCGTAGAAAGTTGAGTAAACGAGGTACCTTCCTTCAGCGTCAGCTTCCTTGATTTTCTTTCCCATGGTAGTTTGAAGGATTAAAGAGAACAAAAGTTGATTTGCAGGAAACATGTAGCAAAATTCTCTCTAGGGTTTTGAATGTTTGAGGGTGCATAAGAGATGAGTATGCTGATCAGTTCCGTATTTATAGAACTTTCTCGATTTTTGTGTTTTAACATTAATCGTTGATCAATTACTGCAACATGTTTGATCGTGTGAGAGACAATTACGCGTTTCAAACTTTCATATTTTATAAATGTATAGGGCGGGAATACGAACCGTCCTTGGTTTACTTTTATAAAAACGTGCTTTAAGATATGCAGATAATAAACACTTTTATAATTTTATCAGATAAGTCACATTTTAACTTATCTGACAGATGAATATTCTGATAACTTGATATTACTAGGGAAAGCCAATAACTAGTAATCTTCCTTTGCTATTTGTCAATCCAGCAAGGTGAATCTAACTTCAGTCTTCATTAGATCTTTTGAACGTTTAACTCTAACTAACTGTCATTAACAAACATCATCTTTAATCAAGAGTACCGTTAGTCTTACACGTCCCCCTTGAATTTAAGAATCAATTAGTTAACTATTCTGTTGAAAGTTAATCTTGAAGTATAAAGATTCTTAAGAGTAAGCTGATGAACTTGTGTCTTCTGATAAGTTCCCCCTCAGCTTATGCTTTCAAATTTAGTAGTCCTAGTTCAGCTCTTAGAGTTGAAAACCTCGCGTCACTTAGTGGTTTGGTGAAGATGTCAGCGATCTGATTATCAGTATGCACATATTCTTTTTCCACATGATCTCTAACGAAGTGATGTTTGATCTCTATATACTTCGTTCTAGAGTGACTTGTGGTGTTCCGAGTAAGGGATATTGCACTTGTGTTATCACAGTAGATTGGGATTCCACTGATCTTGATATTGTAGTCTTCTAGTTGATGTTTCAACCAAAGTATTTGTGCACAACATGCTCCGGCAGCAATGTATTCAGTTTCAGCAGTAGATATCTACTGAAGTTTGCTTCTTACTCATCCACGAGATCAGACGACTACCCAAAAATTGACAAGCACCTGTAGTGCTTTTCCTATCAATTTTGCAGTCAGCAAGGTAATAACCAATTAGTTCAAATCCTGATTCTCTAGGATACCACAATCCCAATTCATGTGTGCCCTTAAGATATTTAAGTATTCTTTTGGCATCTAAGAGATGAAATTCCTTAGGATTTGATTGATATCTCGCACAAACCACGACTGAGTACATAATATCAGATCTGCTAGCTGTTACGTACAACAGAGATCCTATTATGCCTCTATATCTGGTTATGTCAACTGATTTGCCATCTTCATCTTTATCCAGACGAAGTCCAGTAGACATGGGAACACTAACAGTTGAGCTAGTTTCCATACCAAATTTCTTGAACAAATATTTTGTGTACTTAGCTTGGTTTATGAATATTCTATCAGGCAACTGTCTTACTTGCAAACCAAGAAAGTAATGAAATTCTCTCATCATGCTCATTTCAAACTTGTTCTGCATCAGCTTGGAAAACTTTTCACACATCTGTTGGTTAGTTGAACCGAAGATAATATCATCTACATATATTTGCACGAGTAATATATGTTCTTCCCATTTAATAGTGAACATGGTCTTGTCAACTTTACCCTTTCGAAATCCTTTTATTAAAAGAAAATCTGATAAAGTGTCATACCATGCTCTTGGAGCTTGTTTCAGTCCATACAGGGCTTTCTTTAGACGATATACCTTGTCTCCTTGTTGATAGACTTCAAATCCAGGTGGTTGTTCTGAAAGGATAGTGCCCAACAAGCCAACAAATACAAACTTGTAAAGGGACTACCTTAGATAGCACTCTTATGGTTCATAAGATAATACGCCCGTTTATTCATAGTACATGAATTAAACAATGGCCATCTTAATCTCTAGAGAACTTATCTAAGCGATTGGATGAATCCTAAGATCACATTCCACAATTGGACAATTCACTTCAGTACTGAGTGCAATCATGAAACAGTCTCTAAGGTCGTGATCTTAAAATTGTTCCAAGTCATAGATTCCTATCGAGAGGGGTATCGAAGGAATCGCTAAGACTTGTACAATTATGCATGATACACATGAAGTGAATATGTACAGTTTCATTAACAAGGCATTTGATGCCAGTGCATATGACTAGGTGGTTCGATAGGGGATCGAATGAATCGAACGACCCGAACAGAGAGACCCATCGTGGAAGTGCATTAAGCATATCAGTAATGGATGTCTCTCAAGACTTATAATAGTATAAGATTTAGTCCTCGGACATGAGGTACTAGGGCGAATTCTGTACACGGGAGTATGTACTTTTATTTAGGAGCCAATCACGTAGCTTAATCATTGTGCGACTACTTTGGGTACGTATGAACGTGTAAGCGAATGGTTAGTACTAAGAAAGGATCTATCGACTTATCTTCATAAGATGAGAGAATTTCATGTACGTTCTTAGATAATAGATTTCGAGAAACCCACGGCCGTGGTCGGTGACGAATTTGGAAAGGGGTTTCCAAGTTTAGCAGTCACACTTGAATTATTATCCTGAATTAGAAAGTACAATATTGAGATAATTAGTGGTGCCGACCAATTCACACACCCTAGGTCTCAATCGGAAAATTAGTCGCTAGAAAGAACGTATGTACATGGAAATTATAAGAGGTGAGGTTCACGAATATCTATTCACCTGAAGTTGGGCCTCATGGGCTTGTGGCTAGACATCCACCATGTGGTGTGGGTACTTTTGAATTAATGGTAGATTAATTCTATAGTGGTCAATTAAAAGTGTTTAATTGATCGAAGCAATTAACGGCTTATTAATTTCTCATTAATTAAATCACGAGAGTCGTGGGCCTACTTCCAATTGATGATGATCCTAGTGGGTCACACACAATACAGTTGGACAATGACAATCGTAAAAGAAAACATTTGATTTAAGGAAGTTAAATCAATAAATGAATTAAAGTGTTAATTCAATGAGAAGAATAAATAATTAGAATGATCTAATTAATTAAACATGAATTAAAGTGTTAATTCATAATGGAGAATTATTAATTAGAATGTCTAATTAATTAATCGATTAGAATATCTAATTGATTAAGGTTATTAATTAAAGTGTTAATTAAATAGAAAGATTAATTGATTAATATTGAATTAATTAATTAATCTTCAAGGGGCCAATTTTAAGTTAAGTCATGATTGATTAATATTAGATCAATAAATGAAGCCAAATGGGCCGAATTCATATTGATTAAATGATAGTTGATTATTTAATTAATAGGTGTGGCCGATTTATTCTAAGGAAATAAATTGATCTAGGATTAATTGGTTGGGCATGGCCGATTTTTATGATAAGGGAAATTTGGGAAAGGCTTTATCTTGTGAGACAATGGAAGAGATATAGCATATCTTGTTTCCTTATGTGATAAGGAAAGATATATGCAAAGATATATCTATTAGAAGAATGAGTCTTCTAAATATAAAAGATATACACATATCAACCAACTAAACAACTAATGCAAACCCTAACATAAGAAAAAGAGGCCAAAAATTTTTCAGCCTAAATCGCACCTGCCCTTGATCGGCCGAACCCTGTGCAAACCGCCCCCTTAGTTCTCCTTGCTTCTTCTCTGGATCTAGATCTAGTTCCTAAAACAGACAATTCTTTAATCCTAGTTCTATGCCTGAGGATTAAAAGAAGTCATTCAATCCGTTTGGTGTGGACTGCCTCTAGAAGCACAACACTTGGGGTGCTCTAGTGAAAAATTAGAAGACCGGAGAAAAACCACCATCTTGCCTGTGGTGAGGTAATTTCGAAAATTAGGTACTTTATTTTTATGTATTGTTGAATTTTGATTCAACCCTTTTCGTATGAGTTAGATAAATTCATTCTCGCTACGGGTTTTACGTGTGTATGAAAATTTTAAATATTCCGCACGTTGTTTTGACAATCGTACACCGTAAAATCCCAACAGTGGTATCAAAGCCAAAGTTATTACGCTCATACGAAAAATGCCTGAACACTTCAAAATATATGTTTATATTTATTTGTCGGGTTCTTTGTATGGATTCTTGCTTGTTTTAATATATTATGTGTTCGGGTAAATAGCATAATTCATTTTGGGCCAGATCTGCAATTTCCGAAACTTATAGGACTAAACTGCAAATTGCAATTTTGTAAAATCTGGACAGAATCTGAAATTTTGTTTCTTTGCAAATTCTGGGCTGAAACTGGAATTCTTTTTTTCTGGAAATTGGGTTGTTTGCATTTTCCGAAAGTTTGGGGCTGTTTTGTTATTTACGTAACTTCAGGGGGCAGTTTTGCAATTAACGAAAGTTTCTGGAATTAAAGTGTTAATTTCTGTTTTCTGGGCCGATTTGCATGTTCTGAATTTTTGGGGCTAATTGGTTATTTCCAAAGTTTTGGGGTCAAAACGTATTTTTCAAATTGAGGGACCAAACTGTAATTTTCAAAAATTGAAATTTCCAGAACCTGTTTTATGCTTAAAAGGTGTTTTAATATCCAAAGATTAATTTTATCATAATTAGAGGAGACTAGTGCGAGAACCATGAGATATTTTAAAAGGGGTTTTAAAATAGAAATTGTATTTATTTTAAAAGGGGTTTTAAAATAAAAGTTAAAGATTATTTTAAAAGGGGTTTTAAATTAGAATCTTGGGTTATTTTAAAAGGTAGTTTTAAAATAATATTAGAAATAAGAAAAATGTGTTTTTGCTTGTTTCTTGCTCTACGTAAACTGTTTACGTGGTTTTCGATCGCGCCGAGCCTTGACCCTAGGGTAGATGTGATTGGTTTAATTTAATTATATTGGTTTTTATTGGGCCTGCGAGCCTTAAGTTTTTGGGCCACTTTGAGCCTCTGTAATAGATTAGGGCTTTACTGTTTTAATAGTTTAGGATGGAGGCCCATTACAAGCGAAGTGGAGGCCCAAGAAGGAATGAAGGCCATGTATGCATGGTTGCTTATGTAACATGTTAAATCCTTTAAGAACCCAATTAGATTGACCAATTGGGCCCATCATGGCTCGATGATGGCCCGCATAGGAGGCTCCCGATCGAAAACATACTGTGGTAGCATGCATGCTAGGTGTGAATGTTTTATATTATTTACTGATTTATTTTGGCTTGTTTGCTAGAAATTAGATCACTAAATAAAAATAAAGCATAATTAATGCGGTGAGATCTCGAGGAGAGTTACCTCAAACTTTCTAAAACCGAAAATCCCCTCTTGAATAAATATTAAGTCATATTGGGTTAACTATAAAATGAAGTTTTATAAATCCAAGCCTTCCATCAATAGGGACTAGTGTAGGTTGTCTACTTATCGTTGAAGGTGATCCAGAGTCTGGCACCCTAGGCGAAGAAAGGGACAATACACGAAATCTCTCGATTCTTGTTTTTAATTAAACTTGACAAGGGTGGGGATGGTCGGGACATGAACATCGACCATAACCAAGTTATGGGGATTTCATGGCCGGGCCCGTTGCTCATCAAGATTGATGGGTTAGACTTAACGAGTAGTACCATTTATGATGTAGCAGTGCTAGATAAATGTGAAAATCGAGGCAAAATAGCTTGAAGGTTGTGTAGGGACACAATTGGTAAGAGTATACCTACCTAGGGAATTAATTGTATGGCGACGAGTCGTGGGTGCAGTTAATGTCTGCTGGGACGTTAAGACCTACTAGGAAATAGAATTTCCCGAACAATGAAAGGGGTTATTGTTTCGAGAAAATAGTGGGAACTTTTTCGATAGAAAGACCAATTTTCGTTAATTATAAGTATTTATCTTAAACCTGTCTGCTTACTGTTGTTTTATACTATTTATTTTAGCCATGCCAATATTCACAATATGTGCGAACAAAATTAGCACAACTCATGATGTATTCACTCCACGAGACAAGAATGATCAGGTTTAACAATGTTAGTGAATATTGTTCTCACCTAATCAAGATAATGAAACGAATCAAAAGGCTTGGAGCTGATTTGACTCAAGATGATGAAATAGAGATTATCATCAATGGCTTGTCTGACTCTTTTTTTCTCATTTTATGGATCATTATGAAATTCCGAGCGAAGGAATTAAGACTAATGATTTGCATAAGTTGTTGGACAAATATGAGAAAGCCCTCGAAAGAGGAGAGGGTTTAAGTGAAGGAAATGATTGCCCATTATGTAGGAAAGATAAAGAATTGAGAAAAGTAAAACAAATTAGATAATAATCCACAAATTTGGCATGCTTAAATTCGAACATATTTCCCAAAAGAAGGACTCGATGGACTGTTTTCATTTATGGCTCTTGAAATATAGAACGTAGATGAACTCGTAACATGCGAATCCTGTCTGAATAGGGAAAATGATTGATTTGCAAAGGTATCTCAAGCATACCAAGTGTTGAATGGATTTAGTCCACAAAGACACATGTGGATCACTAAAGCATTAGTGTGAGAAATTAATGGCTTCATCAAATATACTGATGACATTTAGGATAGGTACTTTGTGAAGTACAAGTTTTGGAAATGTTGAAGGGTTCAAAAGGGTTCCATATAGGTACTTGGTGAAATACAAATATGGAAATGTTGAAAGGATTCAAAGGAGTTCCACAACCGAAGCATTTAAGGGCAGTAAAGTATGACCATTCGATATAATCGAAGTGATGAATACATAAGCCCTAAATTACTCAAATTATCTAAATCAAGAATAGAATTTTTGAATAGCAAGTTGAATCTAAAATAAGGAATCGAACTATGCAAAATTAGAGTCATTCCTTAATTAGTATTGCTAAAATTCCTCATTCAATTCTGGGGTTCAAACCTTTTACTATTTAAAGATACTTAGACTATTAACTTTTAAAGTCAATTCCTACAACACCGTATTAACTAAAGTATGGTGTATCACCCATGCATGATAAATTGGATAGTGGATCCAACTTGAGCAAATTTGTAGGGTATCCAACGAAATCCATTGGATACCTGTTCTATGATCCTAAAGAGCGAAAGGAGTTCGTTTATAAGGATACCCAATTATTAGAGGGTGGTTCCCTTGCTAATAGAAATGGGATTATCATAGAACTTGATGAAGTTTTAGATTCAGACCCATCCCTACAAATAGTGGGAGTATCTTTCCAAACCTACTGAACCAAAATTTTGTACACCAAAATTTCGAAGATCCGATCGAATTCAAAAAGAACTTGTTTGTTCACGAAAATGATCAGTTGGATAGTGATCCAAGAACTTGCGAAATATCTATGTATAACATAGACTCGCGCACATAGCTTAACGCCATGTGATCTAAGTGGATTGTCAAAATCCAGTTGGAAACACTGAACCATAGAAGCTTGGAATGACTACGAAGCATAACCATTGGATATAATTCCAAAGGTAAATCTTGATAGGATAGTGCCCAGCAAGCCAGTTCATTTTAGCTTGTAATAGGTCTATTCTGTAAATAACAATCTTTGATTCTATAATCAATACGCACGTTTATTTATATCTGTATAGAATAAACAATGGCCATCTTCATCTCTCGTGAATACATTTAAGCAATTGGATAAAATCCTTAGATCACATTTGACTATGGGACGATTCACTTCGGTATTGAGTGCAATCATGAAACAGTCTCTAAGGTCGTGATCTTAAAACACGTTCCAAGTCATAGATTCCGAAACATGACAGGGTATCGTAGGAATCGTCAAGACTTGTACAAGTATGCATGATTCACATGGACTGAATTTGTAGCGTTTCATGAGCAAGGCATTTGAGGCCAGTGCATATGAGTAGGTGGTTCGATAGAGGATCGAACGCATCGAACGACCCAAACAGAGAAACCCATTGTGGAAGCGCATGACGCATATCAGTGATGAGACGTTTCTCAAGACTTATAATAGTTTACGATTTAGTCCTTAGACTTGAGGTGCTAGGGCGAATTCGGTGCATACTTAGATCTAGGTATAGATCACGTAGCCTGATCATAACATGCCTAGGTTGGGTGCGTATAGTTATGTACGCGAGTGGTTAGTACCAATATGGAATCTACCGACTCATCGTAATGGATGAGGGAATTTCCTATACGATTCTTAGATAATATATCCGAGGAATCTGCGGCCGCAGTCGGTGACGGATTTGGAAAGGGGTTTCCAAATTTAGCAGTCACACTGGAATATTATCCCGAATTAGAAAGTATAGATATCGAGACAAATTTAGAGGTGCCGATCAATTCACACACCCTTGTTTGGATATTCGAAATATGGGGCTCGATTGTCAATACAACAAAGTGCGGAATTTAAAATTTTTCGAGGTCCCTATTAGTCCCATAAATCTTTCTCCACAGTTAATTATACGAAAAGGTTGAATCAAACAATAACATAAGCACAAGGGGGTTTTTGCGATTTACCTCACCACAGCTCGGTGGTGGTTACCTCCAGGCGTTTCGTTTGATCCACAATATGAGTGATCCATGTGTCTCACCTCCAAAGTTGATCCACACCAATCGGATTGTAGTGACACCTCCAAGTCGTAGGCTACGAACTGGATCTCGAAGATTTGTCAGCAAAGGATTCTGTAGATCTGGATCTGGACTTAGATCTAGATCTGGATTGGGAGATCTAATGGAAGAAGACTAATCACAGGGCTTGTGTGATCAGACCAATTTCGGCCAAGTCAGGTTCGACCAAGCTTGTTTGGGCGACTAGGGTTTCGGGTCGAAAGTTATGGGGCGATTTTGTAAATAAAATTTCTTGTGCAAAAATCAGATTTCTTCTCAAAAATCGGTTTCTCTCTTTTAATTTTAGCAGAGTAATTTTGTTCTCTCAAAAGTTTTCTGGTGTTCTGAGGGTTATGAATGAAGAGATGAAAAGAAGTATTTATAAGAGAAGAGTCCTTCTCTTAGAAGATATCTTCTTCCTTTCTCAATCAAATCTTCATTTCTTATCTACTTAGGAATCCAAGATTTGATATATCTCTTCTTACTTGTTTTCCAAGAATTAAAACTCTTTTCCTTTATCGTACAAAAATCGCCCCCTATCCCCAACTTTAAGATTGTTACAAATCAACTCATAAAATTATACAATCCTAAAATTGGTTAATTATTTTAATCATCCAACTTCATTAGTTAATTTCATAATTAATCAGATAACTCTATTAATTAATTGAACATTAATCAATTAAATATCTAATTAATATTCTCCCATTGAATTAATGCCTTAATTCAATTACTTTGATTTAACAACTTTAAATCAAACATTTCCTTTATGACAGTCACCGTCCAATTGTATTGTGTGTGACCCTCTGGGTTCACCATCAATTGGCAGCAGGCCCACGAATTTCGTGATTTAATTAACGAGCAATTAAATGCTCCGATCAATTAAACAACTTTTAATTGACCACTCCAGAATTAATTTCCTTATTAATTCAGGAGTACCCACATTTCATGGTCGATGTCTAGCCACAAGCCCATGAAGCCCAATCAAAGGTAAATTGATAATTGTGAACCTCACATCTTATAATTGGCATGTACATACGGTCCTTCCCCGACTAATTTCCCGATCAAGAGCTAGGGTGTGTGAATTGATCGGCACCTCTAATTATCTCGATTCTGTACTTTCTAATTCTAGATAGTAATTCCAGTGTGACTGCTAAATCTGGAAACCCCTTCCAAATCCGTCACCGACCACGGTCGTGGGTTTCTCGGAACTATTATCTAAGAACGTACAGGAAATTCTCCCACCTTATCAGGATGAATCGATGGATCCTTTCTTAGTACTAACCATTCTCGTACTCTTTTGTACGCACCCAACTTAGGCACTTTGTGGCCAGGCTACGTGACCAGTACCTAAATCTAAGTACGCACATCCATGTACCGAATTTGCCCTATCACCTCAAGTCTAAGGACTAAATCGTACATTATTATAAGCCTCGAGAAACATCCCATCACCGATATGCGTCATGCGCTTCCACAATGGGTTTCTCTGTTCGGGTCGTTCGATGCGTTCAATTCTCCATTGAACCACTTACTCATATGCACTGGCCTCAAATGCCTTGCTCGTGAAACGCTACAAATTCACTCCATGTGAATCATGCATACTTGTACAAGTCTTGGCGATTCCTACGATACCCTGTCTCGTTTGGAATCTATGACTTGGAACGGTTTTAAGATCACGACCTTTGAGACTGTTTCATGATTGCACTCAGTACTGAAGTGAATCGTCCCATAGTCTATTGTGACCTTAGGATTCCATCCAATCGCTTATATAAGTTCGCGAGAGATGAAATTGGCCATTGTTCAATTCACATACTATGAATGAACGGGCGTATTAATTATAAACCATAAGAAAATAGTACTTCAACAAGCTAATTAATATTGGCTTGCTGGGCACTATCCTATCAACCCTCAGTCTTGATCGGGAAATTAAGTCGATAGAAGGACCGTATGTACATGGCATTTATAAGAGGTGAGGTTCACAAATATCAATTCACCTGAAGTTGGGCTTCATGGGCTTGTGGCTAGACATCGACCATGAAGTGTGGGTACTCCTGAGTTGATAAGGGAGATTGATTCTAGGAGTGGTCAATTAAAAGGGTTTAATTGATCGGAGCAATTAATTGTTCAATTAAATCACGAGGAATTCGTGGGCCTGCTGCCAATTGATGGTGAACATAGAGGGTCACACACAATACACTTGGACAATGACAATTATAAAAGGAAATAATTGATTTAAAGGTAATTAAATTAATATATGAATTAAAGTATTAATTCAAGTGGGAGACTAATTAATTAGATGATCTAATTAATTAAATAATTAGTTAAAGTGTTAATTAAATAATTAAAAGAGATATTAATTTATTAATTAATATGGACTAAATTAATTGAAGGGTTAATTAAAAGGACTTGCAAGACATGAGCCTTTAATAAAAAGCCCAGAAGAAGTCTTGCAAGGCTAGGTTTTGTGGGAGGCTTATAAATAGAGTTCATGTTGAACTCACAGGATAATCTTACTCTTGCACAACTAACCCTAGCCGCCCCCTTAACCCTAGCCGCCACTAGTCCTGCCCCGCCTGATAGAAATAGTGTCCTGCAAGCCAGCTGTATGGCGAGCATTTATTATAATAAATGAGGAACTATTCAATTTTGATTAATAAATGCACTTTATTAAATGGTCAACTTTATCTTATGTAATAATTATCAACGCATAAGAATAGAAGTCCTTAGATCACAGGGCTACGGGACAACCCGTGGAATGATCTCCAAGGCCGTGACCTAGAACATATTCAAGAGTCGTAGAATCCAATCGAGATAGGACATCGTTGGATTCGGTTAGACTCTCACTATTGTGTATACTCCGATGAACTTGAGAACGCTGGGGTCCACGAGCGTGACTGGGATGGTCGATACACATAAGTGGGTGACTTGATGGGATGGCAAGCGCACTGAATACCCTAATTAGGAAATAACTCACCATGGAAGCGGTAGTCGCATATCGGGGTTGAAGTTATTCCAAATTTATAATAGTATACGAGGAACGATCCCTAACTACTTGAGGTGATAGGGTTTATCTGGTGCGAGAAAGTCTATGCTTTGATATGAGTTCCGACTGACTGGGGATCGCCAGAAAGTCTATGTGGACTCATATTGGGTATAGAGGAACTCGTATGCAGATTCATATCATCAACAAAGGATCCATTGACCCGACTTGATAGGTTGGGAAATTCTCCTATGGATTTCTGTGAGAAATTAATTCTGGTAAAATCCTTGGCCAAGGTAACTGACGACTTTATTTAAGTAGCTCATAAAGATTAAGTCAAAGAGAATTTATTTCGAGATCAGAGTACATAAGGTCAAGACAAAAGAAAAGGGAATCTGATGAAAGACCATACCCTTAAGTCTGGACTGGGAGATTGATCGAGAGATTATGTCGTATATGGAAATTATAAATGATAAAAGGTTCACTGAATTAATTCACCAGTGATTGGGCTCAATGGGCTTGTGGCTGGACATCGACCGTGAAGTGTGGGAGAATTCCCAAATTGGCAGGGGTGCTAATTTTGGAATGATTAATCGACAGAGTGTTCGATTGATTTAGAGTAAGTCTTATTCGAATAATTAAATAATATTTAATTATAACCCACGGCCAATTATGTGGTGAACCTACGGGGGCATACCCAATACACATGAAGCGAAAGCGAGGAAATAAGAACGACCGAGTCGATTAGGTCGACTGGGTGAATAATCGACTATGGGTGGGTCTACTGGGTCGACCCAATTGGAACAAATTGGGATCCAATTGGAATTAGATCAGGATCATAAATTGAATTGGAATTTAATTTGTGAGTTAATTAATTAAGTTGGATTTAATTAATTAAAGGAATAATTAATTAATTAGACTTAGAGTCAAAATTAATTAATTGGGAGACTAGTTAATTAATTGGGCTATTTAATTGGGAGATTAAATAAAGCCTGGTCAAAATTAATTAACTGGGCCATGAATTAATTAGAAAACTTAGTCTTCTAAATTAAAGAGGGCCATGGCCCATGTAGGAGAGAAGAACCCTAGTCCTTATAGGACTAGGTTAGGGAGATAACTATAAGTAGCTTCTTGTAGTTATTTTTCACACAACTCCATAAGCAAAAATTGAGCAAGAGCAAAATTCTCTCTCCCTCTCCCACACAGCAATAGCCGAACCCATTCTTCCTGTGGAAGAATTTTTCATTTTTCGACTTTGTTCCAAGATCGTTCCTAAATCCTAGATCATAATATATCTTATGTTCTAGCTGATCAAGATTTATTATTTTCGTGATATTGTGGTGTATCAACTCGTAGAGGCGCAACACGTGGGGCGCTACTCAAAAGGCTTGGATCGATTTGATGGAATAGTGCCCAGCAAGCCAATATTAATTAGCTTGTTGAAGTACTATTTTCTTATGGTTTATAATTAATACGCCGTTCATTCATAGTATGTGAAATTGAACAATGGCCAACTTCATCTCTCGCGAACCTATCTAAGCGATTGGATGAAATCCTGAGGTCACAATAGACTATGGGACGATTCACTTCAGTACTGAGTGCAATCATGAAACAGTCTCAAAGGTCGTGATCTTAAAACCGTTCCAAGTCATAGATTCCAAACGAGACGGGGTATCGTAGGAATCGCCAAGACTTGTACAAATATGCATGATTCACATGGAGTGAATTTGTAGAGTTTCATGAGCAAGGAATTTGAGTCCAGTGCATATGAGTAGGTGGTTCAATGGAGGATTGAACGCATCGAACGACCCGAACAGAGAAACCCATTGTGGAAGCGCATGACGCATATCGGTGATGGGATGTTTCTCAAGGCTTATAATAGTGTACGATTTAGTCCTTAGACTTGAGGTACTAGGGCGAATTCGGTACATGGATGTGCGTACTTAGATTTAGGTACTGGTCACGTAGCCTGGCCACAAAGTGCCTAAGTTGGGTGCGTACAAAAGTGTACGCGAGTGGTTAGTACTAAGAGAGGATCTAACGCCTCATCCTGATAAGATGAGAGAATTTCCTATACGTTTCTTAGATAATTGATTTCGAGGAATCTATGGCCATAGTCGGTGATGCATTTGGAAGGAGCTTCCAAATTTGGCAGTCACACTGAAATCATTGTCGGAAAATTAGAAAGTATAGTTATCGAGATAATTAGAGGTGCCGATCAATTCACACACCCTAGGTCTCGATCGGGAAATCAGTCGTAGAAGGACCGTATGTACATGGCAATTATAAGAGGTGAGGTTCACAATAATCAATTCACCTTTGATTGGGCTTCATGGGCTTGTGGCTAGACATCGACCATGAAGTGTGGGTACTCCTAAATTAATAGGGAAATTAATTATAGGAGTGGTCAATTAAAAGTATTTTAATTGATCGGAGCATTTAATTGCTTGTTAATTAAATCACGAAAGTCGTGGGCCTGCTGCCAGTTGATGGTGAACCCAGAGGGTCACACACAATACAATTGGACAGTGACAGTCATAAAGGGAAATAAGTGATTTAAAGTTGTTAAATCAAAGATATTGAATTAAGGTATTAATTCAATGGGAGAATATTAATTGGATATCTAATTGATTAATGTTTAATTAATTAATTAAGATTATCTAATTGATTATAAATAATTAAAGTTGTTAATTGGTAAAGAAGGAAGAATAAATAATTAGCAATTTTCGGATTGGCTAATTAAAGGCAAGGGGCGATTTTTTGGAGAGGAAAAGAAGGGAAGAGTTTGTTATTTGGTCATCAAGCTACAAACAAGAGATTTGGTCAAATCTTGTTTCCTATTATGATAAGGAAAAGATTTGCCATATCTTGATGAGATATCTAATAAGAGAAGAACTCTTCTCTTATAAATATCAGTCATCATACATCTTCCAAAGTGATACAAGGTTGAGAAAATAGTTTTACACACCACAAGAAGAAAAGAAATTGCCAACTCCAAAAACCGCCCCTAGCCCCTAGTTCTCGGCCAAACCCTAGCCACCGCCCTAGTTGGATCCAAACCCTAGCCGCCGCCCTAGGTGGATCCGAAGCCTAGCCGCGCCGCCCTTGGTCGATCCAACCAAGCCGCATAAGTCCTGTGGTCGTGGTTGTCTTCCTGCAATTCTCCTAATCCAGATCCAAATCGATATCCTGATATAGATCTGCTCATTCCTTTCTTGACAATCTCCAAGATCTAGTTCTTAGCCTGTGACTTGGAGACGTTGCTACAATCCAATTGGTGTGGATACATTCTGGAGGTGAGACACTTGGATCACTCCATTGTGAATCGAACAAAGAAGCCCGGAGGTAACCACCACCAAGCTGTGGTGAGGTAAATTGCGAAAACCCCCTTTGATAATTATGTTATTGTTTGATTCAAGCTTTTCGTATAAATAACTATGGAGATCTATTTATGGGACAATTAGGAACCTCGAAAAATTTTAAATTCCGCACTTTGTTGTATTGACAATCGAGCCCTATACTTGAATATCCCAACAGTGGTATCAGAGCCAACTCCATACGTTTTTATACGAAAAAGGCCTGAACATAATGTGTTTTCACTGTATATGCTTGATTGTATGTATGAGAACGCATGTTAATTATGTTCTAGTGATTGATTCTTGCTTGTTATGACTGGATCTATGATTGGGTAAAACTGTTTTTTTAGATCTGTGGCGAATTTATAGTTTTTTCGAAAAATCAGGGCTTTTATGCAAAAATCGCAAAACATGAAAATTAGGGCTGAAAATTTAATTTTCTGTTTCTGGAAATTTTTGAAAAATCTGGGTTATTTCTAAAAATCTGATCGCACGCAATTTTGGACCATTTTGCAATTTTTGAAAATTCGAGGACTGTTTTGTAATTTCCGAAAGTTCAGGGGTCAGTTTGCAAAATTCAAAAATTTTCTGGATTTCAAAATTTTATTTTCTGGTCCTTCTGTCCGAAAACTGTTTTGGGGTATTTTGTAACTTTTCAAAAGTTTTGGGGTCAAAAGTGCAATTTCCGAAAGTATAGGGGCCGAACTGCAATTTTCAAAAGTTGAAAAATCAGAATCTGAAATTAAGGCAGAAAAGTTGTTTTGTTTATCCGAGAATTTATTTTGTCATAATTAGTAGTGACTAAAAAGCAAGAATCATAGGAAGTTAGTTTTAAAAGGTGTTTTAAAATTAAGATAGAAGAAAGTAAAAGTTGTTTACATGTTTCTTTGCTCTACGTGAACTGTTTACGTGGTTTTCGATCGCGACGAGCCTTGCCCTTAGGTTAGATGTGATTGGTTTAATTTAATGCATGGTTTTTATTGGGCCTGCGAGCCTGTTATTATTTTTGGGCCACTTTGAGCCTTTGTAATAGAATAGGGCTTTACTGCTTTCCTAGTTTAGGATGGAGGCCCATTTACAAGCAAGGTGGGAGCCCAAGAAGAATTGAAGGCCATGTATGCGTGGTACATTGTGTAATAGCATAGGTTCTTTGAGAACCCTTTAGATTGACCAATTGGGCCAACATCATTGGCTCGATGATGGCCTGCATAGGAGGCTCCCGATCGAAAACATATTGTGGTAGTATGCATGCTAGGCTTGTATGGCTTTTATTTATTTGTCGATTTATTTTTGGCTGCGCGCTAGAATCTAGATCGTAATAAAAGATAAAGCATAACTGAATCGGTGAGATCTCGAGGAGAGTTTCCTTAAACTTTAAAAAAAAAAACCGAAAATTCCCCTCTCGAATAAATATTAAGTCACATTGGGTTAAATATAAAATGAGGTTTTATAAAATCCAAGCCTTCCATTAATAGGGACTAGTGCATGTTGTTTACTTATCGATAGAGGTGATCCAGAGTCTGGCACCCGAGTCGAAGAAAGGGGCAATGCACGAAATTCCTTGATTCTAGTTTTTCTTAAAACTCGACAAGGGTAGGGACTGGTCGGGACGTGAAAATCGACCGATAACTAGTTACGGAGAATTCATGACCGGGCCCATTGCTTATCATGATTAATGGGTTAGACTTAACGCGTAGTAACATTTATGATGTAGCAGTGCTAGATAAATGCGAAAAACGAGGCAAAATAACTTGAAGGTTGTGTAGTAGACACAATTGGTAATATGTATACCTACCTAGGGAATTAATTGTATGGCCACGAGTCGTGGGTGCAACTAATTGCTGCTGGGACGTCAAGACCTACTAGGAAATGAAATTTCCCGAAACTAGAAGGGGTTACTGTTTCGATAAAAATAGTGGGAGAACTTTTTCGATAAAAAGTCCAAATTTCGTTAATTATAAGTATTAATATTAAACCTATCTGCTTATAGTTGTCTGTTTTTAAATGTTAGCCATTTACCATCCACTGTCCGATCTTTGATGCGTTTGAGAACCGAACCAACTTTGGAAAAAGTGATGTGCAATTTCCTCTACGAAACCGACATGGCTAAGTTTGACAATGTTAGGGAATATTGTTCTTACTTGAGCAAGACATTCGAGCTGATCAAAGGGTTTGGAGCCCAATTGACTCTCGAAGATGAGATAACGATAACCCTTCAAGGATTATCTGAGACCTTCACTCATTTTATGCAACATTGCGCTATTCCGCCTGATGGAATACAAACAAAGCAATTGCATGAGTTTTTAGACAAATATGAAGAAGCTCATCAACGTGGTTTTGGTCTGTATGATTGGAATTGCCCTCTGTGTAAGTACGAAGAGAAAATAAGGAAGCTTGTTGAAAAGGATTTCCTGGAAAGACTTGACTACGGGACGACTTTTTAAGTTATACACTTGTTGAATCTTTTTGATGTAAGACATCTGATTAAAACTTTCATTTCTGTAAAAGCATTTACAGGCAATGATAGTCTTCCCGCTCAACCTAAAAGGAGGAAAATTCCTTGAAAGGGAGATGCAAGTAGTGCAGAGCGAGATGAGGAAACTGGAATTCCGGGACTGGGTCAAGGAAGAATTGAACCTAGACATTCCTTTTTAGCAAAAGAAGTTTTTCTTAGTTTTTCATATTAGCATGAGTTTTAAGTTTTAGTTTACTTTGAGTATTATTTCACATTTTGTACGAGACCTTATTGCTTTACCATTGAGAAATGGAATTCATTTAATTAGAGCAATTTGACTTTGTACAAATGTTGATGCATTGGAGCATAGAAATAAAACAATGATAAACAAATCAAAAACTTTGAGAACTATGTGCTAAACCTAAAACAAGCAAAACAAACGAGATAATCGTTTACGCTTGAAATGTTCATTTTGGACATTTTTCCTAAAGAGAGATGCGAAAGGAAAGTTTTTATTTACTGTTCCTGAGATAATGAACTTGGGTAAATTCGGAACTTTCAAATCTTGAAGGATTGATAACCGAAGTGAAGGATTGCTAAGGCATTCCAAAACATTTCAATCGACATGAACTAAAAGCACTAGTTCAAAAGGATGCTACTTCACATATACTTACGATTTTAATCGTTAAATATATATGTGTACTTGGCTGAAGTACAATTCTGAAACTATTGAAGTAATTCAATAGACGTTTTGGAAATGAAGTAACTAGATGCATTATGTCGGAAGCAATTTGATTTAATCAGACCTGCTGAAACATAAGCAACTTAACACCTCGATTATCTAAGACGAGAATAGAATTCTCATGAAGCAAATCAAAGAAGGAATCGAACTTTGTTTGATTCACGACTCTGATCCTGCTGAGTTTCCTTTATTCAAATTAGGGGATACCTTCCCTTGACTCTTCAAAGATACTTGGTATAGTATATTTCGAAGTAAGTCCTTACATCGCCATGTCTTTTAAGACATAGCAGAACACCCTTATATGAGAAATTCGATGGTAGATCTAGTTCATATAATGTTTATGGGGTATTCAACAAAATCCATTGAATACATGTTCCACGACAATGAGAAACGAAAGTATCTCGTAAGTAGCTTGTTCCTCTGTTGACAAGACCTTGTCAAAGGAAATAAGGAATGTCGTAGAACTTGATGAAGTCCAAGGATTGGACCCATCCCCATGAACAGTGGGAGTAAACGCTGAAAAACTGCTGAATCAATCCATGCACAAAGAAATCGTGATCTAATCAAATTCGTAAGGAACTCAAAATTCCATTTTACGAAATTGAGAAATTGGATTCTAATCCAAGATTACAAAGAGATTATGTTAAACATGATCAAAGGGATATGGCACATATCCATAAGATTCGAAGTTGAAAACTTTGACTCACTTAATGGCAATAGGTCATTATTCAAAAATCCTTTTAGGATTGATGAAAATACCTTATATCCATTAGCAAGTCAAAATTCATTTCGAAACTGTTAGCCATAGAAAGGTAGTTTTGACTACCGAAGGCATGACTATTGGATATGAATCCTGCATCTCACAATTGAAAATTGATGAGAAGATCTCTATTCTAATCCAAAGGTCAATCTATGACTTTTTCCCAAATTTGAAACATGCAACTTGATAGTTGATCAAGAATGTTGAATTTGTCAAAAGGCATATGGATTCCAATTATGCAAAAGAATCAGTGGGAGTGTAGTTGAGTTCGAAGCGCAACAAGATGATGACCGGTACATCAAACAAGATATAAGCATATCAGAAAAGCACAGACGAAAGCGTGTTCTTCACGCAATTTTCCATGATAAGATTTGGAATTACATCTCACGTACTGGCAATACGTATCTATGGTAGATAGAAGGAAGTAGATGTTGCAATTCACCAAATCTAAGTACAAAGACTATATTGATTAAATTCAATATGGAAGAATCTAAGAGTGGATTGTTTCCAAAAGAGACAAAATCTCTCTCACTTATTTAATGAGCCCTAAATTAATGAGTGAAGAAGTAACTGTCTCAAGAAACCTTATGCTTGGCATTTGGATTGCATGTAGCATGCAAAGTCTTGTACTAGACCTGACTCGTCAAAATGCTCTGAACGAGCTACTGATAGTCAAACGCCAGTCAAGGACGCTGGTCTACCATAAAAGCAAATCCTCGAAGATAATTAAAGGATGCAACGCTGGTCTATGGTAGTAGTGGAAAATTGAATACTCGAAGGATTTTTGAAATTCGAGATTTCCAGTCTGAAGTGGATTATCTATTCTGTCTCGATAGAGCAAGGTAAATTGGAAGAAATTCCAATAAAACACCATTGCCGATTCAAACAAGAATAAAGGGCACCATTATGATGCTGCACAAAGGAAGGTGTTTAGATGAGAAACATTCGTCCAATGATTGGATGAATTACCTAGCATGGCAAAAGCCTGTTATAATCTTAACCGATTTGAACAAGGCAATTGCTCAATGAAAGGGAAACGAGATCTCACCGATGATCTGAACACAATATCATATGATTGAACAAGTCATAAGATAACTGAGACGCGTAAAAGCACTACGTTATCTCAAAAAGACAAACTTAGCAGATCCACTAATTAAGCTCTCTCACAAATGGTTCGAGGGACATCTTGGTATAGATGGGTCTTAGAAATGTTGTGATTGGCTTTAGGGCAAGTGGGAGATTGATGGAATAGTGCCCAGCAAGCCAATATTAATTAGCTTGTTGAAGTACTATTTTCTTATGGTTTATAATTAATACGCCGTTCATTCATAGTATGTGAAATTGAACAATGGCCAACTTCATCTCTCGCGAACCTATCTAAGCGATTGGATGAAATCCTGAGGTCACAATAGACTATGGGACGATTCACTTCAGTACTGAGTGCAATCATGAAACAGTCTCAAAGGTCGTGATCTTAAAACCGTTCCAAGTCATAGATTCCAAACGAGACGGGGTATCGTAGGAATCGCCAAGACTTGTACAAATATGCATGATTCACATGGAGTGAATTTGTAGAGTTTCATGAGCAAGGAATTTGAGTCCAGTGCATATGAGTAGGTGGTTCAATGGAGGATTGAACGCATCGAACGACCCGAACAGAGAAACCCATTGTGGAAGCGCATGACGCATATCGGTGATGGGATGTTTCTCAAGGCTTATAATAGTGTACGATTTAGTCCTTAGACTTGAGGTACTAGGGCGAATTCGGTACATGGATGTGCGTACTTAGATTTAGGTACTGGTCACGTAGCCTGGCCACAAAGTGCCTAAGTTGGGTGCGTACAAAAGTGTACGCGAGTGGTTAGTACTAAGAGAGGATCTAACGCCTCATCCTGATAAGATGAGAGAATTTCCTATACGTTTCTTAGATAATTGATTTCGAGGAATCTATGGCCATAGTCGGTGATGCATTTGGAAGGAGCTTCCAAATTTGGCAGTCACACTGAAATCATTGTCGGAAAATTAGAAAGTATAGTTATCGAGATAATTAGAGGTGCCGATCAATTCACACACCCTAGGTCTCGATCGGGAAATCAGTCGTAGAAGGACCGTATGTACATGGCAATTATAAGAGGTGAGGTTCACAATAATCAATTCACCTTTGATTGGGCTTCATGGGCTTGTGGCTAGACATCGACCATGAAGTGTGGGTACTCCTAAATTAATAGGGAAATTAATTATAGGAGTGGTCAATTAAAAGTAGTTTAATTGATCGGAGCATTTAATTGCTTATTAATTAAATCACGAAAGTCGTGGGCCTGCTGCCAGTTGATGGTGAACCCAGAGGGTCACACACAATACAATTGGACAGTGACAGTCATAAAGGGAAATAAGTGATTTAAAGTTGTTAAATCAAAGATATTGAATTAAGGTATTAATTCAATGGGAGAATATTAATTGGATATCTAATTGATTAATGTTTAATTAATTAATTAAGATTATCTAATTGATTATAAATAATTAAAGTTGTTAATTGGTAAAGAAGGAAGAATAAATAATTAGCAATTTTCGGATTGGCTAATTAAAGGCAAGGGGCGATTTTTTGGAGAGGAAAAGAAGGGAAGAGTTTGTTACTTGGTCATCAAGCTACAAACAAGAGATTTGGTCAAATCTTGTTTCCTATTATGATAAGGAAAAGATTTGCCATATCTTGATGAGATATCTAATAAGAGAAGAACTCTTCTCTTATAAATATCAGTCATCATACATCTTCCAAAGTGATACAAGGTTGAGAAAATAGTTTTACACACCACAAGAAGAAAAGAAATTGCCAACTCCAAAAACCGCCCCTAGCCCCTAGTTCTCGGCCAAACCCTAGCCACCGCCCTAGTTGGATCCAAACCCTAGCCGCCGCCCTAGGTGGATCCGAAGCCTAGCCGCGCCGCCCTTGGTCGATCCAACCAAGCCGCATAAGTCCTGTGGTCGTGGTTGTCTTCCTGCAATTCTCCTAATCCAGATCCAAATCGATATCCTGATATAGATCTGCTCATTCCTTTCTTGACAATCTCCAAGATCTAGTTCTTAGCCTGTGACTTGGAGACGTTGCTACAATCCAATTGGTGTGGATACATTCTGGAGGTGAGACACTTGGATCACTCCGTTGTGAATCGAACAAAGAAGCCCGGAGGTAACCACCACCAAGCTGTGGTGAGGTAAATTGCGAAAACCCCCTTTGATAATTATGTTATTGTTTGATTCAAGCTTTTCGTATAAATAACTATGGAGATCTATTTATGGGACAATTAGGAACCTCGAAAAATTTTAAATTCCGCACTTTGTTGTATTGACAATCGAGCCCTATACTAGAATATCCCAACACGATTTTCACTGTAGGAGAAATCAGAGTTCCTTTGCCAGCTAAAGGATTTGAAAGGAGATAGGTATAACGTGTAAACTTATACTATCGTTTTTATTTATATTCATATATATACAACTAGAGAATATCCTGGCAAGATTCCGTAAGAGGTCCTAAAATTTTTATATTCCGCTGTGCCTAGGGCTGTTTATCTTACCGAATCCCAACACCGCCAACCCTAGCCGCCACCCTTTGGCTGTGAGCTGCCCCGTGCGCCGCCCTCTCTTGTTTTTCCAGTGCTAGATCTTGCTCTGCAAGTAGATCTAGACATCCTTTTATTGACAGCCTTCAAGATCCAGTTCGTAGCCTAAGACTTGGAGGTGTCATTACAATCCAACTGGTGTGGATCAACTTTGGAGGTGAGAAAATTGGATCACTGACTGTGAATCAGAAACAAAACCGGAGGTTGCCACCACCTTGCCTGTGGTGAGGTAAAAATCGCATACCCCCTTTATTTTGTACTGTTTTTGTTTTGATTCATCCTATTCGCATATATAAGATGGATCTATGATTTATGGGGCTGATGGGTATCTCGGAAAAATTTTAAATTCCTCACTTTTGTTGATCTGTCAACCGAGATATCCCAACAAATCTATGACCCTAGACCAGTATCCCGAAACTGAAACATGCGACTAGATGAGAAAGTACAAAAGAATCAGTGGGAGTTTTGTATTGTTCGTAAAATAAACATGATAATAACATTAAAGTTTACATAGAGATGTAAGAGTGTTAAAACGCGGACGAAAGCGTGTTCGATCACACAATTCTTCATTAAAAGATAGATTAGAGAAGATGTTAGAATTCCCAAATCTTAGTACATGGACAAAAACTTAATGAATTCAGTATGGAAGGATCCTAGAGGACCGCTTCCATAGAGATATATAATCTCTCTCAAAATCAGTGTGCCCTACATGTGATTGATAGAAATAGTGTCCGGTAAGCCAACTGTATGGCTGGCATTTAATGTAATAGTATACGAGGAATGATCCCTAATACTTGAGGTGATAGGGTTTATCTGATGCGAGAACTTCTATACTTAGATGTGAGTCCCGACCGACTAGAGATTACCAGAGAGTCTCTGTGGATTCATGTTGGTTACAAAGGGACTCGTATGCAGGTTCATATCATCAACAAATGATCCATTGACCCAACTTCATAGGTTGGGAATTTCTCCTATGGATTTCTGTGAGAAATTAATTCTGGTAAAAATCCTTGGCCAAGGTATCTGACGACTTTATGAAAGTAGCTCATAAAGATTAAGTCAAAGAGAATTATTTCGAGGCCAGAATGCATAAGGTCAAGACAAAAGAAAAGGGAACCGATGAAAAGTTCATACCCTTAAGTCTCGACTGGGAAATTGATCGATGGAGAGATTATGTCGTATATGATAATTGTAAATGATAATAGGTTTACTGAATTAATTCACCAGTGATTGGGCTCCATGGGCTGTGGCCAGACATCGACCGTGGAGTGTGGGAGAATTCCCAAATTGGCAGGGGTGCTAATTTTGGAATGATCAAATGACAGAGTGTTCAACTGATTTAGAGTATTTAAATGAATTATTTAATTATAACCCACGGCCAATTATGTGGTGAACATATGGGGGCATACACAATACACATGAAGCAAAAATGAAGAAAAAAAAGGAGAACAACTAAGTCGACCTAATTGACTGGGTCGATTGGGTCGACTAGGTCGACTGGGTCGATTGGGTCGACTGGGTCGATTGGGTTGACTAGGTCGATTGGGTCGACTGGGTAAAGTTAATTGACTTGGTGGATATAATTGACTGGGTCGACTAGGTCGACCCAATTGGAGCGAAAATGATCCGATTGGAATTGGATCAAGATTATAAATTAAATTGAAATTTAATTTGTGAGTTAATTAATTAAGTTGGATTTAATTAATTATAGGAAGATTTAATTAAATAGACTTGGAGTCTAATTTAATTAATTGGGAGAGTAATTAATTAATTGGGCCATTTAATTGGGAAATTAAATAAAGCCTAATTAAATTATTTAAAGAGTGGACCATGAATTAATTGGAAGACTTAGTCTTCTAATTAAAAGGACCATGGCCCATGTAGGAGACTTGGAATCCTGGTCCTAGGAGGATTAGGAGAATAAGACATCTATAAATAAGAAGCTAGATGCATAACACACACACAACTTAAGAGCCAAAAATCCATGTCAAGAAAAACACTCTCTCCTTCTCTCCTCATAAAATCGGCCGAACCCTATTCTTCTTTGGAAGAATTTTTCGTTTTCGATTTTAGCTCCCAAGTCGTTCTCTAACCCTAGATCTAAATATATCCTATGTTCTAGCCGATTAGGCTATATTAATTTCCGGGATATTGTGGTGTATCAACTCGTAGAGGCGCAACACGTGGGGCGCAACAACAGGGCTTTGTATCGACATACCCGAGGGAGAAACACGACTTTGCTAGTTGATTGGATTTGCAATGAGACAGTTATAACTTAGATCTAGTTATTAATGTCTTTTAAATATATTCATATATATAGAACCAGTTTTAGTATCCTGGCAATCCGTAAGAGGCCCTAAAAGTTTTAAATTCCGCTGCCTGCAGGGCTGTTTTTCTTACCGAATCCCAACAGTGGTAGCAGAGCCAACTCTGACTTTTTTTATATATGAATTTGCAAATTCTGTGTTTTAAATCATATGTTTGATTTATGTATGGCTAGTTCTTTAACTGTGTATGTTTTAGGACATAGATCTTTTTAACTTGGAGTTAAAGTTTTGATTCAAACTTTTGTCACATTAATTTTAATTTTTGGATTGGGATTTAATTGGATCTGTTTATAATTAAATCAACAAGTAATCGAAACAAAAAAAAATTTTGGATCCAACCGCGGTGGCACGCGGCAGCGCACCGCGACCTGCTGCCGACCGCCAGCCGCGTGCTGTCACGCGCAGCCACCTGCTGCCGTACGCTGCCACGCGCAGCAGTAGCTGCTACGGGCAGCCCACGCACGGATTTCATGGCTGCGCGTGTGCTGTCCACGTGGCAGTCTACGATTGGCCTCGATTTGGTTGATTTTCGGTTGGACTCTAATTCTGCCTATTTTGAAAATTCTGAAAATCTTGGAGATGTGTGAGACTAGGAAACTTGGAGTTTTGGATTAAGGTAGAAATCTTGGTAGATTTGAACACTACCTTAATTAACTAATCTAGTCAAAATAGGATTATCTTGAGAATCTTGGAGATTTGAAATATTGGGAAACTTAGAGTTTTGGATAAGATAGAAATCTTATAGATTTGAAACTATCTTAATTAACCAACTTAATCAAGATAAGAATTGTATTTCACTTAGAACTCAAGTAAGAGTTAATTAATCTTAGAGATTAATTGTTAATTCAAAATTAATAAACTTAGATAATTTTTATGAATTAAAATTAAAGGAGCCGATAAATTTACATTTATGCCCTTATGTGAATTTATGCATGTTCTTGAGTGAATATGTGGATTGGTTGATTTTGCCCCTAAGCCCTGTGTAGTTTTGGTTTATTTATTTTATGGGTTGTAATTAAATGGGTCTGATTGGTGCCCTTGCTTGCGCAAACAAATGTAATAGAATAGGGCCATTTTTATAAGTTAGACTTAGTTTAGGCATGGAGCCAAGAAGACCACATGAAGACTTGGAGATCCACATGGAGGCCCATAACCTTGGAGGATGTGGAGGCCCAATTCAATACATGGAGGCCCAATCAAGGAGGATATTACAAGAAAGCCCATGATGTATTGGTTTGAAAATTGTAATAGTTAGGACATTTAATTTCAACCCTAGACTAACCAATTGATCCATCGCATGGCTCGTGATGGATCACATAGGATGGGCAATCGATCAATCATATCCTGCTAGGTGATGTATTTTTACTTATATTCTTTGATGTATGTCTTGCATGTTTAGAATAGATCACGTAAACAAGATATAGCATAATCTGATGAGACATCGCACAAGAATACTTAAAACCTCCAATTGAACTTAAAAACTCTATTAGAATATTAAATCGAATAACGGGCGCATAAGAATAGTGTCTATGGTCCGAGCCTACCCAACTAATAGGTCTTAGGCATATTGTACGAATATATCTCGATGTCTCACGAGTCGTGGGTCGAGCTATAGAAGATGATATGTCTATTGCCTCGATGCACGAGTTTAGTGCCAAAGGAGGGGATAACAAGGTTTTAGGCGCTGTCTCATGAGTCGTGGGACGTCTAAAATTGAACTATTTCTCTCCACGAGTATTGGACATGATTTAACGCTAGTAAGTATGGATGTCTCACGAGTCGTGGGTCCATATCAAAACACAAGGCTAAATGAACTCAAGGGTTAGTTGCGATGGTTAACCGACGACGATGTCGACCACCAAGTGAATCGAATAGTATGGCCAACGAGTCCTGGGTACTAAGAAATTGCATTCGGGCCTTGAGCCCGCTAGGATATTTTAAATTCCCGAAACTTATGTGGGGGCATAAGATTTTGATTAAAATAGTGGGAGTAATTTATAAATAAAACCCATGTTTGTAAATTGTACATTCTAAATAAATCTTTTGCGTCTTTATTTCTTCTATCATCTTTTTATAGATATGATGCCAAAAGAGCTTAGAGCACTTACAGATTTGTCCATCTCATCACTTGAACGTAACATTTTAACTGGACCAAACTTGCATTTCTGGACGCATCATTTGAATGGACATTTTGAAGCTGAAAACATCTCATATGTTTTGTCTATACCACCACCCGTTAATATTTCACATGATGTTCCTGATGAGCTACGAAAAAGCATCACCAAATGGAAATTGGATGATGGCTTAACTCGTGATTACATGTTGGAATATATGTCACTTGATCTGCGGTTGCAACATGAGCATATGGTATCCGCAAAAGAGATTCTCTCAAATCTCAAATTCCTTTATGGGATTAGAGATGGTCATCGCATATTTGCGATCACGAGGGAACTCTTGCAAGCAAGAAAGAGAAGGGAAACTCCTGTCGGAATCCACGTACACAAGATGATTCGACTTCTGACTGAACTCCAAGGGTTGGCGAAAAGACTGGGCGGCGTTCAAAGTCGAGGCAAATGGAAACCAGAGCTCCATACTGCACAAGGTCAAGGGAGAGGATCAAGCTCGAACCTATGGAGAGTTCGACAGGTATATTCCTTGTTGCAGTTAATTTGTCAATTAACTATGCATCTTGGGAGTTAGACACTGCTTGTGGTTCTAATCTTTGTAATGATTTACAGGTGATGGGAGCAACAAGGCCACTTAGGCCAGGGGATTAGATCTTGAGATTTGGCAATGGAGCTAGAGCTGCTGCCGAGGCCATAGGAGAAGTGGAGTTAGATTTAGGTGGTAAAAAATTAGTCCTTAGGAACGTTCTTTATGTACCTGGTTTAGTGAAAAATACTATTTCTATTCCTTTTTTGGATAATGAAGGTTTTAATTTTTTAATTAATAAAGGTTCCTTTTCGTTATTTATGAATGATAATTTGTTTTTCACTGGTACATTAAAAGATGGACTATCTACCATTGAACCACCTAAGTTAGTTATGCACGTACAACAAAACAAAAGAAAACAAGATAATGAAATATTTGTCCAATTGTGGCACGCTCGACTTGGACATATATCCAAGTCAAGGATTCAAAAGTTAGCATCATCTGGCGCGCTTGAAATCAATCGCATTGATGAAATGCCAACATGTGAACCATGTCTAAAGGGTAAAATGGCAAAGTTTCCATTTAAAGGAAACCCTGAGCGAGCCAAACAAACATTGGACTTAATACATACTAACGTATGTGGACCACTAAGAAAAAGTGCCCGAGGTGGCTATGATTAATTCATCACTTTCACTGATGACTATAGTCGTTATGGATATGTGTTCTTGTTGAAACACAAGTCTGAAGCCTTTGAGCGATTCAAAGAATTCAAGATGGAAGTAGAGAATCAACTTGGTCATACGATAAAAGCTCTTCGTTCTAACCGAGGTGGAGAATTTCTTAGCAACGAATTTCTAAATTATCTTATAGAGCATGGAATACTATCGCAGTGGACTCCTCCTGCAACACCCCAATTAAATGGAGTAGCAGAGAGAAGGAATCGAACCTTGATGGACATGGTTCGATCCATGATGAGTGCCACTGATCTTCGTCTTTCATTTTGGGGACATGCCCTCCTCGCGGCAACGAAGATACTAAACATGGTACCTTCTAAATTCGTAGAAAAGACACCACACGAATTATGGTTTGGCAAGGCACCCTCATACGCATTCATGCGCATATGGGGATCTCCCGCTTATGTTAGAAAGCTAGTGGGAGATAAATTGGAAACTAAATCAACTTTGTGCAAATTTGTGGGGTATCCAGAAAACTCAATAGGATACGAGTTCTACGATCCTACAAGGCAAACTATGTTTGTCTCAAGGAACGCGCACTTCTTGGAGAAGGATTTCTTCTTGGACAAGAAGGAACACAACGTAGAACTGGATGAGGTCACTGAAGCTGAAAAGGCCGAAGAGGTCGATCAAGCTGACCCATCACCACAGGCAGTGGGAGAACAAGAGCATGAAAGTGCACTAGAAAGTACACCGATACTTCGTAGGTCAGAAAGACAACGTAGAGAACCCGAGAGGTACTACGGTCTGCTGCACGTGACTGGACAGTCTCTAACCATCCCAAGGACTTACGAAGAAGCTATGTAGACGAAGATTCGGGAAAATGGCGCGAAGCCATGGAATCCGAATTGGACTCCATGCACTCAAACAAGGTCTAGGCCTTGGTAGATCCACCAGTGGGAGTGACTCCCGTGGGTTGCAAGTGGATCTATAAGCGAAAGCTTAGAGTGAACGGAGAGATAATAATCTACAAGGAGCGACTAGTGGCAAAAGTGTACACTCAAAGGCCAGTCATCGACTTTGAGGAGACCTTCTCGCCCGTCGCAATGCCTAAATCCATTCAAATCTTGCTGGCCATAGCTGCGTGGTACAACTACGAGATATGGCAGATGGGCATTGATAAGGAGATCTACATGGAGCAACCAAAAGGATACGCATCCAAAGGAGATGAACACAAGGTGTGCAAACTCCAGAGGTCTATTTATGGACTGAAGCAAGGTTCCTCGAAGTTGGAACATCCGTTTCGATGAAACAATCCAAACTTTTGGATTCATCAAAAACGTGTTCGAACCTTGGGTGTACAAGAAGATCAGTGGGAGTACAATTGAATTTTTGGTGCTTTACGCTGATGACATTCTTCTCATTGGAAACAATGTAAAGGTGTTGTCAGAAAAGAAAGCATGGTTATCTACACAATTCTCAATGAAGGATTTGGGAGAAGCATCCTTTGTACTGGGTATAAGGATCTACCGAGATAGATCAAAAGGACTGCTGGGCCTCCCAATCACAGTACATAGATAAAATACTGAAGAGATTCCGTATGGAAGAATCCAAGAGAGGATTCCTTCCGATGAGACATGGAATTGCACTCTCTAATTCTATGGCTCCAAAGACGCCTGAAGAGAGAAGCAATATGTCTCAAGTACCATATGCATCCACCATAGGAAGCATAATGTATGGTATGTTATGTACTAGACCAGACGTAGCACACGCTTTAAGCGTTATAAGTCGCTATCATTCTGATCCAGGTGAGCAGCACTGGATAGCCGTAAAGGCAATTCTGAAGTATCTGAGAAGGACTAAAGAATTGTTCTTGGTATACGGTGGAGAAGAATTGAAATTGGAAGGCTTTACAGATTCGAGCTTCCAATGTGATGTAGACGACTTCAAATCAACATCTGGAAACGTGTTCTGCCTCAATGGTGGTGCGGTAAGCTGGAAGAGCTCCAACCAAGACACTACCGCAGATTCAACCACCGAAGCAGAATACATTGCCGCGTGTGAAGCAGCAAAGGAAGGTGTTTGGATGAAAAACTTCATGCCGGAATTGGATGTGATACCTAGCATTGTTGAGCCCAATACTATATTATGCGATAATAATGGGGCAATAGCGCAAGCAAAGGAGCCGAGATCTTATCAGAAATCCAAGCACGTACTCAAACGATACCATTTGATAAGAGATATCATTGGTAGAGGAGACATTAAGATGGAACGTGTCAACTCAGAAGATAATACCGCGGACCCGCTAACGAAGCCACTTCCTCAAAAGGCATTCGAGAAACATCTGCTAAAGATGGGACTCAAGAACATAAAAGGTTGGCTTTAGGACAAGTGGGAGATTGATAGAAATAGTGTCCAATAAGCAAATTATATTGCTGGCATTTAATTTAATAAATGAAGGAACTATTCAATTTTGATTAATAAATGCACTTTATTATATGGTCAACTTTATCTTATGTAATAATTATTTACGCAGAAGGATAGAAGTCCTTAGATCACAGGGCTATGGGACAACCCGTGGACTGATCTCCAAGGCCGTGATCTAGAAGATATTCAAGAGTTGTAGAATCCAATCGAGATAGGACATCGTTGGATTCGGTTAGACTCTCACTATTGTGTATATTCCGATGAACTGGAGAACGCTGGGGTCCACGAGCGTGATTGGGATAGTCGATACACATAAGTAGGTGACTTGCTAGGATGGCAAGTGCACTGAATACCCCAATTAGAAAATAACTTACCATGGAAGCGGTAGTCGCATATCGGGGTTTAAAGTTATTCCAATTTACGATAGTATATGAGGAACGATCCCTAATACTTGAGGTGATAGGGTTTATCTGGTGCGAGAACGTCTATACTTATATGTGAGTCCCGACCGACTGGAGATTACCAGAAAGTCTCTATGGACTCATGGTGGGTACAGAGGGGCTCGTATGCAAGTTCATATCATCAACAAAGGATCCATTAACCCGACTTGATAGGTTTAGAATTTCTTCTATGGATTTCTGTGAGAAATTAATTCTGGTAAAAATCATTGGCCAAGATATCTGACGACTTTATGAAAGTAGCTCATAAAGATTAAGTCAAAGAGAATTATTTCGAGACAAGAATGCATAAGGTCAAGACAAAAGAAAAAGGAACCGATGAAAAGTCCATACCCTTAAGTCTCGACTGGGAGATTGATCGATGGAGAGATTAGGGCAATTGTAAATGATAAAAGGTTCACTAAATTAATTCACCAGTGATTGGGCTCCATGGGCTTGTGTCCAGACATCGACCGTGGGGTGTGGGAGAATTTCCAAATTGGCAGGGGTGCTAATTTTGGAATGATCAGTTGATAGAATGTTCAACTGATTTAGAGTATTTAAAGCTCGAATAATTAAATGACTTATTTAATTATAACCCACGGCAATTATGTGGTGAACCTATGGGGGTATACGCAATACACATGAAGCGAAAGTGAAGAAAAAAAAAAGAGAACAACTGGGTCGACCGAATCGACTGGGTCAAGTAAATCGACTGGGTTGATTTAATTGACTGGGTCGACCTAATTGGAGCGAAAATGATCCGATTGAAATTTGATCAAGATTATAAATTAAATTAGATTTTAATATGTGAGTTAATTAATTAAGTTGGATTTAATTAATTATAGGAAGATTTAATTAAATAGAATTGGAGTCTAATTTAATTAATTTGGAGATTAATTAATTAATTGGGCCATTTAATTGGGAAATTAAATAAAGGCTAATTAAATTAATTAAAGAATGGGCCATGAATTAATTGGAAGACTTAGTCTTCTAATTAAAAAGACCAATGCCCATGTAAGAGACTTGGAATCCTAGTCCTAGGAGGATTAGGAGAATAAGATATCTATAAATAAGAAGCTAGATGTCATAACACACACACAACTTAAGAGCCAAAAAGCCAAGTCAAGAAAAACACTCTCTCCTTCTCTCCTCATAAAATCGGCCGAACCCTATTCTTCTTTGGAAGAATTTTTCGTTTTCGATTTTAGCTCCCAAGTCGTTCTCTAACCCTAGATCTAAATATATCCTATGTTCTAGCCGATTAGGCTATATTTATTTCCGTGATATTGTGGTGTATCAACTCGTAGAGGCGCAACACGTGGGGCGCTACAACAGGGCTTTGGATCGACATACCCGAGGGAGAAACGCGACTTATAGTTGATTGGATTTGCAAGGAGACATGTATAACTTAGATCTTGTTATTAATGTCGTTTAAATATATTTATATATATACAACCAGTTTTAGTATCCTGGCAAGATTCCGTAAGAGGCCCTACAAGTTTTAAATTACGTTGCCTGTAGGGCTGTTTATCTTACTGAATCCCAATAGTGATGAATAAAGAGGATATTATCTCTAATCACTACTTAAGTAAAAGGTGGCATAAGATATGCAAAGTCATGTACGAGACCAGACTGAACACATGCTATGAATATCATAAGCTACTGTTAGTCGAACACCAGTAAGAAGTACTGGATCACCGAAAGAGCAATCCTTAAGAACTCCAGGAGTTCGGAGGATATATCGCTGGTCAGCGGTAATAATGAAGAATTGAAACTCGAAGGATTTAGTGATTCGAGTTTTCCGTCTGATGTGGAGATAATATTCTGTCTTGATGGGGCAACGATGATTTGAAAGGGTTCAAATGGAGAATCGATCCCAAGTTAACCACTAGAACTGAATATATCGCAGTATCGTATACAGCGAAAGAAAGAGCTTGGATGAAAACTTCTTCCAATAAATTGGAAGTAGTACCTCGCATTGCAAGGCCTATGGTTATCTTCTATGATAACATAAGGCAGTAGCTTAAGCAAAGGAATCGAGATCTCACCCATGATCTAAACACAAATTAAAGTATACCATATGATTTGGAGAAATCATAGGTAGAAAAAGACGTGGATATGGATCACGTCAATAGACAACATAGCAGATCCACTAATTAAAATCATACTCACAAAAGAGTTCGACGGACATCTTGGGGTAGATGGGCCTTAGAAATGTATGTGGTTCGCTTTAGGGCAAGTGGGAGATTGAAAGGATAGTGCCCAACAAGCCAACAAATACGAGCTTGTAAAGGGACTACCTTAGATAGCACTCTTATGGTTCATAAGATAATATGCCCGTTTATTCATAGTACATGAATTAAACAATGGCCATCTTCATCTCTCGCGAACTTATCTAAGCGATGGGATGAAATCCTAAGATCATATTCGACTATGGAACGATTCACTTCAGTACCGAGTGCAATCATGAAACAGTCTCTAAGGTCGTAATCTTAAAACTGTTCCAAGTCATAGATTCCTATCGAGACGGGGTATCGAGGGAATCGCTAATACCTATACGATTATGCATGATTCACATGGAGTGAATTTGTAGAGTTTCATGAACAAGACATTTGATGTCAATGCATATGACTATGTGGTTCGATAGGGGATCGAACGCGTCGAACGACCCGAACAGAGAGACCCATCGTGGAAGTGTATTAAGCATATCGGTAATGGGAAGTCTCTCATGACTTATAACAGTGTATGATTTAGTCCTCGGACTTGAGGTACTAGGGCGAATTCGGTACATGAAAATACGTACTTTGATTTAGGAGCCGATCACGAAGCCTGATCATTGTGCGACTACTTTGGGGTATGAACGTGTACGCGGATGGTTAGTACTAAGATAGGATCTATCGACTCATCTTGATAAGATGAGAGAATTTCCCGTACGTTCTTAGATAATAGATTCCGAGAATCCCACGGCCGTGGTCAGTGACGGATTTGGAAAGGGGTTTCCAAATTTAGCAGTCACACTGGAATTATTATCCTGAATTAGAAAGTACAGAATTGAGATAATTAGAGGTGCCGACCAATTCACACACCCTAGGTCTCAATCGGGAAATTAATCGTTAGAAGGACCGTATGTACATGGCACTTATAAGAGGTAAGGTTCATGAATATCAATTCACCTGAAGTTGGGCCTCATGGGCTTGTGGCTAGACATCGATCATGAGGTGTGAGTACTCCTGAATTAATGAGAAATTAATTATGGAGTGGTCAATTAAAAGTGTTTAATTGATCGGAGCAATTGATTGCTTATTGCTCATTAATTAAATCACGAAAGTCGTGGGCCTGCTGCCAATTGATGGTGAATCTAGAGGGTCACACACAATACAGTTGGACAGTGACAGTCGTAAAAAGAAACATTTGATTTAAAGAAGTTAAATCAATAAATGAATTAAAGTGTTAATTCAATGAGGATAATAATTAATTAGAATGATCTATTTATTTAAAAGTGAATTAAAGTGTTAATTCAAAGTGGAGAGTTGTTAATTAGAGGTGTCTAATTAATTAATCAATTGGAATTTCTAATTGATTAAGTTATCAATTAAAGTGTTAATTGTAAAGGTTGATTAATTAGTAGTGGACTAATTAATTCAACAAGATGGGCCGATTTCATGCTAAAGGATATTGACTGATTAATAGTTGATTAATTAATTAATAAGCATATGGGCCGATTTTGTCAAGGGAATGTTAATTAATTAATCTTGGATTAATTAATTGAACATGGCCGATTTTTATTAAAGAAATTAGTCTTGGATTAATTTCCTTATTGGCCAATTTTATGATAGGGGAAATTTGGGAGAGGCTTTATCTTGTGTAACAAGGGAAGAGATATAGCATATCTTATTTCCTTATCTGATAAGGAAATATATGCAAAGATACATCATATATCTAGAATGAGTCTTCTAAATATATAAGATATATCATAATATCTAACTAACTAACCAAGTAACAAGAAAAAAACCCTAACACAAGAAAATCAAAGTGGCCGAAAATTTCAGCCATTCTTGCCCCCTTCCCTGTTCGACAAACCCTGTGAAAAATTGACCCTCCCCTTTTTTCTCGAAGTCTCTTATCTGGATCAAGATCCAGTTCCTGAAAAAGACAACTCTTTATTTCTAGTTCTAAGCCTGAGGTTTAAAGAAGTCATTCAATCCATCTTGTGTAGACCATCTCTAGAGGCACAACACTTGGGGTGCTCTAGTGAACTTTTGAAGACCGGAGAAAATCCATCACCTTACCTGTGGTGAGGTAATTTCCTAAATTACCTATTATTTATGCTTTTGAATTATGATTCAATCCCTATTTTTCATATGAGTTAGATAACCGTAATCCTGGGCTCACGGGTTTTATGCGTGTATGAAAATTATTAAATATTTCACACGTTGGTTTGACAATTGTACACCGTAAAAATCCAACATGTATAACGTACACTTCTTCTTGCAGTTCTCTATTGAGAAAAGCAGATTTCACGTCCATCTGATACATAATGAAGTTTTTGTGAGCAGCATAGGCGAGAAACAGTCTGATTTCTTCAAGTCTTGCCACTGGTGCAAATGTTTCATCAAAGTCATGCCTTCTTCCTGGCAGTAACCCTTGGCCACTAGCTTGCTTTGTTTCTGGTGACAATATCATCTTCATTCATCTTATTTCTGAAAACTCACTTAGTGCTAATTACTCTTTGATGACTAGGTCTAGTTACTAAGTACCAGACTTCATTTCTTTCAAATTAATTCAGCTCTTCTTGCATTGTTTCAATCCAGTGAGAATCACTAAGAGCTTCTTCAACTTGTTTAGCCTCGATTTGGGAAAGAAAGCTGACAAATGTAGCATCATTTGCAGCAGCTCGTCTAGTTTTTACTCAATCCAAAGGATCACCAATCAGTAATTGTGGTGGGTGATTCTTGAGCCATCTGAGATCAGATTGCAAATTAGGATGTTGTCCTCTTGATTGATTTTTCAACACTACTGTTGGAGTTCCAATAGTAGTCTGTTGAACATTTGTAGTTTGTTGAACAGTCTCTGGTCTGTCAGCTGGTGATAACTCTTCAGTTAGACAGTCAGCAGGCTGATTTTGCACAGCACTTGAGCCAACAGCTGAGTTGAGATCAGGTAGTATGAATGGAACATATTCTTCTTTTCTCCCAGTACTCAATTTCTGAAAACCAGTGGACAGTTCTTGATTTGTGGATTGATTCTTTTCAGTAGATTGGTTTGGTTCATCAAATACTACATGAGTAGATTCTTCTACTAGTAAAGTTCTTTTGTTAAAGACTCTATATGTTTTACTAACAGTAGAGTAACCAACAAAGACGGCTTCATCAGCCTTTTCTGCAAAAGCAGTAAGGTGATTTTTCCCATTATTTAACACGAAGCATTTACAACCGAAAATTATAAGGTAATGAATATTTGTCTTCCTGTGGTTCCAAACTTCATATGGCGTCTTGTTCTGATTTTTGTTGATCATGCATCTGTTCTGGGTGAAGCATGCTGTATTTGTGGCTTCTGCCCAAAATCTTTGGGGTAGTTTTGCTTCAGCTATTATTGTTCTGGTAGCTTCTTTCAGTGTTCTGTTTCTCCTTTTAGCAACTCCGTTTTGTTGAGGGGTTCTGGCAGCAGAGTACTCATGGCTTCTTTCAATACTCTTCAACAGTTGAGTTTGTAAACTCAGTTCCTCTATCTGATCCGATCTTCAAGATCTTCATATTCTTTTCATTTTGGATCAGTTCCATCACATTAGTAAGATGCTCCTTGGTTTCACTTTTCTTTTTCATAAAAATCACCTAAGTGTATCTTGAATGACTACAGCTAGGCAGTATTTCTTTCCACCATTGCTGATTAGATCAATGGGTCCAAATAAGTCCATATGTAACTCCAAAATCCTTATAGAGGATTTGTGCTTCTTGCTTTTGAATGATGACTTGATTTGTTTACCCTTCTGACATGCGTCACAGAGCTTATTTTTTCTCATAACTGTTTTAGGAATTCCTTCTACCAAATCGTTCTTGATTAATCTGTTAATGGTCTTGAAATTCAAGTGATTCATTCTTTTGTACCATAGCCAACTAATCTCACTTGGTGTAGAGGCCACCAAACAGATATTTGAAATACTGTCAACAGAATTCCAGTCAACTACATAGATATTCCCTTGTCGTCTTTCAGATAAGATGACCTTCTTTGTTCCGATTTGTTCAACGTAGCATTTATCTAATGAGAAGATAACCGAGAAACATTTGTCACAAAATTGACTTATGCTCAGCAGATTGTATTTGAGGCCTTTAACATAAGAGACGTCAGTTATCTCAATGTTGCCTTTGTTTAGTTGTCCGCATGCCACAATCTTCCCTTTTTTGCTGTCTCCAAATGTAATGTTTGGACCGTCCACAACAGCAGCATCTGTCAGTTCATGTATGTTTCCACACATGTGTCTTGAACATCCACTGTCCAAGTACCATTTCTTTTCTACTTTACTCCTACTCCTAATCCTATCCTTCAAAAAAAAATTTGTTTTAGGTACATATTTAAGGAGAGGGTCCTGGAGGATTAGTTTCACCTTTGATAACCCAAGATGTTGAAGTCTTAGGCTTCTTAGGCTTTTGAGTTTTAACAGGAGCATGAATAGTTTTTTCATCATCATATTCAGTAGATGTGTTATGTTGATAATCAGAATGATGTGGATAATATTCATACGCAGAATAAGGTGCATGATATGCAGAATATGCATGCATTGGGTGAGCAGGGTAAGGCGTGTAGTAAGCTAAAAATTGAGGTGCATGATATACAGGTGGATATGCAGTAGGTTGTACATAATATGATATCTCAATTCCATACTGATTCTTCTTATTCTCATGCTTCTTTGGTTTACTTTTTACTTGCTCATTAACAGACGACTTAGCTTTTCCACTAGTCTGATTGATTTTACTCTTATCAACAGTTTTCTCATGAATACGCTGATTGCTTTTACCAGTCTGTTTTTCGATTTTAGGCTCTTTGCTCATTTTAGCTTTAGGAGCTTTCTTCTCCTTTAATTCTTTCTCAGGTGAAGCAGGTTTAACAGTCTGAACATACAGTATGACCTTACTATTGTCAGCTGATATGAGTATGCAATGATGCAACAAATGACTTGTCATGAGACTTTATAATTTTCTCATGTTCCATGATTTTACCCTTATATACTTCACATTCAGCTTTCAGATATTCATTCTCTTGCTCAAGTATTTTGTATTCAGTTGATTCTCTTGGTCTTTCAACCTTAAGTTTCAGTGAACTGTTTTGCTCTCTTAGCAATATTATCTCTTCCTTAAGCTAGGCAAATGCATCAACAATACTCGTATTGTTAACAATCATTTGCTCGTGAATTGAATAATTCATTATCAAGGGGAGTTACCTCATCCTCAGAATCATCTGATTCTTTGGCCATCAGACAGAGAAGTGCAGGGTTCTCATCTTCAGTAGATTCTTCTTCTGAAGTGTCTGAGTCTGAGTCAGACGAGTAGATAGCAGCAAGCTTTTCTACTTCAGCTATTACTACCTTGCATTTCTGATGTTTACTCTCCCTTCTTAATTTCTTTTTTTCCTCAGTGTATTTTTCAGCTTTAGGATAGGGGCAATCTCTGATGAAATGTCCTAATTTCTTGCAATTGTAGCACATTAGCTTGGACTTATAATCGTCCTTACTATCATGAGGAGCAGAAATAAGATTAAAAGTTGAAGCATTGTTGTATTTGTTCTTCATTTTCCTTTTGTAGAACTTCCTGAAATTGTTAATCAACAATGCAACGTCTCCAGCACATTACTCCTTTTTATTGAGTAGTGTGGCTTCATCAGATGCGTCCACATCTTTGCTTTTGTTTGCTGACCTTCTTGGATTTTCAGCAGCAACTATTGCAGCTGTGGGGCCTGAAGTTGAGATTTTCTCAAAAACGTGTTCGAACGTTGCGTGTACAAGAAGATCAGTGGGAGTACAGTTGAATTTTTGGTGCTTTACGCTGATGACATTCTTCTCATTGGAAACAATGTAAAGGTGTTGTCAGAAACGAAAGAATGGTTATCTACATAATTCTCAATGAAGGATTTGGGAGAAGCATCCTTTGTACTGGGTATAAGGATCTACCGAGATAGATCAAAAGGACTGTTGGGCCTCCCAAGCACAGTACATAGATAAAATACTGAAGAGATTCCATATGGAAGAATCCAAGAGAGGATTGCTTCCGATGAGACATGGAATTGCACTCTCTAATTCTATGGCTCCAAAGACGCCTGAAGAGAGAAGCAATATATCTCAAGTACCATATGCATCAGCCATAGGAATCATAATGTATGGTATGTTATGTACTAGACCAGACGTAGCACACGCTTTAAGCGTTATAAGTCGCTATCATTCTGATCCAGGTGAGCAGTACTGGATAGCCGTAAAGGCAATTCTGAAGTATCTGAGAAGGACTAAGGAATTGTTCTTGGTATACGGTGGAGAAGAATTGAAATTGAAAGGCTTTACAGATTCGAGCTTTCAATGTGATGTAGACGACTTCAAATCATCATCTGGATACGTGTTCTGCCTCAATGGTGGTGCAGTAAGCTGGAAGAGCTCCAACCAAGACACTACCGCAGATTCAACCACCGAAGCAGAATACATTGCCGCGTGTGAAGCAGCAAAGGAAGGTGTTTGGATGAAAAACTTCATATAGGGATTGGATGTGATACCTAGCATTGCTGAGCCCAATACTATCTTCTGCGATAATAATGGGGCAATAGCGCAAGCAAAGGAGCCGAGATCTTATCAGAAATCTAAGCACATACTCAAACAATACCATTTGATAAGAGATATCATTGGTAGAGGAGACATTAAGATGGAACGTGTCAACTCAGAAGATAATACCGCGGACCCGCTAATGAAGCCACTTCCTCAAAAGGCATTCGAGAAACATCTGCTAAAGATGGGACTCAAGAACATAAAAGGTTGGCTTTAGGACAAGTGGGAGATTGATAGAAATAGTGTCCGGTAAGCAAATTGTATGGCTGGCATTTAATGTAATAAATGAAGGAACTATTCAACTTTGATTAATAAATGCACTTTATTATATGGTCAACTTTATCTTATGTAATAATTATTTACGCATAAGGATAGAAGTCCTTAGATCACTGGGCTATGGGACAACTCGTGGACTGATCTCCAAGGCCGTGATCTAGAATATATTCAAGAGTTGTAGAATCCAATCGAGATAGGACATCGTTGGATTCGGTTAGACTCTCACTATTGTGTATACTCCGATGAACTGGAGAACGCTGGGGTCCACGAGCGTGATTGGGATAGTAGATACACATAAGTAGGTGACTTGCTAGGATGGCAAGTGCACTGAATACCCCAATTAGGAAATAACTCACCATGGAAGCGGTAGTCGCATATCGGGGTTTAAAGTTATTCCAATTTACGATAGAATACGAGGAACGATCCCTAATACTTGAGGTGATAGGGTTTATCTGGTGCGAGAACGTCTATACTTATATGTGAGTCCCGACCGACTGGAGATTACCAGAAAGTCTATGTGGACTCATGGTGGGTACAGAGGGGCTCGTATGCAAGTTCATATCATCAACAAATGATCCATTAACCCGACTTGATAGGTTTGGAATTTCTTCTATGGATTTCTGTGAGAAATTAATTCTGATAAAAATCATTGGCCAAGATATCTGACGACTTTATGAAAGTAGCTCATAAAGATTAAGTCAAAGAGAATTATTTCGAGACAAGAATGCATAAGGTCAAGACAAAAGAAAAAGGAACCGCTGAAAAGTCCATACCCTTAAGTCTCGACTGGGAGATTGATCGATGGAGAGATTATGTCGTATAGGGTAATTGTAAATGATAAAAGGTTCACTGAATTAATTCACCAGTGATTGGGCTCCATGGGCTTGTGTCCAGACATCGACCGTGGAAGTGTGGGAGAATTTCCAAATTGGCAGGGGTGCTAATTTTGGAATGATCAGTTGATAGAGTGTTCAACTGATTTAGAGTATTTAAAGCTCGAATAATTAAATGAATTATTTAATTATAACCCACGGCAATTATGTGGTGAACCTATGGGGGCATACACAATACACATGAAGCGAAAGCGAAGAAAAAAAAAAGAGAACAACTGGGTCGACCGAATCGACTGGGTCAAGTAAATCGACTTGGTTGATTTAATTGACTGGGTCGACTGGGTCGACCCAATTGGAGCGAAAATGATCCGATGAAATTTGATCAAGATTATAAATTAAATTGGATTTTAATATGTGAGTTAATTAATTAAGTTGGATTTAATTAATTATAGGAAGATTTAATTAAATAGACTTGGAGTCTAATTTAATTAATTTGGAGATTAATTAATTAATTGGGCCATTTAATTGGGAAATTAAATAAAGCCTAATTAAATTAATTAAAGAATGGGCCATGAATTAATTGGAAGACTTAGTCTTCTAATTAAAAGGACCAATGCCCATGTAGGACACTTGGAATCCTAGTCCTAGGAGGATTAGGAGAATAAGATATCTATAAATAAGAAGCTAGATGTCATAACACACACACAACTTAAGAGCCAAAAAGCCAAGTCAAGAAAAACACTCTCTCCTTCTCTCCTCATAAAATCAGCCGATCCCTATTCTTCTTTGGAAGAATTTTTCGTTTTCGATTTTAGCTCCCAAGTCGTTCTCTAACCCTAGATCTAAATATATCCTATGTTCTAGCCGATTAGGCTATATTAATTTCCGTGATATTGTGGTGTATCAACTCGTAGAGGCGTAACACGTGGGGCGCTACAACAGGGCTTTGGATCGACATACCCGAGGGAGAAACGCGACTTATAGTTGATTGGATTTGCAAGGAGACATGTATAACTTAGATCTAGTTATTAATGTCGTTTAAATATATTCATATATATACAACCAGTTTTAGTATCCTGGCAAGATTCCGTAAGAGGCCCTAAAAGTTTTAAATTCCGCTGCCTGTAGGGCTGTTTATCTTACCGAATCCCAATAGTGATGAATAAAGAGGATATTATCTCTAATCACTACTTAAGTAAAAGGTGGCATAAGATATGCAATGTCATGTACGAGACCAAACCGAACACATGCTATGAATATCATAAGCTACTGTGAGTCGAACACCAGTAAGAAGTACTGGATCACCGAAAGAGCAATCCTTAAGAACTCCAGGAGTTCGGAGGATATATCGCTGGTCAGCGGTAATAATGAAGAATTGAAACTCGGAGGATTTAGTGATTCGAGTTTTCCGTCTGATGTGGAGATAATATTCTGTCTTGATGGGGCAACGATGATTTGAAAGGGTTCAAATGGAGAATCGATCCCAAGTTAACCACTAGAACTGAATATATCGCAGTATCGTATACAGCGAAAGAAAGTGATTGGATGAAAACTTCTTCCAATAAATTGGAAGTAATACCTAGCATTGCAAGGCCTATGGTTATCTTCTATGATAACATAAGGCAGTAGCTTGAGCAAAGGAATCGAGATCTCACCCATGATCTAAACACAAATTAAAGTATACCATATGATTTGGAGAAATCATAGGTAGAAAAAGACGTGGATATGGATCACGTCAATAGACAACATAGCAGATCCACTAATTAAAATCATACTCACAAAAGAGTTCGACGGACATCTTGGGGTAGATGGGCCTTAGAAATGTATGTGGTTGGCTTTAGGGCAAGTGGGAGATTGAAAGGATAGTGCCCAACAAGCCAACAAATACGAGCTTGTAAAGGGACTACCTTAGATAGCACTCTTATGGTTCATAAGATAATATGCCTGTTTATTCATAGTACATGAATTAAACAATGGCCATCTTCATCTCTCGCGAACTTATCTAAGCGATGGGATGAAATCCTAAGATCATATTCGACTATGGAACGATTCACTTCAGTACCGAGTGCAATCATGAAACAGTCTCTAAGGTCGTAATCTTAAAACTGTTCCAAGTCATAGATTCCTATCGAGACGGGGTATCGAGGGAATCGCTAAGACTTGTACGATTATGCATGATTCACATGGAGTGAATTTGTAGGGTTTCATGAACAAGACATTTGATGTCAATGCATATGACTATGTGGTTCGATAGGGGATCAAACGCGTCGAACGACCCGAACAAAGAGACCCATCGTGGAAGTGTATTAAGCATATCGGTAATGGGAAGTCTCTCAATACTTATAACAAGGTATGATTAGTCCTCGGACTTGAGGTACTAGGGCGAATTCGGTACATGAAAATACGTACTTTGATTTAGGAGCCGATCACGAAGCCTGATCATTGTGCGACTACTTTGGGTACGTATGAACGTGTACGCGGATGGTTAGTACTAAGATAGGATCTATCGACTCATCTTGATAAGATTAGAGAATTTCCCGTACGTTCTTAAATAATAGATTCCGAGAATCCCACGGCCGTGGTCAGTGACGGATTTGGAAAGGGGTTTCCAAATTTAGCAGTCACACTGGAATTATTATCCTGAATTAGAAAGTACAGAATTGAGATAATTAGAGGTGCCGACCAATTCACACACCCTAGGTCTCAATCGGGAAATTAGTCGTTAGAAGGACCGTATGTACATGTGATTTAACCTGATTTCGTCGGTCGGAAATTTTATCTTCTGGTGATAAGTAGAGACAACAGCTCGGAATAGGTTGAGGGCTGGTCGCCCTAGAATTGCGTTATAAGCGAAAGGTGTTTCTACCACTAGAAATTTTACTAGCTTTACTGTCCGGTGCGGTTTCCTCCCGAGTGATACAGTTAAGGTTATTGTTCCGCTGGGGACGATTTCGGATCCTCCAAACCCTACTTACGGCGTAGCTACTTTTTCTAGGTTTATCTGTCCCAAGTTCATCTGGGCTAAAACCTCCCGAGAGATGATATTGGCCGAGCTCCCATTATCGATTAGGATCCTTTTGACGTTGTAATTTGCTATTTCTAGCGACACCACCATCGGGAAATCGGGGTTATCCTCTTTTGTGTCCCAAACAATATTTTTGGGTACTTCACCCTCGTTAAAGCTGATCAGCTGGTCGTTTTTTGATTTGCTTTCTAGAGTCCATATTTCTTTTGGGTATTTTAAGCTTCCAATTATGGATCTAGCGGTCCTTCGTCGAGCGTTACGACTATCCCCGCCTGCGGGTCCTCCGGAAATTGTATGGATGGAACCATTGATCTGGTCATGGTTCAACTCCTGTGCAGGACCGTGCTCGGGTGACCTTCGACGGGAACTCCTTCTTTGATTATTATTCCGAGGGCTTCTACTTCTTCCCCTCTTGCGGTTATCTCGCTCTAAATAGTCGTCTAGCTTTCCCTGTTCGATTAGTTTTTCAATTTATTTTTTAAGGTGAAAACAATTTTCTGTTCGATGTCCATGTGCCCGATGGTACTTGCAGTATAACTCATAGTTTCGTGATCCTGGTCTGGGCTGAGCGATTTTCTTTGCTTCCGGGATCCAATTATTCCTTTCTAGTACTTCCAATATCTCTTATATCGGAACAATTAGCCTCGGGTGTTCTACTTGATTAACCATGCCTCTGATTGCTAGTTCGGGGTTTCTTGGTCTTTGATAGAAATTAGGTTGTCTGTCTTGGTCGGTTTTATTGTATTCCAACCGCTGGAAAACGTTACCTTTTCTAAAAGATCGTTCATAATCTATGGATCTTTGGGCAGGAAACCTATCTTGCCGTTTGGAGCCTGAGGCTGTGACTTTATTTTTGTTCTTATCTTTAAAGGAATTCATCTCTTCTTAGGTCATATATTTAGATGCCAAGCTCATGATGTCGGCGAACGTTCTTGGTTGTTTTCGGCTGAGGGCATTTCCGAACTGCCTATTCTTCGTGAGGTCGAAGAGAATAGAGATTATGTAATCGATATTTGGGGAATCGATTTTAAGTAATTCTACGTTAAACCTTGCCAACCAGTTTCTTAAGGATTCTCCCTCTTGTTGGTGGATAGTTCCTAAGTAGCTCATCGGAAGTTTTTGCCTCTTCTGACTGGCAAACTGCTGTGTTAATTTGTTGCATAATTCCCGAAAACTGATTATGGAGTTGGCAGGTTGCTTGGCGAACCAGTCCAAAGCGAGTCCTTCAAATGTGGTCACCATTAATTTGGCGGTGAATTCCGCCGAGTGAGAGTATAAGTTCATTATGTTCGTGAAGCTAAAAATATAGTCATCTGGATCAGTGGTTCCGTCGTATCGGGGTAGTCTACCCGGGACCTGTCCGATTGACTGTGCCTCTTTTATTTCTCTGCAGAAGGGAGAACATGCCGCAAGGCTCTCCTGGAGTTCCGTGGTTCGGGCCCACGGGTTTTGAATAGATCGTAGGCGTTGTTCGAGTCGTTCTTGTACCATCCTTTCGATTTCTCTTTCCGAGAATCGCGTTGTTCGTGGTCGATCTGGGATTGCATCATCTATGTCATCCTCGATAGGGATTATTGTACGTTCCTTGGACCCGCTGCGTCCCGGCTGTGGTTTTCTTTGTCCTGGTTTCCTTCGGGGATGGTTATCGGAGGGTTTTGAATTGCCCTGCGGCGGGCTGTGTAGCGAGCGCCGCTCGCTTGCCGGGCTGTCAGCTTGTTGAGAGATTTGATCGTTTTGCCTCGGCGTTCTTTGAGCGGGATTTGCCCTAGCAGTTCTAACGTTTCGAGGAACTCGTTCAAGTACTAGTAATTCCTCTGGGGCAAGTGATTTAACTAGCATAGCAATCTGTCGTAATTTCTCCTGAGCGTCTGGGAGAGGAACGGGGATCGCAGGGACTTCCGGTTCTTCCGGTATTGTACCAGGAAGATCTCCTTGGGGTTCCTGCTGATGAGGAAGAGGACCCTGCAAATTCTCGTTGGTGTCGTGGGCGTTATTATCGTTATTGTCCTGTGGATCTTCAGATGTGTTATGACCGGTGGTTGTGTTACTTCTTGCTCCAATACGAGCGCATTTCCTTGGGCGAGCCATATGTCGATCGAATAATTAACCTAGCCCCACAGTGGGCGCCAACTGATTTAACCTGATTTCGTCGGGTTAATTGTATCAGTGAATATGGGATATTGGGGATTCTCAATATATATGATTTATAGGGCTCTGTTACTTTATTCATGATGGGTCAATCTCAAGGAAGAACAATTTTGTAGGAACAACAAGTAATTATCGTAACCAACGTAAAAATAACACAAACATGAAGAAAAAGCTCTCTTCTTTATTGAATAATTTTGGGTTCTGCGGTTTATGCAGAATTCAATGGTGTATTTTCCTTGTGATTCAGAGTTGTATAATACAATGATTGACTAGGTATTTATATCATACTAAACCTAGCGTTACAAGGAAATATAATCCTAATAGGACTCGGCCCAAATATCCTTCTTGAGTCCGGAGTGTAGTCTTCTTGTCGAAGAGAGCTGTATTCGGCCGGGTCGATAAGATGATGCCGAACTGTCTTGTTTGGTCGAATCGATCTTCTGTTCTTCAGTCGATCCGTACATTATAAGGGGTGCGAAATAGCCCCCATCAGTACTCCCTCACTTCTTCGAGCGTATAGATAATAGAAGCTCGTAGAAGTAGATAATTTTTTACGACTGTGTATCTTCTATGAATGGTGCCTCGTTAAAAACCTTACTTAAGAAAAAACCCTGTGGGAAAAAATCTTAAATAAGGAAAAGAGTGCTACGCATCATAGATAGTCATTTTCTCTCTCCAATTACGAATCGCCACTCGTCGTTTCGGGGAGGCTTTTGATCTTCTTCCGTTTTTGGCGGGAATGTGAATAGTTGTGACGAGTTCGAAACATCTTTTCTCTTTTCAGTATAAATAGGTGACTATTGAGTTTGTCATTTCTCCTTTATACTTGCTTATAGTTCGTAGTTATTTTCTTGCTTAGTCGTTCATCATATAAAGTTTTCCTTTTATCGACTTATATCCTCCGAGAATCCGAAAATATGGCTTCTTTAAGAAAATCTTCTTCTTCCTCTAGGGAGAATGTTGCTCTCAATAACGAGGAGGAGTTGCATTCTAATCTTTCGGGCGAACAAACTGCAGTTCCTGAATTTGTTGTTCCTGTTGAAGACACTTTTAAGGTACAAATCCTTTCCGATACAGATGTCGCTGCCCGAGCCAAAAAGGGCAAAGGTACTGCTCCTCAAATTTCTGAACCAATTGAGGACCTAGCTTGTGCTTATACGGTGGACACTTTTCCAGAGGTTGTGAATAATTACGCCAAATATTTCCCGGAGGGTTCTGAGATAATTTTCCCTTCTCCTTCTGATAGGGTTACATCTCCACCGGAAGGATGTCGAGCCTTTTACACGGCCCATTTTAATAGCGGTCTGCGTCTTCCTTTGTCTCCCCTCTTTCTTGATATTCTAAAAATATTCAGTGTGTCCTTGACACAATTAGTTCCAAACTCTGTGGCCTTCGTGGTTTGTTTTTCTGTTTTAATGATCGCGAAAGGGTTCAAACCTTCCTTTCGTAACTTTACACAACTTTTTCGGTTCAATATTTCCAGTTCTTCCAATCGTGGATATTTCTTAGCTAGTCAGAGGCCTAGTCGAGCAATCTTCGATTCCCCCGTTTCTAGCAACCCTTTTTGGAAATCTCATTTTTTCTTCGTTCGCCCCCCACCTCATCTTTGTTTGGCGGATGGTTCGACCATGCCCTTCTCGTGGGATCATGGCTCCAAATGGATTTACGGAGGTCGCCTGCCGACTGGTGAATTCATTCCTGATGATGCTCAGTTTATTGGTGAAATCCCCGCTATGCGTGCCAACAAATATCAGAGTGGTCTTCTAATTGGGGAAGCTTTCCTTCGTAAAGCGGGATTGAGTGCTCATAATTTTCCAATCAGTTCATCATCTAAATCACTTGGTAAGCATTTCACTTTAGCTTAGTGTTGTGATGATACCTTTTATATAGAGAAACTGACTTTCATCCTGTTTCTTTTTCAGCACATATGGTAGAAAATTCCCGACATTCTTCAAAGGGAAAAATGGTGTTGTCCAAATCCTCCAAATCCATCGAGAACGTCCCTATCGAGCAGAGAGCGTCTCGGAAGAGAAAGCTAGAGTTGAGTCATGACTCCGAGGAGAATGGAGAGGAATCTCCAGATTCTTCCCAAGATTCCCCTATTCGTCAAGGGATTGGATCCGGTTATCCCCCCCTTCAGCTTAGGACATCCTTAGGTATTCGTGGATGTCGCAGCTGGTCGATGCCTCATCATAACGATAATCCGGTGGAGAGAAAGAGGAGCTACTATGGTCGTTCTGGTAACGATCTCTCTTTACCTGGCGATAATCATCCAAAATCCACTTTGGTCGAAATGATTGAGGATCATTTAGAGGGAAAGAGAGCTGCTGGTTATTCTGAGAAAGATTCTCTTGTCCACGACGAGAGCGAGAACGCGGTCGATAAGGCAACTCGTGTTCTTTTATCCGGCGTTTTTACTCGTGATCTGAATAAGCTTCTTCGGAAGGATCCTCTGGAGAAATTTCAGCGAGCTTCTCTGTATGCTGAAAAGGTAACCTCTTTTTTTTTTTTTTTTTTTTTAAGTTTGCTTTATAGGATATTTTCCTTCGAAGATCATTTTATTTTGCTAACTTATTTTTTTGTTTTTACCCCTTTACTTTTTCAGACTAAAACTTGTTTAGCCTCATATGCCTATGAAACTGCTCTCTGGAAACAACAATGTGAGTTTCTGGATGAGAAATACAAAGCTTTACTCCATAAGTCCTCTGGTTCAGAGGTAGGCCCATCAACGTCTTCTTCCGTTCCGGTCGTAGAGACTAGGGCTACGAGGACTGAAGACCAGGAGATCATAAACAGGGTTCTGGAGACTTCCCATGCTCAAGAGCAAGCCGATCAAATGGCTAAAAAGTTAGAGGAGTTCCAGTTTCAGAGTACTGCTCAGATCAGCGAGTTGGAATCTCAAGTGTCAAGTCTTCAAGCCTCTTTAGAGGAGTATGAGGGGCACATTCCCCTTAGTGGACTTAGGGATCGATATGGCAGGAATCCTGATGAAAAAGTGATTCGTGAATTCCTTAATTCTCCTGTCCATATGGCGTTGGTATACCAGATGGTCGGTCCTCTCCTAGAGAGTACTTTCAAGAAGGCGGTTCATCAGTTGGTCGCTTTAGAAATGATCGAGGATCGTCGAAAGGAATATTTTAAGGCGGCACATATTCGGTTGAACCGCTATGGCGAAGTATACTCTCCTTCGGAGCTTCCAGATGTCGTATATCAAAATTTTCCTTTGGCTCACCTCGTTAAAGAGTTCGGAAACCCATTGCCGATTCCTCCTTCTGATGTTAACGATGAGCTTGATGAAAATTTTATCGATCCAGAGGAAGAGGAAGAGGTTTTTGAGCCAGCAAAAGGAGGAGACGTCGTTAGCGAGCAAACGATTCCGGAGGGCGATCAGGCTGTATGATATATTGATTCATGAAGATACCCTTCTAACCATTTATTGTAGGTTTAAATGTAATTTTACACTCTTAACCCTTTGTACGCTAAACGTTTCATATTCTGACAGTCACGTCCTTTCATCTTCGCCGTAATAATTCAGACAAGTCATTAACTTCGCCGTAATCATTATGCGTGTGTCTTTTCAAATTCTAGTGTTTATTCCATGGTCAGTTTTTCTATTTCGCGCCCTTTCCTTGGGTCTGTCGCGTCTTTTCGTATAGTATAATATAAAAGGTAAAAATTTGTCTCGCTATTTACTGCTTTGCTTATCTCTTCAACAGAATACTCTTCCTTTATTAGGTCGATAATCTTTCTCGATATTTTGAATTTACTTCTTGAATTCCGATCATGACTAATCTTTTTGGTAATACATCGAAGCGTCCTTCGCGTGAGAACGCCAGAAATTCCAGATTTAAAAAGTCCTGAACAGAAGGACCCTCGATGGAACCTCCTCGTTCGTCCTCAGTTAGTAGTTCGATGACCGATAATCCTGTCATCCCTTCCGCACCTTTCTCTGTAGTTAGTTCATCTTTTGTACAACCAAATTTTTCTTCTTCTACAGAAGTAGGAAATAGGCCTTCCCCTGGTCGGGTAGCTTTTGGAGATTCGTCCAGCGTGGAGCAGTTTTTCGATATACCTGTTTCTTCAGGTGTTTCTTCTTTTGAGTATGGATTTCATGGGGGGGATTTTGTCAATACCCTTCCTTTTTCTACCTCTGCCGCCCCGGTCGTCAGCGGAGGCCAAACTGAAGAAGGCTCCTTCGTAAATCCCTCCTCAACACAGCCTATTTCTCAAGATTTTCCTGATTACTTGTTTCATGATACTACTGTGATGAGTACTTCCTTTGAATCTGGCGGGCCTTCTGGAGGTCGAAGCGAGTCAAGGTCTGGTCGCCGGACTGTTATTTCTGCTTCGGGGAAGGAAACCTCGGTTAGTCCTAACGAGAGGGAATCTCCTCGTCCGTTAGACGATCGTTGCATCCTTGAGCAGGTTAAGGATATTATGCTGTCGACGACTCCGCGCTCCGACGGTGTTTCTCTTGCTAGTGAGCTGCCGGGCTCTGTTGAGCCCGACGCTTTGTCCTGGGATTTAGGTTTGAGCACTATTCTGCCTGGAGAGTTGAAGAAGCTTGAGGGTACTTCCAATGTACGCCTTGTTCAGTCGCTAGTGAAGATGTGCGAACAGGTGGACAAATCTTTCATTATTTTTTTATTTTGACTGCGTCGTTATGTGGAGGTTTTTCTCATTCTTTTCCTTTTCTAGGCCAAATATTTTGCACTCCAGCTGGGCGTGCAAAATGACGATCTGTGGAATGGTAAAGAAGCTTACCAACGTCGTTTGGAGTCGGAGTCGGCGAAGGTCGCAGGGCAGACTCTCCAGCTGCAGCTCGTCAATGATGATTTGAAAAAATTGCAAGAAGAAAAGTCTGTCTGGGAGAAAGAGAAAAGTTACTTGGTTCAGGCTGCTGCCCTAGCAGAGGAGTCTCGACGGCGGTCCTATGAGGAAGGTTATGACGCCGGTTATCTTAAGCGTCAAGAGGAGTTGATGGCGTTTGCTGGTAACTTGACTCCTCGGAGGACTGTTTCTGCTAGTCGGCCTGTTGATAACAACCCTTCTCAGTGATTTTGTTCGACCTGGCAGGCCTAGGACTGTCTCTTTTTTTTTTCTTTTTTTTTTTATTAGTGCCCAACTTTTTGTGTAGTTGCTTGGGCTGAATTTTTTGTATTGGGAGAACGACTAAATTGGAAACTATGATCTTTTGCAGGTAGATTCTTGCCTTGATCAATTTTATTCTGTAGATATATTTTGTTATGCACATTTTGCTGTTTATGCAGAAATATAACATCATGAAATAATCAGCATAGATTAGCATACTTATCTGATATTGATCTTTGCGGAGAATATTCAGAATAGAGAAAATGTAGCTTAATCTTGCTCGGTCAGTGTTTAAGTAACTGAATGATGTAATGTTTGCCCTGGAAATCAAATATTTTGTTGATCAACCCAGTATAGTCCCTTGGGTTATATCCAAAATCACGTTGTACATCAAAATGTAGATAGTAGGTCATTCGTATCGATAATCGATTGAATAGCTGTCAAGGAACGCTCAGCATCTTGGTCGATGTTCAATCCATGCCTTGTAAATTTGTCTTTTTGTGATGTATATCTTATATAAGGAGGCTATTTATTCCTCCTGTTGAATTCTGCTTTCCTTATCATAGTACCAAGTTTATAGAGAAGATATCACTCAAGGTATCTTCCTAAAATCTATGTTTCACTGTACCAAATGTGAGTTCCATATTCCTCAAATAAAGCAATCAGTATATCCATATATCATTTCTTTGATATGGGAGGAATTGGAAAATGTAGAAGTCTTGGCCAGATCTGACCTGTTTAGACCTCCTTCAGCAATTATTTGGTATATTAGGCAGTGACTCTCCTGTAGTCTCGAATAATGACGACTATTCTCCTGATTTCCAGGTCTGATTTCTTGGACTCCAAAGGAGTTTTTGTATGGCTAAGTTAATGGCTCTCCACATGACGTATAAGGCAGTGACGACCCTTGTATGGTGGAGGGTTTGGTCTTTTATCTCTAGACGATCAAGTATCCTTTTTACAACGGTTTTAGACTTGTATGCCCTCATTGTGGATCCTAGGTTTTCAAGCGATCGACTATCATATATGATTGTGCAGGCCTTTCTGGTCCGGAGCACCTTTAGGTCCGCTTGGATTATTTCGCTGATCGCTTCGATCTACGGCTTATTTTGTTGAGTCGATTAGATAGTGCCGTTCCATCTTACTTGCATTAATTATAGGAAGTCAGACAGTCGCATTTCCGTCCCTTGATCAAATACTTTTTCAGCCGTTGGATTGCTTAGGTCTATCCCTATAAATAGGGAAGTGATTTGCATACTTCATTTGCAATTTCTCAAAAAGGATGGAGATCTCAGTTTCCTTGGATTTTATTTTACCTTCAGATCCCATAATATTCAAAAAGTCGCATTATCGCGATTCATAATGTCAGAGTGGCTTAAATTTCCTCTGCCTTGTACTAATAGGTCCCATTAATATCCTACCTTGTACTAACGGGTCCCACGTAGCCTCCACTTTATTCTTCATGGGTTTGAGGTCCGTGGTTTCCGTTTGCACAAGGTGGGTTCATACTTACCGGGCACCGCCGCACTTCAAAGTTACCTCCGGATTGATAGATCGGCGGGGTGTGCTGGTAAGTTTTCACTTTTGCGACGGCCCCGAAGAGATGCTGCTTTAGAGTAAAAATCAACCCCCTAAAGTAGAAGCAGTATCTTGTTGTGGGTGAATGAGTATTGCCGGTTATCTGGCTGGTAATGCTCATTTCGTCTGGAAGAACAGTTGATCTTCAGAGCCTGGCCATCGAACTAAAGAAGTCGACCATCCTGAGCAGCATGCTTCTTAGGTGGTCGATCATAATCGTCGAGGTACTAGGGAGGAGATTAGTTTTTCCGTGGACATTGTCGTGAAGATCGCTGACCTATAGGATCATTTCATCTAAACCATTGTAACGATATGTAGACCTCTGTAATTTAGGACTTTTGTATGTAATTGATTTTATTAATAAAATATTATTTCTGTCCCTTGCATTCTCCTTGTTGTTTATTTGGTCATAATTTTATTTATGAGGAGCATTTTCCGAGCAGATGGATTCATACTCAATTCATATTCAAGATTTAGGTGTATTAGCAGATCTTTTAGATCGTTAGGAATAGATCGATGAGTGTTTATTGAGTAGATCAATGTATACTCAACTCTTATTTATTTAGACTTAGGTTTTTATACCAAAAGCCTTTTATATCGTTGAAAACAGATCGAGGAGTGTTTATTGAGCGGATCAATGTATACTCGACTCTTCTTTGTCTAGACTTAGGTTTTTAACCCATAAGCCTTATTAATCGTTAAAAATAATCGAGGAGTGTTTATTGAGCGGATCAATGTATACTCAACTCTTTTTTATTAGACTCAGGTTTTTAATACCAAAAGCTTATTTATCGTTGAAAATAATCGAGGAGTGTTTATTGAGCGGATCAATGTATACTCAACTCTTATTTATTTAGACTTAGGTTTTTATACCAAAAGCCTTTTATATTGTTGAAAACAGATCGAGGAGTGTTTATTGAGCGGATCAATGTATACTCGACTCTTCTTTGTCTAGACTTAGGTTTTTAACCCATAAGCCTTATTTATCGTTAAAAATAATCGAGGAGTGTTTATTGAGCGGATCAATGTATACTCAACTCTTTTTTATTAGACTCAGGTTTTTAATACCAAAAGCCTTATTAATCGTTAAAAATAATCGAGGAGTGTTTATTGAGCGGATCAATGTATACTCAACTCTTTTTTATTAGACTCAGGTTTTTAATACCAAAAGCCTATTTATCGTTGAAAATAATCGAGGAGTGTTTATTGAGCGGATCAATGTATACTCAACTCTTTTTTATCAGACTTAGGTTTTTAATACCAAAAGCCTTTTAATCGTCATAAGTAGATCGAGGAGTATTTATTGAGCGGATCAATGTATACTCGACTCGTTGTTTATTTGGACTTAGGTTTTAATACCAAAGGTCTTTTGATCGTTGAAACATTGACTGAGGAGTTTTTATTGAGCGGATCAATGTATACTCGACTCGTTTCTATGGTTGGGTCGAGGAGTGTTTATTGAGCGGATCAATGTATACCTAACTCCTTTTGTCCCGATCTCAACCAATATGATAATAGAATTTCCAAGGAGTGTTTACTGAAACAATCGATTTATACTCAATCTTGACTTAATATTTAAAATTGTTAAAATCTTTAATAATTGAACTGTAGGCTAAGGCCTTTGTTACAAAGATTAAAACTTAATAAAATAAAATAAAGCGGCATAATCTGCTAAAATTTATTTACCATAGTATTTCCTAAGGTTGACTGCATTCCAGGTTCTTGGTAAGGCTGTTCCATCCAAGTATGCAATTTTGTATGAGCCTTTCTTTCCTACGCCAATGACAACGTAAGGTCCATCCCAATTTTGTTGTAATTTTCCCACATGCTTGGATACTTCTACCTTTTTCAAGACCAGGTCTCCTTCTTTGAAGGTTCGGATGCGTACCTTTTGATTGTACGCCTTTTCCATATTTGCTTTAGTGACTTGCAAACGTACAGCGGCTTTTTCTCTTAAAGCTTCTGTTAAATCGATATCATTTTCTCTCGTCTTTTCATTTTCCTGATCATCGTACATATCAATTCTTGGTGTTGGAATTAGAGTTTCAACAGGAATAACAGCTTTCGAACCATATACCAAGCTAAATGGGGTTTCCCCGGTTGAGCTCCTGACTGTGGTTCGATTAGCCCAAAATACTCCTGGGAGTTCATCGAGCCATTTTCCTTTGGCCGCTCCTAATCTTTTTTCCAAGGATTTTATTATTTCTCGGTTTGCTACTTCAGTCTGTCCGTTCGCTCTTGGATGTCCGACTGAAGTAAAATTTTGCTGAATCCCTAGTTTTGAACACCATTCTATTACCTGTTTTCCCGCAAATTGGGTTCCATTATCAGAAATTAGAATCCTCGGGATGCCAAATCAACATACTATGAATTTCCATAGGAAATTGATCACTTGGAATTGAGTTATTCGTGCAAGGGCGATGCATTCTATCCATTTGCTGAAGTATTCAACAGCGACCAGGACATAAGCTTTCTTGGATCTAGCCGCTGGGAACGGTCCCACAATGTCCATTCCACATTGATCGAAAGGCCAACATACCGGTATCGGGTGCATGTTTTCTGCTGGTCGATGACAGATATTAGCATGGACTTGGCAGTGATGACATTTTTGGACATATTGAGCGGCATCATTGTTGATGGTAGGCCAATAATAACCTGTTCGGAGGCATTTTAAAGCCAATGCTCTTGCTCCACTGTGATTCCCTGCGTCTCCTTCATGTACCTCTCGTAGAATATCCATGGTTTGTGATTCAGAGACGCATTTCAGAAGAATTTCTGATACTGATATGCGGTAGAGTTTTTCTTCTACCAATGTATACTTTGGAGCCCAATATTTTATTTTCCGAGCTTCATTTTGGTCAAGCGGCAATTTTCCTTCTCGAAGATAGTCTATCATTGGAGTCATCCAGTTTTCTTCTGCTTCTTCGATTTCCATTATATCGACCGCCGGTCATCGATGTCGATGGCCGGTGTATTAGAGATTAACCAATTGATCACTCTTTCGGTTTTTTCGTCATGGGCTCCTGTGAACCTAGATACTTGATCGGCCCATTTATTTTCCGAACGTGGAATGTTCTGTATACCGAAGCTTTCGAATTTTTCAGCTAGTGTTTTCACTTTGGCAAGGTATTTAACCATATTAAATTCCTTAGCCTCGTATAGGCCTTCTATTTGTCTTTGCACTAACTCTGAATCGGTTAATACTTTAAGGCTTTTAATGTTGGCCTTGATCGCCATTTCCATTCCTGCGATTAACGCTTCATATTCTGCTTCATTGTTTGTTACGACGAAGTCCAATGTTATCGCATAATTTAAATCCTCTTTATTCGGTCCGGTGAAGTTGATTCCGGCGCCTCCTCCTTCTCGGCACGAAGCACCGTCAACATGCATTAACCAAGTTTGATCTTCTATGATCAAGATATTGTCGTTGAGGCTGTTTGATAGTTCGGTTGCCTGTGTCGGAGTTTCCAGTAGGAAATCAGCTAACACTTGGGCTTTAATCGCAATTCTCGGTTTGTAGTCGATTTTGAATTGACCGAGTTCGATTGCCCATTTGATTAGTCTTCCGGAAGCTTCCGGCTTTGCTAAGACTTGTCTTAGTGGTTGGTTTGTTAAAACTACGATTTTGAAGGTCAAAAAGTAAGGTCGAAGTTTTCGTGCTGCCACTACTAAGGCCAAAGCGAATTTCTCAATTTCCAAGTAATTATTCTCCGCCCCTTGCAGTAATTTGCTTAAATAATAGACAGGCTTATGTTCTGAACCTTCTATTTTGACCAGCACTGAACTAACGGCCGCATCGGAGATCGAGATGTAGATATACAACGGTTCCCCTTCCGTTGGTTTGGCCAACAATGGGGATGTTGTCAAATATTTTTTGAGCTGGTCGAAGGCCCGATCGCATTCTTCGGTCCAAACAAAGTTTTTTGCTTTTCGAAGCGTTTGGAAGAAAGGCAAACTTCTGTCTGCTGATTTTGATATGAATCTGTTCAACGCTACGATTTTGCCTACCAAGCTCTGTACTTGGGAGATCGTTTTTGGAGGCTTCATTTCAGTTATTGCTCGAATTTTGTCTGGGTTGGCCTCAATTCCACGTTGATGTACCAGATATCCCAAAAACTTTCCAGATTTAACCCTGAAAGTGCATTTGGCAGGGTTTAGTTTCATGCGGTATTTTCTCAATATTCGGAAACATCGATCGAGATGTTTTACGTGATCCGCCTCGTTCATGCTTTTGACTGACATGTCGTCTACGTAGACTTCCATTATTTCTCCGATTAACTCTTTGAACATTAGGTTTACTAACCTTTGGTAAGTAGCCCCGGCATTCCTCAAGCCGAACGGCATTACTATAAAGCAATATACTCCCTGCTCGGTTATGAACGCAGTTTTCTCTTGGTCCCGCTCATCCATGTATATTTGATAAAACCCTTGAAAGGCATCCATCATGCTGAAGATCGCGAAGCCAGCGGTTGAGTCAACTAATAAGTCGATCCTTGGGAGGGGATTTGGATCACGCGGGCATAATTTGTTAAGGTCGGTAAAATCGTTACACATTCTCCACTTGTTATCCTTTTTATCCCCTTTTGCTACTAGAACGACATTACATAGCCATTCTGAGAAGTGTATTTCTCGAATTTGTTTTGCTTTAAGTAGCCTTTCTACTTCTGCTTTGATGATTTTATCTTTTACTGACCCGTGATTTCTCTTCTTTTGTCTAGCGGGTTTTGCCGTGGGATCAAATTTTAGCGAATGCTTGATTACTCGAGGATCAATTCCTTCAATGTCATTCGCACTCCAAGCGAAGACATCAACATTATCTCTGAGAAAGTCAATCAACATTACTTCCCCTTCCTTGCTTAACTCAGTACCTATTCTTGTTGTTTTCGACGAGTCCCCTTGCACTAGAATTACATCCTTATGTTCCGGTGGCTTCAAAGCTAAATCAACCGGCTCTTTTCCCTTTTTATCTATTTGATCAGTGCTAGGGATTTCAACCTCGTTTCTAATGACATCGTCTACGAGCTTTCTTTTGCTCGGGGTAATTGATTCATGGTGGTTTTTCAAAGTTAATGAGGTGCTGTAGCAATCCCATGCCATACAGTGGTCATTCATTATTTCCCCTATACCTCTATCGGTCGGAAATTTTATCTTCTGGTGATAAGTAGAGACAACAGCTCGGAATAGGTTGAGGGCTGGTCGCCCTAGAATTGCGTTATAAGCGAAAGGTGTTTCTACCACTAGAAATTTTACTAGCTTTACTGTCCGGTACGGTTTCCTCCCGAGTGATACACTTAAGGTTATTGTTCCGCTGGCGACGATTTCGGATCCTCCAAACCCTACTAACGGCGTAGCTACTTTTTCTAGGTTTATCTGTCCCAAGTTCATCTTGGCTAAAACCTCCCGGGAGATGATATTCGCCGAGCTCCCATTATCGATTAGGATCCTTTTGACGTTGTAATTTGCTATTTCTAGCGACACCACCATCGGGAAATCGGGGTTATCCTCTTTTGTGTCCCAAACAATATTTTTGGGTACTTCACCCTCGTTAAAGCTGATCAGCTGGTTGTTTGTTGATTTGCTTTCTAGAGTCCATATTTCTTTTGGGTATTTTAAGCTTCCAATTATGGATCTAGCGGTCCTTCGTCGAGCGTTACGACTATCCCCGCCTGCGGGTCCTCCGGAAATTGTATGGATGGAACCATTGATCTGGTCATGGTTCAACTCCTGTGCAGGACCGTGCTCGGGTGACCTTCGACGGGAACTCCTTCTTTGATTATTATTCCGAGGGCTTCTACTTCTTCCCCTCTTGCGGTTATCTCGCTCTAAATAGTCGTCTAGCTTTCCCTGTTCGATTAGTTTTTCAATTTATTTTTTAAGGTGAAAACAATTTTCTGTTCGATGTCCATGTGTCCGATGGTACTTGCAGTATAACTCATAGTTTCGTGATTCTGGTCTGGGCTGAGCGATTTTCTTTGCTTCCGGGATCCAATTATTCCTTTCTAGTACTTCTAATATCTCTTATATCGGAACAATTAGCCTCGGGTGTTCTACTTGATTAACCCTGCCTCTGATTGCTAGTTCGGGGTTTCTTGGTCTTTGATAGAAATTAGGTTGTCTGTCTTGGTCGGTTTTATTGTATTCCAACCGCTGGAAAACGTTACCTTTTCTAAAAGATCGTTCATAATCTATGGATCTTTGGGCAGGAAACCTATCTTGCCGTTTGGAGCCTGAGGCTGTGACTTTATTTTTGTTCTTATCTTTAAAGGAATTCATCTCTTCTTAGGTCATATATTTAGATGCCAAGCTCATGATGTCGGCGAACGTTCTTGGTTGTTTTCGGCTGAGGGCATTTCCGAACTGCCTATTCTTCGTGAGGTCGAAGAGAATAGAGATTATGTAATCGATATTTGGGGAATCGATTTTAAGTAATTCTACGTTAAACCTTGCCAACCAGTTTCTTAAGGATTCTCCCTCTTGTTGGTGGATAGTTCCTAAGTAGCTCATCGGAAGTTTTTGCCTCTTCTGACTGGCAAACTGCTGTGTCAATTTGTTGCATAATTCCCGAACTGAATATGGAGTTGGCAGGTTGCTTGGCGAACCAGTCCAAAGCGAGTCCTTCAAATGTGGTCACCATTAATTTGGCGGTGAATTCCGCCGAGTGAGAGTATAAGTTCATTATGTTCGTGAAGCTAAAAATATAGTCATCTGGATCAGTGGTTCCGTCGTATCGGGGTAGTCTACCCGGGACCTGTCCGATTGACTGTGCCTCTTTTATTTCTATGCAGAAGGGAGAACAGGCCGCAAGGCTCTCCTGGAGTTCCGTGGTTCGGGCCCACGGGTTTTGAACAGATCGTAGGCGTTGTTCGAGTCGTTCTTGTACCATCCTTTCGATTTCTCTTTCCGAGAATCGCGTTGTTCGTGGTCGATCTGGGATTGCATCATCTATGTCATCCTCGATAGGGATTATTGTACGTTCCTTGGACCCGCTGCGTCCCGGCTGTGGTTTTCTTTGTCCTGGTTTCCTTCGGGGATGGTTATCGGAGGGTTTTGAATTGCCCTGCGGCGGGCTGTGTAGCGAGCGCCGCTCGCTTGCCGGGCTGTCAGCTTGTTGAGAGATTTGATCGTTTTGCCTCGGCATTCTTTGAGCGGGATTTGCCCTAGCAGTTCTAACGTTTCGAGGAACTCGTTCAAGTACTAGTAATTCCTCTGGGGCAAGTGATTTAACGAGCATAGCAATCTGTCGTAATTTCTCCTGAGCGTCTGGGAGAGGAACGGGGAACGCAGGGACTTTCGGTTCTTCCGGTATTGTACCAGGAAGATCTCCTTGGGGTTCCTGCTGATGAGGAAGAGGACCCTGCAAATTCTTGTTGGTGTCGTGGACCTTATTATCGTTATTGTCCTGTGGATCTTCAGATGTGTTATGACCGGTGGTTGTGTTACTTCTTGCTCCAATACGAGCGCATTTCCTTGGGCGAGCCATATGTCGATCGAATAATTAACCTAGCCCCACGGTGGGCGCCAACTGATTTAACCTGATTTCGTCGGGTTAATTGTATCAGTGAATATGGGATATTGGGGATTCTCAATATATATGATTTATAGGGCTCTGTTACTTTATTCATGATGGGTCAATCTCAAGGAAGAACAATTTTGTAGGAACAACAAGTAATTATCGTAACCAACGTAAAAATAACACAAACATGAAGAAAAAGCTCTCTTCTTTATTGAATAATTTTGGGTTCTGCGGTTTATGCAGAATTCAATGGTGTATTTGCCTTGTGATTCAGAGTTGTATAATACAATGATTGACTAGGTATTTATATCATACTAAACCTAGCGTTACAAGGAAATATAATCCTAATAGGACTCGGCCCAAATATCCTTCTTGAGTCCGGAGTGTAGTCTTCTTGTCGAAGAGAGCTGTATTCGGCCGGGTCGATAAGATGATCCCGAACTGTCTTGTTTGGTCGAATCGATCTTCTGTTCTTCAGTCGATCCGTACATTATAAGGGGTGCGAAATAGCCCCCATCAACATGGCACTTATAAAAGGTAAGGTTCACGAATATCAATTCACCTGAAGTTGGGCCTCATGGGCTTGTGGCTAGACATCGACCATGAGGTGTGGGTACTCCTGAATTAATGAGAAATTAATTATGGAGTGGTCAATTAAAAGTTTTTAATTGATCGGAGCAATTGATTGCTTATTGCTCATTAATTAAATCATGAAAGTCGTAGGCCTGCTGCCAATTGATGGTGAATCTAGAAGGTCACACACAATACAGTTGGACAGTGACAGTCGTAAAAAGAAACATTTGAATTAAAGAAGTTAAATCAATAAATGAATTAAAGTGTTAATTCAATGAGAAGAATAATTAATTAGAATGATCTATTTAATTAAAAGTGAATTAAAGTGTTAAGTCAAAGTGGAGAGTTGTTAATTAGAAGTGTCTAATTAATTAATCAATTGGAATTTCTAATTGATTAAGTTATCAATTAAAGTGTTAATTGTAAAGGTTGATTAATTAGTAGTGGACTAATTAATTCAACAAGATGGGCCGATTTCAAGCTAAAGGATATTGACTGATTAATAGTTGATTAATTAATTAATAAGCATATGGGCCGATTTTGTCAAGGGAATGTTAATTAATTAATCTTGGATTAATTAATTGAACATGGCCGATCTTTATTAAAGAAATTAGTCTTGGATTAATTTCCTTATTGGCCAATTTTATGATAGGGGAAATTTGGGAGAGGCTTTATCTTGTGTAACAAGGGAAGAGATATAGCATATCTTATTTCCTTATCTGATAAGGAAAGATGTGCTCATATATCTAGAATGAGTCTTCTAAATATATAAGATATATCATAATATCTAACTAACTAACCAAGTAACAAGAAAAAAACCCTAACACAAGAAAATCAAAGTGGCCGAAAATTTCAGCCCTTCTTGCCCCCTTCCCTGTTCGACAAACCCTGTGAAAAATTGCCCCTCCCCTTTGTTCTCGAAGTCTCTTAACTGGATCTAGATCCAGTTCATGAAAAAGACAACTCTTTATTCCTAGTTCTAAGCCTGAGGTTTAAAGAAGTCATTCAATCCATCTGGTGTAGACTATCTCTAGAGGCACAACATTTGGGGTGCTCTAGTGAACTTTTGAAGACCGGAGAAAAACCACCACCTTGCCTGTGGTGAGGTAATTTCCTAAATTACCTATTATTTATGCTTTTGAATTATGATTCAATCCCTATTTTTCGTATGAGTTAGATAACCGTAATCCTGGGCTCACGGGTTTTATGCGTGTATGAAAATTATTAAATATTCCGCACGTTGTTTTGACAATCGTACACCGTAAAAATCCAACATGTTCAACGTACACTTCTTCTTGCAGTTCTCTATTGAGAAAAGCATATTTCACGTCCATCTGATAGATAATGAAGTTTTTGTGAGCAGCATAGGCGAGAAACAGTCTGATTTCTTCAAGTCTTGCCACTGGTGCAAATGTTTCAACAAAGTCATGCCTTCTTCCTGGCAGTCTCCCTTGGCCACTAGCTTACTTTGTTTCTGGTGACAATACCATCTTCATTCATCTTATTTCTGAAAACTCACTTAGTGCTAATTACTCTTTGATGACTAGGTCTAGGTACTAAGTACCAGACTTCATTTCTTTCAAATTAATTCAGCTCTTCTTGCATTGTTTCAATCCAGTGAGAATCACTAAGAGCTTCTTCAACTTGTTTAGCCTCGATTTGGGAAAGAAAGCTGACAAATATAGCATCATTTGCAGCAGCTCGTCTAGTTTTTACTCTATCCAAAGGATCACCAATCAGTAATTCTGGTGGGTGATTCTTGAGCCATCTGAGATCAGATTGCAAATTAGGATGTTGTCCTCTTGATTGATTTTTCAACACTACTGTTGGAGTTCCAATAGTAGTCTGTTGAAAATTTGTAGTTTGTTGAACAGTCTTTGGTCTGTCAGCTGGTGATAACTCTTCTGTTAGACACTCAGCAGGCTGATTTTGCACAGCACTTGAGCCAGCAGCTGAGTTGAGATCAGGTAGTATGAATGGAACATATTCTTCTTTTCTCCCAGTACTCAATTTCTGAAAACCAGTGGACAGTTCTTGATTTGTGGATTGATTCTTTTCAGTAGATTGGTTTGGTTCATCAAATACTACATGAGTAGATTCTTCTACTAGTAAAGTTCTTTTGTTAAAGACTCTATATGTTTTACTAACAGTAGAGTAACGAACAAAGACGGCTTCATCAGCCTTTTCTGCAAAAGCAGTAAGGTGATTTTTCCCATTATTTAACACGAAGCATTTACAACCGAAAATTCTAAGGTAATGAATATTTGGCTTCCTGTGGTTCCAAACTTCATATGGCGTCTTGTTCTGATTTTTGTTGATCATGCATCTGTTCTGGGTGAAGCAGGCTGTATTTTGCTTCAGCATTATTGTTCTGGTAGCTTCTTTCAGTGTTCTGTTTCTCCTTTTAGCAACTCCGTTTTGTTGAGGGGTTCTGGCAGCAGAGTACTCATGGCTTATTTCAATACTCTTCAACAGTTGAGTTTGTAAACTCAGTTCCTCTATCTGATCCGATCTTCAAGATCTTCATATTCTTTTCATTTTGGATCAGTTCCATCACATTAGTAAGATGCTCCTTGGTTTCACTTTTCTTTTTCATAAAAATCACCTATGTGTATCTTGAATAGTCGTCCACAACAGCTAGGCAGTATTTCTTTCCACCATTGCTGATTAGATCAATGGGTCCAAATAAGTCCATATGTAACTCCAAAATCCTTGTAGAGGATTTGTGCTTCTTGCTTTTGAATGATGACTTGATTTGTTTACCCTTCTGACATGCGTCACAGAGCTTATCTTTTCTCATGACTGTTTTAGGAATTCCTTCTACCAAATCGTTCTTGATTAATCTGTTAATGGTCTTGAAATTCAAGTGATTCATTCTTTTGTACCATAGCCAACTAATCTCACTTGGTGTAGAGGTCACCAAACAGATATTTGAAATACTGTCAACAGAATTTCAGTCAACTACATAGATATTCCCTTGTCGTCTTTCAGATAAGACGACCTTCTTTGTTCCGATTTGTTCAACGTAGCATTTATCTAATGAGAAGATAACCGAGAAACATTTGTCACAAAATTGACTTATGCTCAGCAGATTGTATTTGAGGCCTTTAACATAAGAGACGTCAGTTATCTCAATGTTGCCTTTGTTTAGTTGTCCGCATGCCACAATCTTGCCTTCTTTGCTGTCTCCAAATGTAACGTTTGGACCGTCCACAACAGCAGCATCTGTCAGTTCATGTATGTTTCCACACATGTGTCTTGAACATCCACTGTCCAAGTACCATTTCTTTTCTACTTTACTCCTACTCCTAATCCTATCCTTCAAAAAAAAAAAAATTGTTTTAGGTACCCTTTTAAGGAGAGGGTCCTAGTTTCACCTTTGATAACCCAAGATGTTGAAGTCTTAGGCTTCTTAGGCTTTTGAGTTTTAACAGGAGCATGAATAGTTTTTTCATCATCATATTCAGTAGATGTGTTATGTTGATAATCAGAATGATGTGGATAATATTCATACGCAGAATAAGGTGCATGATATGCAGAATATGCATGCATTGGGTAAGCAGGGTAAGGCGTGTAGTAAGCTAAAAATTGAGGTGCATGATATACAGGTGGATATGCAGTAGGTTGTACATAATATGATATCTCAATTCCATACCGATTCTTCTTATTCTCATGCTTCTTTGGTTTACTCTTTACTTGCTCATTAACAGACGACTTAGCTTTTCCACTAGTCTGATTGGTTTTACTCTTATCAGCAGTTTTCTCATGAATACGCTGATTGGTTTTACCAGTCTGTTTTTCGATTTTAGGCTCTTTGCTCATTTTAGCCTTAGGAGCTTTCTTCTCCTTTAATTCTTTCTCAGGTGAAGCAGGTTTAACAGTCTGAACATACAGTATGACCTTACTATTGTCAGCTGATATGAGTATGCAATGATGCAACAAATGACTTGTCATGAGACTTTATAAGTTTCTCATGTTCCATGATTTTACCCTTATATACTTCACATTCAGCTTTCAGATATTCATTCTCTTGCTCAAGCATTTTGTATTCAGTTGATTCTCTTGGTCTTTCAACCTTAAGTTTCAGTGAACTGTTTTGCTCTCTTAGCAATATTATATCTTCCTTAAGCTAGGCAAATGCATCAACAATACTCGTATTGTTAACAATCATTTGCTCGAATGAATTGAATAATTCATTATCAATGGGAGTTACCTCATCCTCAGAATCATCTGATTCTTTGGCCATCAGACAGAGAAGTGCAGGGTTCTCATCTTCAGTAGATTCTTCTTCTGAAGTGTCTGAGTCTGTGTCAGACGAGTAGATAGCAGCAAGCTTTTCTGCTTCAGCTATTACTACCTTGCATTTCTGATGTTTTCTCTCCCTTCTTAATTTCTTTTTTTCCTCAGTGTATTTTTCAGCTTTAGGATAGGGGCAATCTCTGATGAAATGTCCTAATTTCTTGCAATTGTAGCACATTAGCTTGGACTTATAATCGTCCTTACTATCATGAGGAGCAGAAATAAGATTAAAAGTTGAAGCATTGTTGTATTTGTTCTTCATTTTCCTTTTGTAGAACTTCCTGAAATTGTTAATCAATAATGCAACGTCTCCAGCAGTTTACTCCTTTTTATTGAGTAGTGTGGCTTCATCAGATGAGTCCACATCTTTGCTTTTGTTTGCTGACCTTCTTGGATTTTCAGCAGCAACTAGTGCAGCTGTGGGGCCTGAAGTTAAGATTTCCTCAATACCCATTCTTGGCAAATTATACTCATATGCCTTGAGTACGAAAAGCAGCTCTGTAAGAGAGACCTTCCCCAAATCTCTTGATTCTTCCATTGATGTTACCTTCATGTTAAATTTTGGGGGCAATGCTTTCAGTACTCTGACAGTAATTTCTTTGTCAGTGAAGGTCTTTTCCAGCTTTAGAACTTCATTCAGTGTTCTGGTAAACCTTGTATCCATTTGATCAATGGTTTCCGCAGACTTCATTTGAAGTTATCCAACTTTTCTAGGGCAACACTTAGCTGGTGCTCCTTTATGGCATCGTTTCCTTCACTTATGTCACAAATTTTATCCCACATTTCTTTTGCAGTTTTGCAATATTTGACTTTGTCAAACCGATCATTATCCAGGGCCTTAGTCATGATGAGACGGCCAACCTTATCCAGATTGAACAGCTTGACTCCCTCAGCCATCATCTCTTCAAGTTCTTTATTCACCACAATATCAACTTCATCAACCTTTATTTCTTGGTGATTTTGAATGGACCTTTAGTGATACATGTAAACATGCTGTATTATATGCCGCAAGAAATATTTCCATTCTAATCTTCCAGTCTTCGAAACTCATACCGCCAATGTGGGGAACATGGCTGATACAGTCCATTTTCAAAAAGTTTTTATTTTTTAAAAACGTACTCTTTTGAAAATTTTAAACCCTTTGAAAAACACTCGGATCAAGCTCCATGATCAGACGATTGATTCTAATGAACCACCCGCTCTGATACCACTCGTTGGTCCCAAGGTCAGTTGAGGCCTTGAGGGGGGGGGGGGGAGTGAATAGACCTCTGAAAATTTTACAACTTTAAAATTTAAACTCAACTTTCCAAATGAGCAGACTAAGCTGATCAAGTTAGGAGAAGTTACTAGGCTATTCGCGCGCACAGTTTTGAGCAGCAGAGTAGACCACTTCAATTGATTCACTTAGCTGATTTTAATTAAATCAAAGTTCCAAGATGAGTTATTTGCAGCAGATTTGTAGAATGTTTTTCACAAGCAGTCAAAACTTGGTTTGAAAGCTTTATCCCCAATTTTACAAAATTCCTTTAAAAACAGTTTTAACAAAAGTATGCTTCTTTTGAAATATGCAAGAAAAGAATGCAGAATGTAAAACATCGATATTTTTATAGTGGTTATATGGATTTAAAATCATTTAATCCACTCTTCCAAGTCACATAGATCTTGGGATATACTATAATCACAAAGATTACAATATACTCTGCTTACACCGAACAACAAATGAACTGGCCGTAAGTTCACAATAGGAGATCACAAAGAAAACCTATCATCCGAAATAATATCACTCACACAGATGGATATCTACTCCTCACAATACTTTTCTTTTATAAGAATCACTCAGATTTCTTCTTTCTTCGACGTCTGCTTTGTCAACAAATGACTAAGCTAATGGGTTAGCTGTTCTTGAGTTCTTTTGAGACATAGAAAGATTTTGCTTCTGAATGCTCTCAAAAGTTGGTTGTCTCGTATTGTGTCATATCTGAATTCTTCGAACAAGCTTTCTTTTATACTTGAGATTAGAAATATGTCCGTTGAAGAGAATATAAGTCTTTATCTCGAGCATTGGTCCCTATCTCTCAGGAACGGCTACCTGCAACTGTGTACTGTCATATCTACTGTACTTCTATGTCAGTCGCATTAAATGCACTCCGCTGATACGAGGTTCCTCTTCAATCATTTGTCATAAATACCCTTCCTCTTCAGCATTTATTTCTCTGAATACATTTATAACCGTTGAGGTGACTTGCCTGATCATATCCACTCAGCTATCCGAAGTCTCTCGTCTGATGAACACTCGGCTGATCCCAAACTGAACAAATTTGTTGAGTCGGCTGAATCTCACCAATCTGATTTCCTTCTACAACAATAGATCAGTTGTCTCATCGACCATAAGTCTTGACCCTTCTGATTTGTCTTTTATATTTGATCAAAACTTCTTTCCAAGGGATGTACTAAGCTTCAATTACTTAGCTGATCTTGATGTTTTGGAAATCATCAAAACCTCCCTTCAATATTTGTCTTCGTCTTCATCTTCATCTTTATCAAACATGTACAAATACACTTCTATTATTTAATTTAATAAAATGATCAAAATGCATGTGATCGTGTTTTAGATCTAGGTAACTAAATTGTGGGTCGAAGGCTGTTGCGTTGTCATGCCCCAGCACTTTGCCCGACAGAGGGGACCGAGCAGGCAAGGTATATGATCGAGCCAAAGGCTGAAAGGGACAATACGGGACTGCTGGCAAGGCGAGTGACCTAGCCGGGTGCACATCTTATCACCCTGGGCATGGCCCAGGCAAGTTGGGACACTATCACGGGCGACATCAAGGCACGTGGGCAAGAGAAGGCCGTCGGGTAGCACATGAATGGCCCTAGATATTTTGAAGTCCCAAACAAGGGTTTGGAGGTTCCGGAAAATCCTAGAAGATTCCACACAAGTCCAGGACGTTCAAGAAGACTCCGGGAGAGTACACACAACTCCGGAGGGGTCCGGAAGGCACCGGGGATGCCGGATTGGACCGAAAGAGCCTACACAAGTGTAGAACAAGCCGGAAGGGTCTAGAACCTTGTGGAAGGCTCATGAAGCAAGTAGAAGTCCCTTGTGCATATATAGTAGGGCTTTCTAGAATAATGTATATAGTTTTAGTTGTGGTAGGATTTGTAGAAGGGCCTACAGACTCAATCCTAGTCCTTAGATCAAGTAGATCTTGGCCGTCCATTAGGAAAGGCTTCTAGTATACCAGCTCACAAGCTTACTTCTTCTGTTTGTCTTTACTTCTAGTATATCGTAGGAATGTGGAGCTTGGTAATAAGGAGTTATCACAAGCCATTCAACGGAATAGCAGTAGCAGTAGCAGAACTTTTCTCTTACTTCTTCTGTTTGTCTTTACTTTTGGAATTATATTTCTGGATTGGTATATTTAAATGGATGATTACTTATACATGTTACACAATATCTACTGGGGGTTATATCTGCTTATTTTCCGTTCTTTAAGCTATTGTTATTTGATTGTTTTATGCTCACTTGTTCTGCAGTAGAGTTGTTACTTTTCAGAAATTTTAATTTGAAGTTGATAATCTAGTTTATTACATTGTATGCACAGCACAGTTCTCTGTTACTTTTAACCAATGTTGCACGGATACGGATATGATACGAATATGGCGATACGAATTTTTAAAATTAATAAAATACGATACGGTTAAAATACGTGTATGTATATTTAAAAATATATTATAAAAAGAAACCATTGTTTTAAGAATGTATAATAAAAATTATGTAATATATATTTAGTTAATTTTTATTCTCTCCTCTTATATAAGTGTTCAAGTAAAATCATAGTATTAATATCATATGCAAAATCTTAGGATCTTTACAGAATTTCAAGTGTTTTATGTAGATCACTTTGATAATATACATAATCGAGAAATTATTTGTAGAAATACACGCTCTTAAGTATTTTGGGTGTTTCCGATACGCCTTCCTGTGTATCTGATATGGTATTTTTATTTATTTTTTATTTTTTTTATTATTGAAAACACCACGGTGGAATATTTCACTAGTATCGTACGAGTATCTGAGTATCCGAATATCCAATACGCATACGATACTGCAAGGTATACAATTTCGGAGGATCCGTGCAACCTACTAAGGTGAGTAAATTACTGGATAGCTCAATTGGCTTAAGCTTTTTGTGCATTTTAGTTTGTCAAAGCTATTAGTTTTCTGGATATTATACTATTAGGCTGTGTTCGTCTGGGCTGATTAGCCCACAATTATGGTAATCGGTTGAAAAAGAAAGGCCCAATATCGTGTCTGTATCGCCCGATAAAAATGGGGCAGCCCGCGGTAATAGATCGAAATTGTGGGCCAGCCCTGCTTTTTTGCCCAAGTACATTTGTTGGGTACTTCGAACTTGATATGTGGAACAATTGAACTGAAATTATGGACTTATTTTTACCGTTTGTTTATTTGCCCTTGAATGTACATAAAATTGCATATGAAAACAGGAAAAAATTCGGGTAATTTTTTTATGAATTACACTCATAGATCAATTACAAGACATGTGTAGTACACCATGTTATAGGTAGATGAATGCGATCAAACTGCTCTAGTTTTTTTTTTTTTTTTTCTAAATAAACTGCTCTAGATCATTTTTTAGTTAGATGTATAATAGTGTTTAAATTATAGTAGCCCAAAATATAAATGTTGTACAATATTTTAATTTTAAAGTCAACTATATATTTGCTTATCATCTTTCAAATTTCTGGTCAAATATTTGTTTTATATAAAATCTGAAAATGCAGGACGTTATTCAAGTTGATATTTACTTAGTTCAGATTCAGTTGATTAACTCATTAGAATGAATGGCAGTGTTTAAACTTAATTCAACTCGTATTTAATACTCCGGCTCAATTTCATTTAGCCTTGCTGTGGGGTTTAAATGATAAAATCATGGGTGTAGATCCTCTGTACCACTTTTGGTATACCACTTAAGTGTATCACCATTAATTAATTGACACTTGCACATATGACAATTATAATAATTCTCACATATGCATGTGTCAATCACTTAGTGGTGATACACTTAAGTGGTACACCAAAAGTGGTACAGAGGATCTTGAGCCTAAAATCATGTCTTATTAATGAGGTTCCACCATGTACAGTTGGTACAGTCATATACAAACTTGGGAAAATGCTCGATACTCTCCTGTATTATGTAAAATTTGCACGAAACTTTTCTATTGTTGTATAAAACCCTCTTGTCTTTCAGAAACCTTGCATACTCTTCCCTTATTCCGTTAATCACTAACATCGATAATTTTTATTGATTTACCTAAATTATCCTAGATATATTAATGATTTTTTTTTTCGAGTGTTGTGTAAACGTTCACAAGTACAAAAGAATTTTGTGCAAACGTTCAAGAGCACAAGGAATTTATGTGCAAACTTTCAAAGGTACAAGGTATTATGTGCAAGTAGGATTGTCAATTCAGTCGGGCCTACTCGAGACCTGGTGGCTCTGCCCATATTAAAATTGATCCGAACCCGAATAATTGTGAGTCGGATCGAGTTCAAACTATTATATTAACCCCGATCAATTTATGAGTCGTGTTTGAGCCTAATATAAAATTATTTCATATATAATGATTATTTGTATTAAAATTATAGTTACTAATTAGTAATTTTATTATGAAAGAATAAAACTTTACAAAAAGAATTATAGAGTAAACCCGCATATAACAAAAAAAAAAATTATCACAAAAGAGATTAAATTAATCGGAGTTTCTTGGGACTTTTAAACTCTACTTTATATTCATATAGAGCAAATGTATATTCAAATTCCTGGGCAGATGAAGGATTTTATATAATATAGTTTTATCACTTAAAAAGACCTTTTCTATGCACTTAAATCTTAATAATTTTAGACTTTATTGCTATTCACAAAAGCTAGTGTTTTTCGGATAAGGGTGAGGTATTTTTACTCTAAATATCTAATTCTTTTTACTTTTGGTGTTGTGGAGTAAAATTTGGGAGTATATATTAACAAATTCTGTTGGTGTCTAATAATCTGTGCACTTATATGTTTCACAAAAACATAGAACATAATAAATAACATTCTAACAAATAAATTCAAGCATATAGATCATACTTACCTGGTTATGATTAATTTGTAGAACACTTTAATCAACACATAAAATAGGAAATAAGACTGAGGCTTGCCGAAACAAATTTCCTTAAGACAATATTTCCGGGACTGCCACGGTGCTTACAGTTTGATTCCCGGTAGTCTCCCAAGATACAACAGTCTGTTGTTCATTATTTGCACAAATAATGAACCCACGGCGAACTTGAACAAACAGAAATTTCGGACTAAATTTTTACAGAAGTAAGAGAAAGAGAGAGTAATGTTTTTCCTTTTGTTACTATATTAATTGATTCAGAATTGGCCAGATTCTGTCTCATATTTATAGACGCAAAAGTGTCTCTTGAGAAAGGACACAATGGTTCGGTCCAAAGGGTACCTCTTCGGACCGAATAGACACATCTCTTGCTTTAATTTATTTCATTCACACATAAAACCCCAACAATCCCCCACATGAATGAAATTGTTGTTCGAGTTCCTTCACATAGACATATCATGTCGAAATTTCTTTAGGAATAATACCGCATCGGAATAGGTGAAATATTTCATCTTGAACCTTCCCTAGTTAAAGCTTATCGGATTTACTTAGCCAATCGGTGAAATATTTCATCTTGAACCGTCGGCTGTTTGTGTAAACCAAGACAATAAGCTTAACCCAGTACTAAACCGATTTGTTTCAAGTTCTAGGTTGTGTCCGTTTTGGCCCTGAACATTCTTGGTTATGCGAGTGCTTTAGAGAATTCCAGCCTATAAAGAAATTCTCAACGAGCCGACCCAGCTCACACTAACATAGGTGACCGCATCTATCAAGAGTATCCTACCATACTCTACTTGTTCTTGACAAAGTATAGACGTCATTAAAAGTATTTGCTTAACCTTATAAACGCGGTAGGCTTGCACTTATTGCATCATAAGAATGGGATAGAGTTATACTCTTAAGTGCTTTCTTTTAAGTTAGCCAAGACTGGTTGTCCTATTGAACCTGGTCCGTGGGATCTCCAGTTGCCAGGTTAGGTTTCCGTACGAGGTAACTTAGTCTAATTTAGGCTTTAAACCCATTCCCCTCGATGCACATACTACTCTCTAGATAAACCTTTAATATCCGGAATTAGGATTATCTCTTGACTTTATAAAGTCCATTCTATTTGAAAGTAGATGTCTCTCGGTATTGTATCAACGACAACAATTATGTCGTGAATTTACCATTATACATAGAGTTTGTTGAGCTCTGTGTATCACCGCTTGATTATCGAAGCCACTCAAATTATGTCGTGAATTTACCACAATTTTCAGTCATATTAAAATATCTTCCATGAATTTTGTGAAGCCACTCAAATTCTTTACTAGCTTTATCAAATGCTATGCACTCTAATTTCATAGTGGATTGAGCTATACGCGTTTGTTTGGAAGATTCTCAGGAAATAGCGGTGTCTCCGAAATTGAATATATATCCGCTTATAAACTTTGATTCATCTAAATCAGAAGTTTAATTTGCATTACTATATCCCTCCTGGATCGTTTGAAAATTTTCCAAATCTAATGCACATATGTATGTATTCTATCAAGATTCAAGCATTCTCATTAATGCATCCCAACGAATCTTGCTAAGATTGCTCATGTATATCCTTAGTTTATTAACTAAAGAGACAATGTCTAACCTCTTGCATTTTACGATATATGCGTGACATCTAATTTTATGAGCATACTCAAATTGTGATACTATATCACATTTATTCTCGTATTGCACACAAGGTATGAATTAAATAGAATTACGAAATCCCTTTTCATAAGTATTAAATTATTTATAACTCATCTCACATAATGTGCTTGAGATAGTTTAATATCATCACATGACCTCTTAATCATAATTGCTTAAACCGAAGTTTTTCATATCATAAGTTAATATTTTCTCAATGGATTTAATGCTCACAGTATTAGCCTCAAATATTAACATATCATTTGCATATAAACAAATTCTGATACTCAATTATCTAGTTAGTTTATATGGACACACTTGTCATATTTATTAATATGACAGTCAAAATTTGTTAGTGACACTTTCACATTTTTCGTGTCATTATTTAGGAGTTTGTTAAACATCAACAAGAAAATACATAAGTTTTGCAAACTATGTTTTCTTTTTATTTAACAATGAAACTCTCTAGTTACTCCTTATAAATTTTCTCATTTAATTCACCATTAATGATGATAATTTTAACATCCATTGAATATAGCTATTAGAGCTATTAACATTCAAATGGATATTATCTTAATCGTTAGTGAATATGAGTCAAAGAAGTAAAATTATTTCTTTTATAAGGCAACTTGACTACTAGCTAGCCTAGTTTTTATCGATTGACTTATCAAAGTTTTTAAACTCTTTAATTTAAAAACCCATCTACATCTAATTGGTTCACTCCTCGAGGTCTGAATGTAACTTGCTGTCAATCGCCTCTTTCCATGACATAATCTATTTATATGTTCGAGGTTAATTCTTTAACATATAAGTTAGAATATCTTGATCAAATAACTTCGAGCTTTTAACTCATATGTCTCTTCAACTCATCAACAAACTCATGTTGAAGTTAGAGATTGACTTCTTTAGATATCGATTCATATGTATATTCTCTCAGAATAAAGTAGTTTATAATTAAAATAATTATAAGTTTCACAAGGTAAACCCTCTAGATCAAAATCAATTAAATATTTTTGCAAAATATTTAACGACTTTTAAATAAATATTATAATCTAAAATGATTAGACCATACTTTTTGTTCTTGCATAACAAATAATTTATAATTAACTCTAATTATAAATTGTAGAAAGGTTTATGTAAGTAATAAATAATATTACTTTATCAGATTTTAATATCAATAAACCACACAAACTGAAAATAAATCTGAACGGAAAGAAAGATCAATTTATAAGAAATGATTCTCAAATCCTTCTTACATATTCAATGATTGTTACATCACGTGACTTTGTTCACATGATTACAATTATGTCAGATTTAAATACCAAAAATATGAGCTACTACTATTTATCGCATAAACTAGTAGTAATTAATATTATTAAGTTATTTCCGGTGATGAAATCGAAATCTGATCTAAGTACCCCACATTTTGAGGTATTTGATTTTTCTTCCCTTCCATAACTCATATGGAATGATACATGACTTTTTTTTTTGTATGAAACTCGACTTAGTATGTGTGTAGACATCTAACGAGTTTTCCCCCACAAGTTGTCAAGTAAACCTGAATTTAAAGATTGACATTTAACCACATCTTAAAATTCTATTATTTTAGCAACCAAATTGAATTGAGTTGAGTTAGGTAAATTATTTGACGAATTATTCCTAATTAAACACACTCTTGTGTAAATGAATATATTCGCATTTACCCCCACAATTTGGATATAAGAGTTTTTGATTTTCCTTATTCCATCATCAGCACAAATGCATCTCTTTGTATTTCGAAAATACTTTTATTGCCTCTTATTTATTATTAATAAAAATTCACAATTAATTATATGTGTCAAATACATTTTAACCTCCACAAGTTGATAATGATTTAAAATCACGTAATTAGTCAAAAAGTTTGAACTCTTACACACATGATAATTAGTTTCGCAAACAAATAAAAATTATAATTATTTCACAAATAATTTATAATTATCAATATATTCTCAAATAACATATTGATATAAAAATAAATTATAATTGTTTCACAAACAAAACATAATTATTCTCACACTTTTATTATCAATATTTTCTCAAATAAAATATTAATTTAAAATTAAATCATATTTATTTCGCAAATAAATTATAACTATTTTCATATATAAATAATCAATCTCAAATAAAAGATTAGTATGAGATTAATACTAACTAATCCCTTTTCTCCACATAAAGGGTATTAGTAAATTTATATATTTTTAATAGACCTCGTATATATGTAAGTTGCACTTGTTAAATAATGTACACGAGCTAGGAATCATATACTCAAATAAGATTCATACTTCAATGCCCATGTCATTAAAATCATTACTTACATGTAATGACTCAATAATTCAAGTCTAATTTACTTCTTTCAATAAAATAAATTAGTACACCACTAAAATATTTATATAAGAAATACTTTATATAACTTGAAAAGAAAATTATAGTGCCTTCCAAATTTCATATTTGAATTTACTCTTGTTTATTTGAAAATAAACAATTTCTTTTTCACAAAAAGAATTCTCACTATTCACTTTTTGATTTTAAATAGAGTGATGTCACATATGCACCGATTCACATATATATACCATTGAAACGGTATTTCACATAATTTGAAAATGGTTATAGAAATATCTTTTCAAATTCTCTGAAAGAAAAACTCCCTTCACATCTCTTTGAAAAGCCTCACAATTTACTTTTTTATAAATTGTAAAGTTGCAATGATTTATTAAACGAAGAGGAAATCAAACACACACATTTGATCATGGGTCAAGTCTGCAACTCATGCATTAACTCTTTTAAAATGTGTCCACGACTTCATTTTGAAGACACATGCTATCGTCAAGCAGAATTGCATTTAACGTCGGTGATGATTGACATTCAAAGATCTTTCATCCACTCAATCTCACAACACACGAGAGTTTCCCATTTGAA
>CM064883.1:38633024-38707908 GCA_003313485.2 Penstemon barbatus
CTCTGTCCAGTTACGGATCGCCACGCGTCTATTCCGGAAGCTTTTCGTATCCTTCCGTTTTTGGCGGGAATATGAGTAGCTGCAATAAGTTCGAAACGTCTTTTCTCATTTTCTTATAAATAGGTGACTCTTAAGTTCGCCATTCTTCTTTTATACTTCCCTACAATTCGTAGTTATTTCCTGCTTGGTCGTTCATCACGCTAAATTTTTCCTTTTATCGACCTTCATTTTCCGAGAACTAGAATACATGGCTTCTGCAAGAAGATCTTCTTCTAGAGAGATTGTCGCTCCCGATAATGAGGAAGAGTTGCATTCTAGTCTGTTGGGCGAACAATCTGGTGTAACCGACTTCGTTGTCCCCGTAGAGGATACCTTCAAGGTACGAATCCTTACTGACGCGGATGTGGCTGCCCGAGCCAAAAAGGGCAAAGGTACTGTTCCTCAGATTTCTGAACCAATTGAGGACGTTGCTTGTGCGTATACAGTGGAAACATTTCCGGAGGTTGTGAATAGTTATACCAAGTATTTCCCGGAAGGTTCTGAGATAATTCTTCCTTCCCCTACTGATAGGGTCACATCTCCACCGGAGGGATGTCGAGCTTTTTATTCGGCCCACTTTAATAGCGGACTGCGTCTTCCCTTGTCTCCCCTTTTTCTTGAAGTTTTGAAAACTTTCACTGTGTGCCTGACACAGCTGGTTCCAAATTCCGTTGCTTTTGTAGTTTGCTTTTCTGTTTTGATGATCGCAAAGGGGTTTAAACCTTCTTTTCGTAATTTTACGCAACTTTTCCGCTTCAATATTTCTAGTTCTTCAAATCGGGGATACTTCTTCGCTAGTCAGCGACCTAGTCGAGCGATCTTTGATGCCCCTGTTTCTAGTAATCCTTCATGGAAATCTCATTTTTTCTTCGTTCGTCCTCCCTCTAATCTTTGCTTGGCGGACGGTTCGAGCGTGCCTTTTTCATGGGATCATAGTTCCAGTTGGATTCCTGGAGGTCGCTTACCGACAGGCGAACTAGTTCCCGATGATGCTAAGTTTATCGCTGATATCTCCGAAATGCGTGCAAACAAATATCAAAGTGCTCTTTTGATCGGGGAAGCTTTCCTTCGTAAGGCGGGGTTAAGTTTTCACAACTTTCCGATCAATTCATCATCTGAACTTCTTGGTTAGTACTTTATTTTAGCCTGGCGTAGTCATGATACCGTTTATAGGGAAGGTAAATGACTTGTGATCTATTTCTTTTTCAGCTGATATGGTAGAAAACTCTCGACACTCTTCGAAGGGAAAGATGGTGCTGTCGAAATCTTCTAAATCTGTAGAGAACGCCCCTATTGAGCAGAGAGCGTCACGTAAAAGGAAGTTGGAGATATGTCATGAATCCGAGGAGGATAGAGAGGAATCTCCAGAATCTCCTCATGAGCCCCCTATTCGTCAGGGCACGGGATCTGGTTATCCTCCTCTTCATCTTAGAACATCTTTGGGTGTTCGAGGATCTCGCACCTGGTCGATGCCTCATCCCACTAATAATCCAGTCGATAGAAAGAGGAGTTATTATGGACGCTCTGGCCAGGATCTTTCTTTAGTCGGAGAAAAACATCCAAAACCTACCCTTGTCGAAATGATCGAGGATCATTTAGAGGGAAAGAGGGCCGCTGGTTATTCCGAGAAGGACTCTCTTATCCACGATGATAATGAGAATGCGATCGATAAGGCAACCCGTGTTCTTTTGTCAGGTGTTTTTACTCGTGATCTGAATAAGCTTCTTCATAAGGATCCTCTGGAGAAATTCCAGCGAGCTTCCCTTTATGCTGAAAAGGTGATATCTTTTTCCTTTGATCATGCTAACAGATAATTTTAAGGGTCTTCCTTAATTTACTAATCCATCTCTTTTTCTTGCTCTCTTTGTTTGTTCAGACTAAGACGTGTCTTGCGTCATACGCCTATGAAAATGCACTCTGGAAACAACAGTGCGAGTTCTTGGAGGAGAAGAATAAAGCTTTACTTCGTAAATCCTCCGGTTCAGAGGTTGGTCCTTCAACATCGTCTTCCGTTCCCGCCATAGAGACTCCTTCTACCGGGACTGAAAATCAAGAAATGATGAACAGGGTGATGGAGGTTTCTCGTGCTCAAGAGCAGGCCAACCAAATGGCTAGAAAGTTAGAGGAATTCCAGTTACAGAGCACGGCTCGAATTAGTGAGCTCGAATCTCAAGTGTCAATCCTTGAAACTTCTCTAGAGGAGTATGAAAAGGATGTTCCACTTAGTGGACTTAGGGATCGATACGGTAGGAATCCTGACGAAAGAGTTGTTCGTGAATTCCTCAATTCTCCTGTGCATACGGCGTTGGTATATCGGATGGTTGGTCCTTTACTTGAAAATACTTTTAAGAAGGCGATTCATCAGCTGGTCGCTTTAGAGATGATCGACGACCGTCGAAAGGAGTATTTCAAGGCTGCTCATATTCGGTTGAATCGCCATGGTGAAGTTTATTCTCCTTCCGAGGTTCCAGATGTTGTATATCAAGGTTTTCCTTTAGCTCACCTTGTCGAAGAATTTGGAAATCCATTGCCGATTCCTCCTTCTGATGTTAACGAGGAGCTCGATAAAACTTTTATCGATCCAGAAGACGAAGAAGAAGAGGAAGACGATATTGGCATGAGCGAGGATATTGGTAGTGATCAGAAAATTCCGGATAGCGACCAGACTTCTTGAAATAGTGATTTCTTTTTTGAAATAATCTTTGTAATTATTCACTCGTAGGTTTTAATTGTAACTTTAGCTTTCCTTACTTTGTACGCTAAACGCTTCATATTCTGACAGTCGTGTCTTTTCATATTCGCCGTAATAATTCAGACAAGTCATTTAATTTGCCGTAATCATTATATGTGTGTCTTTTCAAATTCTAGCGTTTGCTCCAAGGTCAGTTTTTCTGTTTCGCGCCCTTTCTTTAGGTCTGTCGCGTCCTTTCGTGTAGTATAAATACGAAAGGTAAAAACTTGACTTGTTTTTACTGCTATACTCCTCTCTTAACAGAATACTCTTTCTTTAGCTAGTCGATAAACTTTCTCGATATTAATTTGTATTTTTCCATAATCCGACCATGAGCAACCTTTTTGGTAATACTTCGAAAGGACCATCCCGTGAGGGCGCTCGGGATAATAGATCCAAAAGATCTCGAAGAGATGGGCCGTCGATGGATCCTCCTCGTTCATCCCAAACAATTAGGTCGGAGATCGATACTGGTGTTATTGCTTCCGAACCTCTCTCCGTGGTAAACTCGTCGTTTTCAGAACCAATCTTTTCTGCTTCCACTCAAGTAGGAAGCATGCCTTCCCCTGGTCGGATTGCTTTTGGCGATATGTCCAACGAGGAACCGGCTTATAATATAGCTGTTAGTTCAAATGCTCCTTCCTTTGAGCACGTTTTCCATGGAGGGGATTTTGCTATTTCCCTTCCTTTGTCTGTTTCTACTGCCCCAATCGCCAGCGGAGGGCAAACTGGCGATGATTTATTTGTCAATCCTTCCGTAACACAATCTATTGTGCAGGATTGTCCTGAATATTTGTTTCATGATACTACTGTAACGGCTACTTCTTTTGAATCGGGAGGACCTTCTGGAGATCGGACCAGCTCCAGGTCTGGTCGTCGGACCGTTATTTCTGCTTCAGGCAAGGAGACCTCCGTTAGCCCCGACGAGAGGGGATCTCCTCGTCTGTTAGATGATCGATGTATCTTCGAGCAAGTCAAGGACATTATGTTGTCGGAGACTCCTCGTTCTGATGGTGTCCCTTCCAATAGCGAGTTGCCTGGCTCAGTTGAGCCTGATGCTTTGTCATGGGATCTGGGTTTAAGCACTATTTTACCCGGTGAGCTGAAAAAGCTTGAGGATACCTCCAACGTACGCCTTGTTCAATCACTGGTGAAGATATGTGAACAGGTGGGCGAGTCTTTTCATTTTTTTCATTTGTTTTAAGTTTTGACTTCCTTCTTACGTAAGGATTGTTTTCTTTTTTCCAGGGTAAGTACTTTGCACTCCAACTGGGTGTTCAAAACGATGAACTGTGGAGAAGTAAAGATGCTTATCGACGTCGTTTGGAATCGGAGTTGGCGAAGGTTGCTGGGCAGTCTCTCGAACTGCGGCTTGCCAATGATGAGCTGAAAAAATTGCAGGAGGAAAAGTCCGTTTGGGAGAAAGAGAAAAGTGACTTGGTTCAGGCTGCTGCCTTAGCGGAGGAGTCTCAACGGCGGTCCTATGAGGAAGGATATGACGCTGGTTATCTAAAGCGTCAAGAAGAGTTGATGGCTTTTGCTGGCAATATGACTCCTCGGAAGGCTGTTTCTGGTAGTCGGACTGCTGACCGTTCTTCTCAGTGACCTTTGCTCGACCTGGCAGGCCTTGGACTGTCTCTTTTTTTTTTTTTTTTTTTTTTTTTTTTATTTGGTTGCCCGACTTTTGAGCATTTATTTGGGCTGAAATTTTTGTAATGGGAGAAGCTGTAAATTGGAAATCATTACCTTTTGTAGGCAGATTCTTGCCTTGATCAATCTTCTTCAGTAGACATATTCTGTTATTCTCGTTCTTCCTTTGTGCATATATATAATGTTTGCTTCAGCAAATTAAATCTTTATACAATGTTTGCTTCTGCAAGTCAATTCTTTTGTTGATCAAATCCAGTATATTCCTTTGGTTTACACGCACTAGCATGTTTTACGTCATAATTTAGACGTTAGTTTATTCATATCGATAATGCCTCTCATCTTGGTCGATGCTCAATCTAAGCCTTGTACTTTTGTCTTTTTGTGACTTAAATCTTATATAAAGAGGCCGTTGTCACTTTGTTGAACTTCGTTTTTCTTTACGTCAACCTAAAGAAAAATGTCCCTTTCAATCTTTCCCAAACCCTTATATTTCCCAGCATCAATTTTGAACAATATGTTCCTTGGCTAGTGTACCATTATATCACTTTCTTGATATGGGAGGAATTGGAAAATGTAGGTGTCTTAGCCAGATCTACCCTGTTCAGACCTTCTTAAGCAATTCTTTGGTATGTTAGGCAGTGACGTCTTTGCCGTTTTGCATAAGGAGGACTATTCTCCTGATTTCTATGTCAAATACCTTGGATTCCAGAGGGGTTCTTGTATGGCTTAGTTGCTGGTTACCCGTATGAGGTATAAGGTAGTTACGACCCTCGCATGGTGAAGGGTTTGGTCTTTTATCGAGCAAGTGTCCTTTTCGTTGTGATTTTAAAGCTTGTATGACTTCGTTTGTGGGTTCTAGGTTTTTAAGCCATCGACCATGAAGTATGATCGTTCCGGTATGTCTGGTCCGGAGTTCTTTTAGGTTTGCTGGTGATCGCTTCGACCCCCGAGCTCTATTGTTGTCGACCAGTTGAGGCGAATAGATAGTGCCGTTCCAACTTATTTGCATTTATTACGGGAGTCAAAGGGTCGTATCCATGTCCGTTGATCAAATCACTTTTTCTGCCGTTGGATTGCTTTAGATCTACCCCTATAAATAGGGGGTGGTTTATATGCTTCAGTTGCAATTTCCCAAAAAGGATGGAGATCTCAGATTTCTTAGATTTTATTCTGCCCTCTGATCCCATTGTCTTCAAAAAATCACATTATTATGATTTGTTTATTCAAAATATTGAAATCGTTCCCAGTCTTGTATTGACGGGTCCCATGTCAGCCCTACCTTGTATTGACGGGTCCCATGAGGCCTCAAATGTTGTTTTCACAGTTTTGAGGTCCATGGGCTTCTGTTTGCACATGGAGGGTTCCTACTTGCCACTCACCCCTGCCCTTCGATGTTACCTCCGGAGTGACAAATTACCAGGGGTGGGCTGGTAAGTTTTATTCTTTACGACTCCTCGCAAGAGATGCTGCTTCAGAGTAAAAGTCTACCCCATTATACTAGCAGTATCTCGTTGTGGGTGAATGAGTATTGCCGGTTATCTGGCTAGTGATGCTCATTTCCTCTGGAAGAACATTTGATCTTTAGAGCCTGGCCGTCGAACCAAAGAAGTCGACCATCCTGAGCAGCATGCTTCTTAGGTGGTCCAATATAATCGACGAGGTACTAGGGAGGAGATTGGTGTTTCCGTGGACATTGTCGTGAAGATCGCCGATCTCGGAGGATCATCTTATTTAAATCATTGTAACGATCTTTAAGTAGCATGTAGATCTTTTGTAACGTGGGATTTTTGTATGTAACTGATTTGATGAATAAAATATTACTTTTATCCTTCGCATCTTCCTTGTCGTTAATTCTGTCATAATTTATTTATGAGTAGCATTTTCCGAGCAGACGGTTTTACACTTAGTCCATCTTCAAAATTTCAAGAGTATAAATCATTTAGATCGTTAGGAATAGAGCAAGGAGTTTTTATTGAGCGGATCAATGTTTACTCAACTTGTCGTAGTTAAGAATTGGGTTTTTAACCCAAAAATCTTTTTTGATCGTTGAATATTTAACGAGGAGTGTTTATTGAGCGGATCAATGTATACTTGACTCGTTTTTAATTTAGACTTAGGTTTTTAACCCAAAAGTCTTTTCTAATTGGTCAATATTTAACGAGGAGTGTTTATCGAGCGGATCAATGTATAATCGATTCGTTTTTAATTTAGACTTAGGTTTTCAGTGCCCGAAAGTCTTTTTGATATATCGAGGAGTTTATATTGAGCGGATCAATGTTTACTCGACTCGTTTTTAATTTAGACTTAGGTTTTTAACCCAAAAGTCTTTTTGATATATCGAGGAGTTTATATTGAGCGGATCAATGTTTACTCGACTCGTTTTTAATTTAGACTTAGGTTTTTAACCCAAAAGTCTTTTCGATATATCGAGGAGTTTATATTGAGCGGATCAATGTTTACTCGACTCGTTTTTAATTTAGACTTAGGTTTTTAACCCGAAAAGTCTTTTTGATATATCGAGGAGTTTATATTGAGCGGATCAATGTTTACTCGACTCGTTTTTAATTTAGACTTAGGTTTTTAACCCAAAAAGTCTTTTTGATATATCGAGGAGTTTATATTGAGTTGATCAATGTTTACTCGACTCGTTTTTAATTTAGACTTAGGTTTTTAACCCAAAAAGTCTTTTTGATATATCGAGGAGTTTATATTGAGCGGATCAATGTTTACTCGACTCGTTTTTAATTTAGACTTAGGTTTTTAACCCAAAAGTCTTTTTGATATATCGAGGAGTTTATATTGAGCGGATCAATGTTTACTCGACTCGTTTTTAATTTAGACTTAGGTTTTTAACCCAAAAGTCTTTTTGATCGATGATTTTGAGCGAGGAGTTTTTATTGAGCGGATCAATGTATACTCGACTCGTTTCGTTCTAACTTCTATCAATACGACAGTGCGATTCCAATGAATGTTAACCGATATAATCGATATATAGAAAATGCCAAAGAAATCTTTAATAATTGAACTGTAGGCTAAGGCCTTTATTACAAGGATTTGAAACTTGATAAAGTAAAAAGGAAAACAATGCAGTATAGTCTGCTAAAATTTATTTACCATAGTATCTTCTAAGGTTGACAGCATTCCAGGTTCTTGGTAAGGCTGTTCCATCCAAGTGTGCAATTTTGTACGAACCTTTCTTCCCTACACCAATGACAATGTAAGGTCCATCCCAATTTTGTTGTAACTTTCCCACATGCTTGGATACTTCTACCTTTTTCAAGACTAAGTCTCCTTCTTTGAAGGTTCGGATGCGTACTTTTTGATTGTATGCTTTCTCCATATTAGCTTTAGTGGCTTGTAGGCGCACAACAGCTTTATCTCTTAAAGCTTCTGTTAAATCAATGTCATTTTCTCTCAACTTTTCATTTTCTTGATCATCGAACATCTCTATTCTTGGCGTTGGGATTAGGGTTTCCACAGGGATAACCGCTTCCGACCCATATACCAAGCTAAATGGAGTTTCCCCAGTTGAGCTCCTGACTGTGGTCCGATTAGCCCATAGTACTCCTGGGAGTTCATCAAGCCATTTTCCTTTGGCAGCTCCTAATCTTTTTTCCAAAGATTTTATTATCTCTCGGTTTGCTACTTCAGTTTGTCCATTTGCTCGAGGATGTCCTACCGAGGTAAAATTTTGTTGAATTCCAAGTTTTGTACACCATTCTATTATCTGTTTTCCCGCGAATTGAGTTCCATTATCGGAGATAAGTATCCTTGGGATTCCGAAACGACAAACTATGAATTTCCATAGGAAGTTGATAACTTGGAATTGGGTTATTCGTGTGAGGGCGACGCATTCTATCCATTTGCTGAAGTATTCTACAGCGACCAGGACATAGGATTTCTTAGATCTAGCTGCTGGGAATGGTCCCACGATGTCCATTCCCCATTGGTCGAATGGCCAACAAACTGGAATAGGGTGCATGTTTTCCGCTGGTCGATGACATATGTTAGCATGGATCTGGCAGTGATGACATTCTTGGACATATTGAGCGGCATCTTTATTGATGGTTGGCCAATAGTAACCCGTCCTGAGACATTTTAATGCCAATGCCCTTGATCCGCTGTGGTTTCCTGCATCCCCATCATGTATTTCTCGTAGTATATCGACGGTTTGCGATTCAGAGACGCATTTCAGAAGAATTCCTGATACCGATCTTCGGTAGAGTTTTCCTTCTATAAGTGTATACTTCGGAGCTCGATATCTTATTTTTCGAGCTTCATTTTGGTCAGGTGGTAGTTTTCCTTCTCGAAGATAGTTTATCATCGGGGTCATCCAGTTTTCTTCGGCTTCTTCGATTTCCATTATATCGACTACTGGTGTTTCATCGATGTCGATTGCTGGTGTATTAGAGATCAACCAGTTGATCACCCGTTCGGTCTTTCCGTCATGGGATCCTGTGAATCTTGATAGCTGATCGGCCCATTTATTTTCCGAACGTGGGATGTTCTGGATACTGAAGCTTTCAAATTTCTCAGCTAGTGTTTTCACTTTGGCGAGGTATTTGACCATATTGAATTCTTTAGCCTCGTATAGGCCTTCAATTTGTCTTTGCACTAATTCTGAATCAGTTAGTACTCTGAGACTTTTTATGTTGGCTTTGATCGCCATCTCCATTCCCGCAATCAACGCTTCATATTCAGCTTCATTGTTTGTTACGACGAAGTCCAATGTTATTGCGTAATTCAAATCTTCTTTATTTGGTCCGGTGAAGTTGATTCCGGCGCCTCCTCCTTCTCGGCATGAAGCACCGTCGACATGCATTAACCAAGTTTGTTTTTCTACGATTAGGATATCGTCGTTGAGGCAATTCGACGATTCAGTCGTCTGCGTTGGAGTTTCTAGTATAAAATCAGCCAATACTTGAGCTTTTATGGCGATTCTTGGTTTGTACTCAATTTCGAACTGGCCTAGTTCGATCGCCCATTTAATTAGTCTTCCTGAGGCTTCTGGTTTCGCTAAGACTTGTCTTAGCGGTTGATTTGTCAAAACCACTATTCTATAGGTTAAAAAGTAAGGTCGAAGTTTCCGTGCAGCCACCACTAAGGCCAGCGTGAATTTCTCAATTTCCAAATAATTCTTCTCAGCTCCCTGCAATAATTTGCTTAGATAATAGACGGGCTTATGTTCTGAGTCTTCGACTTTAATTAGTACTGAACTAATTGCTACGTCGGAGATGGAGATGTACATATACAATGGTTCCCCTTCCGTTGGTTTTGCCAACATCGGAGGTGTTGTCAAATATTCTTTGAGTTGCTCGAAGGCCTGATCGCATTCTCCGGTCCAAACAAAGTTCTTTGCCTTTCGGAGAGTTTGGAAAAAAGGGAGGCTTTTGTCTGCTGACTTTGATATGAATCTGTTTAATGCTACTATCTTCCCACTAAGCTTTGTACTTGGGAGATGGTTTTGGGAGGTTTCATTTCAGTTATGGCTCGGATTTTTTCTGGGTTGGCTTCTATTCCGCGTTGGTGAACTAAATATCCCAAGAATTTTCCTGATTTGACACCAAAGGTGCATTTTGCGGGGTTTAACTTCATACGATATTTTCTTAAGATCTGAAAACATCGATCGAGATGTTTTACATGATCCGCTTCGTTCATACTTTTGACCAGCATGTCGTCCACGTAGACTTCCATCAGCTCTCCGATTAATTCTTTGAACATTAGGTTTACTAATCTTTGGTAAGTAGCTCCGGCATTTCTTAAGCCGAATGGCATTACTATGAAGCAATATACTCCCTGCTCGGTTACGAATGCAGTCTTTTCTTGGTCCCGCTCATCCATGTATATTTGATAAAACCCTTGAAAGGCGTCCATCATGCTAAATATAGCGAAGCCGGCGGTCGAATCGACCAATAGGTCGATCCTCGGGAGGGGATATGGGTCGCGCGGGCATAACTTGTTAAGATCAGTAAAATCATTACACATTCTCCATTTGTTGTCCTTTTTTTCCCCTTTTGCTACTAGGACAACATTGCACAGCCATTCTGAGAAGTGTATTTCTCGGATTTGTTTCGCTTCAAGCAGTCTTTCTACCTCGGCTTTAATAATCTTATCTTTTACCGGTCCATGATTTCTCTTCTTCTGTCTGGCGGGTTTCGCCAAAGGATCTATTTTTAGGGAATGCTTGATTATTCGAGGATCGATTCCTTCAATGTCATTTGCGCTCCAAGCGAAGACGTCGGCATTGTTTCTGAGGAAGTCGATCAGCATTATTTCCCCTTCTTTGCTCAGTTCTGTACCTATTCTCGTTGTTTTAGACGAGTCCCCTTGTACAAGAATTATATCCTTATGTTCTGGAGGTTTTAATGATAAATCTAGCGGTTCCTTTCCTTTTTTATCCACTCGATCGGTACTTGGGATTTCAATTTTATTTCTGTTGAGATCTTCTTCGATCTTTCTTTTACTCGGAGTAATCGATTTTGGGTGTTCTTTCATAGTTAACGAAGTACTGTAGCAGTCCCAAGCCATGCAATGGTCGTTTGTTATTTCTCCGATGCCTCTATCGGTCGGAAACTTTATCTTCTGATGATAAGTAGAGACAACAGCTCGGAATAAATTGAGAGCTGGTCGTCCCAATATTGCGTTATAAGCGAAAGGGGTTTCTACCACTAGAAATTTTACTAGCTTCACTGTTCGGTGGGGTATTTTTCCGAGCGAAACGCTTAAGGTTATAGTTCCGCTGGGGATGATTTCGGACCCTCCGAATCCTATTAATGGCGTAGCTACTTTCTGCAAGTTTATCTGTCCCAAGTCCATTTGGGCTAAAACTTCTCGGGAGATGATATTGGCTGAGCTCCCATTATCGATCAGGATTCTCTTGACATTGTAGTTCGCTATTTCTAGCGAGATTACCATCGGGAAGTCGGGGTTATCCTCTTTTGCGTCCCAGACAATATTTTTAGGTGCTTCACCCTCGTTAAAGCTGATCGGCTGATCGTTTGATGGCCTGCTTTCCAGGGTCCAAATTTCTTTTGGGTATTTTGAGTTTCCAATTATGGATCGGGCTGTTCTTCGTCGGGCGTTACGACTATCTCCACCCGCGGGACCACCGGATATCGTATGGATAGTTCCATTGATTTGGTCGTGATTCGATTCATGAGTAGGTCGGCGTTCAGGTGACCTTTGATGAGAACTTCTCCTTTGATTACCGTCCCGAGGGCTTCTACTTCTTTCCCTCTTGCGATTATCTCGCTCTAAGTATTCGTCAAGCTTTCCTTGTTCGATTAGTTTTTCAACTTCTCTCTTAAGGTGAAAACAATTCTCCGTTCGATGTCCATGTGCTCTATGGTACTTACAGTATTGATCGTAGTTTCGAGACCCTGGTCTCGGCTGCGCGATTTTCCTCGCCTCGGGAATCCAGTTATTTCTTTCTAGAACTTCCAATATTTCTTCCATTGGAGCATTTAACCTTGGGTGTTCTACATGATTCACCCTGCTTCTGATTGGTTGTTCATGGTTTCTTGGTCTTTGGTAGAAATTTGGTTGCCTATCTTGGTCGGCTTTGTTGTATTCCAATCGCTGGAAAACATTACCTCTCCTGGAAGATCGCTCGTAATCCAAAGATTTTTGGGCAGGAAACCTGTCATGCCGTTTGGAGCCTGAAGTTGTGGCTTTGTTTTTGTTTTTATCCTTAAAGGAATTCATCTCTTCTTGGGTCATATACTTAGACGCCAAGCTCATAATGTCGGCAAACGTTCTCGGTTGTTTTCGACTGAGGGCGTTTCCAAACTGCCTATTTTTAGTGAGGTCGAAGAGGATAGAAATTATGTAATCGATATTCGGAGAATCGATTTTGAGTAATTCCACGTTGAATCTCGCCAACCAATTTCTTAGGGACTCTCCCTCTTGTTGGTGTATGGTTCCTAGGTAGCTCATCGGAAGTTTTTGTCTCTTCTGACTGGCAAACTGCTGCGTTAGTTTATTGCATAATTCTCGGAAACTGAATATAGAGTTGGCCGGCTGTTTGGCAAACCAATCCAGCGCGAGTCCTTCGAATGTCGTCACCATTAACTTGGCGGTGAATTCGGCGGAGTGGGCATATAAATTCATTATGTTCGTAAAGCTAAAGATATAATCGTCCGGGTCGGTGGTTCCATCATATCGGGGTAGTCTTCCCGGGACCTGTCCCGCGGATTGTGCCTCTTTTATTTCCCTGCAGAAAGGAGAGCAAGCCGCAAGGCTTTCCTGGAGTTCTGCAGTCCGGGCCCATGGGTTTTGAACAGATCGTAATCGTTGTTCGAGTCGCTCCTGTACCATCCTTTCAATTTCTCTTTCTGAGAATTGAGTCGCTCTCGGTCGATCTGGGATTGCATCATCTACATCATCTTCGATTGGGATGATCGTTCGTTCCTTCGATCCGCTGCGACCCGCTTGTGGTAATCTTCGACCAGGTCTTCTTCGAGGACGGTTATCGGAGGGTTTAGAATTGACCTGCTGTGGGCTGTGTAGCGAGCGTCGCTCACTTGCTGGGCTGTCAGCTTGTTGAGAGGTCCGTTCGTTCGGCCTTGGCATTCCTGGCGCAGGAGTTGTCCTGGGAGCCGTAACGTTTCGAGGAATTTGGTCTAAAACTAGCAATTCTTCTGGAGAGAGTGATTTGAAGAGCATTGCTATTTGTCTCAGTTTTTCCTGAGCGCCTGGGAGAGGAACGGGTATTTCGGGAACTTCCGGTTCTTCTTGTATTGCACCGGTAAGACCTCCTTGGTGTTCCTGCTGACGGGAACGGGTATCTGGGAGATTTTCATTGGTGTTGGGAATGTTGTTATCGTTGTTGTCTTGTGGATCTTCCGATGTGTTATGGCCGGTGGTTGTATTGCTTCTCGCTCCAACACGAGCGCTTTTCCTTGGGCGAGCCATGTGTCAATCGAATAATTAACCTAGCCCCACGGTGGGCGCCAACTGATTTAACCGGATTTCGTCGGGTTAATTGAATATCAGTGAATTTGTGATATCGGGGGGTTCTCGATATTTGTATATATTTTATAGGGCTCCGTTACTTTATTCCGGATGGATCGTTTACAAAGAAAAGCAATATTTAAGAACAAGAAGTAAAACCACAAACAAAGCTAAAAACACACCGATATGGAGATCAAAAGCTATGAATAATATTGAATCTTATTCAGTTGTGCTGTAGTAAGCAGTGTATAATCATGTATTCTTGGAGTTGAGGGATTTCGTAGTTGTCTAATACAATGATTAACTAGGTATTTATACAATGCTAAACCTAGCGTTACAAGGAAACATAGTCCTAATAGGACTCGGCCCAAATATCCTTCTTGGGTCCGGAGTATAATCTTCTATCGAAGCGAGCTGCACTTGGCCGGGTCTGTAAGATGATCCCGATCTGTTTGAATTGGTCGAATCGATCTTATCTCCTTTGTTTGATTCGAGTAATAAGTAGGGTGCAAAATAGCCCCCATCAGGTTATTACTTGGCTACTTTCGAACACACAGGCTATTGAATTGGACGTCACTCCGGACGTTGATATTATGGAAATCGAGGAGAAGAAACCATCTTGGGTTGATCCTTTCGTAGAATATTTGCGAGAAGGAAAACTTCCCGAAGACACTAATGAGGCTCGGAGGGTAAAATACCGATCACCAGGCTTTGCCCTGATCGAAGGAAATCTATACAAGAGGTCTTCCTCGGGAATTCTACTGAAATGTATTTCTGAAGATCAATTTGCTATAATCTTGAAAGAAGTCCATGAAGGGGAAGCTGGAAATCATTGTGGTGCTCGAGCATTGGCTCTTAAATGCTTGAGAGCAGGGTATTATTGGCCCACTCTTATTTCTGACTCGGCCGATTATGTGAAGAAATGTCATTATTGTTAGATTCACTCGAATTTGATCCATCAACCCGCCGAGCAGATGCATTCTATTCCTATTTGCTGGCCTTTCGATAAATGGAGTATCGATATTGTCGGTCCTTTTCCGACCGCTAGAGCAAGAAAGAATTATGTATTACTTGCCGTCGAATATTTCAGCAAATGGGGGGAATGTGTGGCTTTGACCAAGATCACTCAATTCCAGGTTATAAATTTTCTATGGAAAAATATTATCTGTAGGTTCGGGATTCCAAGGGTATTGATCTCAGATAATGGAACTCAATTTGCCGGAAAGAAAATCTTGGAATGGTGCGAGAAATTTGGGATACAATTGAATTTTACATCTGTCGGACACCCGCAAGCTAATGGGTAAACTGAGGTTGTAAACAGAGAAATTGTTCGATCTCTGGAAAAGCGCTTGGCAGAGGCAAAGGGAAAATGGCTCGATGAACTACGTGGAGTCGTATGTGCTAATCGAACAACAGTAAAAGCTGCTACAAGGGAAGCTCCTTTTAGTCTAGTCTATGGCTCAGAAGCTGTTATTCCTGAGGAAACTCTTATCCCATCTCCCAGGGTCGAATTCTATGATCTAGAAAATAATCAATCTTCGAGGGAAATGGAGATCGATCATGCAGATAGCAAAAGAGATCGAGCTAAGCTGAAAATTCAAGCTGCAAAATCCAATATGGAGAAAGCGTACAACCAGAAGGTCAGAATCCGAACCTTCATGGTCGGTGACTTGGTGCTGAAGAAGCTAGAAGTCTCGAAACACGTGGGAAAACTACAACCTAATTGGGATGGCCTCTATGTTGTGGTCGAGGTCGGGAAGAAAGGTTCATACAAGATCGCTTATCCAAATGGAGAAGTTCTTCCACGAACATGGAATGCAGTTAATCTTTGGAAGTATTATGGGAAATGAGATGTTGTATTGGGTTCTCGGTTTGTCTATTGTTTATTGTTCTTTATTCGGATCTATTATGTCTCCTACTATTGAAGGAATAAATGAAATATTATTATGTTCGAATTTTCTCATCGATTCTGTGCATCTCTACGAATTATCTATTATCTTCAAGATCGGTACGCGGCCTCTTATCGAAAATTGACTAAGGGTGAAAGCCGTTTCTATGTCCCTTAGATCAAAAATAAAAAAATTTCGGGGGTGAAAGTTGTTGCTATGACCCTTAGGTGAAAGTTGTTGCTATGACCGTCAAAAATTGACTAAGGGTGAAAGTCGTTGCTATGCCCCTTAGATCAAAAATAAAAAATTTCGGGGGTGAAAGCTGTTGCTATGACCCTTAGATGAAAGTTGTTGCTATGACCGTCGAAAATTGACTAAGGATGAAAGCCGTTGCTATGCCCCTTAGATCAAAAATAAAAAAATTCGGGGGTGAAAGTTGTTGTTATGACCCTTAGGTGAAAGTTGTTGCTATGACCGTCGAAAATTGACTAAGGGTGAAAGCCGTTGCTATGCCCCTTAGATAAAAAATAAAAATTCCGGGGGTGAAAGTTGTTGCTATGACCGTCGACAATTGACTAAGGGTGAAAGCCGTTGCTGTGCCCCTTAGATCAAAAATAAAAAATTTCGGGGGTGAAAGTTGTTGCTATGACCCTTAGGTGAAAGATGTTGCTATGACCGTCGAAAATTGACTGAGGGTGAAAGCCGTTGCTATGCCCCTTAGATCAAAAATAAAAAAATTTGGGGGTGAAAGCTGTTGCTATGAACCTCAGGTGAAAGATGTTGCTATGACCGTCGAAAATTGATTGAGGTTGAAAGCCGTTGATATGCCCCTTAGATAAAAAATAAAAAATTTCGGGGGTGAAAGCTGTTGCTATGACCCTTAGGTGAAAGTTGTTGCTATGACCGTCAAAAATTGGCTAAGGGTGAAAGCCGTTGCTATGCCACTTAGACCAAAAATAAAAAATTTCGGGAGTGAAAGCTGTTGCTATGACCCTTAGGTGAAAGTTGTTGCTATGACCGTCAAAAATTGACTAAGGGTGAAAGTCGTTGCTATGCCCCTTAGATCGAGATATAAAAAAAAAAAGAAGAAGAAAAGGGTGAAAGCTATTGCTATGACCCTCAGGTGAAAGCTGTTGCTATGACCGATAAAAATCGACTAAGGGTGAAAGTTGTTGCTATGCCCCTTAGATCGAGATATAAAAGAAGAAAATGGTGAAAGTTGTTGCTACGACCCTCAGGTGAAAGTTGTTGCTATGACCGATAAAAACCGACTAAGGGTGAAAGCCGTTACTATGCCCCTTAGATCGGAATTGCAAGCAGATCATCAATTATTAAATCATAATATTTCTCGGTTATGATGATATTTCGATCTCCTATACAATCTTGTCAACCATTGGCAGTATAATGTTTGATTAATCATTCTTAGTCGATTAGTTATCAAGTTATGAGATTGATTCATCCTCGGTCTATTTCAAATATTCGTCGATTGAGTAATTCTAGTTCTAAAGCAGTTGGCATAAAGTAAAGACATGGAAGAAAGATTGCAAAGTATACGAGATCGAATAAAGTTTTATTGATAAACTTTTACAAACAACTACAGATAAGTATTACAACCCTGGAATCCGAACATGAATGAAACTACAAGATTGCATATCAACCTACTACAAATTCTAAGGCCTACACTAAGGGTCTCTGAGCGACCAGCAAGGCTGACAAGAGCTAGCTCGACGTCTACCTTTAATCCAAGAATTGTTCGTTCAGACTGCTCTTCGATCAAGTCAGCTCCTTACTCTGAAATAAGGCAGTATGAATTACAAGACAAGGTGATGGAGGTCGACAATATGAACCCTTCTCGAACAAGATATACCTAAGAAATTAGGTTATCTGCCGTTACTCCAAGCGCCAAGCTTTCTGCCTGTCGATACTCTAAGCGAGGTTGTTTCTGTTCGGAATAAAGGCATGTTCGGGAAAAAGGTTACACTTCATAATCTCGAATATTGTCACGAGTGATAAAGAACATTACTTCGAACAAGGAAACTATGTCTGAACGAACAACGATCGGACGAAACATTTACAAGGACGGTAAAGGATATGAGGGTAATTTCAGGGATATTTATAGCAAGCACAAAATGGGATAAACGGCTCTGATTATCCAATCGAACGGCCATAATACAAGCGGGAAATGCAACGGCCGTCGTGGTTCCCGAAGAATAGGGTATCGTTTAGATCGTGAATGAGACTTCTTCCACTCCGAACATGAAATCTCACAGAAATCGACGACCTCGATCGGAATTATTCCTTCGATCAACACGTCAAGCTTGCCTCAAGACTAGATATTCTCTTACGGTCGTGATGCTTACCGATCGGGGAGAACACTAACTTATGAATATTCAAGTCAATGCGGTATTAGTTGGTTGCTAAAATTTCAAAAGTTATATTATATTTCAAAGCAAGTGATGCTCGGATCAGCTTTTGGAGTTTATTTTCGAGCGACAATTATTCAAAACTGCAAGTTGCCTATCAAGGTTAATTATATTTCAGTCATGTTCGATTTATTCGTTCAATTGACTAATTCAAAGTTTAGTTATTATTCGAGCAAGGAAGACAAAGAACATACAACAAGGGTTAAATAGGAAACAACTTTTCATTCATTTTCTGAACAAGTTACAAGTGATCTCTCAAGTACAATGATCAAATTCAAGCTCAAAAAAGAAAATTACATCCATTCCTATCCTACTACAATTTCTACGAACAGAGCTACAAAGCTTCGATCCACAACGTCACGGCACATGATTTGGAGGTCGAGCATGTTGCAATAACCGAAGTCTTTCATGTCAATCACTAGCCTCATGGCGTACATCCTCGATCGAACCACGGAGCAGAGTGAAGCGAGATCGGAGTCCTTTTCCGGGACTCTTAACTGATCTAAGATCGTCATCTGTGAACAATGATTGCTATGCCCAATCTTTGTAGCAATCATTGTTCACACCCTAATCCGATCCAGGACAGCTGGAAGTAATCCCAGCGGTATTACTCCAAGCAATCTCGAAGGCACCATTCTTCAAGAAACTCCTTGAAGAAGTTGATGCTCGAGATGGCAAAGGCTTCCACCAAGGTCGATCCACAGTCCGATCGGATGCTGCGCAAGAAGACCGGAATTCTAACACGTCTCAGATATGGGATATCCAAGAAAGCAGGTTGCTTGCCGGTATTGTAAGCGCTATTTCTTTTGCATGTCGATATTCTAAGCGAGGGGAAGTATGCCAAAGGAAATAAGGTCGGAAAACAGGGTCCGAGTTCTAATCTCGAACTCTTTTATTTGTCAAGTATTATGGAACATGTTGTTCAGAGTGTTTAAATTTTGAGAGGTAAAGTTCGGACAAGGCATTTGTGGAAAGTAAAAATGTGACGGTAAATTTGGAACTATTTATAGTAGAGGAATATGATCGACGGATCAGATGACACATCGCGGACGGCTGTGATATCAATGCGCCGACCGTTCCGTTTCCCAAGAAATAAGGTCCTGTTTGGTTGGGAGAAGAAGAATCTACTCGACTTACGATCGGAATTTCCAGACTAAGATCGAATTATGGATCAATCTTTAAACAAACTTTTCTTTTGATGTAACATACATATATAAAAAAAAAATTTGAAGAAAGGAGAATCAAATGACTCAAGGCCGAGAAAATTTTGCCACTACGATCGAATAACTTCATCAATAGACATTGCATTGCAGAGCCTGGTAAAATTTTTCTGAGGAAGGGTTTTTGAAATACTAGGCATCAAAAATGGTTCAAAGGTTATTATCTGCTATTGATTTAAGCGATGATGCTCGGATTAAGGTGTTTGTTCGATTTCTATCCCTCAACCATAATATTCGATCAACAGTGCAAATTTGGAAGATTAATACAAGTATTATTATCAACAATTTGCATTCGATTAAAGATGCTCGAATTAAAGAGTTTGGTCGACATCAGTCCTTCATTTACAATCAACTAAGTGCTGATGATCGATTAAGTATTCACGCTCAGAAATTTTCCAAAGGAAGTTTTAAGTGATTGGTTGTTGAATTCTTAAATTATTGGCTCGGATACTCAGTTCAGGAGTTATCATTTGATTAATTTATCCGAGTTCGATCGAGTTATTCAGGTTAATAGTCCATTCAGCTATCTATAATCGAACAACACGATTCAGAGGCAAAGAATTTATAAATTTTATTTCGAATAAGAAGGTATTTACAATTTCGATCCTGTTACAAAGGTACAGAACTTAAAAAGTACAAGGATACAAGAGATACATTTCGATCCTATTACAAGCTAATACACTACATTCCGATCACGCTTTGCAATCTCGCAAGATACTCAGCCCAATCTGCCGTTCCTGCCAAGCGATCGAATTGGCTCTTCTTTAGGTTTGACAAGGGGGAGCTACAAGCTTCTATCTCCGAGCGTGGAATCTCCTTTGGACCCGCAGGCTTTTGTCTTTATTTGCGGTTTTCCGAAGACGTAGGGGTTAAAGAATCTCTTTCTATGTGACCTCGTCCTCCGACGCCGCCCCTAGCACGTCTTCCTAAATGCATTGTGGCAATAGGTCCCCCAAACGGAAACCCATGCCAGAGGAATGATAAAGGCTACCGACCATCCTTGGAGAACTTGATGCTCGTACTCCACCAACACTTTTGCAGGTCGAGCAGTTCTCAGGATCCCGAGGTAGTCAGCAATACCAAGGTATTGTCCTCAGCTGATTGACCCCGAGCAAGGATCGGTAGCTTACTGGTTTTCTGGATTGGGCTTATTGGCCTTCCAGACCGGGAATACATTTTCCTGGCGATATTCTAAGCGAGTTAAGGACACTCATGTTGGTATCAAAGAGGGTTCGAAGTCTAAACTCGAAGAGTTGGGTCGAAAGCAGAAGGTATTCGATCATCATTATCGGGGCAAAATGGTGGATAAAATGGAAAATGGGCAAACTTAGGAATGTCAAGAAAGGCCCTATTTATAGTAACAGTCCCACTCGATCCAACAGTCGGGATTCGTTATGATGGACTAACGAGATTCAGTGACTGTTCCGTTTCCCGATGATTTAGGACATGTTTGGAAAAAGGAGTTATACAATTATCAATTAATTCGCGGAGCAATTATTAATTTGGTTTGCAGTCTCCCACGGGGTCAAAATTTATGGTTTGGTTTTTTATACGATCAAAGATTCAATGATCGGGGAGATGCAGTTCGGTTGAAGTATAGAAGAACGAAACATTCAACGGAGTTGTTTTCAAACATTATTAAGGTTACATTCTTCGATCAAAAAATGCGCATATTAGCAGGAATAAATGACTATGCAAAGGGATATATCACAACTTCGGAAAATATAATTTAATAAATGGCGCGAAGGCCGATCATAGTTCAGGTTCAACTAAAAGCGGTAAAATAAATTATCCGAGATTATTACAGGCAGAAAAATCAAACACTTCAGTCATTCTCAAATTACAACGGGCTGGGAGAAAACGATTGAAAATCTAAAGAAGCTTATTATCGGAAATTATCTTCCGAACTTCCTCGCTACGAGCATTGTAACCTTGCTGATAAGCTTCCTTCTCGCGGCGCTCCCAGTCCTTCTTCTCCTGCTCGAAAAGATGTTTGAGATCCTCGAGCTCCTTCCCCAGCTGTTGATGAATCTCTTCACCTTTATCTTTGGCAGCATTTTCCTTCTCCACAGCTATTTTCTCCTCGAGCGCCTTAGTAGCCTCCAGGGCAAGCTTAAGCTCGGCTTCCTTCTTCTCCAACTCCGAAATGAGGGCAGTCCGTTGCGTGGCCTCCTGCTCGGCTAACTGTCGGAGTTCGAGGAACTCTTCTTCAGCCTGTTGACAAGAAAATCGAACAGACGAGGGTATCAATATGTATGAAATAAATAAAATAAAAAAGGAGAGAGAAAAGAAGAGAACTGAAAAATAACATCAAAATAACATCAAATTTTTTCGAACCTGGGCAAGGAAGTTCGACCCTAGCTGGAATAGTTGTAGGGGATTTTTGTCCGTTGAGGGACCAACGTCAGAAACCAAAATTTGAGCCTGCAGAAGGTTCGGAACAACTTTATCACGCTTCTCCTCAGAATGAGGATTTTCTTTAGAACCTCCTGGAGTAGAGGAGATATCCTTCAAAACCGAAGAAACGGGTGATCGATCAGAAGGGATATCGACCTCAAGGGCCTCTGTAGTACCTTGGCCCGAAGCGGTATCAGCCTTAAGTGCATTTCTCTCTGTAACGATTGTTTTGGCCTTTTTGCTCGGCCCTCCACCCTCGGGATTAGTCACAGTAGCAATAATAAGTGGCTTGCTTTCATTCACGAGTTTTTGAAGAGTCTCGGTCGGAATGATGACTTCAGATCAAGGTCTTTTGCTCGAAGACTCAGACGCTTTCTGCCTAAGCTGAGCACGCTTGGAATTGTCCAAGGGTTTGACAGGGGAACCTTCAGGCTCAGGATCGGATTCTTCCTTCGATGTTATGAACTTGTTCGAAATAGTTCTGTTTGATTTAGAAGAAGTATGCTTCTCCTTTTTGCTGTCTCCACCCTTAGAAGTTTTGGGGGATTTAGGAGAGCTCTTCGAAGTTTTCTTCTCCTTGTTCGATTTAGAGTCCTTAGAGGGACCCTTATTCTTGGCACCGCCCAGGAGCAATGAAGGATCGATCGAAGAACCTAGTATTTTGTCCATGGCTTCGAATTAAAGGAATAGGTTCAGTTCGGGTTTTTGTTTACTAATCTATGAGCTCCGATCGCTATAAGTCGGTTTGATTGAAGAATGGTTTGAAATGGCCCTTATATTTATAACGGGGGCAACACGTCTTTTTATTTGGAATTGAATAGTCACAACTTCCGAGAAAATTCGAACACATACATATGAAGAAGTCATCGATGAATATTTTCGATCATAAACAGAAAAACCATGTGATACTTACAATATTATCAAAGGACTGAATAAATGGGCAAAAAGGAAGTTATATTCAAATAAATCCATTACAAATCATAGCAAAAATTCACGAGTTATTCTACTTCTTCTTCATCCTCGTCGTCGGAGTCACTATCGTCGGAGTCATCTTCATCACTGCTCGAGCTATCACTATCTTCGCTGCTATCTTCATCAGCATTATCGTCAACTTTAGCAGGAGAGGGAGGTCGTTCTTCATGATCGTCGGAATCATTCTCGATATCTACCTCTTCTTCAACTTCGGCCTCATTCTCCGATTCCGCAAAAGTAGAAGCTTCGAGCATGTCTGGGTTGGGCATAGGAACTCCGAACTCATCCAGAAAAGGAGTAAACTCATGATTTCGTAAGTCTCGAAGGTCCGCCGGAAGAGAAGAAGGCTTATAATCTTTACCGAAGATATGTTTGCAAGGATCCATGAAAGGAACGTAATCTGAAAGTTGGCCCGGAATCCGCCCAGCTAACACCAACTGCTGAACACCTTTGTAGAAAAAGGATTGATTGACTGGACCTGATCGCAGTCGAACAAGAGCGACGAGGAACGGAGACTTTAAAAACTCTTTTATAGCTAGAAGCTTGGCCTCATCTCGACCTTGAGCGTAAGAGTGCTCGGAATCTGCCTTCACCTGCGCTAGCTCAACTTTTAGCTTCTTGACCTCAAGCTCGAGAGCACTCTTCTCACCGATCGCCCCTAGAAGATCTTCTTCGACCGCCGTGGTGAACTTGCCACTCTTGGCATCTTCAAGCTCTTTTCTGGTAGTGGCAAGCTCTCTTTCCAGTTCAGACACCTTGGCTAGGGCGTCAGTCAGTCGAGTCACCGTTACCGCATTTTTCCTCAGAATGCGCTTCAAAGCCCGGTGAGCTTGGGTGGACTCTTCCTCTAATATGGCAAGTCGGTGAGCTTGATGGAAAAATTCATCTCCAACCTGCAAAATGACAGAGTTACTATATTAAGATATTACATATATTGAGATCGGAAAATATGAAGCAAGAAGCTAATTAGTACCTCTTGGTAAGATCGAGCAAAATCTCCCAAGGCTTGAAAACCATCCTTGAAGAACAACTCAGTGTTATCATCTTTGAATCGTCCAGACATGAGTATTCGGATCGATTTGTCTACCGAGTGTTCTTCTTCAGGGCCTAGATCTGATTGAATGCTCCCATCCTCGGGATACCCGGCAGCCCTTGGACCTCGGAGGTGATCTTCAATATAATCCGCTAAATTCGGCTTAGTCCTTCCAGGTCGACATTCAACAGGGCCAGGATTTCGACCAAAAGGCCTTACTCTTCTCGACGACTTAGATACGTCGCTGTATCTCTTTCGGGCCATACGCTCCTCGATCAACTGTTGGGATTGGATATGCTTAAAGGAGTAATGGCTATACCGACTGCATTAGGGTCAGCTGTGTTGATCGAAAAGATTGTCCGCAAATGACCAATATTTTCCGTTGGCGACGCGCTTTCGACGTCGACCCTGGGATTATTCGGGGCCAAAGTAGGAACCACCGTAGTAGAAATACTGGCATCGGTCGTCCCAACCTTTTCACCAGCCTTTGATTTTTTCTGCTTTCGTGGCTGGCCTTGGGTCCTTTTCGAAGAGGACGCCATAGTAGAGCCCGCTACAGAGGTTCGAAATTGTTCGACGAGCTCAGCTGCATAGACAAAGTAAAATGAGGATAATATAAAGAGTGAAAGGCAAATCGAGGATCAACGTAAATAATCAAGAAAGTTACCAAACGGAAGGGCGGCAACAATAGCTTGAACCTCCACAGGAGCTGTTTCGGCAAGTTGGCCATCTTCGGGACGGTTCTCGACCTCAGGCGTATTTTCGTATTTGAGGGTTGGGGCAGGATAAGTGCAGTTGTTGAGCCCAGCCAGCCGCAGAACCGCCTCTTGCGTCAATAACACCGTCTGATACTGGTCGGATACAAGACTCTTCAAAAATTTTGAAGACCGCAAAGGGGGAAGTTTCCCTTTAAGGGACCGTTTGCCATACGTCCAAGTCCTTTCCCCCTCCCACTCGTACGGTTTCAGCTCGAAAGAACCTTCCGAAACGGGAATGTTGGGACCTCGCACAAAGAAGAACTCCTTTTTCCACCCTTTGGTATTGCTCGAAGTCATGGTCGAGAGAATTGATTTGTTTGACCGATGGGAAAAGTACACGAAGCTAGCGTTCGAAGACGTTGAAAGGCTCATCTGGAAAATCTGCCAGAAATTCTGGAAGGACGCCTCTTTCCCCTTGGCTTGCATCAAAACACTGAATGCAACGATGTATGCAATCGAGTTCGGAAGTATCTGAGCAGGCGCAAGTGAGAAAACTCCTAAAATATCCCTAAGCAGCTGGATTAACGGAATACGCAACCCGAAGAGAAATTGCCTGCTATAGAAGGCTTGGCAACCCTTTGGCGGATTGGTAACCCGTTGCCCGGGAGTAGGTTCAACGATGGTAAAACCTCCTGGAAGGTATTTACCGAACTCAAGCTCCATGTTCGCCCGACGATCGGATGTATTATAAATGGTGGAGGTCTGATCGGCTCTGCGCTTTGTTCGAAGCTGGTTAGAGCTGCTTGTGGGTTCTACCCATTTCTTGATAGTGGCAACTACCTTGCCACCAACCTGGTACTTCGCGGTTTCATCTTCACGAAGGGGTGAGACTTCGCCCCTGACCGCTTTGTCCTCGGAGACCTCTTCTCCTGTTCCTGCCTCATCATCGCTCGAACCCTGACGAACTTCTCCCTCCTCTGTCTCGGAGTTCGATGCATCGCCAGAGTTTTCAGCCTTCTCATCCTCGGAGGCCTTATATTGATCTATAAGCGCCAAGGGATCACTATATGATCCCTCGCCCATCTTAGTCTTTCCTTTTCGATCTCGCGAAGAAGACATCCTTTTAATGAAAGGTTATAAGTATTTTCTGACGGTTCGAATTTTGGGACTCTTCAACAACTTTCGAACACAATGCTTCGATCAAGGATTTGGGAATCTTTCGTAAATGAATCTTCTACGGTCAACGCATATATATACGGGGTTAAAAAAGTAAAATTGCAAATCGCACCCCGAGTAACCGCGACGGTTGAGCTCTCCAAGCAGTAATTTTCAAAGCAAGATTTTTGAGATATTGCATTTTCGGCCCCTATACTCTATGAAATTAGACTACCACATGGCTAATTGACAAGACACGTCTTTTCAGTGTCGGAATGAACCTACTTCTCCGAGCCCAGCTTCACTTACGCTCGAAGAAGTGGGGGAGTATTAATAAGGAATCAAACCGATCGATCACAAATTCGGGCAAAGCAATTATTAACTAAAGAATTCGAGACAGAAAAAAAGTTGCATCAACTCAAATTTTTTCAACAACATCAACCGTTACTACAGAGAATAGTTCAAAGCAAGAATATCAAGGAAATTTACATCATAGCGGATAATCATTTTAGAGTTTCCAAGATATGCACTCTTTTTCCCTGGTTCGGTTTTTATCCCGACGGGTTTTTACGAGCTAGGTTTTTAACAAGGCATATTCGAATCACTAAGTAATGGTTCATCCCAGTCGGTTGGCGACATTTACTTCTCCGAGCTTCAGCTTCACTCACGCTCGAGAAGTGGGGGAGTATTGATGAGGCATACTTTGGATGTTCTATTCTAGGAAGGCGTTCCACGATCAGAAATAGAAACATCCGACCTTGAAGACATATCGGCCGATCACCAATGCTGAACAAGTTACTCCGATCACAGGGCAAGGGGTTCATGCTCGGATTCCACTATTGGGCCAACCCTAGGCCCAAGCATGTGGGCCGAGAAATACACCTCTGCGGGTGGTTCAGCTGGCACACCAATTCTACTATAAATACCGCAAACATTTATGACGCCAGGCATCGCACAATTCCCCAGGTGCTCCCAGTTCGAACCTACCGCTAGAAGCCTCCTCTTGATTTGTATTTAGATCATATTGTATGTACTAGTCTCTAGCTTGTACGGCATCCAATAATGCCCAAGTAAGACCCCGATTTACATTGTAATTACGTTCAGAAATACTCATATTCGACCCCATCATTGGAAATTTAGCACCTTTATCGTCTTTATATTTCCTTATTGATTCCCTAACGAAACCACGTCAGATCAACCACATCTGTATCATATATCCTTGTTCTAATTCTGATCCTGAGCCCTATTCTAATTACCACAGCCCTGGTGATCACCTTGACCGCCTCCACTGAAAGGATAGTGCCCAACAAGCCAACAAATACGAGCTTGTAAAATGACTACCTTAGATAGCATTCTTATGGTTCAAAGATAATACGCCCGTTTATTTATAGTACTTAAAGTAAACAATGGCCATCTTCATCTCTCACGAACGTATCTAAGCAATTGGATGAAATCCTAAGATCACATTCGATATGGGATCGAACGCATCGAACGACCCAAACGGAGAAACCCATCGTGGAGGTGCATTAAGCATATTGGTAATGGGATATTTCTCAAGACTTATAATAGTGTACGATTTAGTCCTCGGATTTGAGGTACTAGGGCAAATTCGGTACACGAGAATACGTACTTTGATTTAGGAGCCGATCACGTAGCCTGATCATTGTGCGACTACTTTTGGTATGGATGATCGTGTACGCGAATGGTTAGTACTAAGAACGAATATATCGACTCATCTTGATAAGATGAAAGAATTTTCTGTACGTTCTTAGATAATAGATTCCGAGAAACCCATGGTCGTGGTCGGTGACGGATTTGGAAAGGGTTTTCAAAATTTAGCAGTCACACTTGAATTATTATCCAGAATTAGAAAGTACAGTATTGAGATAATTAGAGGTGCCGACCAATTCAGACACCCTAGATCTCAATCGGGAAATTAGTCGCTAGAAGGACCGTATGTACACGGCACTTATAAGAGGTGAGGTTCACGAATATCAATTCACCTGAAGTTGGGCCTCATGGGCTTGTGGCTAGACATCGACCATGAGATGTGGGTACTCCTTAATTAATGGGAGATTAATTCTGGAGTGGTCAATTAAAAGTGTTTAATTGATCGGAGCCATTAATTGCTTATTAATTTCTCATTAATTAAATCACGAGAGTCGTGGGCCTGCTGCCAATTGATGGTGAACCTAGAGGATCACACACAATACAGTTAGACAGTGATAGTCATAAAAAGAAACATTTGATTTAAAGGAGTTAAATCAATAAGTGAATTAAAGTGTTAATTCAATGAGAAGAATAATAAATTAGATGATCTAATTAATTAAATGTGAATTAAAGTGTTAATATGAGGTGGAGAATTATTAATTAGAATGTCTAATTAATTAATCAATTAGAATATCTTGTTGATTAAAGTCATTAACTAAAGTGTTAATTGGAAAAGTTGATTAATTAACAGTGGATTAATTAATTAAACTACATGGCCGATTTTATGCTAAGGGAATGTTGATTGATTAATCTCGGATTAATTAATTAAGCATAAGGGGCGATTTTTGCTAAGGGAATTGGAAGAGATATTATCTTGTGGGACAAGAAATAAGGGAAGAGTTAAAGTATATCTTGTTTCCTTATGTGATAAGGAAAGATATGCCTAGATATGATATATATCTATTAGAAAAAAGAATATTCTAATAAGAGATATCATAATATCTTTAACATAACAACTAATGCATAACCTAAAAAGAAAAAGCTGAAAATTTCCAGCCCTAGCCACCCAATCCCATTCGGCTGAACCCAACCCTAGCCGCCCCCTTGCTCTCGTTGCTTCTTCTCCATCTAGATCTGGATCTAGATCCAGTTCCTCCATTGACAATTCTTTAATCCTAGTTCTAAGCCTGTGGTTTAAAGAAGTCGCTATCATCCATCTGGTGTGGACTATCTCTAGAGGCACAACGCTTGGGGTGCTCTAGCGAACAATTGGAAGACCGGAGAAAACCACCACCTTGCCTGTGGTGTTTTTGTTGAATTTTGATTCAACGCTTTTCATATGAGTTAGATGTACTTATCCTGGCTTCGGGTTTATGTGAATGAAAAATCTTAAATTCCGCATGTTGTTTGACAATCGTACACACGGAAAACCCAACATCCACGTCGGCCATTATGATTACCCCCTCTTGGGATATTTCCTCTCTCTCCCTCTCTCCATATTGTGGAGGATCATTTTATGGTCTGTTATAGGGAGTAAACCCTTCTCTATTACCTCTGCCTCTATTTTGATGGCTTGGCCCCCGGCCAGCGCCTATGCCTCGGTTACCTCATTTGATCGCATTTGCCTCAGGCAATGGTTGAGTACCATCTGGAGGAGCCTGATTGTTCCTCAAAAGAAGATCAATTTTCTTCTCAGTGAGGAGTAGAGCAGTGATCAACTCTGAGAACTTAGTGTAATTTTGGGCTTGCAGAATTTGAATTGTATGTGAAACATGCTATTAAAAGTCTATCATGCATAACGTACTTAGTTATGTCTAAAAGAAACAATATTAGAATCAATAAATCTAAACCCCAAAATATATCCATACTTCCAGGAATAAAATACATAGATAGTCCAAAAACAGCAAACCTGATTTTTGGGACGTATAGAATCGCCGCAATTGGCACATAGAAACATTATAAGATTCAATTTCATTAAACCTTGTTCAAATCTAATTTTCCTAACTCAGAACAAGAAAATATATATGTAATGTAACCAATATGATTTGATTCCATGAGTTTATGATTTTATATGTCATATCATATAAAACATATCAGATGCATTATTAAATTGAAACATATTGAATTCTAAATTGTATATGCATATAATTTAATTTAAAGATTGTGCTTGCATCACCATATTCATGCTTATCGAAACAAAACTGAAAATTTGATTATGAAATTGGTTACATGAGTTAAACGACAAGTAACCAATTATAAGCCTAAATTTCATACGGCATAGTATGAACAATATAAATTCTTAAAACACTAGAACATGTTTTAAAACATAAAATTTTCAAATTTAAAGCAAATAATTCATAAAGATTCAAAAGATTCAGACTTACTTGAATTTTGCTAATAACAACAAAGATTATGGATTACTGATCCACAATAACTCGATCTTCAACCAAACAAAAAATTCGTTCAAACAATCTCCTTCCACGATCACAAAAAGGCTATCGTGTTGATAACGTGTTGTAAATAATTGATTATAGGTCTTTGGTTTAGTGATTGAGATAAAGAGATTGATAACAATATTATAACTGTAAAGATTAAAGAGAAAGAAAGAAGAACACACAGAAATAATACGTAGAATAATTAGGGTTGTATTCTTGGGAAGGGGAGAACTCTTATTTATATCCAAATAAGTTACAAGTAGGGTACAAAGCTCATATACAAGATGAAAGCCCATAAATAAATATATTATAACTAAGTCTATCTGAACTATTATATTAACAATAGGAATATCCACTAATATATAATATTTACAACATAATTAATTAATTGACCTACTAAAATGCCTCAAAAATAACACTAACTAGGGAACTAGAATTGCAATATAAATATATAAACCGTCACTCCTTAAACTTATGTCTTGTGAAATTTATTTCATGCATCTTTCCTATGGTTTGATTTCTTCTATTACTTTATGGATTAATTATATCAATGGTACTTTTGTTTTCCTTCTACTATCTATGTCTATATTTCTTTTTTGTTTACACTGAAAATCTACCATATAATTTTAGATGATCAAGTATGTGATTTCTTATGTGTTTAAAGATATCTTTACGTTAAACACGTGTCTTTTATGTAATTTTATTTTATTATGACATCTTTTATTTGTTGAATTTGAAAAAAATTTATGTCTAATGTGATTTTAGTGCAAGATTCGGTTGAGGTATTTCACGATTATTATTTCAAGTGTGAGTATGTGGTAATATATTATTATGTCTATACAATTTTTTTTTAAGGGTTGTACCATACACGTGTTTTCATCCGTCGAATCATACGGGAATCACTTCCATTATTCACGTGAGTTCATTTCTTTGAGTTTTTTACATGCGTGTAATTCTTAGGTTCGATATGAACAAATGAATATGTATACACACGTACATGACAAGAAACGCATAAATGTGGTACTAAAATATTAGTAATCTTTCTCTCTAATGATGCTTGATTCAATTTAAATCTATTTTAAATTTTTGCTAAGATAAATTAAATTTGCTAAATTAACTTGCAACCTCAAACATATAAATATGTTATAAAAACCCATAATCTATGCGACTACCTTAAAATTGATCTAACATGAAGAAAATGTGATTGTTTGCATATAAATTTGGCATCGAGGGGTCGACGTCGAGGGATCGGCATCGAAGGGTTGACATCGAGGTATGCTTGGCATCAAGGCGTGCCAAAATATTGTTTGCTGCAAACCTGTCAGTGATGTTGGGAAAGTGGTTGGGATGCCTCGATTGTCAGAACAATGACAGTGCGGAATTTAAAATATTTCGAAGCACCCAAGGTCCCATATAAATTCTCCATATTAATTATACGTAAGCAAGAACAAAAACACACATAGAAATTGAACAAGGGTGTTTATGCGATATACCTCACCACAGGCAAGGTGGTGGCAACCTTCGATTCTGATTCTGCAACTGGATCTGGATCTGGTTCACAGAAGTGATCCAAGCGTCTCACCTCCAAAGTAAGTCCACACCAATTGGATTCTGGCAACGCCTCAAGATCTTAGGCTCAGAACTGGATTCAGGAGGTTTGTCGAAGCAGGATTGTGTAGATTCTCTTGACAGGTCAAGATCTATCACAGAGGAACAAGAGGAGATGGGCGGCGGCACAAGAGGAGCTCACGGCAGCAGGGTGGCGGCGTCTCTTGGTGGCGGCGGCGGCTAGGGCTTCTAGCACAAGGGGGGCGGCGGCTAGGTTGAGAGGAGAGCTAGGGTTTTCTTCTTAGGGTGTTAGCTTTTGAGCTCAAGTAGATCCCCTTTATATAGACTCCCTCAACTTAGGTTTTACAAGACTCCTTATGGGCTTTTAATTAAAAGCCCATGTCTTGCAAGCCCTCTTCATTTAATTAATTACTTAATTAAATGTCCAGTCTAATTAAATCATTATTTCTTTTATGTAATTAATTAGCAACTCAATTAAGTATTTAATTAATTAAGTTAGCCAATTAATTAATCTCCCACTTGAATTAAATACTTTTAATTCATTTAATTGATTTAATTACCTTTAAATCAATTAATTCCTTTTAGTATCCTTTTCAACAGTCACCGTCCAATTGTATTGTGTGTGACCCTCTGGGTTCACCATCAATTGGCAGCAGGCCCACGAATTCCTCGTGATTTAATTTATGAACAATAAATTGCTCCGGTCAATTAAACAACCTTTAATTGACCACTCCTAGAATCAATTCCTCTATTAACTCAGGAGTACCTACACTTCATGGTCGATGTCTAGCCACAAGCCCATGAAGCCCAACTTCAGGTGAATTGATACTTGTGAACCTCGTCTCATATAATTACCATGTACATACGGTCCTTCTATCGACTAATATTCCCGATCAAGACTTAGGGTGTGTGAATTGATCGGCACCTCTAAATTTGTCTCGATAACTATACTTTCTAATTCAGGATAATATTCCATTGTGACCTTCTAAATTTGGAAACCCCTTTCCAAATCCGTCACCGACTGCGGCCGCAGATTCCTTGGATATATTATCTAAGAATCATATAGGAAATTCTCTCACCCATTACAGTGAGTCAATAGATTCCATATCGGTACTAACCATTCGCGTACATGTCCATACGCACCCAACCTAGGCATGTTATGACCAAGCTACGTGGCCTATACCTAGATCTAAGTACGCACTTCCATGCACCGAATTCGCCCTAGCACCTCAAGTCAAAGGACTAAATCATACACTATTATAATCCTTGAGAAACATCCCATCACCGATATGCGACATGCGCTTCCACAATGGGTTTCTCTGTTCGGGTCGTTCGATGCGTTCAATCCTCCATTGAACCACCTACTCGTATGCACTGGCCTCAAATGCCTTGCTCATGAAACGCTACAAATTCACTCCATGTGAATCATGCATACTTGTACAAGTCTTGGCGATTCCTACGATACCCCGTCTCGTTCGGAATCTATGACTTGGAACAGTTTTAAGATTACGACCTTTGAGACTGTTTCATGATTGCACTCAGTACTGAAGTGAATCGTCCCATAGTCAAATGTAATCTAAGGGTTTCAACCAATCGCTTAAATGTATTCGCGAGAGATGAAGATGGCCATTGTTTATCCTTATACACATATAAATAAACGCGCGTATTATTATAAAACCAAAAGATTGTTTCTTACAGAATAGACCTATTACAAGCTAATTGAACTGGCTTGCTGGGCACTATTCTATCAAGTGAATCCCTCGACGAGCCAATGACTTGATGAGAAATGCCTCGATAGGGTGTAAAATAAATGCGGGCGTGCCAATGTTTGTGCGTGAAAACATAACGATTATAAAATAGACATGTCGATATCGGTAAATTAATAATGTAAATGTCCTGACAAAGACATATTGATATCAAAATGAGTTGTCCTGATAAGGCTGACTTCTAAACGATTGTGACAGAGTAGGCAAACACTACCCCTAGTTCTTTTCTATGCCTGCCTGGCCGCAGGACTTAAATAATTCATGAAAATCTCTCCTAAATGCCAAAAACTTATGACCAATCGATGGCCTGTTTAACATATCAGTGGATTTGAAAGTCAGCAAATGCCTTGACAATCAATTAATTTAAACATACACCTTGACAGAAGACATAATCTTGACAGGAAACAACATATCAATGGAAATCAATTGACGTAAAGTATATTTATGTAAAAGAGTCAAGACATACGAGCCAAACGACTTACATTAATAACACAAGCATATTGGCAAGTTCCTCAATATACAAATATTACAAAAATATACAAAACGATAAGTCTCCTGTTTCGGCATAATCTGCCAGATGAGTTGATAAATCTTTTTAAGTTCTGAAAATTGACTCCTTGATCGGCAGGTAAACCCGCCGATGAGTTGATAATGCATGATAAAACAATTTGTTGACAAAAAGTAACATTGACGACAGAAAACCACCGTCAATGGTTCGCCCAACCTTGATGGGTGACCACAAATTGGGCTCCTGATCAGCGGGTGGCCACTGAAAAGGGCATCGACATAGCAGATGGCTACTCAGCCGATAGCCGTCAAGCAGATGGCTACTTGACGACGAGCTCATCAAGCAGATGGCTACTCGATGAGTTTGTCATATAAATACGTGGGCACTTACATGACAGTTAACAGCGAGCTACTTACTGATATGAGTGGTTTCGCTCGAGATAGTGTCAGCTGACAACGGAAGACGGCGGCGGCGGCGGCGGCAAGACTTCAGGCTGTCAGGGATCACTGGTGGCTGAGGAGGGACAGACTGATATCGAGGAGTTGGCAGGCTGATAACTTGACAGAAAACAGCTTGTTATCTGCTTGCTATCAAGGTTTCGCTCGAGACAGCGTCCTGACGGCGGAAACAGCGGCGGCGGCGGCGGCGGACTTTGGGCGGCGGCGGCGGCAAGATTTCAGGCGGTCAGGGGTAGCTGGTGGCTGAGGAGGGACAGTTGATATCAAGGGATTGACAATTGTTTGCTGAAAAAGAAGCAGCGAGGTGCTGGACTTCCGGTGAGGCGTTGAGCCGATCAGTGTTAGACTGAGAATTTGTTGATTGAGTTGTGTGTCTCGCGTGTAGCAGCCTCCTGTTGTATTTATAGCTGCTGGAAAATGAGCTGATGGCTGTCAAGTAACCTCTTGATGGCCGAAAATCAAGGAGCTGATGGTCACTTTCCCACTTCTCCCACTATTTTCAGATTTGCCCACTACTTCCACTAATTTGGTGGTAGTTTTCTTGTTGCTGAAAATCAAGGCTAATGGTGGCTGGAGAAGAGAACACGTTCAGTTTTGAAATTGAAATTATGATAACCAATTAAGAGATTTTTAAGGAATTAGTTATTTAAGCCAACTATTTAGCTTAATCCCTATCTCTTAATTAGTTAATCATTAATTAAACAACAAAGACATCAATGGGCCGAAAATGAGTGCTGGCCGATCTGGGGTTGGGCCGTGGTCGGCCTGGGTTGGTCGGACCATGGTTGGCCTTGGATCGAGCCCTTTTTTATTTGTCTCACTAATTACCCAATTAAATAATTAATGGCTTTTATTTACCAAGTGGGCCAATTAATTAGACTTGGCCCAATTAATTAATCAATTTAATTAATTAATCTATAGTAGCCAAAATCATTTATTGGGTTAATTGGGCTTGTTTTGTACTTGACCATAATTTGACCTTGATTGTTAATTAATTAATCTTGGCTTATAAATTAATTAACTTTATCAATTAATTAATTTATGTTTGGCCTAAAATTTAATTAATTGCGAAAATTGGGTCGAATTTTGAGATTGGGTTCGTGGCCAATTCATTGGCTCGATTGGGTCCATTTTCGGTTCAACCTGTGTCCGATCTGGCTCGACCCGTTTGGAGCGACTTGGTTCGGCCTTGTTACCATTTTTGGCTAATCATCGAGCCGTCATTCCTCGATTAATCGAGGGTGATTTTTTGGTTACAAACAATGCCCCCCTTAAGTCGTATCTGATAAATTTTATCTGATGATAAAATTTTATCGGATAGACTTAGTTTTAAAAATTCCCCCTTCTTACTCCTCGATTGGCATTCAATTTTAGCATGCTTTGATAATTAAAATTGGCCATTTTTAGCCAGTTAAATTATGTCAGCATTTTTGGGACTTTGGAATATTTCCCAATCTGCTAATTCTTTTGCCAGCTGTCAACTCCCCATCTGCCTCCCAACTCTCCGGATGAAAATTAATTGGAGCCTATCACTTTTATGGCTTCCAAATTAATTAGAAGTCTACTTCATACACACTTCCCAATATCTACTTTTCCCTTTTTCAAATAAAACTCTTACACTTCTCCTGGGCCCCACACTCACTTTTCCCCTTTCCTCTTCTTCTTCTTTCTTCTCTCTACCTTCGGCCGACTCCATCTCCACAAAACTCCATAGCCAAATTCCTTCCACCTCCAACACACTCCTTGTTCGATTTTTCTGCTCCATTTTCGCGAAATCGGCTTCTCCTTCACTCAAAGAACACCAAAACCGAACTTGCTTCTCAAGAAAAAGCCCAAAACCGAAAACCCACAGAAAACCCACCATAGCCAAAAAAGCTTCGAAGCTTCGAAATTGGGTTCTCTATTTCGTTTTCCTTGCTCTCCTTGCTACAAACGGATTCTCCTTTGCCCAAGGTACGCAAAAACCGAACTCAAAGCCCAAACACTCACCAAAACCGAAAAACCTATTTCTAAAAACTCCCCATAGCTGAAAATCAAAGGTTTCGAAATCGAGCCATTTTTTTAGGGAATAATATGGCGGGAACGAACATCAATCGAAGAGATGTACACATCGACACCCAATCCTTCCAAGACATTCCGTATGGCACCACCATTGACCCCTATCACACCACTGCCGATTTACCTCCCCCAAACGAGCACCCGATCATATGCTCGAAAGAGTCTCTCCCTTTCGCCACAGGGACTAAAGAGTTCTCATCTACCACGCGCGGGTGGCCTTGGGCGGGTTCCCTGACGCATTCTGAATGGCTTGTGTGGTGTGCTCGGGTCGAGAAGACCTTTGGCTCGATGTGGCGTGCTGGTGGCATTTACAACGCCATCCAATTTTGCAAGACAGGGCTCGTTCTCAACCTCCCTTTGCTTCGGGCAGCCGTCCAGTTTTGGTGCAAGGAAGATAACACATTCCACTTCGCTCACGGCCCGATGACGCCTACACTCCTTGACATTATGGCTATTACTGGACTCAGTCCCGCGGGACGTTATGTAGACCCCTTTCCATCTGCGAGCGATGAGGCGTATCATTTTTCGTCAGCTTCGGGTACCGGGGATAGTGCCGTATCATACGGACCAGTGATCGGTCGATACAAAGACCTCCCTGATGCTGTCGAGGTGTCGCACACTGAGCATGTACACTTCTTGACCTTGTGGCTATCGAGGTACCTGTTTTGTAACTCTGCCTTATCTGTGACGAAAGAGTACAATGCTATAGCTTTATCTATTGCGGATGGTGCGCGTGTGGCGTTAGGGCCTGTGGTGTTTTCTTCTTTCTGTACTGGTATTGAGGGGTTTTTGGCCTCAGGTTGCACTTCTTTGCAGGGGCCATTGGGGATGAGATTTATGCCTCCTATGTTGCTCGGCAGAAAGTGACTCCCTGTAACTTTTACTACTTCTTTAGCATGTTTTATGACAGGGTGAAAGGTCCCGAGCCGGACTTTTCGGTTTTTTATCCGTCGGTGCTTTCTAGATACAGCCCCTTGATGTCCGCTGAGGATTTCCGAGACTATCAGAGGTTATGGGCTAGTTTCTTGACGTCAAGGGACATCCCGTCAGGGTTAAAGGTGACTGGTGCCAAGACCCCGACGAAAAGGAAACCAATGAAGTGTTCGGCCCATTTCTATTCCACGCACTATGTGTCTCGGCAATTTGGCCTGGTTCAGATGATTCCTCGCTATGGCGTTTCTCTCGCCGAGCGGAATGAGAAGCTTATGGAGGTGGAAGACATGGATAGCTTTGACGAGCTACGGAGATGTTGGCGGGCGGCCTGTGACGCTTTTGTCTTTCGGCCTTTCACCCCCAACCCTATTGGTTCGCCGGAGTTTATCAACTGGTGGGGTGGCTACCTTGCGTTGACTCGTCGGGAGACTTATCACGCCGCAGCAGCTAAAGTTTCAGTGCCCAATCATCCCGAGGTTATTTCTATCGACGGGCCCTTTCTGGAGCAATCAGCTGCTGCCACTAAAAAGGCATCGAATAAAGGTGCGTTTTATATAATTTCTCGTTTTGAACGATTCTATGATGTAGTTTGGGATCCTGTTAGTAGGGATAAAGTGTATGAGCTTGCTGCTGCTAATTTCGAGTCTTTGAAGAATATTAGGATGGGTAAGGCCATGTTAGAACATTCTAAGTTAGCCAAAAAACGGGGGGGTCCCGGTGAAGTCTCTCCTTGGCACACTTTTTATAAACCTTTTGGCCTGTCTCTCCCGTTACTCCCTGATTTCATTGAGTCATCAAGGTATGTGGTTTCCCCCGTCGGGTCTAGCACAAATATTGATCCACGGCCTCGTAGTCATCAAGGTACCCCCCAAGTTACCTTTACGGGGTATCGAGCTGATGACCCTCAGGCCCTGTCGAAGATTTACATTTTGTGTGAATATAAAGACGAGGGTACCATCGCCATCGATCTATCAGGCAGCCTCCCTGTTTTTCTTTCTTTGATCATAACCATGCCTTGACGTGTTTGTTTCTTTGCAGGAAAGAAGTCGTCGGCCCCTCCTACTGATAAGAAGAAATCCGTCAAAGAGCCTGTGATCCCGTTCGCCATCCCTTTGCAGGTTGTTAGCCCGACAGGACCATCACCCGCTGTCTCTCAATCATTTCAAGGGTCCGAAGCTCAATCCTCTGTTGACAAGGTAACAGATCCTCCCGTCGTATATATCCGACGCTCTCGTCGGCTCTTCTATCAGCGAGGTGGCACGAGTGCCATAGTCGTGAGCAGTTCCGACGAGGAGGTAGTCCTTACTTGATTTATTTTATTATGTTTTTTGGACTTATTGTGATCTCTCGTTTTCTGTCAGGAGGTAAGTTCGAAAGGTAAACGTCGAACTGTCAAGGACGATCCCCTGCCCAGAAAAAAAGTCCGAATGATAGTGGACAGCTCGACGGACAGTGACGACGATGTCGAGGAGATTGAGAAGGTAGACCTTCCCCCTCATCCGCCTTCTCCGATTGAAGCTGAGGAAACTCCTGCTGACAGCGCTGTCGTCGAGGGCTTGAAGGATTTAGCTGCCACTCCTCGACAAGCCGAGGCCTCTACTCATCAGATCGATCCTGTCAAGGAATCCCCTGTTTTGGCTTCTCCTGCTGTACAAGAGGTTGGTTTTGTCCCTTAGCCATTTTTTAGGTTTCCTTGTTTAGCTTCGCTGACCTTGTTTTGCCTTTTGTCTTGCAGGGTCAACCCATAGATATCTCTCAGCGGCTTGCTCAAGCGTTGGCTCGATTTGCCAACGTCCGAGCTCTGTCGGCGAGCTCATATTCTCACTCCCCTTCGACAGTGTCCGAGCAATCAAGCCATGCAACCTTCACCCCTGACGAGATTACTCATTTCAGGGAGCTGCTGTCGGACTGCCGAGATCAACCCTTGGACGTCCTGATGATTAACATGGGGCCGTCCTTGATGAGCTGATGCGCAAGCTGTCCTCTGCGACTCTTCCGAGCGACAAGGCGTCTTTCTACTCCGAGTACGCACAAAAGTTTGGCCAACTGAGGAGTACGTTCAAGGCCAATGATCGGGCCATCAAGGTGGCAGCCTCGTTTATATCCCCTGCCAATGACCTTCTGGCGAAGTTCGACGCCTTATATGCTCAAGGTTCTACACTTAGCGACTCGCTGAAGAATCTCAAGGACTCAGAGGCCGATGTGGTTGCGGCCATCGCTAAGCTGCAGGAGGAGCTAGGCGCGATTCGGAGCAAGATACAGATTGCCTTGACAGAGGCAGAATCAATTACTGATCAGCTATCTGACACGAATGACTTGCTCGTCGTGGCAAGGGCTGAAGAGGATCGGGTGATGACCCAGGCAGCAGCTGCTAGGGTTGATCAAGCCAAGATAGAAACGGACCTCAAGGGTTTCCTGGAACGATTCACTCAAGACATTCTCACTTAGTTTTCTGGCCTGCGAGCCATCGATGTTGGCGCATGTGCCTTGATATTTCTCACATATAAGACTTGGTTTATTTTTAGTTTGTTTATGCCATGGCCCGACGGCCACAGACTGACTTGCTTTTCATTTGTGTAATGGCTTGACAGCCATCGACTGATTCTCTTTTCCTTGTCACAATTTGTTTTAGCCTTATATTATGTTTTCCGTTGAACCACAAAGCCAAAAACAAACCAAATATTGAACCTTCAACCTATCACCCCGACCCCTTGACGAACCATTTTTGCAAACAAAAGACACAACTTTTTGTCAACAGGCACTTAACTAAAAACGGATCAGCTAAAAGACTTAAACGAAATGCCTTGATGTAAAAATTTGCAAATCAGGGGAATAACAACTTAAATTAAAATGGAAGTATTTGAAATAACGGAAGTAAATGCAACTACTAAAAAACGCTTTTAAAAATCCTACCTTAAACAAACGAAAAGGGAAATAAAACTTGACTGAAAAATAAATCCTACTTATATTTACAGAGGGATCGGCGCGTTGAAGTACTCTTGACGCCGTTCGATTTCCAGCTCCAAAGCTCGCTGATGTTCTAGACACATCGATTCCCAAAGGGTGGGCCTGAACTTTTTCAAGTATCTTCCATTGATAGGGTCTCGACAGAGATTTCCATCTGGCTTTTTCAAAATGTAGCCCCCTCCTCGGGTTATCGAGAAGACTTCATATGGTCCTTGCCACGTCGCGCTCCATTTACCATACTTTTTCTCGCGCTGATGAAGTGGCAAAACAGTTCTCTAGACCATGTCCCCGATGTCAAACTGTTTCCTGCGTATCTTTTTATCGTAGCATCGGGCGACTAGCCTTTTTTGTGCCTCGATTTTATCTAACGCGGCAACCCTGACTTCGTCTAGCTCGTCGAGCTGCTGGAGCATGCTCTCAGTGTATTCTTCGGGCGATAGCTCGTTTTGCTGCATCACCCGAAGCGATCAGACGTTGATTTCCATCGGTAGAACGGCATCCTGTCCATAAGTCAGTTTGTACGGAGTGGTGCCAGTGCTTGTCCGTTTGCTGGTCCGATAAGCCCATAATGCCTCTGACAGCGTCAAATGCCAAACTCTTGGGTTTTCGTCAATCATTTTCGAGATAATGTCCTTAAGGACTCGATTAGAAGCTTCTGCTTGGCCATTCCCTTGTGCATAATACGGTGTTGAATGGACCAACTCAAAACCCATTGATCTGGCAAATTCCTTGATTTCTTGACCGACAAACATCAGTCCCCTGTCAGTGACAATGGTCTGTGGCAGGCCAAACCTATGAATGATTAAGTCCTTGATGAACTTCATCACTTCGGCCTGATTGGCCTATTTGAGTGGTTTGGCTTCTACCCACTTAGTAAAGTAATCTGTGGCCACAATGATGTATCGATGGTGTTTGGAAGACGAGATAGAAATTGCCAATGAGCTACCTAGGGACCATCCATCAACAAGACGGAGAAACCCTCCGTTCCTGGTTGGCAAGGTTTAACGTAGAATTTCTTAAAATCAATTCCCCAAATATCGATTACATAATCTCCATTCTCTTCGATCTCACAAAAAACAGGCAATTCGGGAATGCCCTCAGTAGAAAGCAACCAAGAACGTTTGCTGATATTATGACCTTGGCATCGAAATACATGACCCAAGAGGAGATGAACTCTTTTAAAGATAAGAATAAAAATAAAGCTCCCGCTCCGGCTCCAAGCGGCAAGATAGAGTTCCTGCTCAAAAATCCATGGATTATGATCGATCCTTCAGAAGAGGCAATGTCTTCCAGCGATTAGAATATAATCGAAACGATCAAGACAAACGACCTAATGTCTATAAAAGACCTAGATCGGCCGAGCCGGCGAACATGAGCATAATTAACCAAGTAGAATACCCCATGCTGACCGTTCCAATAGAAGAAATCTTGGTAGTACTTGAGAGGAACAATTGGATCCCGGCAGCGAAGAGAATCGTTCAGCCAAGGCCAGGTGCACGAAATTATGATTTATACTGTAGATATCACCGGGCACATGGGCATCGCACTGAAGATTGTTTTCATTTTAAAAGAGAAATTGAAAAACTGATCGAACTAGGAAAATTAGATGACTATTTAGAACGGAACAACCGCAAGAGAGGTAAAAGTCGAAGTCCTCGAAATAATAACCAAAGAGGAAGCTCCCGAAGAAGGTCCCCTAACGATGGTCCCCCACAAGAGTTGAACGATGGTCAGATTAACGGCACTATTCATACAATCTCAGGAGGACCAGCGGGCGGGAACAGTCGCAATGCTCGCCGCCGCAGGACCACCAGGTCTATACTTGGAAGCATCAGGTACCCAAAAGAAGTGTGGACGCTAGAAAGCAAACCACCAAAGGACCAGCTGATCAGTTTCAATGAGAGCGAGGTACCAAAGAACATTGTTTGGGATACGAAAGAGGACAACCCTGATTTCTCGATGGTGGTATCGCTGGAAATAGCGAACTACAACGTCAAAAGAATCCTGATCGACAATGGAAACTCAGCAAACATCATCTCTAAAGAGGTCCTAGCTCAGATGAACTTGGGAGAATTAACATTCCAAAAGGTAGCTACGCCTTTAGTAGGGTTTGGAGGTTCCGAAATTGTCCCCTGTGGCACAATAACTATAAGTGTCTCACTCGGAAAGAAACCACGTCGTACGGTGAAGTTAATCAAATTCTCGGTAGTAGAAACTCCCTTTGCCTACAACGCAATCCTAGGGCGACCCGCCCTCAACCTATTCCGAGCGGTTTTTTCAACTTACCATCAGAAGATAAAATTTCCGATTAACATGGGAATCGGAGAGATAATAAACGTTCATTGTATGGCATGGGACTGTTACAACACCTCCTTAACTTTGGGGAACCGCTCCAGATCATTTACCCCAGCTAAAAGAAAGCTCGAGGACGATGTTGACAGAGTCGAAGTTGAAATCCCCAGCATAGATCGAATAGATAAAAAGGGAAAGGAACCAGTCGATTTGGCTTTGAAACCACCGGAACACAAAGATGTCCTACTAGTGCAAGGGGATCCAACAAAAACAACCAGAATAGGAATTGAACTCAGTAAAATGGGAAGTAATGTTAGTAAACTTCCTCAGAGAAAACATAGATATCTTCGCCTGGAGCGAACGACATCGAAGGGATTGATCCCAGAGTAATCACTCATTCGCTAAAAATCGACCCTATGGCAAAACCTGCTAGACAAAAGAAGAGGAATTATGGGCCGATAAAAGATAAAATAATCAAGGCAGAAGTAGAAAGGCTACTCAAGGCAAAACAAATTCAAGAAATACACTTCTCGGAATGGCTATGTAATGTCGTGTTAGTAGCGAAAGGGGATAAAAAGGATAATAAGTGGAGAATGTGCAATGATCTCACTGACCTTAACAAACTATGTCCGCGCGATCCATATCCCCTCCTGAGGATCGACTTATTAGTCGACTCAACCGCTGGTTTTGCAATTTTCAGCATGATGGATGCCTTCCAAGGTTTTTATCAAATATACATGGATGAGCGAGACCAAGAGAAAACTGCCTTCGTAACAGAGCAGGGTGTTTACTGCTTCATAGTCATGCCATTTGGCCTGAGGAATGCTGGGGCCACTTACCAGAGGTTAGTAAACCTGATGTTCAAGGAGCTGATCGGAGAAATAATGGAAGTCTACGTAGACGATATGCTGGTCAAAAGCATGAATGAAGCTGACCATGTAAAGCATCTCGATCGATGCTTCCGAATATTGAGAAAATACCGAATGAAGCTGAATCCTGCAAAATGCACTTTCGGAGTTAAATCAGGAAAGTTTTTAGGCTATTTGGTACATCAACGAGGAATTGAGGCCAATCCAGAAAAAAATCGAGCTATAACCGAAATGAAACCTCCCAAAACGATCTCCCAAGTACAAAGCTTGGTAGGAAAGATCGTAGCATTAAATAGATTCATCTCCAAGTCGGCCGACAGAAGTTTTCCTTTCTTTCAAAATTCTACGAAAAGCAAAAAACGTTGTTTGGACCGAAGAATGCGACCAGGCCTTCGACCGGCTAAAGGAATACCTGACGACCTCCCCACTATTGGCCAAACCAACTGAGGGAGAACCATTATACATTTACATATCAATTTCCGATGTGGCCATTAGTTCGGTTTTAGTAAAAGTAGAAGGCGTGGAACATAAGCCTGTTTATTACTTAAGTAAGTTACTACAAGGGGCGGAGAAGAACTACTTGGAAATAGGAAAATTCGCTTTGGCCTTAGTAGTGACGGCACACAAGCTCCGACCTTACTTTTTTAACCTACAAAATTGTGGTGTTAACCAACCAACCGCTAAGACAGGTCTTAGCAAAGTCGGAAGCCTCTGGAAGATTGATCAAGTGGGCAATCGAGCTCGGTCAGTTCGAAATCGAATACAGACCAAGAATTGCGATTAAGGCCCAAGACCTAGCCGATTTCTTGTTCGAAACTCCGACCCAGACAACTGAACATAGTGAATTGACCAGCCATGACAATGATATCTTGATCGTAGAAAATCAAACCTGGTTGATGCATGTCGATGGTGCTTCATGCAGAGAGGGAGGAGGTGCCGAAATCAACTTTACCGGACCAAATAAGGAGGATATAAATTATGCAATAACATTGGACTTCGTAGTAACAAACAACGAAGCAGAATAAGAAGCGCTAATCGCAGGAATGGAAATGGCGGCCAACATAAAGAGTCTCAAAGTACTAACCGATTCAGAGTTAGTACAAAGACAGATAGAAGGCCTATACGAGGCAAAGGAATTTAACATGGTCAAATACCTCGCCAAAGTAAAGGAATTGGCTGAGAAATTCAAAAAATTTGAAATACAGAACATTCCACGTCGGAAAATAAATGGGCCGATCAACTTTCTAGATTTACAGGGTCTCATGACGGTAAAACAGAAAGAGTAATCAACTGGTTAATTTCCAATACACCGGCAATTGATATCAACGAGACACCAGTCGCTGAGATTATGGAAATCGAAGAACCTGAAAGAAACTGGATGACTCCAATGATAGACTATCTTCGAGAAGGAAAATTACCGCTTAATCCGAACGAAGCTCGAAAAATAAAATATCGAGCTCCAAAATACACATTGTTAGAAGAAAAACCTTACCGAAGATCGGTATCAAGAATTCTTCTAAAATGCATCTCCGAATCTCAAACCAACGATGTCCTTCGATATGTACATGAAGGAGAAGCAGGAAATCACAGTGGAGCAAGGGCCTTAGCCTTAAAATGTCTTAGAACAGGCTATTATTGGCCTACCATCAACAATGATGCCATGCAATATGTTCAAAAATGTCATCATTGTCAAGTTCATGCAAATATAAGTCATCAACCGGCCGAAAACATGCACCCAATACCAGTATGCTGGCCATTTGATCAATGGGGAATGGACATTGTGGGACCTTTCCCAGTAGCCAGGTCTAAGAAAGCATATGTTCTAGTCGCTGTCGAATATTTCAGTAAATGGATAGAATGCGTCGCCCTTGCTCGAATAACTCAATTCCAAGTGATCAACTTCCTATGGAAGTTCATAGTATGTCGATTTGGCATCCCGAAAATCCTGATCTCTGATAACGGAACGCAATTCGCAGGTAAACAAGTAATGGAATGGTGTACCAAGATAGGAATTCAGCAAAACTTCACGTCAGTTGGGCATCGAAGAGCGAATAGACAAACTGAAGTAGCGAACCGAGAAATAATAAAATCTTTGGAGAAAAGACTAGGGGCAGCCAAAGGAAGATGGCTAGATGAACTCCCCGGAGTACTTTGGGCTAATCGAACGACAGTCAGAACTTCAACCGGGGAGACCCTATTCAGTCTAGTATATGGCTCGGAAGCTGTAATTCCGGTCGAAACACTAATTCCGACAACAAGAATTGAAATGTATGATGACAAGGAAAACAAAAAAGCAAGAGAGAATGATGTCGACCTGGCAGAAGCCTTAAGAGAAAAAGCAGATGTACGACTTCAGGTCACTAAATCAAACATGGAGAAGGCCTCTACCACAAACTTGGTGCTGAAAAAAGTAGAGGTGTCCAAGCATGTAGGAAAATTACAACAGAATTGGGATGGACCATACATTGTCATTGATGTAGGAAAGAAATGTTCTACAAAATTGCACACTTGGACGGAACGCCCCTACCACGAACCTGGAATGCAGTCAACCTAAGGAGATACTATGGAAAATAAATCCTAGAAATCATCCTAGTTAATTTCTTTTAAATTTTGTTTGTTTTATTTTCTTTCTCGTATTATCCATTGTAATAAAGGCCTTGGCCTGAGATTCATTCTCAACACTTTTATCAATAATTACGAATCAAGGATTCACATGAGTTAGCGCCAAAGACTTGATCGAGTTGAGTAAAATTGATTCGCTCAATAAACACTCCTCGACCTCCATAACAACGACGACTAAAACGAGTTGAGTATAAATCGATCCGCTCTATAAATGCTCCTCGATCTCCACAATAACGATAAAAATAGGTTACAAGCCAAAAATTTTGGTAAAAAAACCTAAGTACTAAAAAAAAATGAGTTGAGTATAAATCGATCCGCTCGATAAACGCTCCTCGATCTCCAAGACGATAATGACTGAAAGGTTAAAAGCCAAAAATTTTGGTAAAAACCTAAGTAGTAAAAAACGAGTTGAGTAAAATTGATTCGCTCAATAAATACTCCTCGACCTCCATAACAACGACGACTAAAATGAGTTGAGTATAAATCGATCCGCTCGATAAACGCTCCTCGACAATAAAAAGGTTAAAACCAAAAACTTTGGTAAAAAACCTAAGTCTTAAAACGAGTTGAGTATAAATCGATCCGCTCGATAAACACTCCTCGATCTCCATAAACGACGACAAAAAGGTTAAGACCAAAAAACTTTGGTAAGAAACCTAAGTCTTAAAACGAGCTGAGTATAAATCGATCCGCTCGATAAACGCTCCTCGATCTCCATAAACGACGACAAAAAGGTTAAGACCAAAAAACTTTGGTAAAAAATCTAAGTCTTAAAACGAGTTGAGTATAAATTGATCCGCTCGATAAACGCCCCTCGATCTCCATAAACGACGACAAAAAGGTTAAGACCAAAAAACTTTGGTAAAAAAACTTAAGTCTTAAAACGAGTTGAGTATAAATCGATCCGCTCGATAAACGCTCCTCGACCTCCATAAACGACGACAAAAAAGTTAAAACCAAAAACTTTGGTAAAAAGCCTAAGTCTCAAAACGAGTTGAGTATAAATCGATCTGCTCGATAAACGCTCCTCGATCTCCATAAACAACGATAAAAGGGTTAAAACCAAAAACTTTGGTAAAAAACCTAAGGCTTAAAACGAGTCGAGTATAAATCGATCCGCTCGATAAACGCTCCTCGATCTACACAATAACGATAAAAATAGATTACAAGCCGAAAGATTTGGTAAAAAATCAAAAGTTTTTCATGATTGAGTAAAAGCCAATCAGTTCTACAATCGCTCCTTGATATCGATGATAAATAAGAACAGGTTGAGAGAAATCAACAACAAGAAATATGAAAGTCATAATATTGAAGTGTTATTCATCTGAGTTCTGAGAACAGGTCTCAAATTACATACGAAGTTTTGATCAGAGTACAAAGAACTTTATACAATCTACATATCATCACAACTGTTTAGATAAAATAATCCTATTCTATAGATTAGTGGTCTTCACGACAATGTCCACGGAAACATCAATCTCCTCCCTAGTGCCTCGATGATTATGATTGACCACCTAAGAAGCATGCTGCTCGGGATGGTCGACTTCTTTAGCTCGATGGCCAGGCTCTGAAGATCAAATGTTCTTCCAGACAAAATGACCATTATCGGCCTGAGGTCCGACAAACAATCACTCGCCCAAAACGAGCTACTGCTTGTATGATGGGGTTGACTTTTACTCTAAAGCAGCATATCGAGAGGACCGTCGGAAAAGTGAAAGTTTACCAGCACACCCCGGCGGTCTATCACTCCAGAGGTAACATCGAAGAGCAGTGGTGCCTGGTAAATATGAACCCTCCATGTGCAAACAGAAGCCACGGACCTCAAACCTGTGAAGACAAAGGCTGAGGCCACATGGGACCAGTTAGTACAAGGCAGTGCATCAATGGGACCTGTCAGTACAAGGCAAATTCTGACTAAGATTTCTTGGAACGATGGATCACGATAATGTGACTTTTTGAATATTATGGGATCAGTGGGCAAAGTGAAACTCAAAGAAACTGATATCTCCATTTTTGGGAATTATGAGTGAGATATGGAAACTACGTACCTATTTATAGGCACAGATACAATTAATCCTACGGTTAGATGAAGATCTAAGAGAAAAAGAACCGCGGCCGTTTGACTTCCACCTTTAAATGCGAGTAAGTTGGAACGGCTCCTCTATAGTCAGAAAGACTATTCGATGGTAAAGAAGAATCAAGATCGAAGCGATCAACACGAAAATAAGGAGGATCTAAAGAGCTCCAGACTGAAAAGAGCTTGCACACTTACAAATGCTAATCGCTTGATAAAGAACAAGAGATCCTCGACGCAGACGTATAAGTTTGCACCAATATGACAAGTACTAGCTTGTTTAGAGGTGTAAAATCTCATATTCCAGCATACGAGGTCGTCACTGCCTCATATATCACAAGGCAGATTGTTACTTAACTATATTAGACCTCTAGTGGAGTCCAAGAAATCTGACATGAAGATTAGAGGAATGATCGTCAATATTCCAGCGTACAATATCGTCACTGCCTAATATTTCAGAGAATTGCTTAAGGAGGTCTGAACCAGTTAGATCTTACTAATTACTTACACATTTCCAATTCCTCTCATACCAAGAATGCACCTTAAGGAAATAGTGGTTGCTTTATTTGAGGAACATGGAACTCATAATCAGTGCAAAAAAACATGGAATTTAAGAAGATGAATAGACCGATATTCTTTCTACGAGCTTAGACTTTTAAAAAGAAAAGTGATGCTCAACAGAGGAAATGACAACGTCCTTATATAAGAATTCCATGGCAAATGGACAATTTTACAAAGCATTGATCGATTATCAACAAGAGCGCTAAACGTCCTTCACAATTCTTCAATTAATTGTTTACGTGGACGACCTACAATCAACATTCTAATGTCTAAAGTGACTTCAGAAATAGCCTAAGGGACCATGCTTGATCGATCATCATACTTATACTTGATTAAACGTTTGATTTACAAAGGAAATACTACATCATTCAGCTATTCAGGACTGATCAGCCAGAACGAGCTACTTTTTCAAACAACAGATAATCTCCCAGGAAATTAATATCAGATAAGTCTGCTAAAATCTCCTGCTTATTTAGAAAATTTATACTTAATTATAACGATAAAATTGTGCATGACATAATTTATCAAAATATATCTACTGACTGAATTTAATCAAGGCATTAAACTGATCAAAACAGGTCGTCATTGTCATTAATTTTTACATATAAAAAATATAGTCAGCCTTGACAACCACATGAAGATTGTGGCCTACATCGTCTAAAAAAACAAAAAAAAAAAAGAGAAGCATTCCGCTATAGCAGCTTGATCAGAACAGGTCACTGAGGTTGGTTAACGTCACCCGGGCGACCCGAAGAAGCACCCTTTCGAGGAGTAGCCGTATCAAGAAACGCTTTCACCTCCGAGCTAGGTCATCCCTCTCCGTCTCAAGAGCTAGCTTTTCCTCACGTAACTTCTGAAGATCGTCGTTCAGAAGCTCAATATGGAGAGCTTGCCCCCCAACCTTCGAAATCTTCGCATCCAGCCAAAGCCTCAGGTTGTCCCTACTGAGCCACAATTCGTCATGTTGGGCACCCAGTTGCAGGGCATAATACTTCCCCTGAGAAGAAAGAAAGCGTAAATGACAAGATAACAAAAAATGAACAAATATGAAAATAAGTAAAGAAATACCTGATCAAATTGCTTTAACAGGGACTGAACAAGATGAAGGGAAGAAGAACCTTCATGCTTCTTTAGCTCACCTGGCAAGACGGTACTAAGGCCCAGGTCCCAAGAAAGAGGGTCAGGCTCACAAGAACCAGGCAAGACAGAGTATAAAGGAATATTATCATGACGGGGGAGTCCGGACTCAGTTATATCCTTAATTTGCACTAAAATACAATGCTCATCCAATAAACGCGGGGATTCCCTCTCGCTAGGACTCACCGAGGTCTCCTTGCCCGAAGCAGAGATAACGGTCCGCCGACCGGACCTAGAGCCTGTCCGACCTCCAGAAGGCCCGCCGGCTTCAAAAGAGGTGGTCATAACAGTGGTATCATTAAATAAGAAGTTAGAAAAATCTTGAGGAACAGATTGTGTCATGGATAGATTCAAAAAGGAATCTCCGCTAACTGCCCCCGCGGCAGCATCCCCTTGGCTTCCGCCAACAACTAGGTCGGTAGAAGTAGAGGAAGGAACGGAGTTATCTGGAATATGCTCATGTAAGCCATGCTCGAAAGAAGAAACACCTGAAGAAGCGGGTATATTAAAGGTTTGCTCCATATTGGACATATCTCCGAAGGCCACCCGACCAGGGGAGGGCCTCCTTTCGACCCCACCAGAAACGGGGAAATCTTGTTGAATAAAAGTTGAACTAATTACGGGAAGAGTTTCGGAAAGAATAACGGGAGTCTGAATCTCCGGCCTCCTAATCGAGTGGGGACGAGAAGGATCTACCGAAGACCCCTCAGTACGGGACCGTTTCGGTCTCGGGTTTCGACTACCCTCACGGGAAGAACGCTTCGAAGTGTTGCCGAAAATATTGCTCATATTTGGAAATAGAAAAGAATATTTAACTATCGAGAAAGCTTATCGACCTCCAACGAGAGAGTATTCTATTGGAGTTGAGTAAAAACGGTAAATAGCGAGTAAAGTTTTTACAGTATGTATTTATACTAAAAGACGCAGGAGACCCTAAGAACGGGCGCGAAACAGAGTACCTGACCTATGAACAGCCACAAGGATTCGAAAAGACATAAGCATAATGATTACAACGAAGTTAATGACTTGTCTAGATTATTATCAATAGAGAAGCCGAAAAGACATAACTATCAGAATACGAATCGTCTTATTTACAAGAGGATACAAAAGTAAAATTACAGATCAAGTTATGTTGGTTATTGTCAAAGTTATTTCTTAGGCCAGATTGGTCGCTCCCCACTTCACACAACCTGGTCGCCATCTGGAACTCCCTGATCGCCAGCGGCCTCTCCTTCGTTCGCTCCCTCGTTCGCTGCCTCCACATTCTCCTCCTCTTCCTCTTGATCGATAAAATTATTATCGACCTCCTGGTTAATATCCGAAGGAGGAGTTGGCAACGGCTTCCCGAACTTTTCGACAAGGTGAGCCAATGGAAATTGTTGATAGATAACATCTGGCAGCTCGGAAGGAGAGTATTCCTCGCCATAGCGATTCAGGCTAACGTGCGCCGCCTTGAAATATTCCATTCGACGATCTTCAATCAATTCCAGAGCAACCAGCTGATGAATCGCCTTCTTGAAAGTACTCTCCAGGAGCAGACCAACCATTCGATACACCAAGGTTGTATGAACGGGAGAACTAAGGAACTCACGAATCACCCTTTCATCGGGATTCCTGCCATAACGATCTGTGAGTCCGCTAAGAGGAAGGTCCCTATCGTACTCCTCCAACGAGGCTTGAAGACTTACTACCTGAGATTCCAGCTCGCTAATCTGAGTAGTACTCTGAAGTTGATAATCTTCCAACTTCTTAGCCAACTGATCAACCTGCTCTTGAGCGCGGGAAGTCTCCAAAACTTTATTTATGATCTCCTGGTCATCAGTTCCCGTGGTCTGAGGTTTTATGATCGGAAGTGGAAAAGAAGAGGATGTCGAGGGACCAGCCTTTGAACCAGAAGCCTTGTCAAGTAATGCCTTGTATCTCTCGTCCAAAAATTCACATTGTTGTTTCCAGAGAGCAGCTTCATAGGCATACGAGGCCAAGCAAGTCTTGGTCTGAGAAATAAATGAAACGAATATGTAAGCTAAAGAATTCGTTAGGTAAATCAATGAACGAGCATACAAAACAACAAATAACCTTCTCAGCATAACGAGAAGCTCTCTGAAATTTCTCCAAAGGATCCTTCCGAAGGAGCTTATTCATATCACGAGTAAAGACACCAGAAAGAAGAACACGAGTTGCCTTATCCACAGCATTCTCGCTCTCATCGTGAACCAAAGAATCGTTCTCATGATAGCCAGCCGCTCTCTTCCCTTGTAAATGATCTTCGATCATCTCAACAAGAGTGGGTTTCGGATGATTCTCACCAAGTATAGAAAGATCCTCACCAGAACGATTCGATCATCTCAACAAGAGTGGGTTTCGGATGATTCTCACCAAGTATAGAAAAATCCTCACCAGAACGACCGTAGTAACACCTTTTTCTCTCTACTGGCTTATCGTTGGGATGGGGCATCGACCAGCCGCGGCATCCGCGAATACCAAGGGAAGTCCGAAATTGGAGAGGAGGATAACCCGATCCTGTCCCCTGACGAACAGGAGATTCTTGGGATGAATCCAGAGATTCCTCTCTGTTATCTTCTGAATCATGGCTCAAGTCCAATTTTCTCTTCCGGGACGCTCTCTGCTCGATGGGAAGATTCTCTATTGTCTTAGTGGATTTTGACAGAACCATCTTTCCCTTAGAGGAGCGCCGAGAATTTTCTACCATAAGAACTGAAAGAGAACGAATTCCGAATAATACATGATACTAAAAGAGAATATAAAGTTAATTTGATACTAAAATAAAGTGCTTACCCAGCGATTGAGAAGGGGAAGAGATTGGGAAAGTATGAGGACTCAATCCCACTTTACGGAGAAAAGCCTCGCCGATAAGAAGAGCACTCTGATACTTGTCGGCACGAATATCCTTGATTTCACCGATCAATTGAGGATCGTTAGGGATAAAATGGCCCGTCACCAAGCGACCGTCGAAAATCCACTCGGAATTGTGGTCCCACGAGAATGGCTCAGTAGAACCATCTGCTAGACGGAGGTGAGAAGGGGGTTGTACGAAGAAAAAATGAGATTTCCAGGAAGGATTGCTGGAAACTGGGGAGTCAAAGATAGAGCGACTAGTCTTCTGGCTGGCGAAAAAGTATCCGCGGTTGGAAGAACTAGAAATATTAAAACGGAATAATTGTGTAAAATTACGAAAAGATGGCTGGAATCCTTTTGCTATCATCAAAAAAGAAAAACACACCACAAAGGCCACGGAATTTGGGACTAATTGTGTCAGGGATACGCTAATTTTTTTTCAAAATATCAAGAAATAAGGCGGACAAGGGAAGACGCAAACCATAGTTGAAATGGGCAGTATAAAAAGCCCGACAACCCTCCGGTGGAGAAGTAACCCTATCAGAAGGAGAAGGAAGTATAATCTTAGAACCTTCCGGAAAGTATTTCGCATAATCCACGACCTCGTGGAAAGTCTCATCAGTGTAGGCACAAGCGAGGTCCTCAATCGGTTCAGATATTTGAGGAACCGTACCCTTGCCTTTCTTGGCCCTGGCAGCAATGTCAGTATCGGATATAATTTGCACTTTGAAAGTGTCCTTATGCGGAATAGTGGTTTCAGATATTCCGGTCTGCTCAGTTGGAGGGCTCGGAGGTACCCCCTCCTCGATGGTGGGAGTAACTCTTTCCCTTGGAGACGAAGAAGGTTTCTTTGAAATTGAAGCCATTTTTGGAATCCTCGAAAAATATGAGTCGATTAAAGCAAGTTGGGAAAGAAATTATCGAGTAAGAAAGTTACTGCAAAAATATGGGGAGTAGAAAGTAGAAAGTGATTAAAACAACGATCACCTATTTATAAAGAGAAATGAAAAGACGTTTCGAACTTCTCGCGGCTGATCACATTCCCGCCAAACGGTAAAAGTCAAAACACTTCCTCAAGAGACAAGTAACGATTCAAGTTCGGAACGACAAAACGACTATTTGTGAGGCGTAGCACTCTTTTCCTTACTTAGGATTTTTTCCCACAAGGTTTTTTCCAAGTAAGGTTTTTAACGAGGCATAAATCATAGAAAATACAGTCGTAATCGACCATCTACTTCTACGAGCTTCTACTACGTATGCGCTCGAAGAAGTGAGGAAGTACTGATGGGGGCTATTTCGCACCCCTTATAATAACCGGAATGACTAGTCCTTATACGTTCGGACCGACCAGGAAGTCTAATTCACTAAAGAGCTGCCCGGTCCGATCTGTGCTATCAACCCTTGGCGACCAAGAGTGATGTCCGAGTTCCATAAGGATTGCTATACCTAGTCCTATTAGGATTATGTTTCCTTGTAAAGCTAGGGTTAATGTCATATAAATACCTAGTTAAACATTGTATTACAGACAACATACAATCAGAGCTTACGCCTACATACTTTGGCAATCTGATAACATATCTAATAGAAAAGCTTTTGCTATACTATTTACATATGCATCGTCTTGCTTACTTATTGTTCTTTACGTAATTGCTTCCTTGAGATTAATCCATTCGGAATAAAGTAACAAAGCCCTATAATCTATACCTAATTTGACCTCTAAAAACATATCTTTATTGATTTAATCTAACCTAACGAAAAACGGTTAAATCAATCATGTTATAGCTAAGAATTCTGAAACTCATTCCATGACTTATTTTGCATCTTGACTTGTCTTGAAAAATATCAAACTTATACCTGTAAAGATAAATTATACATATCAAATCCCCAAGCATAAAACCTGCAATAAATATCATTAAACTAGTAATATCAAACTCTTAAAGTAGGTCGAGCATAAAAGAAAAGAAAATGTACTTACCTTACTTTGTAAAGCTTAATCATCAACATTATGTATTGTACATGTACTTGAAGCAGAAAACTCTAAAAAAATTAAAATATGTAAAGAAAATAAACTTATATTATGATTAAGAATATGAAATCAATAGCTTAATAAATTTAGAAAAGAGCTATGGATGCAATAAATTGATGTACCTTCTTGCATTTCTTCGTACTTCTCTATTTCTTCCATAGCATCCACAAGATCAATTGGTTTAGAACGCAACCAACTTTGAGCACATATGAGGGCCTATACAGTTTATGGATCTAAAGAACTTCTTAAAGGATCAAGTGTTCGACCACTAGTGTTAAATGCTTGTTCAAAAGAAACTGTGGATACTGGAATTGCCAAAACATCCCTGGCTATTCGTGAAAGAATTGGGTATCTTAAGGAATTACATTTCCACCAATTTAATATATCAAAAGCCCCCTCTATTTTCTCATGAGGTTCTCCAAAATATTGTGATAATTCTGAGACATTTGTCTTTTCATCAACTTGTTCCAAATGTTTGTCAAATCCAGACTCTCTGAACTTCATTGCATTTCCAACTTCGTCAACTTCCATATTATTTGTAGTTGAACTTGGAGTATCACTTCTTACTTTTGAGCCATGAGATTCACATATCCCCATATAATGATAATAAAGGTCATTTAATGCATTTTCAACATTCCTTCCAAATTCTATTCCCTTCAAACTCTCAGACCCATGCATGAGATTTAAACAATATGTTACATACTTCAACTTATAACGGGGATCGAGTACAACAACAATAAACAACAATTCATTCATATTCTTGACATTTGACCAATATTTGTCGAACTTTTCTCTCATTTTTGTAGCCATTCTTTTCAAGAAAACATCATTACTCTTACCCAAAGTATCAATATTAGCATAGATACTCACCATTTCATAAAAGAAAAGATTTGATGTAACAAATGAGCTTCCAGAAATTTTAAAGTAACCAAATAAGATAATTTCACGAACTTCACAAAATGTCAAGCATCTATCCAATCTTGAAAACTAGGGCGGCCAATTATTTTTCTTCCTTTTGCTCTCCACTTCTCAATATCAACGCATCCTTCAACGTCATCATAATTATCAAAGTAAAATACATAAGCATTATCCTCCCTCTCTAGCCTCTTAAAGGTCCATTCAAACTTTTGTGCATGTTCTAACATTAAGTAGGTGGAATTCCACCTAGTGTCTATGTCAAGACATACAAGGTGCTTTGATTCAATCTTTTCCTTTTCTACGCGTTTTTTGAATGCTTGAGACCTAGAAGGAGAAGACCTAACATATTTTATTGCATTGTGAATCCTCACAATGGATTTGCTTTGTTCATTTAAGCCATCTTTTACAATCAAATTCACAATATGTGCACAACACCTCACATGCAAGAATTTGTTTTCAAGTATTGTTTCTTTCCGCTTTGTATTTCTCTTCATGTAATCAACTGTAAAATCGTTTGACGATGCATTATCAACTGTAAGAGTTAAAACATTATCAATGTCCCATTCCATTAGACACTCCTCTATAACTTTGCCTATCGTATTGCCTTTGTGATTCTCAACAACGAGAAAGTTTAAAATTCTCTTTTGCAATTTCCAATCATCACCAATCCAATGAGTTGTGAGACACACATAATTTAAATTTTGGATTGATGTCAATGTATCAGTGGTAAGACACACACGTTGAGATTTTAAACACTTCTTCAATGCATTATTTTCGTCCTCATACAATTTCATGCAATCTCTAGCAAGAATAATGCGACCAGGGACAATAAATCTAGGTTCTAAAGCTTGAGAATCACTTTTAAAACCTTCTCCGTCTACAATTCTAAAAGGCCACTCATCAATTATCACCATCTTAGCTAAAGATTTTCTGATTCCTTCAATATCCAATTTCTTCAGTTTACCCAATGTATTTTCAATTTCTCCCTTGGCAAAGTCAGTAATTGGTTTCTGAGACTTATCTTTTCTGTAAGGATATTTTATACATTTATTTTCTAAGTGTCTCCACAAACTTGTAGTACCATTATTGTGCGAATCGGCAGCATAATCTTTTTTACAATAGTTACAAGATGCCCTAGGTGGATCACTTCCCTCTATTATGGTGAAATGTTGCCAAATTTGAGACGTAACATTCTTATTAGGCCTATTGGGTTGACACTTCTTTCGCTTTTGAGGTAGTTGAGGAGGTTTATCATCTACATTTGTTTTAGGAATTGATGAAGGTTTCACAAGATTACCTTTACTAGTTGAAGGAGAACCATAAGTTTGTTGAGTGAAAGTTGATTGTTTTTCACTTTGATTCACTGCGGGAGAAGTGATTTCGTCCCCCTTTTCCTTATCAATCATCTGCAAATATAAACAACAAATATATATATATATATATATATATATATATATATATATATATATATATATATATATATATATATATATATAAACAACAAAGAAGTAATTGCTACTTTAGCCTAAACAACATACATCCACGTATTTAAATAAAAAATCATTTATTAGGCAAATATAAATTTGAAAGAAAAAAAATCAAACAATAAACAAAGAGAAAATACCCTGAAGTTGATGTGTGTGTTTTTGCTCCAAAAGAAATTTTTGCACTTTTTGTTCTTTTGCAAGGGAAAATTTTCTTAGATCATCTTTTAGGTTTTTTTTTTTTTTAATTCACTTGGGAAGGAAGAAAACATGAGGCTAAAGAAAAGTTAAGGTAGTAGGGTTTTGTTTAGTATAGATGTTGGGCTTTGAGTTATGGATTGAGATTAGTTAGTTAAAGTATATAATTTAGATTATATTTCTCATTGTTTAAATAGTAGGACTAAATTAAATTAAATTAAATTATATATATAGTGCGGTCGGATGCGGTTTAAAAATGTACAAAACCAAATCCGATTGCGATTTGCGATCTTTTTTTAAGAAGCCCAAGATCAACCCATCCAATTTTTGACCCACAAATTGTGGTCGATTTGGATTGGGTCGATCGGTTGGGACGATTTTTGTTGAATTGAACATCCCTATATATATGTACATTTCGAATAAAACTATTGATATAATTGAAAAAAACAATATGTGTGTGATTTCATTGTCCTAATTTAGCCAGAAATATATGAGGACTAGAATGGTCATAGATGTTGAAATTTTTGGAATAGACTAATCATAAAGTTATTAGAAGTGTATTGGGGGGGGGGGGGGCATTTGGTTCATAAATCAAATAACGTTTCGAATTTTCTACTTTTCGAAAATGGCAGGTGGAGTTTTGTAACACTGAATAGTTCGAGGGTGTGATTTGGTCCACAAAATAGTTTAAGAGGGTGAATTGTCATCCACCACATAATTTAGGGAAGTATAGTGTATTGTACCCTTTATAAAATATTTGATTTCTTATTTTCCGGGAAAACGTTATCATAAGTTCATAACTTGACCTAAACGACATAATTAGCAAAATAATAAATATATATTTCCACAAGTCAAACTTAAATATCGGCAATAAAATATGGCCATGTGACATAGTATTTGTACACAATTTGCTGGAATTTAATCTGAAGAATTATTTTACAGGTGTCCATTACACGATTACTTCAAGATACTATCGTATTAGACTATTAGCAATAAGAGTGAATTACATTTTTTTTTCTCATTGTGGGTTAAATTTTTTATTTTCATTTTTTCTAAATTTTTTGTGATAGATTGGTCCCTTTTATCAATATAAGGTATCACATTCGTCCCTCTTATAACACATTTTTCTCTCTTAAATTTTTTGTAGCAAATTTGTCCCTCTTATCAATGTAGTGTACCACGTTAGTTCCTCTTAAATACAAAATACATAAACTTTCGTCCACTTTAGAATATATTTTGAATTTAAGTAATGTATTTTGTATTTAAGAGGGACTAATGTGTTACACTACATTAATAAGAGGGATAAATGTGATATACTACATTGATAAGAGGGACCAATCTGCTATAAAAAATTTAAGAGGGACGAAAGTGCAAAAATTAATCCATAAGGAGGACCAAAAACGCAATTTACTCTAGCAATAAACACTCAACAAAATGATAACGGAAGGGATAAAAATTTATTATGAAATGTAACAAATAAAATACCTACACTTAAGGCAATTAGACTCGAGTTTAAAATCTCATATTTTTAGAATATAAACTGACTAATTTACCACTTGTAGAAGCTTTATTATTAAGAATTTATTTTTTTTTCATTTTGAATAATTTGGATGGGCCTAAATTCACAGTATGAACAAGAGTTATTCGTTGCATATTTGCATGTCGAGAAATTTTTTTTATAAGGAAATACGAAAAAAAAAGAAAAAAAAAAAAAAGGGACACCTACACAATTTATTTTACATAGATGTGTACAATCAAGAGAAAAAATAGACTAAACCTAAACAAGTAAGATTTTATACAAGAAAATAGTAGTAAAAAAGCATCTAAATTTGGCCTAAATGATTTAATTAATTGCAGTTTCTAGCTTTCAAAATCGAATGTTCATTAAGTTCGGGTTTTTTCCTTTCCTTTTTGCATATTTTCACTATTGACTTTGTCATAAATGAAGAACAATTAAAAGGTTGTCCATGTATTAATCCTTTTTTAATGGAAACTTGACCATTATGCTTTTGACATTTGCTAATTCAGTGAGTATAAATACCAAACCAAAAAATGCCCTATCATACACATTCATTTATTAAACTTGAAACTAGTTATTCGACCCGTAGACAATTTCGTTGAGTACTTCTACATGTTAGTATTCAAATCTTTTAATTTCGAATTACAATTCCCTTTTTTTCTCTTATTTATTTGAATATCTGAATAAAATTTGGTTCGATCATCTACAGTGAAAGCGAAAAATGACGTTAGTCGATAATGGATTGCCGAAGATTGATACACAAAAGAAGGCGGATGAGACCGTGTGTCAAGACGACGCCGCAAAGCCTATTAAAGCTACTACGGTTGACGAATTGCATTCGCTTCAAATGAAAAAATCCGGGGCCAACACCCCAAGTAAGGGGGTGCAAGGCCCCTTTGCTAGCAATTCTGCAGACGAAGCTAGTCAAAAGCAACAACTCCAATCCATTAGGTACATACTTTCACTCATTAATTTAATAAAAGGAAAATTACATTTTTGGTATCATAGGATATACCAACTTGCAAATTTGGTATCACTGAATACAAAATGCAAAATTTGGTATCACGTGATAGGTTTTCGTTGCAACTTCGATACAAAATCCATTTTTTTCCCAAAGTTAATGACAACTTACCCCATGTTAAATACATTATGTTCAATCTATCCCCCCTATAATTTTTAAAAAAATATTACCCTTTTCAGCTGAAGAGTGTAACTCACTTGCCCGAAATTAGAGTAGACATGAAAAATATTTCGTAATATATGGGGATAAATTGTCTCATTTATCATAATTCATGGAGGGTAAAATGTCACATTATCATGAAATAAATGGGATAAAGTGCCGCCTATGTAAATCTCAAAAAAGTTGTGTGAAAATTTAATAAAGTACAGGAGGTAAAGAGTTTTTTTTTTTTTAAATCACAAGGGAGTAAACTGAACATTATGCATTTCATATGGGATAAATTATTATTAATTTTGAAGAAAAATTGGATTTGGTACCAAAATTGCTATGAAAACATATCTTATGCTATCAAATACTGCAAACATGGATCAAAATTTCGTTTTGAATATATATTTCGGTCAACCAAATATCGAAAACTTTTCGAGACTTTTCGGAAATATTTCGGAAACACTAAGGAAAATTGTAAAAAATGTTACTAAATTAAGAAAAATAAGAGAGTTTCAGGAAAATAAATAGTTTCGAACTTCTATATTGTTTTCGTTTCTCTTGATTCAAAAATGAAAACTTGTCGATGTTTTCGACGGAAAAGATAGAAATTTTGATCCATGACTGCAACGGGATATACAAGGGTGTAAATTGAACATTATGCATTTCATAAGGGATAATTATAATTAACTTCGTAGAAAAATTGAATTTAGTACAAAAACTTCAATGAAAACATATCATGTGCTACCAAATACTACAACGAGATATACAAAGTTTTGCTATTAACAAAAAAAAAAACTACAGTGCAACTTTGGCGTCATTGACTCGAGAATCGGGACCAAAAGTGGTGAAGGGAAATCCATCAAGGACAAACGAGACACCGCGGCTATCGCCGGTGAGCAGTCAAAAGGGCCCTTTTAGTACTCTCAAACCAGATATAAGCGACAGTTCTCTTAAGTTCACTCACATTCTCTATAATCTATGTCCTGCAGGTAATAAATATTTATGTTATTTTCTTGTACAAATTATCTAAATTTAGATTTTATAAAACTAATTGAACTGATCCAAATATAATTACATCAAAAAGATAAGAAAAGAGGTTAAATGAGATAATTTGCCAGTTTCGTATGGTTATGTTGTATTTTTAACAAAATTTGTACCGTATTAATAAGTGTGGTTTTTAAAAACTCAAAATCAAACTAGAGTTTTATGAACCATACCAACAATCTAGTTGTGTGCGGTTCCGATACGGTACGGTTTTGTGATTTTTTTAAACAAATTTTTTTCATGGAATGTTTCTTACATAGTTGACAATTATATAAAAATTAATAATATAATATCTTATAAACTATTTTTTTACATTAAATAAAGCATCAGAAAAGAAAATATTCACAAATTTTGACGATATAATTCGACCTAATTGAATAAGATTAATTGGTAGATTATTTGATCGTTGTTTTTATTATGTGAAGAAACTTACTATTTGATATTGGTTGTCTAGAATTTTTGCATTTTAAGTTTTCAACACTTAACAAGTTTAATTTTTGTTAAATTTGAGGATATCTTTTTTAATTGAAAGCGAGCAATGTAGTAATAATAAACTATGATGGACTATAATATAAATTATAATAATACAGTATCGATAATATTTGAAATATACATTATTGTAAATATAAAAAAAATAATAGTTAATTCATATTTCTTCTCAATTTCAGTACAATATTGTTTTTTACAGTATGAGAAGTCTAAAGTCAAAATCACACCAAAATAATCGATACGATTTTCATCCATACCAAGACCTTCGATTTTAAGAAAAAAAATCTAATATTCGATACGGTCTGGTGCGATTTTGAAAATCATTTGCACCCCTAGTCTCATTTGCTACTAACTCTAATTAATATTATTTAAAAAAAAAAACATAATTAATATTATTATAGAGGTCGTCACCAAAAATGCATGTTCATTTCTTACAGAGCTTTATGAGCAAGCTTTAAAGGACGAAAAGGGATCTTTCATTACGTCAAGTGGTGCATTGGCGACACTTTCCGGCGCTAAAACAGGGCGTTCCCCAAGAGATAAGCGAGTCGTCAAAGATGAAACCACTGCCGAAGAACTTTGGTGGGGAAAGTGAGTTCCCAAAATGAAACCCTAATTTTTAATATTTTTGCTAATTTATGCAAATTTCCATAATTTTTTGATCATTTTTTAGTATTTAGTTAAGATCAATGGTGTGATGGAAGTTTTTTGATAATGTGATAGGGGTTCGCCCAATATTGAAATGGACGAACACACTTTCATGGTCAATAGAGAACGAGCTGTGGATTATTTGTGCTCGTTGGACAAGGTATTTTGGTAGTCATACGACGTCGCTTTGATGGTTAGACCACAATTTATTGATTTAATTTTGTGTCTAATTTTTAATAAATTTATTGTGCATCAGGTTTTTGTGAATGACCAGTTCCTAAATTGGGATTCAGAGAACCAAATTAAAGTTAGGATTGTTTCTGCAAGGGCTTATCATTCCCTTTTTATGCACAATATGTAAGTAACTTAAACCTAAGAGATCAAGTGTTAAAAGTATTTTAATTCTTTCATTGTTGGAATTTCGAAGATTTAGCTGTTTTAATGATTGGGTGGGTTCAGGTGCATCCGACCCACTCCGGAAGAGCTGAAGAACTTTGGTACACCAGATTTCACTATATACAATGCTGGTCGGTTTCCATGTAATCGTTACACCCACTATATGACATCATCCACTAGCATAGACGTTAATCTTGCTAGACGAGAAATGGTCATCCTCGGCACCCAATATGCCGGGGAAATGAAGAAAGGTCTTTTCAGTTTAATGCATTACCTCATGCCTAAACGTCAAATCCTCTCATTGCACTCCGGTTGCAATATGGGAAAAGGTGGAGATGTAGCCCTCTTCTTTGGATTATCAGGTAAATCTTTGTCTTTTTGCATCTATAATTTTTTTCAAATTGTGTATATGTGTATGAGCTAAATGCGAAAACACCCCTTGGTGCTTTGCCTAAAAATCCCCCCGTGTTATTTTTTTTAGTTAACCAAAAAATCCATTTGAAATTCCTTTACAAATCATAGGGAGGTTTTGTCAACATTTTAAGTGAACAAGGGGGTTATTGCCAATTTTCAAAATTAACAGGGGGGTTGTTGAAATTTTTTTAGGTCAAGAGGGGTGTTTTTACATCATTTGTTGGGGGTGTAATTATCATTTCGGCTTGGGAGGTTCTTGCTAATAAAAAATAAGCACAGGGTTTTTGGTAGTAAAAATAATACATGTTTTCTTTTTTATAGTTAAACAAAGCACAATGGGTGTTTTTGTTTTTGGTAGTAAAAATAATACATGTTTTCTTTTTTATAGTTAAACAAAGCACAATGGGTGTTTTTGCATTTTACCCATATATGTATATATGTTTATTGTTTACGATGATTGTGATATGGTTATTTTAGGAACTGGGAAGACTACATTATCTACGGATCCAAACAGGTATTTGATTGGAGATGATGAGCATTGTTGGAGTGGAAATGGTGTATCAAACATTGAGGGTGGTTGCTATGCTAAGTGCATCGACTTGTCAAGAGAGAAGGAGCCTGATATCTGGAACGCAATCAAGTTTGGCACTGGTGATTTTCTTACGCCTTTTTCGAGTTCACTTTAATTCTTTCAATTTTACTACATGTAATTCATAACTTGCTTTTTTCATGCAGTTCTGGAAAATGTCGTGTTTGATGAACAAACAAGGGTAGTCGACTACTCGGATAAATCTGTGACGGGTAAAAAAAAACCATGCAAAATAGTAGGTAATTTTTTTTTTTATTTATTTTTTATTTTCATTGTTCATTTTTCTTAATTTCAGAGAACACTAGGGCTGCATATCCGATAGAATACATTCCTAACGCCAAACTACCATGTGTTGGACCTCATCCCAAAAACGTCATTCTTTTGGCTTGTGATGCCTTTGGGGTGCTCCCACCTATCAGCAAACTGACATTGGCACAAACCATGTATCACTTCATTAGCGGCTACACAGCTCTGGTAAATATTTTCTTTGAGTGAAATGCAAAATCTCCCTTTGTGCTTTGCCTAACTATAAAAAAATCCCGTATTATTTTTATTAGCAAAAAAACCCCTTGTGCTTTTTTAATAGCAAAAAATCGTCTACCAAGTCGAAACGTCAATTACAACCCCACCAAATGATGCAAAAACACCCCTCTTAACCTAAAAAATTATCGATAACCCCCCTGAAACCCTGTTAACTCTAAACTTGGCAATAAAAACCCTGTTATTTGAAAATCTGACAAGATCTCCATATGATTTACGAATGAATTTCAAATAGGTTTTTGTGCTAATAAAAAAAGAACGCGGGGGGTTTGCTATTCCAATAACACAGGGTATTTTTATATAGTTAGACAAAGCACGAGTGTTTTTGCATTTAGCTCTATTTTCTTTACCCGATGACACGCTCCTATTCTGATGTTAAAGTAGTAAGTATTTGCTATGATTAATTAATACAGGTTGCTGGAACTGAGGATGGTATCAAAGAGCCTACAGCAACATTTTCTGCATGCTTTGGTGCAGCTTTTATTATGCTCCATCCCACAAAGTATGCTGCCATGTTGGCTGAGAAAATGAAGCAACACGGAGCAACTGGATGGCTCGTTAACACTGGCTGGTCTGGTGGAAGGTATTAAATTATGAACCTTATCCATTAAATCATTATGCCTAAGTGGATTATACATTTTACAAGAACCCCTTGTGCTTTGCCTAACTATCAGAAACCCCCGTGTTATTTTTATTACCAAAAGTTCCCTTATATTCTTTTTTTATTAGCAAAAGATCCATTTGAAATTTCATAAGTCATAGGGAGGTTTTTGTCAATTACTTAAGTGAACAAGGGGGTTACTGTCAATTTTCAAAGTTAACAGAGGATCTTTATTGATAACTTTTTATGTTAAGATGGATGTTTTGCATCCTTTGGTGGAGTTATAATTGTCATTTCGGCTTGGGTTTTTTTTTTCAATAAATAACAAGAACAAGTTTTTTTTTTTTGCTGATAAAAATAATACAGGGGATGTTTGATAGTTAGGCAAAGCACAATGGGTGTTGTTGCATTTCACTCTGTATAGATAACTCGTTGTTTTGTGTGCAGCTATGGATCAGGAAACAGAATCAAATTAGCTTACACAAGGAAAATCATTGATTCCATACACTCGGGGGTTCTCCTGAAAGCAACCTACCATAAGACTGATGTTTTTGGGCTTGAAATCCCAACTGAACTCGAGGGGGTGCCTTCCGAAATCCTCGACCCTGCTAATACCGTAAGTTCAAACACTCTGATATGCATATTGTTCAATTTATCCGTTTGTGATAGTGCCATTTATACCCATATGATACACATATTGTTCAATTTACCCTCCTCCCATGTAATTTAAAAATTAACACTTAAACCCCTATGAAAATTTTAAAGAAGCAATTTACCTTCTTCAATCAAAGAGTGTATGAAAGTGGGCATAAAAAGTATTTTTGTAACATAGTGGTAAAATGCCACATTTATCGTAGCTAGGGGGATACAGTGCTACATTTATCATAACACATGGGGTAAAGTGTCATATACAAGAGGGATAGTTTTTATAAGATTATAGGGGGATAAAACACTCTTTTTCAAAATTATAAGGGGTTAAATCAAATACTATGTATATTATAGGGGGTAAATTGCCATTAACTCTCAAATCTTATTATGCATATTGATATTGATGTGTGTTCTTTATTGACATCAAGTGGTCTGACAAGAAAGCACACAAGGATACATTGTTGAAGTTGGGAGGTCTTTTCAAGAAGAATTTTGAAGTGTTCTTGAATCACAAGATCGGTACAGACAGCAAGCTGACCGAGGAGATCCTGGCTGCTGGACCTAATTTTTAAGTCCTAATTATTTCTTCATTTATTAAAAGAATAAAATTCTTTTTTTTTGGTTAGAAGTTAGAACTGAGGCATGTTTTTTCCCTTGAGATTTGTAATATTGCTTTAGTCCAGTGAAATTGAGAGTCGTCTCACTCTTCCGCCATTTTATTTTTGTCTGGAGTTTTATGTAAGGTATAAATTTTATTTTAGAAAATGAAGTCTCGTTTTGGAATGTCCAAATTATAAAGATATATAGTAGCTAAATTATAATCGGATCCCTTAAGTTCCTCCTCTAGTTTAGACTATGTATTAAAATATCCTTTACAAATTTAGAAATCCTTACAAGGATATCCCCTAGAACATGTGAAAATGTCTTCAAAAAGTCCCTATAAGGAGTGTTCTTGTAATTTTTTAAACTACATAGAATTTTCTGTAATTATAATATACTTCAATGAGTCCAAATGTAAATCACCAAAGTTTTATTTTTGTAGTAGGGGTGGTGTGATTCTGATGATGCTCGTTATTCTCTTTGGTTTTTTTATTTGTCTCTTTGACAAATTTTTTTCACTTGTTTTAGGAGTTTAATGTAAAATAAATTTTTTCTATCAATTTTATCCTTCTTGTTAATGGTTGTAATTAATTGTTAACTAATTTTATAATTATTTTGTTAAAAGGGTGTTTAGGATTTTTTTTTTTTTAAAAAGTGATTATTTATTGTATATCGTAATTTGTGTGCAATATTTTAAAACGACAAATTAAAAAAAAAGGGAGGGAGTCTACTACTACAACAGGTAAACTTTCAACTTTCGTGCTGGAGGACAATTGATTCTGGTATTGTAAACCAATGTTTTCAGAATAGGACCGGACAATGAACCGGTGAGTTGAATGGCCAATGATTTTACTGATCATACCAATTGGACCGCTGGTCGGATCGAATGACATCATAATGATATAATAAATATATTTAATTTTAAAACATGTGTAATATGCATAAAATTTAATCATTATCTTACAATTAATTAAATATATAAAAAAATTTATATATTTAAATTAAAATCATAAAATATTTATTTAACTTATATTATAACGGTAATATGATACTAATTTGTGAGCTCATATAAATATAATATGACTATATTCTTTATAAAAATTTAAAAGTGTAAGTTAAAAATACGACAAACTAAGAGATTAATAAATTTAAAAATGATTATGTAAAAAAATCTAATATTCAAAATTAAACTTACATAATATATCGATTTGAGTTTGAAAATTTGACACACTTTATCATAAAATAATATTGAAAAGACATATCTTATAGAACAAATTTTAATATTTGAGTATTAATTTTCATTTGATAATGTGTACGATCTTAATTTAAGTTATTTATCATAATATAATTTATAAATAAATTTGGTTAGAAGTTTTCTATAATTAATAAATTTTTTTACTAGTATGTGATGGTCGGGCTCCGCGGGTCCGTCGGATGACAGTCGAAAAATTATTATTTTTCTTTTTTTAGAAAACAGAAACGATAAAATAAAGGTTTTAAAGCGGAAGCGGTTTAAAACGAAATGAGAACAATTTAAATTACCAAGTTTTTTTTTACGAACAAATAAAATCAATTTTCATAGTAGATTTTCAAAGTGGAAGCATTTAATCATAACATATCAAAATAATTGAACAAAATCAGTTGAAGGAAATAAATAAGTAATTTATGAAAATCTTGTCTCTTTTGCGAAAATATAAATCATCTTTAACCATTCAAACATTCTAACTAAGGTTTAAACAAAATGAAATAACATAAATCGACAACCACATATAACTACTCTCTCAAATATTAGGGTGGGACCGCAACCATGATAACCTAATCGCAACCCGATTATTAATTCCAGAACACCTGAAACTGAAAAGAGTGAAACACGGAACGCATAAGTTGATCTGATGGGGGCTAGTTTACACCCCTTATAACACTCGGAACGACTAGATAATACTTGATCGACTCGATCAGGAAAGTTGTTTCGCTAACGAGCCACGCGGTCTGATCAGAGGTATCTATCTGATCAAGCCTGAAGTCCGAGTTCATGAAGGATTATTATATCAAGTCCTATTAGGACTATGTTTCCTTGAATAGCTAGGGTTGATAACATATAAATACTTAGTTAAACATTGTATTTGAACAACTACAATTCAGAACTTACGCCTCCATACTTGGGCAATCTGATAATAAATTTATAGAAAAGCTTTTGCTATACTATATTCAATATTCATCATCTTGTGTTCTTATTTGCTCTTTACATATTGTTCTTTCTTGAGATTGATCCATCTGGAATAAAGTAGCTAGGCCCTATAATACATATAATCTAACTCCGTAAAACTCATCATTGATTTAATCAAATCATACGAAAACAGTTAAATCAGTTGGCGCCCACCGAGGGGCCAAGTTAATTATTCGATAGACATATGGCTCGCCCAAGGAAGAACGCTTGTAATAACACGACGCAAGAAGTAACACGACGCATCCTCATATCACGTCTGATGACTTACAGAACGATACGAATAATAACGTTCCAATCGTCAACGATGAAAATAATCAAAGAGCAAGTGATCAATTACCGAACCACGAGGAACGTCAAGGGATCCATGTTCAAAACTCTCAAGGACAACAAGGGATTGCCGCCAATGTTATACCGGAAGCCCCCGTGGCTCCAACAATCCCTGTTCCTCTGCCGGATACATAGGAGAAACTAAGACAGATCGCTATGATATTCAACTCACTGTATCCAGGGGAAATACTAGTCCCCGAGCAGGTGCCCAGAGACCCTAGAACTACTAGGGCAAATCCTGTTCGGAGAGCTCCAAGGCAGGTCGATCAAATGTCCGAGCAAGCAGATAGCCCTGTGAGCGAATATCGATCCTTGCACAGTCCACAAAGGAGCGATACGAAACCAACCGATTGAGCGGATCCGAAGAAAAACGGATCGGACGAAGCCACGACCAACCCGACGAGGATCAAAGGAACATACCATAATTTCCATTGAGGACTACGTCGTGGACACAATTTCTAATCGACAAAGAGCTGTCCGCATTTCGGAAAGAGTGATGAGGGATATTTCGGATTTCTGCTCTTCTTCTTTACGACTACATAAGATCGAACGTTATTTATCTCGGAAGATCCAGTTCGACCCCGATGTCGAAATACTGTAAATACAAGGCTACCCTGGATCCAAAATTACTGTTGGGCCAAGCTCTGACCCAAACTTATGGGCCGAAGAATTGCACATCTGCGGGTAGACCACCTGAACCCCATTTTCAGCTATAAATACCCCATGCATTTATGATGCTGGACACAACTTTCCAGGTGCTCCCTCCTCGAAGTTAATGCTCGGAACCGCTTAGGGGCATAAACTTAGGATCATATGTATTTCACCCTCTAGCTTGTACGGCATCCAATAATGCTCGAATAGGACCTTTGAATACTTGTATTTGTACTCATTCAATTCGAATACAATTACTTTGGTCTTTGCTTTACTTTATTATTGTTATTATTGTATTGCATTCCACCCTTGTTCGAACTAACGAAACCACGTAAGATCAATTGGCGCCCACCGTGGGGCCTTATTCGAGTATTAGATCGAAATATGCCTACTACGAGGAGGAATACGTATGTTAGAGGAGAGCCTTCCCATGCAGGGGGAGCACAAAATTCTGTCAACAATGAACCTGATAATCTATCGCGCGCCGCACAACAACAACCGGAGGCGCCACCGGCGGTTCCACAAGATAACATTCCAATACACACGACCATTGGTGACTTAAGATCTATAATAGGCACAATGTGCAGGGAATTCATGAACAGCGGAAGGGCAGATCAGTCACCTGTCGACCAACCAGGGATTCAGGGAAGACCAGAGATACCTTCATCGAACTTGCAGAAGGAAAATGATATGTCGCATGCCCCATCGACACATCCACGTGGAGCAGCACCCTCGAAAGCCAATGCCCGGTCTGAAAACCCACCTGCACAAGTGCACGATCTGGAGAATTCTGTTGTCGGGGAAAGTCACACAGCCGGCGCTGTAAGAAGAAACAAACCAATTTACAAGAGAATCACTGAATCTGAATTGGAGATAATAGTACAGGAAAGGCTGGCCAAAAAATTGGAAGAGCAGGATACTATGATAGAGATTCCCTTTACTAATCAAGCTGCCAGGCAAGCGGGGAACACCCTGACTAGAGGAAACTTACGAGAAAGGGAGGTCTCGAATAATATCATGCGATGTTCACCCTTTTGTCGAGAAATACGCGAAGCTCGAAACACAGAAACGGTGCCAACCAGGCTCCCTCGGTATAACGGGACTACCGACCCCGGCGAACACATTAACAGCTTTGTTAATGTTATGAATTTGTATGGACACTCGGATAATTTCTGTTGCAAGATTATGGTCACCACTTTTGAAGGGATTGCCCTCGATTGGTTTGGAAAATTACCTCCGAACTCCATATTTTCTTTCGAAGAATTTTGCGATAAGCTGAAACATCAATTCGCTAGCCAGAGGAAGCCAAGATTGCCAGCAAATCATCTGGGCACTATGAAACAATTGGAAGGAGAGACGTTGAGGCAATGGCTGGCAAGATTTGGTATTGAGCTCTTGAAAGTGGATACCCCGCAGATTGAATATTTGTCCTCGTTGATGTTCGAGCTGACCAGAAGCACCCAGTTTGGGAATGCATTATGTAGAAAGCAACCAAAATCCTTCGAACGGATAATGGAAATTGCTGAAAAGTATATGATACAGGAAGAGATGAACAAATTGAAGAGTTCACATCTAGATAAATCTCATCTCAACAAAAAGCACGATCGGGCTCCGATCCCAAAACCAGGTGATTATGGAGGGTCAAATAAAGGATCCGTTTGGCAGCGAATTAACACTTTTAAGCCGCATATGCCACCCCAAGGACCGAATTCGTATGGACCCCCTTATGAGCGAAATCGAGCTCCAAGGCCGGGTAAAATTCAATTTACTGAGCTCAACAGTTCAAAAGAAGAGGTGTTGACCGTATTGGAAGAAGGGAATTTAATTCCGGAAGCCCAAAGGATCACACAGGCGAGGCCGGGCGCGCCTGGATATGACCAATACTGTCGATATCATCGAGCTAGAGGCCACAGTACGGAAAATTGTTATCAGTTGAAGGTCGAGATCGAAAAGTTAATCGACCAAGGAAAACTCAAAGAATTTGTTAAGAATGGCAACTATAACAATCGCTACAGATCCCGTAGTCCGAGAAAACTTGGCGCTCGGCAGAAACAAATTCAAAGTCAGGCGGATGAGCAATCGAACGGTGTGATCAACATGATTGCAGGTGGACCGGCGGGTGGAGATAGTAGGAATGCCAGAAAAAGGACTTTAAGGTCAATCAGGACAGGAGTGTCCACAAAAAGGGAAATTCTATCTTTGGAGTTTCCATCAATGGAGAATCAAGTCATCAGCTTTAGCGAGGCGGATCGCCCCGCAGATGTTAATTGGGACATGAATGAAGATGATCCAGACTTTTCCATGGTGTTAACACTAAGGATTGCAAATTTCGAGGTCAAAAGAGTACTGGTCGATAACGGGAGCTCGGCAAACATAATTTCATCAGAAGCTCTTGCAAGAATGAAACTCTGTCATCCACGATTGGATAAGGTAACCACCCCTTTGGTCGGTTTCGGGGGATCGGAAATCACTCCGCTCGGAACCATACTTTTGAGTACCACTCTAGGATTAAAACCAAAGAATGTCACGAGAATGATCAAGTTCCTCGTGGTAGACACCCCGTTTGCTTACAATGCCATCTTGGGAAGACCCGCTCTGAATACTTTTAAGGCTATCGTATCCACCTACCATCAGAAGATAAAGTTCCCAACTGACGGAGGAGTAGGTGAGATGAGGAACGACCAGTACATGGCTTGGGAGTGTTACAGTTCGTCCTTAACTATCAAGGAAAAGGTGGAGCCCGAGCTCCCTAACAAAAGAAAGATAAATGAATTAGTCTCTAACTCCGGAACTCCGATTCCTGATTATGAAAGACTAGATGGAAAGAAAGGGAGGATCGTTGACATGAGTGTCCAAGCACCTGATCACAAAAAGGTGAACTTGATACCTGGATCTCCAGAAAAATTCACAAAAATAGGAACGAAACTAAGTAATTGCATGGAAGCAAAGCTCATCGGGTTCTTGCAGAAAAATGTGGATGTCTTCGCATGGAGTTCGGACGACATAGTAGGAATCGACCCGCGTGTGATAACGCACTCCTTAAATATTGACCCAAAGGCCAAACCGGTGAGGCAGAAGAAGCGTAATCACGGGCGAGAGAAAAACAAGATAATTAACGCAGAGGTCGATAGATTGTTAGCAGCAGGACAAATCAAGGAGATAAAATTCACGGAATGGCTATGCAATGTGGTATTAGTCTCCAAGGGGGAAAAGGTCGAGAACAAATGGAGAATGTGCAATGATTTCACCGACTTGAACAAATTATGTCCAAGGGACCCTTACCCTTTACCTCGAATTGACATGCTCGTAGATTCCACTGCAGGATTTGTGTTGTTTAGCATGATGGATGCATTTCAAGGATTTTATCAGATCTTCATGAACGAAAGAGATCAGGACAAAACGGCATTTATCACCGAACGAGGGGTGTACTGTTTCATCGTTATGCCCTTCGGTTTAAGGAACGCCGGTGCAACATATCAGAGACTGGTCAATATGATGTTCAAAGAATTAATAGGAGAAATTATGGAAGTATATGTAGATGACATGCTCGTAAAAAGCATGTCTGAAGAGGAGCATATTAACCATCTTGATAAGTGTTTTCAAATCTTGAGAAAGTATGGAATGAAGTTAAATCCGGCAAAGTGCACATTTGGGGTGCGATCAGGAAAGTTCCTTGGCTATTTAGTTCATGAGAGGGGGATCGAAGCTAATCCAGAAAAAATCCGAGCGATCACTGATCTCAATCCACCGAGGAAACTCTCGGACGTTCAAAGTCTGATCGGAAAAATCATCTCGTTGAATAGATTCATCTCCAGATCTGCTGACAAGAGTTTACCTTTCTTCAAGCTGTTGCGTAGATCTAAGAACTTCGAGTGGAACGATGAATGCGATAAGGCTTTCGAAGAACTGAAAGCGTACTTAATCTCGACACCCATGCTAGCAAAACCATCCGAAGGGGAACCCCTATATTTGTACATAGCTGTGTCAGAAGAAGCAATTAGTTCGGTTCTGGTCAAACTAGAAAAAGCTGAACACAAACCAGTTTATTATTTGAGTAAATTGTTGCAGGGTGCCGAAAAGAACTATATGGAAATTGAAAAATTTGCACTTGCCCTAATTGTGGCTGCCCGGAGATTAAGGCCCTATTTTCAAACGTATAAAATCATTGTTTTAACTAACCAACCTTTAAGACAGGTTCTGTCCAAGCCAGAAGCTTCAGGCAGGTTAATAAAGTGGGCGGTCGAGCTCAGCCAATTCGAAATTGAATACAGACCACGAGTCGCTGTTAAGGCGCAGGTGCTAGCTGATTTTGTGCTTGAATCAACTAGCATATCGAACGGCAAAGAAGGAACAACCTCGGAATTAGGAATGGTGGAAGAAGCAAACGATCAAATTTGGCTGATGCATGTGGACGGATCTTCGACCAAAGAAGGCGGTGGAGCTGGGATCCACTTCCAAGGGCCCAATGCTGAAGACCTGAGCTATGCGATAACTTTGGACTTTGTCGTCACTAACAATGAGGCCGAATATGAAGCATTGATAGCTGGATTAGAAATGGCCATTAAGGCAAAGGTAAAATCGATCGTCGTGCTGACAGATTCGGAACTTGTTCATAGACAGGTGAAAGGCACTTATGAAGCCAGAGAGTTCAACATGATTAAATATCTGAACAAAGTGAGGAAGTTAATCTCAGAGGTTGATAAATTTGACATCCAACCAATACCAAGGGAGGAGAATCTCTGGGCCGACATACTATCGAAGTTTACAGGACTGGTCGATGGAAAGACTGAGAGGACAATCACTTGGCTGCTATCGAATATGTCTGCTATCGAGTTAGATGCAGCCCCTGCAATTGATGTTATGGAAATTGAAGAACCGAACGAGTCATGGAACGACCCTCTTATCGCCTATCTTAGGGACGGAAAACTGCCGGAAAATGCAAACGAGGCTCGGAGAATCAAATATAGAGCGCCGTCGTTTACTTTGATGGATAACCAACTCTATAAGCGCTCCTCTTCGGGAGTTCTATTGAAATGTATCCGCGAAACACACTACGAGGCAATATTGAGAGAGGTTCATGAAGGGGAAGCAGGAAATCATTGTGGAGCTCGAGCGTTAGCTCTTAAATGCTCAAGATCTGGATATTATTGGCCTACACTCTTTTCTGATTCTGTCGAGTATGTGAAAAAGTGCCATCACTGTCAAATTCATTCAAACTTGATACACCAACCGGCCGAACATATGCACTCGATCCCTATTTGTTGGCCCTTCGACAAATGGGGCATCGATATTGTGGGACCTTTCCCAACAGCGCGAGCCAGAAAAAATTATGTACTAGTAGCGGTGGAATATTTCAGCAAGTGGGTCGAATGTGTTGCCTTGACCAAAATCACCCAATTTCAAGTTATTAATTTTTTATGGAAAAATATAGTCTGCAGGTTCGGAATCCCCAGGGTTTTGATATCAGATAACGGAACGCAGTTTGCATCAATGGAGAATCAAGTCATCAGCTTTAGCGAGGCGGATCGCCCCGCAGATGTTAATTGGGACATGAATGAAGATGATCCAGACTTTTCCATGGTGTTAACACTAAGGATTGCAAATTTCGAGGTCAAAAGAGTACTGGTCGATAACGGGAGCTCGGCAAACATAATTTCATCAGAAGCTCTTGCAAGAATGAAACTCTGTCATCCACGATTGGATAAGGTAACCACCCCTTTGGTCGGTTTCGGGGGATCGGAAATCACTCCGCTCGGAACCATACTTTTGAGTACCACTCTAGGATTAAAACCAAAGAATGTCACGAGAATGATCAAGTTCCTCGTGGTAGACACCCCGTTTGCTTACAATGCCATCTTGGGAAGACCCGCTCTGAATACTTTTAAGGCTATCGTATCCACCTACCATCAGAAGATAAAGTTCCCAACTGACGGAGGAGTAGGTGAGATGAGGAACGACCAGTACATGGCTTGGGAGTGTTACAGTTCGTCCTTAACTATCAAGGAAAAGGTGGAGCCCGAGCTCCCTAACAAAAGAAAGATAAATGAATTAGTCTCTAACTCCGGAACTCCGATTCCTGATTATGAAAGACTAGATGGAAAGAAAGGGAGGATCGTTGACATGAGTGTCCAAGCACCTGATCACAAAAAGGTGAACTTGATACCTGGATCTCCAGAAAAATTCACAAAAATAGGAACGAAACTAAGTAATTGCATGGAAGCAAAGCTCATCGGGTTCTTGCAGAAAAATGTGGATGTCTTCGCATGGAGTTCGGACGACATAGTAGGAATCGACCCGCGTGTGATAACGCACTCCTTAAATATTGACCCAAAGGCCAAACCGGTGAGGCAGAAGAAGCGTAATCACGGGCGAGAGAAAAACAAGATAATTAACGCAGAGGTCGATAGATTGTTAGCAAGCAGA
>CM064883.1:38925136-39453713 GCA_003313485.2 Penstemon barbatus
GGATACGCTCGAAGAAAGCGATGGAATCCTTAAGCTGGCATATGATCTAATTTTCCAATAGAACATGGTACACCAACTTATCACTGTGTACTAGATCCTTATTCGTTAGTGGATCCTTGATAGAAGTATTAATATACGGCGCATCATGTTTTGACCCGAATGTCCCAACCGGTCATGCCATAGAAAATACTTGCTCGAGTCACTTGGCTTCGAGCTGTTGACAAGGTGTGCCTCGGGCACTCATATTGAGGTCCTATATAACCCTGTCGAGAGTCCCTCTAATTTCTTCAAAGTACGGTTTTGCCCGTACAAATTAGAGGTAATGCACATATATTCAATTCCCTTTTCCTCGATGGTTTCAACATGATAACCATTACCTCGAATATCTTTGAAACTCAACAACGTTCTCCTTGAACATGGAGAATACAGAGCCTCTTTAATGGCCAAAACCGTTTCATTTGAGAACATAAGGTGCACATTTCCAAAGCCATCTATCAAATCACATACGCCAGATATTGTTGTCATAGAGGTCTTACTAGACATTATATTAACAAAGTATGATCTATCCCTTAGAAATATGTGCGTAGTTGCACTATCTGTCGGACATTCTTCCCCACATGCCATGCCTAGAAATAAATATATTCATTATTAAACATTTACTTGAAAAAGAATAAAGTGAGCTAATACCACCATAATAATCGGAATTAAAATAAAAACACACGAAAAATTGTCCAAAATAAATAAAACATAGTTCAAATCTAGATGCGGTTCAAAACATGACCACTAAAAACAAACTGTCTGGAAAAAAAAGTAACCAACAATTGTCTGTCCAGAAGTTTGAAAACATAAAATTTAGAAACATGAAATTACTACTCCATCCCACTCAGAGTTATGAGATCAGATGTGCCTATATTTGGGAGCATAGTGAGGGGCTCCACATGGAGGACGTTGGTTTCAATACATTATTAGTGTGTGATGGCGCATCCCCATTTCCATCAGCCAAAATATTCTTTGCACGGTGGGTATGTGCCTGATAACTCTGTAAAAACAGTATTGTCAAGTCTATTTCCTTTACTCATTCGATTACTTTTATTAGAGTTTTGGTAGAATCTTAGGCAATTTAGTTAGTTTTGTGTTTTGTTCGTTCGAGCCATTGGTTTATTTATTTTGTGCATGAATTGAGGTATTTTCTTAAATATTTTGTTCATATTTTAGGTCTAAACTAATGTGGATCTAAGGACGTGTCAAACCCCAACATAATTTGTCAAAAATAGATAATTTTTAAAAGTATTATTATTTTAAATATTTATAAAACATACCCAGAACTTCTAATGATACCTAATATAGTCCCTAAATTTTCAATAAAAATAGTTATAGTCTAATATATTTCGATCTTCTCAATTTTTGTGTTAATCAGGTCAAAATACCCACAAAATTTATGGAACGAAATATTAAAAAACATAGTATATAAAATGAAAGACTAAAATAAGTATTAGAATGAAATGGTATATATTCTATTAGTTTTTAATTTAATGATTAGATTACTTAATTAGAAAAGTTCAAATCATAATCATCATATCAAAACTTATATAAACAAACTATATAACCTTAAATTACGTGCTAAATATATTAGTTCCCAAACCTTTATACAATTATATGAGGAAGAAATCATGAAAAAATTTATTGTAAACTAATGCATCTTATAGTTGTAATTAATCGATCTTCTTAGGTCAAGTGAATTATCTAATTTAAAGATCCTCAAATCTTTTTTCCAAACAAAGCCTGATGGAGATATTAATTTTCCCAAAATGCCCCTAATTTCCCCTATAAATGAATGACTTTTCCTTACCATTCTTTCATCCCATTCTAAACACAGTACACACACCCACACACTTTCACTTCGCTTCTTCAATTCTCTACCATCTTCTCCAAGCTCCCCTTCGTAAGTAAAATATCTCACACCTAAAATATGTAATATAGAGTACCCAAAACTAAATTTAATGTCTTTAATAAGTAAAATTCGTGGGGAAACTTGAAGAAGAAAAGCAAGGCAGCCCCTGTTTTCTGTAGCAGCGTTTGATGGTTCGGTTGAGGGCCTTAATGGACGAATTTCTTCAAACTGAATCACGGTCATGTAGCCCTTTGAGTGTAGAACAAATTCCCTTTGGCTCTTCTTGAATATCATCATCACGCAAGGAGTAATTGAGGTATGAACCAACACTGCCCAATCTGCGCACCTTTCGTATTTAGGCCATAACCTGAGATTGGCTTTGTGTTTTACTAAAATTAATATATGGTTGAAAAGGGAACGAACAGTAGATTGTGATTGTAGTGGAGGTGTCGACCACCTCCGGCGCGTCAGCATGTTGGTGGCACGATTTCTGAACAGTACCGGCGAGTGGGTCACACATGCGGAGTCTGTTTTGGGTCTTTTGATTCTTTTCGGTTATTTGCACAAGTTTTGCCCTTCTATCCTAATATTAAACAATTTGATACTTCGTTAATCAAATAATATGATTAATAGTTGATTTATGCATATTGAATGAATATATATTAACTTTGATGCTACTTCTTGTTGTTAGACACCATTAAAGAACCTTTAACTTCCTAGAGTCTATTAACTTAATAAGGTTGAATATTTTCTATGGTATTATGATACCTTTTATATTATGAATTATGATTAAACTTTGATTAACTTTCACTGGCTAGGCCTTCACGAACTATTGTGGGTGATTTAATAATTAATCCGGGACTTCTTTGGAGCCTTTTACATGTTTGAGTTTGATCTTACGCTGTTTCGTAGGGGATCAAGACAGGAATGAAAATAAACGAATGCACAATTATATGAAGGAGAAGATCAATAATGTATATTTCGATCGTGGGTGTACCGATTACAAGTAATGAGGGTCGTATTTGAGCATTATAGGATGCCGTACAAGCTAGCGACTAAATACATACAAGAGTGATATCTAATCTAACTCTCTGAGGTTGGTCCGAGCAGGAGCTTCGAGCTGGGAGCACCTGGGAAAGCGTGTGTAGCGTCATAAATGCATGTGGTATTTATAGTTGAGGCGGTGTGCTAGATGAACCGTTCGTAGGGGAGCATTTCTTGGCCCATAGGCCTGGGCCTGAGGTTGGCCCAACAGTATTTTCCGACCCAGAGCCTTTGCTTGAGAGATCGGACAGGGCAGGCCGGGAATTGTGATCGATACCCTATCTTCGAGGTTGGGATTCATGATCTTCGATCTAGCATAATCTATTTTCGACCCAGCATGATTTCTTGAATGTAGAGAATCCAAAGTACCCCTCATCAATACTCCCCCACTTCTCGAGCGTAAGTGAAGCTGAAGCTCGGAGAAGTGAATGTCGCCTTAGTAACGAGATGAATCATTTATGATGTGTTTCGGGTATGCCTCGTTAAAAACCTAATTCGGAAAAACCCATTGGGATAAAAACCGAATCAGGGAAAAAGAGTGCATATCTCGGGAAACCTTAAAATGAGTATCTGTCATGAAAATGTGAGTTCTAATGTCGCTTGAAATTTTTCGTGATTGGTAGTTGAACAAAGCATTTGTTAATAGCAGCAATTGATTTTACCAGTAGCGACTGATTCCTTATTAATAGCAGCAATTGATTTTACTAGTAGCGACTGATTCCTTATTAATAGCAGCAATTGATTTTACCAGTATCGACTGATTCCTTATTAATAGCAGCAATTATTTTTCCAGTAGCGGCTGATTCCTTATTAATACTCCCCCACTTCTTCGAGTGTGAAGTGAAGCGAGAGGTCGGAGAAGTAAGTATATTCCGAGGCTGAAAAGGCGTGTCTTTTCCAGTAACCAGTCTACGGCCTAGATTTGTAGATTATAGGGGCCGAAACTATAATTATCGGGGAGATAAATTTGAATTTACCATTGGGAAATTCAACCGTCGCGGTTATTCAAGGTCCAATTTGCAATTTACCTTTTTGACCTTATATATACTTTGACTGTTGGAGATTTATTTGCGAAGCATTTTCCATTTCCAGGTCGGAGCACAGAGATCGAATAAATCATCACTTACCATCCGGTCTCGCGTGTTCGCTTTATTGTAATGTCTAGCTCGAGAAACTTGAAAGGTAAAGAGAAAGTTGTAGAAGAGCCGGAATCTGATCCCGATATGAGGCTTATCGACAATTTTAAGTTTTCTGAAAAGGAGAGCTTCAGTACTTTGAGGATGAGACCCGATCCTGAGTTCGAAGAAGGGGAATTTCACCCCGAGCAAGAAAATGCCGAGCCAGTTGAAGATCTTGAAGAGAATGTAGTTGAGAAACATAGTATTGGTGATAACGCTTTTGTCAGGATATATAAGCCACCTGAAGCCTCGAGCATCGATGGTCCTCCTAGGAATGATCTTCGCGCTGATCAAACTTCAGGCGCTTTTACCCAGGACGATCGTGCTTATCTAGAAAAGGAGTTCGGGAAATTTCTCCCCGCGGGTTTTTCGATTGTTATCCCCACTTACCGTCAACGCGTAACTGATCCTCCGACAGGGTGCCAGACATTCTATGATAGGCAATTTTCTCATGGATTGCGCATCCCCTTTATCCCGCTGGTTAGGAGTATTTTAACATCCTTTTCACTTTCCCCCGCTCAGATTCTTCCGAACTCCATTGCGTATATCATTGCGTTTAGTATTCTTATGGAAGCCAAAGGGGAAGAGGCCTCTTTTCGGAATTTTTGGCAAATATTCCAAATGAGCATGTCGACAGGCTCCAACGCTGGGTTTGTGTGTGTCTCGCCACGGTGGAAACAATCAATCTTTTCAAGTGTAACTATGAACAAAACCAAGGGCTGGAAAAGGATATTATTCTTCATTAAAGGACCTAATATTCCCGTTTCAGACTGGAGTTCAAAAACTAGGCCATATCGATGGGATGGAGTTGGGTCCTGGATGTATGGACGTCGTCGTATCAAGGAGAAGATTAAACATCATCTTTCTGATGAATTCCTGGAGCAGTTAAAGTCCGACCCCTATCAAACCATGCTCCTTGTCCAAGAAGGGGTTTTTAGGATGGCGGGCCTTAGTAGGTGCAGATATCCTGCTCCGACGATCGAATTTTCCCTTTCTTCGCAAAATCAATCCATTGGTGGGCCTGACCGACCGATCGGATATTTTTTCGAACCATCCACTTTCATCCAAGTACCTCTTACTTTAAGTATGCTACTAACTTTTCATTGTTTTAAAATGCAATTAAAAGATACTATTAGTTTAGCCTTCTGAGCACATTGTATCCTCTTTTCAGATGAAACTGTCGAGAAATTCCGGATGTCTGCGGTCGGATCGATCGTGACTACCATCTTAAGGAATGCCCCAAACCAATCTCAGCAACAAGATAATCCGAGCCGAGGAATGAGCGTAACCAATTTCACCGATGACCCGATCGAGACACCCTTAATGTTTCCACCGTTGAGAGGGATCGAAAACGCAAGTTCATCCAACCCAGTCAAATCGGGCCCTTTACGTAGCGTGTTCTCACTTGATACTTCTAATCCTTCATCTGCTGGTTATAGTTTATATTCCTGGAATCGGATTAAGGGTATCCGAGAATATGAGGAGCGTATGGCTCGGAAAAGGAACAGTGATCATTTGGAGCCTCCGAGGAAAGTTAAGCCATTCGGCAGAAATTCTAACTCGGTCCCTTGTCGAGCAGGAAGGTCGAACCAGACGTTGTTGACTTTATGAACATTTTCTAGGTGGGAGAGCCGCCGGATATCCGGAAGATGGAACCATTTCTAGCGATCTCGGGCCGAATGGTGAGAATGAATTTGATAAATCTATAAGGATCTTTTTGGCCGGGCGATTCAAATGAGACTTACTTCATCATGCTGTCAAAAGTGATTTCAAAATTTTAAGTAACTTTTCCCGAATGTATCAGGAGGTAATGGTTGTTGAACCTCGTGATTTCGTTCCTTCGTATTTTAAAATGTTTGCTGACAGAACCTTTTTCTTCCACAGGTCGGGGATTATTTTGCTCTTCAGACTTATCGACTGTCGCTCTTGGAACAAGAGTCACAAGAAGCTCATGATGCATTCGCGCAAGCTTTGGCCGAAAATAAAGTTCTTCAAGTGCAACTAAGTGATACAGCTAAGAAGCTAACTGACAGTCAACGTGATTTATTTAAAACGAGGAAGGAGCTAGAAAACGCCAAGAAGGAAAAATATACCCCTGCTGCTGAGGAAAACTTGGTATTGATGGTCGAGGAGAAAAGCGCCCTCGAGGAGGAGCTAAAGAAAGATAAGATTGAGCTTGAACAGGCCAAGCAAGATTCCGAACGTTCGTACAATCAAGGGCAGGAAGAAGCTAGATATCCGGTAATACGGAAGTTTTTGAAGTCCCCGGTTCTCGATCCTTTAGTTCGAAAAAGAATAGGTGGGGTTCTCCAAACGATCTTCTATAAAAGGGTTCAACAGCTTATTGCGGCTAAAAGAATTCCGGATGATATGGACGACTACCTCCTGTACATGAATCCCTTCAAGAATTCCGAGGGAAAAGATTACAAAGCTTCGTCTTTACCTCAAGAAGTTGGGGATTGGCAAACTCATGAATTTGCCCCCTATGTTGAAGAGTTTGTTACTCCTATGCCAAATCCAGATATGCTCGAACAGACAGTCACTAACTCCCATTCTGCCTCTGGGGAAAATGAATCCTCTCAAGATGAGTATGTGGATATAGATGGCGAATCTGATGGGCAGAGTGATCGACCTGAAAATCGAGCCGAGTCCTCGACTGGCGAAGATGAAGATAGTGACAGTTCGGACAGTGAAAATGATAGCTCGGGAGAAGGTGATTTTGACAAAGAAAATGATGGGGATGATCGTGAATCTGAGCCTGGGAATTAGAAGTCCGATCATTGATAGTTATGTAATAGGATGTTCCTTAGGACTTTGTTTAGTATTTCTCTTTCGTAGCTTGTAACCAAGATATTTTCTTTCTTCTTTGAATATATGCATATCTTTTACTTCACTCTTTGTTGTTCGAAATTTCTATCTTTTATAATCGAATTTTATTATTTCTCATCAAATTTTCCTCGGGAGTCGTGACGGTTCAATTATTAAAGGTAAAGTGTTGTCCGCACTATAAATACAAATGCCATTTCAACTCATTTCACCATAATGCCTTAGTATTGAGATCGGAGCTCCAAGGTTAACATATAATTCCGGATTTAAATTCTTCCCTTCGATCATAATGGATAAAGTGTTGGGTACTCCAATCGACCCCAAATTGTTATTAGGTGGTGCCAAGAATAAAAGTCCATCCAAAGATAAAATATTAATTATGGAGAAGAAATACTCCAAGGCTTCTCCAAAAACTTTTGAGCCTTCCTCCCAAACTTCTGATGGTGGGAAAAGTAAGAAAGAGAAGCAGGCTTCAACCAAATCTGCTAAGGTTGTACCCAACAAATCGATTCTTTCAGATTAGAGCTCCGGCGGGGAAACCGAGGGCTCACCCTCTAAACCCCTCGATAATTCCAAACGAGCATTGGCTAGGCAAAAGGCATCAGAGCTTGTTTCGAACAAAAGACCTCATCTCGATGAGAGCGCCCCGACTGAGACTTTGCAGAAACTTACTATTGAAGATAGACTAATGCTCCTGCAGCTAGTTACGAGGGTGGAGGGCCAAATAAGAAAGTTAAATTGACTGTTACCGGTGAGGATACTCGTGTTCAGGAAGCATCTGCTGAATCCTTCAGAGCCTTCTCCTGTTTCCGCTATTCCTGAGAAACTTCTATCCCCGCTTGGAGAATTAAAGAATAAGTCCCATTCCGAGGGGTTGGTCGATAATCCCGTTCCGAGTCTCATGCAGGCTCATATTTCTATTTTCGAGGCGGATCCGTCGAAGGGGTAGAGTCCTTCGCAGTTATTCCAGTCAGGATCGAATTCTCTTGCCCAGGTGATCATAACAACCTGATTTTTCCTTTTTTTTTATTTTTTTTAATTTTTTTAATTTATATATATATTTGTTGGTATAAATTAGAGTAGGTTTTGAAGATGACAAAAAGGCCATAATGGTTTTGAAGATCAAAAGGTTAAGTCATCAACTAAGAACAACTTAGTGAAACCTATCTCAATGTCTTGAAGCGAAGTAACCGAATCAGCCGTGTGGGATATCAGAATTGGTTATCATCATCCGAGTGATCATCAGGATAGTGGTCATCAGCCGAGCGTTCCCATCAGAGCGAAGTGAAGTCGGTGAAGTAAGCTTATCAACGGTAACCAGCTGAGTGCATTAAATGCGACTGGACATAAAGTGAACATCCGTACAACAGAGTGTACAGAAGACAGTCTGCAAAAGCAAAAGATGCCGTCAGAGAATAAGACCGTTGCTCAGGGTTAAAGAGTAATTTCGCCTTCCTTCAACGGGCAGAAATCCAAATCCGGAGTATAAATAGAAGACTAACTGGAGATCTGAAGCAGGAGACTTGCACAATTCAAGATCACATCTTAAGAGTGAGATCCATCAGTTGAGTCATCTGATCACAAGCCCAGTCATTTGTTGACGAAGCTTTTTCGTTGAAGAACAGAAAACTTGCGTTGTCTATCTGAGTGACTTTCAACTGAGAAAAGAAAGGAGTGTATATCCATCTGTGTGAAGTGATATAGCTTCTTAGTGTAGGTTTTCTTTATGAGCTCCTATACTGAAAATAGCGTGAGGAGTGTAGATCCCTCTGTGTGAGTGATCTAGCTTCGTAGAGTAGGATTTCTGTGTGATTTCTTACTGCGCACTTGTGGCTTTTTCATTTGTTGATCGGCCTTAGCATTGTATACTGTTAACTTTGTGTTTTCTAGTATAACCCAAGATCTGTGTGACTTGGAAGAGTGGTCTAAAGGATTTTTATCCATATAACCACTATAAAAATTATGTGTGTTTGATTCATAGTTTCTTTACCTTGCTTACTTTCAAAAGAACTCAAACATACGAACTAAACCAAAAGATTTTAAAAGGAGTTGTAAAAACTGGGGATAAAATCTTTTGAGTGAGAAAACTTAAAGATGAACAGATTGGTTGAAAAACACTTGATAAATCCGCTGCCAACTAGTTTCTATAACTCTGATATTTCATCTGAATCAGCTAAGTGAAATCTGATGAGTGGTCAACTCTGCTGCTCAAAGCTTTGTGCGCGAACAACTTAGTAGTCTTACGAATTCCAGATCAGCTTAGTCTGCTGACAGAAAAAGTTGAAGAAAAAGTTTTAAAGTTTTCAGAGGTCTATTCACCCCCTCCCTCTAGACCTCATTGACCACTCTTGGGACCAACAAGTGGTATCAGAGCGGGTGGTTCATTAGAATCAGCTGCCTGAACAACGAACTTGATCCGAGTGTTTTTCAAAGGTTTTCAAACTTTTTCAAAAGAGCATATTTTTGAAAAATCAAAAACTTTTTGAAAAATGGATGTCATAAGCCATGTTCCTCACATTGGCCTTATGGACTTTGAAAGCTGGAAAATCAGAATGGAAATCCTTCTTGCCGCTTACGACGGCAACATGCTTGCTTGTTTTACAAAAGGACCATTCAGATTTCAGAAGACTCTGAAGGTTGCTGACCAACCAGATCAGATAGTTGACAAAGACCTGGATGAGCTGACTCCCAAAGAAGTCAAGTTAGAAAACCTTGATAAAAAGGCTAAGCTCATTATGTTCAAAGCTGTAGACGAAGAAAGATTCCAGAAGATCAAGCATTTCAAAACTGCCAAAGAGATGTGGGATAATGTCTGCGAGCTAAGCGAAGGAAACGACGCTATCAAACAACACAAGCTCAGTGTGGCTCTTGAGGAGTTTGAAAATTTCAAGATGAAGTCTGGTGAAACGATTGATCAGATGGATACTAGATTTACCAAAGCTCTGAATGAAGTTCTAAGGTTTGGTAAAGAATTTTCGAACAAGGAGATCACCGTAAAGGTTCTCAAGGCATTGCCACCTAAATTCAACATGAAGGTGACAGCCATGGAAGAATCAAGGGATTTCGAGAAGATTTCTCTTTCCGAACTGTTATCATCCCTCAAAGCATATGAGTATCAAATACCAAGAATGGGATTAGAAGTGTCAACCGGTTCAGACCCTACTGCTGCTCTAATGGCGCAAGACAAGTCAAGGAAATCAGCAGACAAGTCAAAACAGAAGACTCTGCTGAGTTCAGAAAAAGTCTACACTGCTGACGACGTTACCCTGCTGCTGAATGATTTTGAGAAGTTCTACAAGAAGAAAATGGAATTAAAATATAAAAATGCTATTTCATCTTCTTCTAATCATTTTCAGGAAAACAGGGATTCCTTAAAAGCTAAGCTTAGAGACAACAATGACAAAGAGTATGGACTCTTGATGAGAGATCATGCACACTCATCATCTAAGAAGTTAGCTGAAAAGGAAATGCGTGCCAAAAAGGAGTGTAAGCTGAGTAAGAGCAAATCAAAGTTAGCTGATGCAGCAAAGCTAATAAACTCCGGCATATCTTATTCAGACAACCAGCCGTCTGATAAAGAATTTGAAGAAGTACCTGGAACTCTATGCTTAACTGTCATAGAATCTGATGATTCTGAAACTGAGATAACTTCTACTATTAATGAAATGCACTACTTGGATCGTTGAATAAATGCTAATTTACAAATTCAAATATTGTTTGTGCATTTGCCAAGCTTAATGAAGAGATGACTCTGCTAAAAAGAGCAAATCAGATCACTGAAACATTAGGTCGAAAAACCTCAAGAATCAGCTGACTACCAAAAAGCTTGAGCATGAGAATGAAACTCTAAAAGCTGAGTATGCAATTTGTTTTGAAGATATAAATGAACCTTAAAGAAAAAACTTGCATCATTCTCTAAATAGAAAATCAGAAGCTTAGAAGAACAAGTCTACTGATGCTCAACAGGTTAGAACACCTAGTAAGCTACCTAAGACGAATCAGACTACTAAAACCCATTAGCCGAATAGGCTGCTGATAGGAGTAAAATTTAAATGTCAAGTCTGCTAAATCTAAGGTGAGTTATTAGATAACTCGGGTAAGAAATTGAGGCAAAAATAAAATAATTGGCAAGAATTTGAATCACATTATGATAATTATTATTATGACATGCACTATGCTTATTCATGTTATCATGTTGATCATGTTCACTGTGCTGATTGCCATCCTAATTTTAATATGCATGTTTATCACACATTTCATGCATCTTACCTTGCTTATGAGCATTGTTTTAATCATGACCAGGAAGTGGTATCATAATGACAAGTGGTATCATCATGATAAAACATAAGTCACTGGATCATCACATGTCAAAGGTTTTACTAACCCTGCTGGACCCAATAAATAAGGGGTACCAAAAATAGTCATCTGTTTTACAGGTGAAGTACATGTGAGATGACAAAGATGAGTTGACTACCTTGCAAATTTCACCAAGTTCAACAAGTGGTCTCACCAGCAAGCATGTACCAACAAGTGTGTTATCAAAAAGTGGTATCAACAAAGTGGTACTATTCAAGTGGTAAACTCTACATTTGGAGATTTGAAGGAACGCAAGAGTGTTGAAAAGTTGAAGATTATCAAAGAATAACAAGTGGTATTAAAGACCAACAACTGATCGCAACAAACAGTATCACCAACAAGTGTGGTATCAGTCAACCATGTGACAAAGAAAGTGGTTTGTTGATATAAATTAGAGTAGGTTTTGAAGATGCTAAAAAGGGGGAAGTTGTTGGTATAAATTAGAGTAGGTTTTGAAGATGACAAAAAGGCCATAATGGTTTTGAAGATCAAAAGGTTAAGTCATCAACTAAGAACATCTTAGTGAAACCTATCTCAAGGTCTTGAAGCGAAGTAACCGAATCAGTCGTGTGGGATATCATAATTGGTTATCATCAGTCGAGTGATCATCAGGAGAGTGGTCATTAGCCCAGCGTTCCCATCAGAGCGAAGTGATGTCAGTGAAGTAAGCTTATCAACGGTAACTAGCTGAGTGCATTAAATGCGACTGGACATAAAGTGAACATCCGTACAACAGAGTGTACTAAAGACAGTCTGCAAAAGCAAAAGGCGCCGTCAGAGAATAAGACCGTTGCTCAGGGTTAAAGAGTAATTTCGCCTTCCTTCAACGGGCAGAAATTCAAATCCGCAGTATAAATAGAAGATTAACTGGAGATCTGAAGCAGGAGACTTGCACAATTCAAGATCACATCTTAAGAGCGAGATCCATCAGTTGAGTCGTCTGATCACAAGCCCAATCATTTGTTGACGAAGCTTTTTCGTTGAAGAACAGAGAACTTGCGTTGTCTGTCTGAGTGACTTTCAACTGAGAAAAGAAAGGAGTGTATATCCATCTGTGTGAAGTGATGTAGCTTCTTAGTGTAGGTTTTCTTTGTGAGCTCCTATACTGAAAATAGAGTGAGGAGTGTAGATCCCTCTGTGTGAGTGATCTAGCTTCGTAGAGTAGGATTTCTGTGTGATTTCTTACTGCGCACTTGTGGCCTTTTCATTTGTTGATCGGCGCAAGCGTTGTATACTGTTAACTTTGTGTTTTCTAGTATAACCCAAGATCTGTGTGACTTGGAAGAGTGACTAAATGATTTTTATCCATATAACTACTATAAAAATTATGTGTGTTTGATTCATAGTTTCTTTACCTTGCTTACTTTCAAAAGAACTCAAACATACGAACTGAACCAAAAGATTTTAAAAGGAGTTGTAAAAACTGGGGATAAAATCTTTTGAGTTAGAAAACTTACAGATGAACAGATTGGTTGAAAAACACTTGATAAATCCGCTGCCAACTAGTTTCTATAACTATGATATTTCATCTGAATCAGCTAAGTGAAATATGATGAGTGGTCAACTCTGCTGCTCAAAGCTTTGTGCGCGAACAACTTAGTAGTCTTACGAATTCTAGATCAGCTTAGTCTGCTGACAGAAAAAGTTGAAGAAAAAGTTTTAAAGTTTTCAGAGGTCTATTCACCCTCCCCCCCCCCCCCCTCTAGACCTCATTGACCACTCTTGGGACCAACAATATTGTTGACCCAATTTTTCGACAATAGGCTGGCCAAGACTTTCTCGAGCTCAAGATGCTGGCTGAGCAGGGGATCGAACGACATGCTGCTCTTTCCCTCGAGCTGGAGAAAAAGAAAGTCGAGCTTGAAGGCGCCTTAGAGGCTAAAAAGTCTGTTGAGGAAAGGTTGGCTTTGGAGAGAGAAAAGGCAGCTAAGGATCATGGTGAGGAGAATTATCGGAAGCTGAGTCTGTTGAGGAAAGGTTGGCTTTGGAGAGAGAAAAGGCAGCTAAGGATCATGGTGAGGAGAATTATCGGAAGTTGAGCAAGCTCGAAGTGCTCAAAGGAATTTATGAGCAGGGGAAGAAAGATTCCGAGGTCCACGAACAGAAGGCTTACACTCATGGGTATGATGATCGTAGTGCCGAGCTTCGGAAGATATTTTCCGATAATAAACTTCTTTAGATGTATTTTTCTTCTTGCTGAAATTTTAAGTTCTGTTTCCTGAGATTCTGTAATCTTGAATAATTTGTTTTGCGTGTTTTCTAATTGTACCTCTGTACTAGGCTTTGCGCCACTCTTCGATTGACATTTTGTTTTTTGACGCTTACATAGATCCTTTTTGATAATGGTGAGTAGTTTTTCCATCCAAGAGTATTTGTGACTAAGGCAGTATGATCGTTTGTTCGGATTTTAATTTTTACGGGAGAATTCCGATTTTCGAGCGATAATTTAGCTGATTCTATTATTGCTACTTCAACTCGGCTGAGATCTTCGTGATTTTTCCCGCCAAACGTCCCCTATTTCTCGGGAAACGGAATGGTCTCTGAATCTCATTCGTACATCTAAATGAATTTCAGTCGTTGGATCGAGTGCGACTGTTGCTATAAAAGGGGTGTTCGTTGTTTGTTCATTTTCCATTTTACCCAACAATCCGCTCCGATAATGATGATCGAATACCTTCTGATTTTGATCCAACTTTTCGAGTTTAGACCCCGAACCTTTTTTGACAAAAACATGAGCGTACTTAACTCGCTTAGAATATCGACAGGCAAATCTATTTCCAGTCTGGAAGGCCAATAAGCCCGATCCGGAAAACCAATGAGCTACCGATCCTTGCTCGGGGTCAGTCAGCCGAGGACAATACCTTGGTATTGCTGACTACCTCGGTATCCTGAGAGCTGCTCGACCCGCCAAAGTGTTGGTGTAGTACGAGCATCAAGTTCTCCAAGGATGGTCGGTAGTACCTGTCATTCCTCTGGCATGGGTCTCCGTTCGGGGGACCAATTGCCACAATGCATTTAGGAAGACGTGCTATGTGCGGCGTCGGAGGATGAGGTTATCTAGGAAAGGATGCCTTAGATCATCCATCTTCGGGAATCTGCAAATAAAGACAAAAGCCTGCGGGTCCAAAGGAGATTCCACGCTCGGGCATAGACTATCTCGATCGACTGGCGGGAGAAGAATCCGAAAATTTCATAGGATTGTAGAATGTAATAGGATCGAAACGTAGCATATTAGCTTGTAACAAGATTGAGACGTATCTCTTGTATCTTTGTACTTTTGAAGTTCTGTACCTTTGTAATATGATCGAAATTGTAAATACCTTCTTATTCGAAATAAAATTTATAAATTCTCTGTCTCTGAATCGTGTTGTTCGATTATAAATAGCTGAATGGACTATTAACCTGAAAAACTCGATCGAACTCGAATAAATTAATCAAATGATAATTTCTGAACTTAGTATCTGAACCAATAACTTAAGAAGTAACTCATCAACCAATTTCTGATCAAACTTCCTTTGGAAAATTTATGAGCGTGAATACTTAATCGACCATCAGCACTTAGTTGATTGTAATTGAAGGACTGAAGTCGACCAAAACTCTTTCATCCGAGCATCTTCAATCGAACGCAAATTGTTGATAATAATACTTGCATTAATCTTCCGAATTTGCCCAGTTGATCGATTATAATGGTTGAGGGATAGAAATCGAACGAACACCTTAATCTGAGCATCGTCGCTTAAATTAATAGCAGATAATAAGCTTTGAACCATTTTTGATGCCTAGTCTTTCAAAAACCCTTCCTCGGAAAAAATAAATAAATTTATCAAGCTCTGCAATGCAATGTCTATTGTTGAAGTTATTCGATCGTGGTGGCAAAAAAATTTCGGCCTTGAGTCATTTGATTCTCCTTCCTTCATATATATTTTTTTATTTGTGTATGTTACATCAAGAGGAAAGTTCGTTTTAAGATCGCTCCTCAATTCGACCTAAATTTGGAAATTCCGACCGTGAGTTAAGTAGATTCTTCTTCTCCCAACCAAACAGGACCCTATTTCTCGGGAAACGGAACGGTCGGCGCATTTATCGCTGATATCACAGCCGTCCGTGATGTGTCATCTGATCCGTTGGTCCTATTCCTCCTCTACTATAAATAGTTCCAAATTTAACGTCACATTTTTACTTTCCACAAATGCCTTGTCCGAATTTTTCCTCTCGAAATTTAAACACTTTGAACAACATGTTCCATAATACTTCCCAAATAAAAGAATTCGAGATTAGAACTCGGACCCTGTTTTCCGACCTTATTTCCTTTGGCATACTTCCCTTCGCTTAGAATATCGACATGCAAAAGAAATAGCGCTTAGAATACCGGCAGGCTACCTGCTTTCTTGGATATCCCATATCTGAGACTGGTTAGAAATCTGGTCTTCATGCGCAGTATCCGGTCGGACTGTGGATCGACCTTGGTGGAAGCCTTTGCCATCTCGAGCATCAACTCCTTCAAAGAGTTTCTTGAAGAATGGTGCCTTCGAGATTACATGGAGTAATTCCGCTGGGGTCGCTTCCCGCTGTCCTGGATCGGATTAGAGTGTGAACAATGGTTGCTACAAAGATTGGGCATAGCAATCATTGTTCACAGATGAAGATCTTTAGATCCGATAGAAGTCTTGGAGATGGACTCCAATCCAGCTTCACCCTGCTTCGTGGTTCGATCGAGGGTGTGCTCCACGTGGTGAGTGATTGACACAACTTTGGTTTTGCGATATGTTCGACCTCTGCCTCTTGTGCCGACGCTTGTGGATCGAAGCCATTTAGTTTAGCTCATAGAATTTGTAGTAGGGTAGGAGTGAATGTACTTTTTCTTTTTAAGCTCGAATTCCATCGTTGTACTCAAGTAATCATTTGTAACTGTTCGGAAAATGAATGAAAAGTTGTTTCTTGCTTAATTCTTGTTGTATGTTCTTTGCCTTATCTGTTTGAATAACAATCACACCGATCTTCGAAAATAATTAATTTGAACGAATAAATCGATCATAATTGAATGTTATTAACATCGATAGTCAACTTGAATATTTGAATAGCTGTCGTTCGAGAATAAAGTTTAGAAGTGATCGGAGTGTCATCTGCTTTGAAATATGATTTAACTCTGGAGCCTCGGCAACCAATTATCATCGAATTGTATTAAATATTTGGTCTGTTAATAAGACGATCGGCCAATGTTCCATCGATCATAGAATCGACTGAGAAGGGTTCGTATTGCCGAACACCGATGTTTCGTATCATATTGGATATTACCTTACTTCAGAGTATGGAGTTTTGGCTTGATCGAAGACTAGTCCGAGCCTTGCATTCTTGAATGAAAAGTAGATGTCGAACTAGCATTTGTCAACCTTGCTGATAGCTCAGAGACCCATATTGTAGGCCTTATAATTTGCAATAGGTCGAATCTCGAGCTTGTAATTTCATATTCGTTCGAATCCCTCGATTGTGATATGTTTGTAAAAGTTCATCAATAAAACATTATTTAATCTTCTTTCACGTCTTTACTTTACGCCAACTGCTTTAGAGTTCAAATTACCCAATCGGACGAATATTTGAAACAGACCGAGGATGAATTAATCGACCAAGAATGATTAATCAAGTGTTATACTGCCAATGTTTGATAATACTGTATAGGAGACCAAAACATCATCATAACCGAGAAAAGTTATAATTTAATAATTGACGATCTGCTTGCAATTTCGATCTAAGGGGCATATCAACAGCTTTCACCTAAGGGTCATAACAACAGCTTTCACCCCCGAAATTTTCATTTTTTGATATAAGGGGCATAGCAACGGCTTTCACCCTTAGTTAATTTTTTACGGTCATAGCAACAACTTTCACCTAAGGGTCATAGCAACAGCTTTCACCCCCGAAATTTTCATTTTTGATCTAAGGGGCATAGCAACGGCTTTCACCCTTAGTCAATTTTCGACGGTCATAGCAACAACTTTCACCTAAGGGTCATAGCAACAACTTTCACCCCCGAAATTTTCATTTTTTTATCTAAGGGGCATAGCAACGGCTTTCACCCTTAATCAATTTTTGACAGTCATAGCAACAGCTTTAACCTAAGGTTCATAGCAACAACTTTCACCCCCGAAATTTTCATTTTTTGATCTAAGGGGCATAGCAACGGCTTTCACCCTTAGTCAATTTTCGACGGTCATAGCAACAACTTTCACCTAAAGGTCATAGCAACAGCTTTCACCCCCGAAATTTTCATTTTTTGATCTAAGGGGCATAACAATGACTTTCACCCTTAGTCAATTTTCGACGGTCATAGCAACAGCTTTCACCTAAGGGTCATAGCAACAGCTTTCACCCCCGAAATTTTCATTTTTTGATCTAAGGGGCATAGCAACGGCTTTCACCCTTAGTTAATTTTTTACGGTCATAGCAACAGCTTTCACCTAAAGGTCATAGCAACAACTTTCACCCCCGAAATTTTCATTTTTTGATCTAAGGGGCATAGAAACGGCTTTCACCCTTAGTTAATTTTTTACGGTCATAGCAACAACTTTCACCTAAGGGTCATAGCAACAGTTTTCACCCCCGAAATTTTCATTTTTGATCTAAGGGGCATAGCAACGGCTTTCACCCTTAGTCAATTTTCGACGGTCATAGCAACAACTTTCACCTAAGGGTCATAGCAACAACTTTCACCCCCGAAATTTTCATTTTTTTATCTAAGGGGCATAGCAACGGCTTTAACCCTTAATCAATTTTTGACAGTCATAGCAACAGCTTTAACCTAAGGTTCATAGCAACAACTTTCACCCCCGAAATTTTCATTTTTTGATCTAAGGGGCATAGCAACGGCTTTCACCCTTAGTCAATTTTCGACGGTCATAGCAACAACTTTCACCTAAGGGTCATAGCAACAGCTTTCACCCCCGAAATTTTCATTTTTGATCTAAGGGGCATAGCAACGACTTTCACCCTTAGTCAATTTTCGACGGTCATAGGAACAGCTTTCACCTAAGGGTCATAGCAACAGCTTTCACCCCCGAAATTTTCATTTTTTGATCTAAGGGGCATAGCAACGGCTTTCACCCTTAGTTAATTTTTTACGGTCATAGCAACAGCTTTCACCTAAAGGTCATAGCAAAAACTTTCACCCCCGAAATTTTCATTTTTTGATCTAAGGGGCATAGAAACGGCTTTCACCCTTAGTTAATTTTTTACGGTCATAGCAACAACTTTCACCTAAGGGTCATAGCAACAGCTTTCACCCCCGAAATTTTCATTTATGCTCGGTGGGCGCCAATTGATCTTACGCTGTTTCGTAGGGGATCAAGACAGGAATGTAAATAAATGAAAGGACAATTATTATGAAGGAGAAAATCAATAATATATATTTCGATCGTGGGTGTACCGATTACAGGTAGTGAGGGTCCTATTTGAGCATTATAGGATGCCATACAAGCTAGAGACTAAATACATACAAGAGTGATATCTAATCTAACTCTCCGAGGTTGGTCCGAGCAGGAGCTTCGAGCTGGGAGCACCTGGGAAAGCGTGTGTGGCGTCATAAATGCATATGGTATTTATAGTTGAGGCGGTGTGCCAGATGAACCGTTCGTAGGGGAGCATTTCTTGGCCCATAGGCCTGGGCCTGAGGTTGGCCCAACAGTATTTTTCGACCCAGAGTCTTTTCTTGAGAGATCGGACAGGGCAGACCGGGAATTGTGATCGATACCCTATCTTCGAGGTTGGGATACATGATCTTCGATCTAGCATAATCTATTTTCGACCCAGCATGATTTCGTGAATGTAGAGAATCCAAAGTACCCCTCATCAGAGTTAATTTTCCCAAATTTGGCCTTCTATCTTAATATAAACCCACTTTGATGCTTGTATGTTGAAATAAAATGATTATTATATGATCAAAATGTGCAAAATGGATAAATATAGATGCTAGTTCTTGTAGTGGGACCTAATTGAAAATTTTATAACTTCTTGAAGATTATAACTTGAATATTGTTGATTCTTCAATTCAAAAGAAGTTATTGTTAATACTTCAACTTGAATGCTATGTTGATTAAGTTATAAAAATGGATTAAATATATTTGATCTAATTTAATAAAAAAGCTGTAATGAAGAAATACTATCTAGGCTTATAAAAGGTTACTCTTGGATGTCGTTGCAAGTTTTACCATTAATTTGGGATTGTTTCGTAAGTACAAAACTCCAACCTAATGGAACTAGTTTGAAGTAGAAAACCATATAATTTGATTTTACATCATTCTGATACATGCGTAGAAAGTTATTGAACTTACAAGCATAATTGCTGGTGTTGAATGAAAATAGGCTACAAGCTGCTAGTTGTTTGTTTCACTTTTTACACTATATCACGGTGAATATGTAAAAATATATGCTTGAAATGAATATTTGTAATAAATTTATGAGTTAGGCACACTTATTTTCACGTACAAAAAGAATCACAAGTATATGATTAATGGTTGAATTAGTGGGATAAGATTGATTTGAAAAGTATAGTTTATGGTTGGGATACAAACATTGATATTGTTTACTTGAATTAGGTCTTGGGGATACGCCAACATGTGGACTTGAAGGTGAGGTTTCCCGTTCTTTGTGTACCCATCTTGGCACAACGCCCTGAGGAAAAAGGACATGATTGTGATTCATATGCCACTTTCTTTACTTCTAACAATTCAATACGTATCAAATATTTTTAATAATATCTCTCCCAATTACGTTTCTTGCTATATTCCATTTTATTGTGAACTCGGATCTACAATCCCGTATGTCAATTTTGTTCAACGCATTATGGTACTTCTGATCTTTTTGCTATTGAACATTATTCAAGCATCCACTAGTTATTCGATACTTCGTTATTTCTAAAGGTGATACTAATTCCTTATGATCTTGCCATGAATAATTTTCTATTATCTCTTTGAACTCAACTCACTCTTGTCTGACAAATTTATCATCTGCTCATTTGGTTATACAACATCCTGATATATTTTGCTCTGCGTGATTGTCAAACACTTTTAAAGTATGTTCTTGTTAATCGCAAATGGTATCTTGGTATTGAGTCTTGTATGAACAACGGACTAGGTCCGGATTCTAGTTCAATTTATTTCAGTTACTAATACCCTTGGGGACGCCCTTGGGAAGTTGGGCAATGGGACTAACAGAGGTGACTACAGGGCGGCATCGGGCTGTCAGTGTATGGTCTCTTTGTTCAGTACCCCTCCGTGATTCAGTTTCGCGCATAGTTGGAGGTAGCTATGCTCCGAGCTGGATCGGCATGCGCCCAGACATGCCATCTGCATTGTTCTCGAGGTAGCTCCTCGATGGGAGGTATAAGGTAGTCACAATGGCTAGGGGATATAAGGTGGTGCCATAAAAGTAAATATAGATGCAGAAGGTACGTGCTATGTGGAACTAGATATTATCCTATAACTTCTAAGTGATTATCCGTGAGGAAACTCCAGTGTTGCGCCACACTGTGACTTGGTCTGGTGTATCCTTGTCAAGTTACAGGGGAGATACCTCTAGAGTCCACAAAAGTCATTTCTCAAATCCACATCTAACATGTTACATGCTCAATATCTTTCGGTGCATTATATTTCTTGTCATTATCATTTGTTCGGTATCTTTTCTTCAGTATATTACCATTCTATTTAGTTCAATTACTCATACCTTCCTATTTTAAGATCTCGTTACCTCTCTCATTATATTCTTTTTATCATTATTGTTCTCATATCTTTATTTTGTTCAAGTTCATGAATTAAATCTCACTAAGTCAAACACGACTTACTCCTCCTTTTATCTTCCTTTGTTCTTTCCTCAAGGATATGGGATGCAAACATGTTATGTAGAGTGGGAGTATCACATATCAACTTAAACTTGGAGCACACCTTGTTGATACATATTTGGATATACGCTATCATTTAATAAGGGTGATTAGCTACAATGGAGTCTAGATAGTAGAATTTATAGAAGAATTACACGTAATCAATGTAGACTTCGAGTTTTTGTATATTCATGGGCCATTAAAATTATTAATCTAAGCTATATGGAATGCAGTTATTTAGTTTAGTAAGTTTTTGATCGACAATCTAGGTGGCGACCACCCTGATCATATAGTGCGATATATATATATATATATATATATATATATATATATATATATGAGTGTTATTGTACTATCTAGTCAGAGTTGGTCGTCACAGGACGTGATTGGAAGTGAAGAACAAAGAAGAAAAGATCAACAAATTAAAATGGTGCAAAAACGAATAAGGAAAAAGTTGTCATAAATGTTATAGTTCACTTCGAGGATCATAAATCTCTCACCAGAGATCCAATTTAATTGAAATTCTATTATGTTATAGGGGTGAGAGTAGCTACGCTAGAAATTTTACGGATCTTGATTTGGAGTTGTGAGCTGAAGTTATGCCACTTACAAAACTGTTGCGCAAAGCTAACGCGATTTTCACCCGGATATTAAGAGAAATCTCGGGCCCAAAGTCTGCTACTAGGTCTCGACTTGGTAGATCTATTTAAGGATTTCTAGGTCAAGAAATTACACATCTTTGATCAGATTTAAACATATTTCTCTCATAGAATACACCTAGAGCATCAAAGATCTACTTGGAGAAAGATCGAAGAAGAAAAGATAGAAGTCCTGAAGATCACTCAAGCAAGAAGAACGCAATATTGAAGATCTTTGTCTCATATTCATCGTTTTGTATATAAAACCACGTGAACTCAGGTTTGTTTTTCTTTATTATTTTTCTTCATATATTTATCATGAACTAATTCTTTAGGATCTAAGGTTTTTATGGAACTATGTTACTTTGATTATTTTTATTGGATTTTTCGTAGTTAGGGACAATTTTTTGTGTTTGATTTAATTTTGTTGTATATGCTTGCAACTTGATTGGCCACCTACTTGTTAGATTTAATATTCTTATTGAATTTGGAAAAGGGAAATTAGGATTATATAGGAATTGAATAGTAAATGACCCTTAGGATAGGAATATACTTAAGGCTTTATATCCATTACATGAGGTTTGTGTTTAATGTTTTGAATTATTTACAAATCACCTAGGAATAGAGTAGATTGGATAATTCATTAGATTCTTACGTAATTTGGAAGATACATAGGAAAGTACTTGAATCATCGGGTAGCACTCTTGTCACCATAATAACTACGAAAATTTCAATTGAGCAATCAATAGATATCATAGTGGATTATAACTCTAGGTTTCTCTTCTCATTATTCGAACTCAATTAGGTTAATTAATTAATTTAGATAATTAGTTAAAAACCCAAAAACACATTTGGATTTGGAATCGATTTAAAGTAAACTAGGAATTGGAATTGGTAGATATTAGTCAAGTCCCTGTGGAGTTGATACTCTTATATTTACTATTTATTACTTGTTCGATACGTGCACTTGCATTTTATTGCGTGTAAAATCCGCAGCAGTGCCCAGTGTCCTTATTCTGAATTCTGAGTCTTATTCTGATTACCTCGGCCATGCTGACCACCTCGAACGCCTCCACATGGCCAATATTATTACCCCCTCTTGGGGTATTCCCTCTATACTGTGGAGGAGTTTGTGGTCTGTTATAAGGAGTAAAGACTCCCCTATAACATCTGCATCTATTCTTGTGGCTCGGCCCCCGGCCAACTCCTCTACCTCGATTACCTCATTTGATCGCATTTGCCTCCGCCAATGGTTGAGTGCCAACCGGACGAGCCTGATTGTTCTACAAAAGAAGATCATTGTTCTTCTCAACGAGGAGTAGAGCATTGATCAACTCTGAGAACTTAGTGTAGTTATTGGCTCTATATTGTTGTTGGAGAATCAAATGAGAGGTAGGAAATGTAAAATATATCTTTTTCCATCAGCTGAATGTCAGTCAATTTCTCTCCGCAGAACTCCAATGTGGACTTTATGCCACATACCCTGAGTTATACTTATTGATAGTTTTGAAGTCTAAAAACCTCAAAGTATTTCATAGCTTCTGCAATACAATAGTCTTTTGGTTATCAAAACGACTAGCTAGGGCATCCCAATGTTTCTGGGGATCCTCATTGATGAATATTCCAACCTAAGGGCCTCATCCAAATGTTTCGTGATCAGAATCATAGTCTCAATCTTTTGGGCAACATTTAGCAAATTGTCCACTACAATTGACATGCTCAATTTATTAGATATCAGATGGATCTTGATATCTCTTGTACAACTGATATAGTTCTCGCCAGATACACTCAATGGCATAAAATCAAGTTTTCTCCGTACCTTATGGGCATATAGCCTGCATAAGTAATTTAATTGAACACATTTGGTTCCATTTTTTTTTCCATAACGAACTATGTGGTTTTAATCTGAGGGAACCAGTCCCAATATCCTCAAATTATCTGAGGTTCATTTACATTCGTTTATCATGTAGTTACATTTAATCATTCATCATATGCATAAGATAAATCATAAGCACTAACCCATCATAAAATTTTGAATTCCATAATATATATATAAATACACATGTACGCATACATAGTCAAGCAAAGATACACCTTCTTGTTCTCTGCTTATATCAAGAATATATTGATAAAGTTTCTTAATTATTATCTCCAATATTTGCAGAATTTTCAGTTTATATTGAATACATGCTACGAAGTATGATCTATATGATCACCATAAAACATAACAATTCAAGATAAACATGCTTTACAATTATTTTATGAGATTTCAAATTTATCTAGCATACATCAATATAAAATATTAACATGGACACTTTGTACCAATCTTAACAATGAATATAAGAAAATTTTGGGAGCATAGTGAGGGGCTCCACATGGACGACATGGGTTTCAATACATTATTAGTGTATGCTGGTACATCCCATTTTCCATTAGTCAAAATATTCTTTGCACGGCAGGTACGTGCCTGATAATTCTGTGAAAACAGTGTAATCAAGTCTATTTCCTTTATTCATTTGATTATTTTTACTAGAGTTTTTGTAGAATCTTAGACAATTTTAGTTAGTTGTATTTTGTTCGTTCGAGCCATTGGTTTATTTATTTTGTGCATGAATTGATGTATTTTCTTATATATTGTGTTCATAATTTAAGCATAAGCTAATGTGAATCTAAGGACTTGTATCAATCTTATCATTGAATATAAGCAAAAGTTTTTCTCTGAGTCTGGTTACTCTTTAACAATTTGAAATTTCCAAACCAACATTGCAATTATGAACATAAAGTAGAATCCAGTCACCATAGCAATATACAAACAACATATCCGAAGCATGCCTTAAAGACAAATATTCACAAAGTCTGGTTTTTGGTATTTTGCATCCTGGAATTATAGGATTTTGACACTTTGCACCCTGACTTAAAATTTTGGCACTTTGCACTCTAGAAATATAATTTATTTGGCACTTTGCACCCTAATGTGTGTTTTAGTGAGAAAATTTATTGGTAAAAGGGTAGAATAGTTATTTCAATTATTTTTTCACTTTGTACCTTGGCAATATATACGTGCACCCTTAAAATATAGAATGTTGGTATTTTGCACCCTAAAAGATTAGCACTTTTCACACAGATTTAATTTTTTTGGCACTATGCACCCTAAAAATATAATGTATTTTTCTCAAAAAAAAAAAGAAACTTGAGAATGTCGGCGATGTAGAGATAAAATGATCATTTATATGCATAACAATCATAAACTTGTTATTCTAAATTTATTTTACTTTACAATAACTTATTTTAACATTTTTCCTTAAATTAAAAAAAAGACATTGTCTTCATTTTTTTTTCAAGTATCCTCTAGATTATTTACTTTGTATTTAAAATACACGTTTCATATCTAACATATTATTATATTGCAAGTTATTTACATTATTAAAATTATCATATTAAGTCGCAGTTGAGAATGTCAGAACTTATATTTTTTTGATGCAAAGTGCCAATATTTTATATTTCAGAGTGTCAAAATCTATACTTCTAGGGTGCAAAGTTGCAAAAATATTCAAAAATAACTATTATACCGTTTAATCAATGAACTTTTTCTTTAAAACACACACTAGGATGCAAAGTCCCAACTAAATTGTATTTCCAAGGTGCAAAGTGTCAAAACTTTTAAGTAAAGATGGAAAGTGCCAAAATCCTATCATTTCAGGGTGCAAAGTGCCAAAAGCCATATAACTACTTTATATGAAATCAATGTACTAAATTCATCATGCTTTGTTTTACGGACAGAAATAACCTTCAATTCCATCATATTAAACATAATTCTAAAAGTCCACTATTTTATCAAAGAAATAGTTTTGCTCGCTGGCTAAGATTCATCATATCACTTTTATTAATTGATTATATGATTTTATTGGACCCAACAAATTGAACAAATCGAAAGAAAAATTCATATTCTTCAAAATATTAAAGTACCAAAGACCCGTATTATTTACGGCAAAAACTGGGGTTTGAAAGTGCGTATAGTAGGATATATAAATATCAATAATGCCAGCAGAACTAACCAATTTCAATAATTAGCAATAATGATCAACCTTAACGTAAATCCTGAAATATGCTTTAAAACATAAGATTTCCATATTTAAAGCATGTAATTCAAAAGGATTTAAAATATTCAGGCTTACTTGAAAATTGCTAATAACATCAAAGATTATGAATTATTGATTCACAAAAGCTCGCTCTTCACCCGAGCGAAAAATTTATTCAACAATCTCCTTCCACGATCACAAATAGACTATCGTATTGATAACGTGTTGTAAATTATTTGTTATAGCTCTTAGGTTTAGTGATTATATGTGAAGAGATTGATGAACAATAGTTATGATAACTGATGAGGGATACTTTGGATTTTCTATTTTAGGAAGGCTTGTACGATCGGAAATCGCAATATCCGACCTCGAAGACATATCGGCCGACCTCCAACGCAGTACATCATACTCCGACCACAGGCCCAGGCCTGTGGGCCGAGAAATACACCTCTACGGATGGTTCAGCTAGCACACCGATTCTACTATAAATACCGCAAGCATTTATGACGCCAGACAATGCACAATTCCCCAGGTGCACCCCGCTCGAAGCTACTGCTCGAAGCCTCCTCAAGATTTTGATAGAAATAGTGTCCTGCAAGCCAACTGTATGGCTAGTATTTATTGTAATAAATGCGGAACTATTCAATTTCGATTAATAAATGCACTTTATTAAATGGTCATCTTTATCTTATGTAATAATTATCTACGCATAAGGATAGAAGTCCTTAGATCACAGGGCTATGGGACAACCCGTGGACTGATCTCCAAGGCCGAGATCTAGAACATATTCAAGAGTCATAGAATCCAATCGAGATAGGACATCATTGGATTCGGTAAGACTCTCACTATTGTGTATACTCCGATGAACTAGAGAACGCTGGGGTCCACGAGCGTGACTGGGATGGTCGATACACATAAGTGGGTGGCTTGCTGGGATGGCAAGCGCACTGAATACCCCAATTAGGAAATAACTCACCATGGAAGCGGTAGTCGCATATCGGGGTTGAAGTTATTACAAATTTATAATAGTATACGAGGAACGATCCCTAACTACTTGAGGTGATAGGGTTTATCTGGTGCGAGAACGTCTATGTTTTGATATGAGTTCCGATTGACTGGGGATCGCCAGAAAGTCTCTGTGGACTCATGTTGGGTATAGAGGAACTCGTATGCAGATTCATATCATCAACAAAGGATCCATCGACTTGATAGGTTGGGAAATTCTCCTATGGATTTCTGTGAGAAATTAATTCTGGTAAAATCCTTGGCCAAGGTATCTGACGACTTTATGTAAGTAGCTCATAAAGATTAAGTCAAAGAGAATTTATTTCGAGATCAGAGTACATAAGGTCAAGACAAAAGAAAAGGGAATCCGATGAAAGACCATACCCTTAAGTCTCGACTGGGAGATTGATCGATGGAGAGATTATGTCGTATATGGAATTATAAATGATAAAAAGGTTCACTGAATTAATTCACCAGTGATTGGGCTCCATGGGCTTGTGGCTGGACATCGACCGTGGAGTGTGGGAGAATTCCCAAATTGGCAAGGGTGCTAATTTTGGAATGGTCAATCGACAGAGTGTTCGATTGATTTAGATTAAGTCTTACTCGAATAATTAAATAATATTTAATTATAACCCACGGCCAATTATGTGGTGGACCTACGGGGGCATACACAATACACAAGTAGCGAAAGCGAGGAAATAAGAACGACCGAGTCGACTGGGTCGACCCAATTGGAACAAATTGGGATCCAATTGAAATTGGATCAGGATCATAAATTAAATTGGAATTTAATTTGTGGATTAATTAATTAAGTTGGATTTAATTAATTAGAAGGGATTTTAATTAAATGGGAGATTAAGTTAATTAATTGGGCTATTTAATTGGGAGATTAAATAAAGCCTGGTCAAATTAATTAATTGGGCCATGAATTAATTAGAAGACTTGGTCTTCTAATTAAAGAGGTCCATGGCCCATGTAGGAGAAAGGTAACCTAGTCCTAATAGGACTAGGTTAGGGAGATAACTATAAGTAGCTATCTTGTAGTTATTTTCTCACAACTCAACAAGCAAAAAATTGAGCAAGAGCAAAATTTTATCTCCCTCTCCCAAGCTATAATCGACCGAACCCATTCTTCCCTGTGGAAGAATTTTTCGTTTTCGATCTTGTTCCTAAATCGTTCCTGATTCCTAGTTTATAATATATCTTGTGTTCTAGCTGATCGAGATATATTATTTTCGTGATATTGTGGTGTATCAACTCGTAGAGGCGCAACACGTGGGGCGCTCCTGGAAAGGCCTGGATCGATTTTGCTGGAGCAGAAATCAGAGTTCGTTTTGCTGACTGCCAACTTGGATTTGCAAGGAGATAGGTATAACGTGTAAACTTATACTATCGTTTTAATTAATATTTATATATATACACCTAGAGTAGTATCCTGGCAAGATTCCGTAAGAGGTCCTAAAAAATTTATATTCCGCTGTGCCTAGGGCTGTTTATCTTACCGAATCCCAACATATTTATATTTTGATCACATTGTATGTACTAGTCTCTAGCTTGTACGGCATCCAATAATGCCTAAGTGGGACCCTGTACTTTGTTGTAATCGCGATCGATAATATATTTATTCGACCTCATCATTGGCATTTTAGCACCTTTATCATATTTACTTTCGACTATTGATCCCCAACCAAACCACGTCGGATCAATTGGCGCCCACCGTGGGGCCTTATTTGGGTGTTAGATCGAAATATGCCTACCACGAGGTGAAATACATACATGCGAGGAGAACCTTCACAAGTAGCTGGAGTGCAGAACTCCGTTAACAACGAGTCCGATAATCTTTCTCGAGCGGCTCGTCAACAAGAAGCTCCACCGATCATTCCACAAGAGGATATTCCGATCCGTACAACCGTGGCCGACCTGAGATCCATTATTGGTACGATGTGCAGGGAATTATTGAACAGTGGAAGAGCTGATCAGTCACCAGTGGATCAACCTGCGATGCATGGGAGACCCGAAATTCCGTCCTCAAATATTCAAAAGGAAAGGAGTGTGCTTCGGTCGATATCAAAAGCACCTTCGGCAAATCCTCTCCAACCAGCTCCGTCGAAATCTAATGTTCGGTCGGTATTACCTTCCAAAGAGGTACATGATGTGGAAGACTCAGTAGTTGGGGAGAGTCAACCTTTTGGTGCTGATAAGGCAAAGAAATCGACCTATAAGAGAATCACTAAAGCTGAACTAGAGAAAATAGTGCAGGAGAGGGTTGCCAAGAAGTTAGATCGAGAGGAATTAATCAAGGAGGCTCGGCATGCGGGCACGACAATCAGACGTACGGAGGTAATGCAAAATAGAGAAATATTGCGCGAGAATATCAGAGACAGAGAGATTGGAAACATTATCATGAGATGCTCGCCATTTTGTCAGGAAATTCGAGAGGCCAGAAACACTGAGACAATGCCCACAAGATTGCCACGGTATAACGGGACTACCGACCCCGCAGAACACATTAACAGCTTCATTAATGTGATGAATTGTATGGACATTCGGAAGATTTTTGCTGTAAAATCATGGTCACAACCTTTGAGGGAATTGCACTTGATTGGTTCGGAAAATTGCCACCGAACTCCATCATCTCTTTTGATGAATTTTGCGATAAACTCAAACACCAGTTCGCGAGCCAGAGGAAACCTAGATTGCCTGCTAACCATCTGGGGACAGTTAAACAGATGGAAGGCGAAACTTTGAGTCAATGATTGGCACGGTTCAGCATCGAACTCCTTAAGGTCGATACTCCACAGATCGAATACCTGTCCTCCTTGATGTTCGAGTTAACAAAGAATACACAATTTGGGAATGCACTATGTAGGAAGCAGCCAAAATCCTTTGAAAGGATTATGGAGATAGCAGAAAAATATATGATACAGGAGGAGATGAACAAGCTAAAGCACGCTCAAAACCCGAGGCCTCCAACCGGAAAGAAGCAAGACAGAGCCCCTGTGCCCAAGCCAGGCGACTATGGTGGATCGAATAGGGGATCGGTATGGCAGAGAATCAACACATACAAACCTCAGATGTCAAACAACCGACCTAATGCCTATGGTCCGGTATCCGATCCCTATCCGATTCCGCGCCCGGGAAAAGTCCATTTTACCGAGCTGAATACTTCAAAGGAAGAAATTCTTACTGTTCTGGAGGAGAGGAATTTGATACCCGAAGCAGAAAGGATCACTCAAGCAAGACCGGAAGCTTTGAACTATGACAAATATTGTCGATATCATAGAGCTCGTGGACACAGTATGGAAGATTGTTATCAATTAAAGGTCGAAATTGAGAAGTTGATCGTACAAGGTAAACTTAAAGAATTCGTAAAAAGGGGAAACTATAACAACCGTTATAGATCCAGGAGCCCCCGGAAGTTCGCCGCTCAGCCACGTGAGGCTCGAAATCAGCCAAAGGAGCAACCGAACGGAGTGATCAACATGATCGTAGGCGGACCGACAGGGGAGACAGTAGAAATGCGAGATAAAGAACAATGAGGTCAATCAAAGCAGTTGTATCGACGGGGAAAGAGATATTCTCCTTGGAACCACCTTCCATGGAAAATCAAGTCATAAGCTTCAGTGATGCGCATCGACCGGCAGATGTTACTTAGGATATGGACGACGATGATCCCGATTTTTCGATGGTTTTAATTCTGAAAATTGCAAACTATGAGGTTAAAAGAGTTTTGATTGACAACAGTAGTTCCGCGAATATTATTTCTTCTGAAGCTCTTTCTCGAATGAATCTCTAGCATCCTTGTTTGGATGGAATGACTACTCCTTTAGTCGGATTTGGTGGTTCGGAATTTGTCCCACTAGGAACCATCTTGCTAAGCACGACTCTCGGAAAGAAGCTAAGGAGTGTGACTAGAATAGTGAAATTCTTGATGGTGGAAACACCCTTTGCTTACAACGCCATACTGGGAAGGCCAGCGTTGAACGCATTCAAGGTCGTGGTCTCAACGTATCATCAAAAGGTAAAATTTCCAACAGATGGAGGAGTTGGAGAAATGAGAAATGACCAGTACATGGCTTCAGAATGTTATAATTCTTCTCTGTCGATTAAGCGAAAGATCGAACCCGAGATTTCGAGCAAAAGAAGGTTGATCGATTTAGAGTTAGGATCGGTTTCGAACCTACCGATCCCTGATTGTGATAAACTTCAAGGAAAGAAAGGCAAGAATGTAGATATGAGCATCCAAGCCCCCGACTACAAGAAGGTTGCCTTAATTCCTGGTTCTCCTAAAAAGGTTACTAGGATCGGAATGGAACTGAGCGAGGGAATGGAAACTATGCTCATCGATTTTCTACAAAGAAATGTGGATGTCTTTGCCTGGAGCTCGGATGATACAGTAGGGATCGATCCTTGGGTGATCACTCATTCGTTAAACATAGACCCGAAGACCAAACCTGTTAGACAGAAGAAGAGAAATCATGGACGAGAAAAGGATAAGATAATCAACGCCGAGGTTGATAGATTGTTGGCAGCGGGTCAAATTAAAGAGATCAAATTCACGGAATGCTTGTGTAATGTGGTATTAGTTTCCAAGGGGGAGAAGGTCGAGAACAAATGGAGAATGTGCAACGATTTCACAGACCTGAATAAATTATGCCCGAGAGACCCTTATCCATTACCTCAGATTGACATGCTAGTAGACTCAACAGTAGGGTTCGTTTTCTTCAGTATGATGGATGTTTTCCAAGAGTTTTACCAAATCTTTATGAACGAGAAGGATCAAGATAAAACTGCCTTCATTACCGAACGTAGGGTTTATTGCTTTATCGTCATGCCGTTCGGATTAAGGAATCCCGGAGCAACTTATCAAAGATTGGTCAATATGATGTTCAAAGATTTGATTGGTGAGATCATGGAAGTTTATGTCGATGATATGCTTGTGAAAAGCATAACGGAAGAGGATCATATCAAGCATCTTGATCGGTGTTTTGCAATTCTAAGGAAATACTGTATGAAGTTGAACCCAGCGAAGTGTACCTTCGGGGTTAGATCAGGAAAGTTCCTGGGTTACCTCGTACACGAGCGCGGAATTGAAGCTAATCCGAAAAAGATTCGGGCCATCACCGAACTAAAGCCTCCTGAGGAGACTTTCGGACGTACAGAGTTTGGTCGGAAAAATTATCTCGTTGAACAGATTCATTTCACGGTCAGTCGACAAGAGTTTGCCCTTCTTCAAACTTCTGCGAAAATCCAAGGACTTTGAGTGGACAACCGAATGCGATAAAGCTTTTGAGGATCTCAAGGCTTATCTTACTTCGCCGCCTATGCTGGCAAAACCAACCGAGGTGAACCATTATACCTCTACATAGCGGTTTTAGAGGAGGCTATTAGCTCAGTCTTGGTAAAGATGGAAAAGTCTGAACACAAACCCGTCTACTATCTGAGCAAATTATTACAAGGCGCGGAGAAGAACTATATGGAGATCGACAAGTTTGCGCTCGCTCAAGTAGTGGCAGCTCGAAGATTGAGACCATATTTTTGGACTTACAAGATTATTGTTTTGACTAACCAACCTTTGAGGCAGGTTTTATCGAAACCAGAGGCTTCTGGAAGATTGATAAAATGGGCAGTAGGGCTCGGCCAGTTTGAAGTCGAATATCGACCAAGAACTACAATCAAGGCTCAGGTTTTGGCGGACTTTATTTTAGAATCTACGAGTACGACGGTTCCGGACGAAGGAGAATCTTCAGAGATAAATTCGATCAAAGTGGTCGAGGAGCCGGTATGGTTGATGCACGTCGATGGATCTTCAACCAAGGAAGGAGGAGGAGCAGGGATACATTCCAAGGTCCCGCTGGGGAAGATTTGAGCTACGCTATCACGTTGGACTTTGTTATTACCAATAATGAGGCGGAATACGAAGCTCTTATTGCAGGCATGGAAATGGCTCTGAAGGCAAAGGTAAAATCCTTTATTGTGCTTTCTGATTCCGAACTCGTACATAGGCAGGTCAAGGTTATTTACGAAGCTAAGGAGTTCAACATGATCAAATACCTTAACAAGGTGAAAAATCTAATCTCAAAGTTCGAGAAGTTCGAAATCCAATTGATTCCCAGAGAAGAGAATTTGTGGGCAGATCTATTATCTAAATTTACAGGAACAGCTGATGGAAAGAAGGAAAGGGTTATTACTTGGTTACTGTAAAAAACACACCGGCTATCGAATTAGACATTACCCCGAACGTCGATATTATGGAGATCGATGGGCGGGAATCCTCCTGGGTGGACCCTTTCGTAAATTACTTGCGATAAGGAAAACTCCCTGAAGATACTAATGAAGCTCCGAGGGTTAGATACCGATCACCATGCTTCGCCCTAGTGGAAGGAAGACTCTATAAAAGATCCTCATTGGGAATTTTGTTAGAATGTGTTTCCGAAAATCAATACAATATGATCTTGAAAGAAGTACATGAAGGGGAAGCTGGAAATCATTGTGGCGCTCGAGCATTGGCTCTAAAATGCTCGAGGGCGGGATATGATTGGCCTACTCTTATTTCTGACTCAGTCGATTATGTGAAGAAATGCCATCATTGTCAAATTCACTTGAATTTGATTCACCAACCTGCAGAGCAGATGCATTCTATTCCTATTTGCTGGCCTTTCGATAAATGGGGTATTGATACCGTCGGTCCTTTTCCGACCGCTAGAGCAAGAAAGAATTATGTATTGGATGTCGTCGAATATTTTAGCAAACGGGTAGAATGCGTGGTCTTGACTAAAATCACTCAGTTCCAGGTTATAAATTATCTTTGGAAGAATATTATCTACAGGTTCAGAATTCCCAGAGTGTTGATATCAGATAAGGGAACTCAGTTCGCCGGGAAAAAGATTTTGGAATGGTGTGAGAAATTTGGAATACAGCAAAATTTTACATGTGTTGGACATCCACAAGCAAATGGACAAACTGAGGTCGTAAACAGAGAGATTGTCCGATCTTTGGAAAAGCGGTTGGCCGAAGCGAAAGGAAAATGGCTCGATGAACTGCTTGGAGTCGTATGGGCCAGTCGAACAATCGTGAAAGCTGCTACAGGTGAAACTCCTTTTAGTCTGGTTTATGGATCGGAGGCTATTATTCCAGTAGAAACTCTCATTCCGTCTCCAAGAGTTGAATTCTACAATCTGGAAAACAATCAGTCTTTGAGGGAAATGGAGGTCGATCATGCAGATAGCAAAAGAGATTGGGCTAAGCTGAAAATTAAAGCTGCAAAATCCAATATGGAGAAAGCGTACAATCAGAAGGTCAGAATCCGAACCTTCAAGGTCAGTGACTTGGTGCTGAAGAAAGTGGAAATCTTGAAACACGTTGGAAAACTGCAACCTAATTGGGATGGCCCCTATGTTGTGGTCGAGGTCGAGAAGAAAGGTTCATACAAAATCGCTTATCCAAATGGAGAAGTTCTCCCACGAACATGGAATGCAGTTAATCTTAGGAAGTATTACGGGAGATGAAGATTTTGTATTGGGTTTTCAGTTTATCTATCGTTTATTGTTCTTTATTCGGCTCTATTATGTCTCCTACTATTGAAGAAATCAATGAAATATTGTTATTTTCGAATTTTCTCATCGATTCTGTGCATCTCTACAAATTATCTATTATCTTCAAGATCGGCACTCGGCCTCTCCTCGAAAATTGACTAAGGGTGAAAGCCGTTGCTATGCCCCTTAGATCAAAATAATAAAAAAAAATGGGTGAAAGTTGTTGCTACGACCCTCGAAAATTTACTAAGGGTGAAAGCCGTTGCTATGCCCCTTAGATCAAAATAAAAAAAATGGGTGAAAGTTGTTGCTACGACCCTCGAAAATTGACTAAGGGTGAAATTCGTTGATATGCCCCTTAGATCAAAATAAAAAAAAATAGGTGAAAGCTGTTGCTACGACCCTCGGGTGAAAGATGTTGCTACAACCCTCGAAAATTGACTAAGGGTGAAAGCCGTTGCTATGCCCCTTAGATCAAAATTAAAAAAATGGGTGAAAGCTGTTGTTACGACACTCGGGTGAAAGTTGTTGCTACGACCCTCGAAAATTGACTAAGGGTGAAAGTCGTTGCTATGCCCCTTAGATCGAAATAAAAAAAAGATCGGTGAAAGCTGTTGCTACGACCCTCGAAAATTGACTAAGGGTGAAAGCCGTTGCTATGCCCCTTAGATCAAAATAAAAAAAAATGGGTGAAAGTTGTTGCTACAACCCTCGGGTGAAAGCTGTTGCCACGACCCTCGACTAAGGGTGAAAGTCGTTGCTACGCCCCTTAGATCGGAGTCACAAACAGATCGTCAATTATTAAATCGGAATATTTCATGGCTATGGTGATATTTTGGTCTTCTATACACTCTTATCAACCGTTTGCAATATATTTGATTAATCATTCTTGGTCGATCAGTTATTAAGTAATTTAATGAAATTAGTTCATCCTCGATTTATTACCAATATTTATCCGATTGAGAGCTCTAACGCGGTTGGTATAAAACAAAGATATGGAAAGAAGATTGCAAAGTATATAAGATCGAATAAAGTTTTATTGATAAACTTTTACAAACAATTACAGATAAGTGTTACAATCGTGGAATTTGAACGTAAATGGAAATACAAGTATGAGGATCGACCTATTACAAATTCTAAGGCCTACGCTAAGGATCTTGTTGGGATATTCTATCTAGGGGCTCGATTGTCAATACAACAAAGTGCGGAATTTAAAATTTTTCGAGGTCCCTATATGTCCCATAAATCTTTCTCCACAGTTATTTATACGAAAAGCATGAATCAAACACTTAATTAGACATAGGGGGTTAATCGCAAATTACCTCACCATGGATTTGTGGTGGTTTCCTCCACGTGTTTGGTTCGATCCACAGCTTGAGTGATCCATGTGTCTCACCTCCAAAGTTAGTCCACACCAATCGGATTGTAGTGACGCCTACAAGTCTTAGGCTTAGAACTGGATCTCGCAAGTTTGTCAGCAAAGGATTTCGGATCTGGACTTAAGATCTTGAACGAGATTAGGAGATGCTGATGGAAGAATCTAATCACAGGACTTGTGTGATCGGAACAGGGCTCGACCAGGTTGGGTTCGGTCAGCTCAGGGTTCGGCCGAGTTTGGTTCGGGCGACTTGGGGTTGGGGCGAAAACTTTTGGGGCGATTTTGTAGTTAATAATACTTGTGCAAAAATCTGATTTTCTCTCTTGTAAAAATCGATCTCTCTCAAATTTTTAGCAAAACAATTTTCTCTCAAAATTTTCTGAACTCTCATAATGAAGAGAAGAGAAGGAGTATATTTATAGGAGAAGAGTCCTTCTCTAAAAAGATATCTCCTTCCCTTGTCTATCAAATCTTCATTCCTTATCAAGTTAGGAATGTGAGATTTGATAGATCTCTTCTAACTTGCTCTCCAAGAAATAAAACTCTTTTTCCTTTAATCACAAAAATCGCCCACTCCCTTATTTCTAGTTAATTGCAAAATCAACCCCATAATTATCCAATACTAAAATTGGTTAATTATTTCTTCTTCCAATTAATTAACTACTTTAATTAATTCCATAATTAATCAGATAACTCTAATTAATTAATTGAACATTAATCAATTAGATATCTAATTAATAATCTCCAATTGAATTAATACCATAATTCAATAACTTTGATTTAACAACTTTAAATCATTTGCTTTTCCTTTAAGACAGTCACCGTCCAATTGTATTGTGTGTGACCCTCTGGGTTCACCATCAACTGGCAGCAGGCCCACGACTTTCGTGATTTAATTAACGAGCAATTAAATGCTCCGATCAATTAAAAAACTTTTAATTGACCACTCCTAGAATTAATTTCCCTATTAATTTAGGAGTACCTACACTTCATGGTCGATGTCTAGCCACAAGCCCATGAAGCCCAATCAAAGGTGAATTGATTATTGTGAACCTCACCTCTTATAATTGCCATGTACATACGGTCCTTCTACGATGATTTCCCGATCGAGACCTAGGGTGTGTGAATTGATCGGCACCTCTAATTATCTCGATACTGTACTTTCTAATTCAGGATAATAATTCCGGTGTGACTGCTAAATTTGGAAATACCTTCCAAATTCGTCACCAACCATGGCCATGGGTTTCTAGGAACATATTATCGAAGAACGTACAGGAAATACTCTCATCTTATCAGGATGAGTCGATAGATCCTTTCTTAGTACTAACCACTCGCGTACAGTCGTGTACGCACCCAACTTAGGCACTTTGTGGCCAGGCTACGTGACCAGTACCTAAATCTAAGTACGCACACTTGTGCACCGAATTCGCCCTAGCACCTCAAGTCCAAGGACTAAATCGTACACTATTATAAGCCTTGAGAAACATCCCATCACCGATATGCGTCATGCGCTTCCACAATGGGTTTCTCTGTTCGGGTCGTTCGATGCATTCAATCCTCCATTGAACCACCTACTCATATGCACTGGCCTCAAATGCCTTGCTCATGAAACGCTACAAATTCACTCCATGTGAATCATGCATACTTGTACAAGTCTTGGCGATTCCTACGATACCCCGTCTCGTTCGGAATCTATGACTTGGAACGGTTTTAAGATCACGACCTTTGAGACTGTTTCATGATTGCACTCAGTACTGAAGTGAATCGTCCCATAGTCTATTGTGACCTTAGGATTTCATCCAATCGCTTAGATAAGTTCGCGAGAGATGAAGTTGGCCATTGTTCAATTTCACATACTATGAATGAACGGGCGTATTAATTATAAACCATAAGAAAATAATACTTCAACAAGCTAATTAATATTGGCTTGCTGGGCACTACTCTATCAGATCTCTGAGCGACCAGCAAGGCTGACGAGAGCTAGTTCGACGTCTACCCTTCATCCAAGAATTCAAGGCTAGGACTAGTCTTTGATCAAGCCAACTCCCCGCAATCCAAGCTCGAAACTCCCCGCAAATCGAGGATCAGGGATCGGAATAAATTTTTCGATCGACACGTTAATCTCACCTCATGGTGTCTACCGATCCTGAGAAGTACGAATTTATCAGTCCAAGTTATGAAGGAACTTGGTAATCCTTTGCATTTGATGTTTCAAAGAATCTCAGGTTGAAAGCAAGCAACTCTACGATCGATGGCACTTTGGTCGATCAATTCATTAGCTAAAGAATTTGCGAGTCAATTCAATATTAGTTTATTGCCGAAAGTTCAAAGTTACATTATATTTCAAAGCAATTGATGCTCGGATCCGTTTTGGAATTTATATTCGAACGACAATAATCCAAGACTTCAAGTTGCCTATCAAGATTAATTACACTTTAGTCATGTTCGATTTATTCGTTCAATGTCTTCTGTTTGCAACGCATCTTCAGCGTCGACCATGGGAATGCTCGGGGCCAAGGGAGGAACCACCACAGTAGAAGTACTGGCACCCGCTGTTCCAACTTTCTTGACAGCCCTCGATTTTTTCTGTTTCCGGGGCTGGCCTTGGGTCCTTCTTGAGGAGTAAGCCACATTGGAGCCTGCTACGGAGGTTCGAAATTGTTCCACGAGCTCGGCTTCACAATCCAAGTGAAAATGAGGCTAATATGAAATGTCAAAGGCAAATCAAGAACCACCTTAAATAGTTAGATAAATTACCGAGCGAGAGGGAAGCAACTATGGCTTGAACCTCCACGGGAACGTCTTCGGCTGGTTGGCCATTTTCGGGATTGTCTTCGATCTCAGGAGTATTTCCAAACTTAATAGCCGGAGCAGGATAAGCACACTTACTGAGCCCAGCCTGCCTTAAGACCACCTCTTGCGCTAATAACGCCATTTGATATTGATCGGATATCAGGGTCTTTAAGAATTTGGAAGACATGACATGGGGAATTTTTCATTTAAGGGACCGTTTACCGTATATTCAGGCCGATTCCCCCTCCCATTCATGCGGTTTTGGCTCGAAAACACCGTCCGAAGCAGGAATATCAGGACCGCGAACGAAAAAGAATTGTCTTTTCCAACCTTTTGCATTACTTGAAGTCATGCTCGAGAGGATTGACCGGTTCGACTTCTGAGAGAAATAGACAAAGCCGGCATTAGAGGACGTCGAGAGGCTCATCTGAAATACTTGCCAGAAGTTCTGAAAGGACACCTCCTTTCCCTTAGCCTGCATGAGAACACTAAACGCAACAATGTACGCTATCGAGTTTGGCAAAATCTGGGCGGGTGCAAGTGAGATAACCTCGAGAATGTCCCTAAGTAAGGGACTGAATGGAATGCGCAGCCCGAAGTGGAATTTCCTGCTATAGAAGGCCTGGCAACCCATAGGTGGATTGGTAACTCGTTGTCCGGGAGTAGGCACAACGATGGAATAACCCTCTAGAAGGTATTTTCCGAACTCAAGCACCAAGTTCGCCCGACGTTCCTCTGTGTTATAAATGGTAGAAGTTTGATCGGCTCTGCGCTTTGTTCGAAGTTGGTTAGAACTGCTTGTGGGTTCTACCCATTTCTTGATAGTGACAACTGCTCTGCCACCGACCTGGTACTTCTCAGCTTCATCCTCACGAAGAGGCGAAACATCGCCCCCGACCGCTTCATCCTCGGAGATTTCTTCTCATGTTCCTGCTTCATCATCGCTCGAACCCTGACGAACTTCTCCCTCCTCTGTCTCGGAGTTCGAAGCATCTCCAGAATTTTTGGTCTTCTCGTCGTCGGAGGCCTTATATTTGTCTACAAGCACTAAAGGATCGCTATCCGACCCTTGGCCCACTTTAGCTTTTCCTTTTCAATCCCGTGAAGAAGACATAATTTTATTGGAGGATTATATGTATTTTGTGCTTGTTGGAAGTAATCGCATTTTGGGACTCTTCTACAGATTTCGATTACAATGCTCCGATCAAGGCTTTGGGAATCTTTCGTAAATGAATCTTCTACGGTCAACGTATATATATACGGGGTTAAAAAAGTAAAATTGTAAATCGGACCCCGAGTAACCGCGACGGTTGAGCTCTCCAAGCAGTAATTTTCAAAACAAGATTTTCAAAAATTGCACTTTTGGCCCCTATACTCTATGAATTTAGACCACAGCATGACTAATGGAAAAGACGCGCCCTTTCGGTTTCGGAGTGAGTTTACTTCTCCGAGCTTAGCTTCACTTACGCTCGAAGAAGTGGGGGAGTATATTAATGAGGAATCAAACCTATCCATCATCAATCACGAGTTCAGGCAAGGCAGTTATTAACTAAAGAGTTCAAGACAAAAATTGCATCAACTCAAAATTTTTCAACAAGATCAACCGTTATAGAGAACAACCCCAAGCAGCAATATCAAGATAATTTACATCACAACGGATAATCATGTTAGAGTTTCCAAGATATGCACTCTTTTTCCCTGGTTCGGTTTTTATCCCAATGGGTTTTTCCGAGCTAGGTTTTAAACGAGGCATATCCGAAACACTAAGTAATGATTCATCCCAGTCATATGGCGACATTTTACTTCTCCGAGCTTCAGCTTCACTTACGCTCGAGAAGTGGGGGAGTATTGATGAGGGGTACTTTGGATTTTCTATTTTAGGAAGGCTTGTACGATTGGAAATCGCAATATCCGACCTCGAAGACATATCGGCCGACCTCCAACGCAGTACATCATACTCCGACCACAGGCCAAGGGGTTCATGCTCGGATTCTACTGTAGGGCCGACCCCAAGCCCAGGCCTGTGGGCCGAGAAAAACACCCCTACGGATGGTTCAGCTAGCACACCGATTCTATTATAAATACCGCAAGCATTTATGACGCCAGACAACGCACAATTCCCCAGGTGCACCCCGCTCGAAGCTACTGCTCGAAGCCTTCTCAGGATTTATATTTCGATCACATTGTATGTACTAGTCTCTAGCTTGTACGGCATCCAATAATGCCTAAGTAGGACCCCGTACTTTATTGTAATCGCGATCGATAATATATTTATTCGACCTCATCATTGGCATGTTAGCACATTTATCATATTTACTTTCGACTATCAATAACTGTAAAGTGAGATTGAGAATACAAAGAAAAGAAACGTGTAGAGAAATTGGGGATGTTAGTTGGGAAGGGGAGATATCTTATTAATAACCAAATCTGTTACATGAGAATTTACAAATCCCATAATATTTTAGATGTGGGATTGTAGATAACTAGTATAAAATAAGTCCTAAATTATAGTATTAATACTTATTAGAAATGCCCACTAATATATACTATTTACAACATGCCTGTATTTGTTATAAATAAATTGGAGCATCAGTTTCCGTTACCACATGTTTTATTATTTTTTTTTAAAATGTCAACTTTTATTTTCTTAAAATGGTGCTAAAAAATCAGAGCTTTAATAAAGCCTTCTTTTTTTTTTTTTTTTTTTATTCCATGTCTTTGATAATCTTTACACTATCAATCATTAACTTTCACAAGAATTCTTGATTTTAATATACCAGCATACATGTTAAGGGTGCATATCGTACGGTATTGCTTTTTTATTAGTTAAATTTGTACCGTATCAATTGTTGCGATTTATTAAAAATGCAAACTTCACTTTTGAATACTATACCAATGCACCGGTGCGATTCAATTTTGATACGGTACGGTAGGTTTTGTGGTTCTAAAAATATTTTACGTCATACTATTTTTCTCTTGAAAAAAAAAATATCCAATGGAATAAATTGGTGATTTTTTTCCTTTTTTAAACTTTATAAATGAATGAGTTACATAATAATATCCTATAAATTTTTTTATTTTCAATTATTTTAATCATTTTCGAGGTGCGTAGTGCATATTAAGGTGGAACCTGTCCCAAGAGGTATTGAACTTGGGTTCACTAATATCTTATAAATAACTTAGCCTGAAATACAAATATGTCATTAAAAAAATGACGATAATTTATTTGCCACTTGTTATTTCGTTTAATTGTATCATTATATCTTAGTTAATTTTTTATGTTCCAATTTTTTTTTTGGACATTTAATTTTGTAAATTAATAATTTAATTTGAACACAATTATATGGTATACTTGAGTATATATATTGAGTTATAATTATTAATATTGAACTATGTGTCATAATGACATGTTGTAAGACAATAAATCTTAAATTTTATTGGATAAACTTTTAAATAATTAATTTATTTCTATTTACAGTATGGCCTATTTTTTTGTGGTATCCAATTTTCAAGACATCACATTTACCAAAATCTACGGTTTTGAGAAAATAACCTAAACTTCGGTACGGTGCGGTACAATTCGGTACGGTAGAATACGATCTCGTAAACCATATGCACCCCTAATACATGTATTATTGCAAATAACATGTTACATCCAGACAACCACTTAATGTACTTTACGAGTCTCGAAAATGATTAAATTAAACCAGAACATAAATATCCTTAAAAAAACAAAAAAATACAAAATAGAAATTATGCGCACGAGTAGTGCAAGTTGTAGTCGCTAGTGATTCTAAAAAGAAAAGTATACAAAGCTAATATAGGAGAGATGATTCTAAAAGGATATAGATACGATAAGATTTTTCTCGTAAATCTCATTTACTTGTTTAGTCAAAAACTGCTTATCACAATACAATTCAAATAGAAGTAAATTAATTAGTCCATTCACAAAAAAAGGGACCGTAAATTATTACATGTTGTTCACACTATTAAATCACACTCCCTCTAGAGAAAAAGAGGGTAAAAATGCAAACACTTGGAGTTTATAGGCAAAACAATAAATCATAAAGAAACGCAAAAACACGTACCAATAAACAACCCAATGTATATAGATAAATAGATAGATATTAGCAAGTCAAATGCATCATAAACGTCGTTTAAGAATCTGGAACAACTACGGTTGTTGGGCGTTTCATAGACGCGGACTTGATTAAATGATTGTAGCTTCCTTTTTCTTTGAACAGCTGCGAAAAATGAGGTTTACAGTATAGAATCCCGTTTAGTGCTGCATAATTCGATGGTGTTAAAGAACATCCCCCGTGAGAACACTTGAAACATGACTTGTGATAGCTTAAACTTTCTACGGTCACCTGAAAAAAAATAAGTGAATCATATACAAGGTTGCAATTGCATCACTATTTATAGTATGGAAAAAAGCATCTTCCTCGTATTTTGCATGAGCGCAATGCCAAAAAAACCCTATGCTTTGCTTGATTATCGAAACCTCACTGTGTTATTTTTATTACCCAAAAACATTATGTGCTAATTTTTTATTGGTGAAAAACCCCATCCCAAGCCAAAATGACAATTATACCCCCACCAAATGATGCAAAAATACTCCTTGCTCACCTAAAAATTTGGTGTTAACACCACTGTTCACTTAAAAATGGGCAATAAAATCCCTAAGATTTATGAAAGAATTTCAAATGGGTTTTTTTGTTAATAAAAAGAACGCAGGGGGTTTGCAAAGGACAAGGAATGTCTTTGCATTTAGCTCTATTTTGCATCACCATTCGATTTCCATACAAGATAGTTATCCACTGAAGTAGGTTGGTCCTAGGCAAAATTTAAAATCGAGGCCCTAAATGCATGTAAATCTTATAGTAAAGAATTTACTTCTCCTATGCAGAAGTATTACTAAGTGTTCATATTACAATTTTATAACATATCTTCTTCTTTTTTCTATGGATAAAAATTAAAAACTATAAAATGATTGATTCACTTAATTTTTTAGCGACATAGTCGATTTATTTTAAGTTTAGTTAATTTTAGTTTAAAATAGTATGCATTATGGTGTGACTTTCAACTTGTCAAGATCATTCAGTATATTCAATCGCCGAGATAAACTTTTAGTAGTCCTATAACTATGTATATATTACATTTCTATTATTAAGATAAAAAGACTAAGATACCCTCATTTCTATTGTTTTCAAAGATGGAAAATGGTATGTCGGCATTCTATGCATATCATACGGGAAAAAAGACCATCATCGCCAAGGAATATTACAAACTACACATATTCATAACTGAAATAATGCTCTATAACATAAACGACATGTGACTTTCATAAGTAACAAGCATCAACATGTCATTTTCAACAACATAAAGCACAAAAAATCATAAAAAGAATGCATAGTGAGGCCAGTAACTACGAGCACAAAAACCACATTAAAGGAGTGACAGTATTATACAAAGACTGATAAAATTAAAAAGTATGCACCAAACTATTAGTTATTGACGCTAAACAAGATGCCGATTAAAAGTAATAGTATTATGTTATTTAACCATACCTTCTCTAGTGGGTAAGCTGTTTTCCCGCATGTAGCACATTTGTCTTGTGTCCCAGAAAACATACCGGCAGCTTTGCTAGGTGATCTTGGCTATATATTAATTAAAAAAAAAGGGATAAGAATGAGAGGAAAATTTACTAGCTAGCATATTAAGTATATAAAACTGCACATATATATAGTTACGGAAAATTCACCACCTCAAGAGTTAACTTCTCAGCTGACTTTGCAGCTGCAAATAATTATATTCATACTCGTTAAGCGAACTAAAGGGAATATTTAATTAATAATTGAGTAAAAGAGAAAGACGGTTATAAGAGCAAATTACGTGATTGAAAGTTCTTGCTGAAATTCCCAGTCTCCTTGAAAAGCTGCTCAAAGTGAGGCTTGCAGTAGAGTACACCTTCCATTGACGAGTAATTGCTCAGCTGGAAAAAAAAGGGGTGGAAATCCAGTAAATGTTAAAAAAACATTATTGAGCATCAATGACAATATATAATATATCATCTTTGATATGGAAAATATATTACATTGTTGAAAAAGCCTAAACAAAACCAAATCTAATTCAAATTCGTCTATGTTGGCTTGGGTACGGCAAAACTTGCCCTCATGGTGGTGGGGCCCATGTTGTGGGCATACACAATCGAAACATGACACTTGGGCTGTTGTGTAGTTTAACATTTTAGTTGCACCATTACTATGAGCTATAACTTTTAGCACAACGGCATAGGCTCGATCCTACAAATGGTATCAGAGTCAAGGTCACGGGTTGGGCACCCAGTGGGGCAATTGCCTTCGTGGTAGAGGGGCCCATGTAGTTTAACGAGATTAGTTGCATCGTTGCTATGAGCTATAAAATTTATCACAATGACAGACGCCCGGTCCTACAGTATCACTTCTCCAATTAAAAGGCATCTCATTCTGATCTACCACATTCGTGTTTTAAAATCTTGTTTACTACGTCCCTCTGTCCCCTTTTCTTTATCCTTTTACTTTTAAATAAAAGTTTAAAAGGTGAAACTCTTAATTATTTTCACATATAAGCCCTGGTTGAGAGTTAGTCGTGTCAAATCATTACTTTACGTGAAAGGGTATCTTTGACAAAAATAATTCTATTTATAGAAAGATAGTCTTATTTTGAGACATCCTAAGAGGAAATAGTAGTAAAAATTTAGGGACAGGGAGAGCTAGCATTTGTTTTGCCATGTTCTATATACAAATTGCAATGATCTCCATTTATATATGTAGTTAGAAAAAGAGTATCTCTAACCCTTAAACAATAAACAACAAACATTGCAAAAGATCAAGATATCCTATTCAATAAACACAAACCAAAAGAACATAAATTCAAACAAAATACTTCATTTGTTCTAATAATAAACCAAAATTAACAAAGAATACATAAAAAAGATTTTTAATTTGTTTACCATGAGGGTCCCTTTGCAATGAGAGCATTTGAAGCAAGATTTATGATAACTAATTCCATCAGCAGATAAAACCTCAACAGCATAAACTGTCTTCTCACAAGCCTTGCATTTCTCTAATGTCCCTGTAAAAGACATTATCTTTTTCTTTTTCTCTTTAACCCAAATAAAAACAATAGATCTGGGTTTTCCAAATTCACCTGTGAAAATAAAAACCCAACAGTTATTTCATTTCTTCTTCCAAGATTTTGCTATATAAAACTGATCCATGAATAAAAGAAATAATTTAGCATAAAAATTGAGTCTTTAAATTAAGTGTAATGACCCATTTGGTTAAGATTATCATACCTTGGGTCAATCGAGATATTTTGATCAAAGTGAAATTTGAGCAGCAGAAAACAAGAAAAAGGGGCAAAAATGTAGGTGGGTTAAGGCTCCCAACTTCGCATATGTATTTAAATAAAAAAGTTTCAAAAAGATGTGTGTGTATATGTGGAGACAGAGAGAATGAGAGAGAAATGGAATGATGAAGAGAATAATTATTTAATTTCTTTAATCTTCGCTGGAAATTCCTGCAACGTGATCAAGATGTATGTACATTACGCGGCCTTTTCATTCTTTATCTTTTGGTTGAAAAGTGGATTAAAGTGAATACAGACAATTTCATAATTATTTATTTTCTTTCTTAAAAAGGTTGGAATATTCCCTACAAAAAAGATGGAAAGATATTTCTCATTCATTTTAAAAATAGATTTTCCTTACTCTCTTTATCTGACAAACCAAAAATTCAAAATTCAAATTTACAAGTTTCAAACTTTGATTTACTATCGAACTTTAGAACTTCGTCATAATTGATATACCAAAGCTAGTATCATCATGTGGCACTTGACATGTAACATAAACTTATTGCGTAACAAAACTGAACAATCGACATGTTGACCTACCGTGCCAATCGACCTTCCTTATGAGAAAATAAGTCATGAATGACATCGTTCAGGAGGACCAACTCAACAATTCAAGGACAAATAGGGAACTAGATAAAGGTCTTGTTCGAAGTGCCCCTGAAAATCTTCAACACCTATAAATACCCCTAAATGATGCATTTTATTGCACTAAAAGTACATATTTGTTGTTCGAATTTAAGATATTGATTCGATTTAACTTAAGTATTGGAGGGTCTTGGCCATGGTTGAGCACAAACGATCTTCTTTGACTGCAAGTCGAGTAATTATATTAATAAGAACTGTTGATAGACCTTATCAACCAGAACTCCATTCTAGTGTTGGAGACTTACACGTAACAGACCATAAACTTTGCAACCAACAAAATTATCCTTCATCTTCATCTATTTATTTATTTTATTCTAAGAAATGGTTGAAATTATTGTCATTAAGTTATGAAAATAAATTACTCCTAATATTTCTGCTCGTTTTAGTGTGTGCGGAAATTTAGATTTTGGCATTTTGCATTCTGAAATTAAGAGTTTTGGCACTTCGTACCCTAACTTAAAAGTTTGCACTATGAAAATACAATTCATTTCACACTTGCACCCTAGACAGTGTTTTAATAAAGAAAATTATTAGTGTAAGGGTATAATAGTAATTTTAAAATATATTTTGATACTTTTGCACTCTGGAAATATATATTTTGTTCCCTGAAAATATAGAAAATTGGTATTTTGCATCCTAAAATTATAAAATTTTTGCGTTTATCACCCATATTCAAAAATTTTGGCACTCTGCACCATAAATAATTAATTTATATGGTATTTTGCACCCTAATGTGTTATCCTCAAAAGAAGCTCATGAATGTCGTCGATGTAGCCAGAGATAAAATGGTCATTTCTATGCATACATTATTCTTAATTTATTTTACGTTATAATAACTTATTTTAACATTTTTTTCAGTAAAATTTAGATTAAAAAAAAGACATTGTCTTCATTTTGTTTTCAAGTATCATCTAGATTATTTAATTTATATCTAAAATACATGCTTACAAATCTAACATATTATTATATTGCATGTTATTTACATTATTTAGATATTAAGTCGAGGTTGAAAATGCCAAAAATTATATTTTTTGGGTGCAAGGTGCCAACATTCTATATTTTCATGTTGCAAAGTGTCAAAATCTATACTTTAGGGTGCAAAGTGCAAAAAATATGATTTTTTCTTTAAAACACATAGTAGAGTGCAAAATGCCAACTAAATTCTATTTTTAGGGTACAAAATGCCAAAATCCCAATAAAATTCTATGGATTTTAATTTGAAAAATAATTACTCTATTCTTCCTTTTTATTTGCACTTTTTTACTTGAAACGATAGTTCAGGAAGTAGAAAATTTTACAAATATTACTGCACTAATTGGTAGTGGGAGAAATAGTAGATGTTGTGTAATTGATGTATCAAGTCTTCGTCAACACAACACACCATTATAACACCATATCGATAGTCGAAATACGACGTCCCTGCCGTGATATCCGATGGAAAGATCGAGCCTCAAACACATCGATCTCCATCGAACTAACTCATGGAGAGGACATCGACTTAACTCAGCAACACGATTACTAACTCATCGATGTGGCTTCCATCGACAAGCATTACCCTTTTTTATAAAAGGGTCGGACCAAATAAATAAGGTCAATATCCTGATCCGAATGTCCTATCGCGACCCGATCACTATATCCAGAAGGTCTTGTCAGGATCCGATCAATGAATTGATGACTAATAAATATATAATAAATTTCCGTTACCAAAGAATAAGGAACCAAAAAAAATTGTTACCTTTTCTATTTATTTTGTCATATAATAAATATTCAATTTTGTTATAATAATGTAGCATGATTTTTATCAATAACCTTAATTTCTTGTTTATCTAAAACAAGTTAAGAAACAATCAAAATGTCCACATCTTTTCGTAAATCAATTCATAAAACAAGCTGCAAAATTTAAATATAAATAGAATATAAAACTATACATAAATTATATAAGGGTACAATCTAATCTATATCAACTGAATCTACAATTACAATAAAATTTCGTTTCTAAAGTAAACATGACATCAGTATCTCAATTCATACCAATTCTTAGGAGACTTTTGTAACTCCTTTCAACAAAATAGACTTTGTAGTATGTTCCAAAATGAATGTATCCGTCACCAAGGTCTTGATTGAACAAAATTTATCTAACTTGCTAAAGCTTGACGCTGAAATATCCAAATAGATGTTTAAACCTGCAAATAAAATCAAAATACGGAAAGTTACACTATTCATACAATCAAAGTAAACGAAGTAAAAAGTCTCTCAATCCAAACTAAACAAAGAAACTTCATATACAGTGAAATATATATAATTTGCTGAAATCATGAATCACAAACTTCATTACAACATAATTGATTAAAATGCTTAGTAAAATGAAATAGAACCTAAAATAAACACATTTATGTTTGAACAATGCCACGATCAATATTAGGCAAGAAAGAACATCAGACTAGAAATGAAAATTCAAAATTAATTCTTTTATCTCTGTTATAGTTACATTCAGACTTACAAAGATACCAAAGTCTCAAAGTTCTGGTGATAATGAAAAATATTGTCTAGAAAGTTCTGGTCTAGTAAACAGAGAACATAGTTCAACTCATATGACTACTCATTCAACTTTTGGAATTCATTGAAGCACACTCAACATTCAAGAACTCCTTTCTTTTTATCTGTTATGTTTTGACCATATTTTCATATCACAAACAAGAAAGATTAATGAATAAATGGCAATCAATAACATAGGCAGTTTAATTTTACCTACATAAAATCCATTTTTTTCTTTTTACTTGAGTTCAGTACTCAAAAAACCTTAAACTTATCATAGCAAGTGATTACTGAATGTTTTTTCATGCAACCCTAACAACAGCTAATGATGAAATTTACTCAAGACTCTCCAGGCTCCAGAGTATCTCAAAATTAATATGGCTGCGTATAAACAGAAAATAAATATGTGGTCTTTTATGCTATTAATTTTAAGCTATACGAGTTGTAACACTTACTGATCTTGGATTCATGTGAGTTGAAGTGATAATAGTTGAGAGAATACAAAAGTTACAGTCTACAGCTTCTGGATGAGTGCTGTGTAAAGTCTTCACTTTCTCGAGTTCCAGGATATAAAAGCTTAACTGAAACAAAAACTAATTATTTGTAACTTATCAAAGTAGAATGAGACTAGGAAAATTGAGCAAAACTCACTCCAAACCTGGTGCTAGCAAGTGTGTGAATTGTGATCTCACACATTCACCCTCGCCATTAGCTTTTGCCATACAACATTCTCTATGAGAATTTTTTTTTCTAGAGCTCTTGTCTTCTAGAAGAGCTGATTTGAAAATTTGAAATACCTGCATCACGAGTGGGCTAGAATTTTGGGCAAAATGATTTTATTCCAAATTGCAAGGGATCAGAAAAGCAAAGAATAAAAAACAACAAAGCACTAAATACTTTTTATTACAAGTTCAAAAATCAGTAGTTAACAAGCGAATCAAAATGGCTGCAATAGTTAAATCAGTAGCATGTGAGAGTATTATAATGTAAAAAAAAAGGCTTGATTTGATTATTCCCTCGAATTAAAACGACAATGATTAGTAACTTCAAAAGGAATACGAATAAGAACCAATACACGGAGTAAGAACCAGATAGATAACTACTATCAAATCAAGCATATGGTTTGTTCCAAATTCAGTATCATCATACTAGTATAATTAATCTCAAATGCAACACTGAAACTGAGGTTTAACACATCAATTCACACAAACCACACTAAATTTCTGCATTAACCAAAAACCCAACTATTGCATATATATAGCCTTCAACTTAAGTAAACTACTATAGTGAGTTCTAATGAGATTGTAATAGATACCCGGATTGGCAGCTATTTTGACCGAATTAGGGCAAGAATCTTGTGAATTTTGATTTGGAGTGAGAAGTGAGAGCAGAAATCCAAACGGCTTGACGGTGCGGCGCGGTGGGAGGTTGGATTTGAAGCGGCGGAGCGGAGGGCATCACGGTGAGGAGCTTCCGGTTGCATCTGGGTTGGAGTTGCAGCGGCGGCGAGGAGTGACATGCGGCTCGTAGGGGCAGGCAGCACGGTGGGGAGCTTCCGGTTGCATCTGGGGGCTCGGGGAGAAGTCGATGGGCTCGATCTCGGGCTGGGCTAGGGTGGGCAGGGATCGACGGCGGTGTGAGATTGAAGAGAACGAGGGATGAAGTGATAAGCCCTAACTTATCCCGTCTTCTCAAAACTGATTTTTTTTTTATTTATTATTACACACAATATATTTAATTTTCTTAAAAAAATACATACTTAATTCTCTAGTCCCTTTTATTAAAAAAATATTGTTTTTAATTGTATCCGGACATTGTTAATTTGGACTCGGTGAAATGAACAAATTCATGAAAAAATGGATGAATCGACGAAAAAATATATGAAATTTGTGAATTCACTAGATAAATCGGTGAAATTGTATTAAATTGTTGAAATTAATTAGTTAAAAAGTGATTAAGTCAATCGGTAACGGGTTCAATTGAATAATTTAATGCATACACATGTAAAACGATAAACAAATATGGTTATGTACATTGAAGTTATTCGCAATCAGATTGAACGATTCTCAATTTGTAACGTTGAATGACCAAAGTCAACATTGTTGACCTTAGGGTTATGTACATTGAGGTTATTCGAAATCAAATTGTCATGGCTTGGCTTGAAATTACTTAATTAGTCATTATATGACTATATGGTTATGTAAATTGAGGTTATTCGCAATCAGATCAATCGATTCTCGATTTGTAACGTTAATTGATCAAAGTCAATATTGTTGACCTTAATGTTATGTACATTGAGGTTATTCGAAATCAAAATGTGATGGCTTGGCTCGAAATTAATTAATTAGTCACTAAACCGAAATTGACGACTATATGGTTATGAACATGAGGTTATTCGCAATCAGATCAATTGATTCTCGATTTGTAACGTTAATTGATCAAGGTCAATATTGTTGACCTTAATGTTATGTACATTGAGGTTATTCGAAATAAAAATGTGACTTGACTCGATATTAATCAATTAGTCACTAGATCAAAATTGTTGACTACATTGTTATGTACATTGAAGTTATTCGCAATCAGATCGATCGATTTGTTACGTTAATTGACCAAAGTCAATATTATTGACCTTAGAATTATATATGTATATTTAGATTATTCAATTTATACTTCTCTCTAAATTAATTAGTTAGTCATTAATTCAATTTTTTTTACTATATGGTTATGTAAATATGAGTTAAGTCGATAAAAAGATTTAAATTAATCAAATTATTGTAAAAATGGTTTAAATCGATCAAAATTTATGGAAAACGAGCCAAGTCAAAATATTATAGTAATTCATAGCGTATTATCTTACAAAATTATTAATTATATAAAATAGCATTAATCACAATATTATTAGTTATTAAGTTCATGGACGTATAATGGGTCATGTTTTCTTTGTAAAAAAAGTTCAAGCTTTTGGTAACGACATCCGATCTCGTCATCAAAGAACAACCTTTTGTAACGACGTTAATCTTTTTACTAACAAAATATTATTTTGTTACAATAGATTATCTTATTTCTAACGATATTTTATATTTGGTAACAAATTTTGTGGTTTGTTACAAAAAACCATACTATTTGTAACGATATTTTCATACTTGGTAACAAATTGTCGGTTTTGTTACCAAAGACTATACTATTTGTAACGATATTTTATTATTTGAAACAAATTATATAGTTCGTCACAAAAAATAAAATCATTTGTAACGAAATCTGTATTTCGTTATACAAGCATCGTTCTTGTAACCAGTTTTATCTTTGTTACTAATTTTTTTGTTACAAGAGGTGCATTTTCTTGTAGTGCTGGTAACGAAAACATTTTTAGCAACAAACTAAATCATCTTTTTGTAACGAAGGTGTAGTTACAAACTAAATAATCTTATTTGTTACCATATTACTTGTAACGAACACAAATTTTTGGTTACTAAAACTTTTCGCGACGGACTTTAAAAAATAAATCGTGTCACGAAATATTTTCGTTACCAATACATGTGGTAACGAATATTGCACTTATTGTAACGAAATAATTTGTTACAAGAGGTGCATTTTCTTGTAGTGCGACCCAGTGACCCGAACGGAAACTATAAATAGCCCTTATAAATACAGTAACGATACGCACTCTTTAAGCATTAAATACCCATTTCGATATCTCAACTCGACACTTACTTAAACATCGGAGGGTTATCGCCGGGTCACCACCGGCATTAACCTGACGTTGTTCTCTTTGGTTGCAGGTTACGATCCTCGTGTACAAATCGAAGAGAGGCTTGTCTGACCTGCCTATCTTCACATTGACGAGAAGTGTTAGTACCGACACCCAGTCCTTCGATACGGCAAACATCAATACACAGAAACCACTCTCATCAATTGGTGCCGTCTGTGGGAATCATAACTCTGAATCGTGAAAAGATGACTACACGCTCGATGGCCGATCTCGCTCGAGAACGAAATGGAAATCAGGATCAATTCAGGGAAGGTCAAGGAGATAGCATGCCTCCGAGGCATCCTGATCCCACATCAGGGGGAGAGGGTGAGCCCTAGAGACCTCCCGTTCCGGAAGTCTTTCAGATGACAAAGAAGGACGTGAAGGCCCTCCTAGACGAAGCAAGAAAGGAGTGGTTAGTTGAAGCAGCTAAAGAGGATATCGATATTCCTCGGGAACGACCACGGAAGAATGGAGATCAATGAGGCAAACAACAATAATGATCGAGATGATGAAAGGGACCGTCGACACGAATTAGAGGAGCAATCTGTAAGGGAAGTAAACAAACTAGCTTCCGAAGTCAGATCGTTACATCAAAAGCTAGACAGACAGGAGAAGAAAAATGAAGTACCGGTGTCGAACTCTCGACTAAGAATGTCTCCTTTCTGTGATGAAATATTCTTCGAAAGGCTACCATTGGATAAGAGATTGCCTATACAACTTCCTCGATACTTTGGTACCGAAGATCCTGAGGAGCACCTAGCTTCTTTCAATCTCCAAATGCAACTGCATGGCATCTCGGATAATATAGCGGCTAAAGCATTTTTGACAACGTTATCAGGGATGGCCCAATCTTGGTTTGGAAGGTTAGAGGAGAAATCAATCTTCGATTTCGACCAACTGTGCGATAAGTTCATGAGCCAATTTGGAAGCAAGAGAGCGGTTCGACCTCCCGCCAATCATTTGTATTCTGTTATACATACACCAGACGAAACCTTAAGAGCATTCATGGGCAGATTTAATAATGAACTCTTGAAAGTCGAAGTGCCAAGAGTAGATTTTCTGATTACAGTCTTGTTTCAGAACACCCTGAATAGGGGATTTGCCAGCGCTATTGTCCGGGAAAACCCTTCTACCTACCAGAAGCTAATGGAAATGGCTAACCAATACATGAACGAGGAAGAGATGACTAAACTCAGAGGAAGCTTCTTCGGAATCGCCAAAATAGAAGAGAAACCTCAAGCCCCTATCTTGGATCGTCCGATCGAAAAAGGACCGAATAGCTGGTACAACGATAACAGAAACAGAAGAGGATATCGTGAGGAGGAAAGGAATTTCAGTCCAAGAAGAATGAGGGCAGGCAGATCTAACAAAGAATACTATGACAATTACACCCCACTTAAGAAACTCAGGTCGGAAATCTTGTTCGCTATACAAGATAAGAATTTCTTGAGAAGGCCACCCCCACAAAGGGATGCCCCAAACTCGAAGAAATACTGCAGGTTTCATCGACAAAGGGGGCATGATCATGATGAATGTTATCAGCTGAAGGATGAAATCGAGAGACTAATAGCTGATGGACATTTAACGGGATACGTTAAAACCACAAGGAACACTCAGGGAGAAAACAGACCAGCAAACAACAGTCCTCGATTTAGATCTCCCCCAAGAAGGAATCAGAATCGAGAAGAAGAGGAGGAATCGAGGAGGGCCCAACCGAGAACGATTGTCAACATGATCTCGGGCGGACCCGTAGGCGGAGATAGTAAAAACTCGAGAAGAACAATATCCCGAGCTCATCGAAACATAGATCGGCATGAGTACCACGAACTACTATCAATCAAACGAGCAACCCCCAGCAAATTGATAGGATTTGATGATCCCGACCTCCAGCCAAGATATGTCCCATACGATGAACAAGATGTCCCAGACTGCCCCATGGTTATCACCGCTTAGATAGCCAGTGTGACTGTAAAAAGAATTTTAATCGATGCGGGTAGTTCGGCTAACATCCTCTTCCTCGATGCACTAAAGAGGATGGATCTGGGACATACCCCGTTGGATTCCGTAGGAACCCCTCTTGTCGGCTTTGGAAGGGCTTAGGTTATTCCTTTGGGCACACTAACTCTGTCTCTGGAGATGGGAGGAGAGGGTAATTCGAAAATCAGGATGGTTAAGTTCCTGATAGTCGATGCGCCCTGTGCTTATAATGTCATCTTAGGCTGACCAGCTCTTAATAGCTTCCAGGCGATCATCTCCACACATCATCAGAAATTGAAATTCCCGGCCTCGAAAGGAATTGGAGAAATGATCGGTAACACTAAAGATGGTTGGAATTGTTACACTGTCTCCATCGACAAACAAAAGAAAAAGGATAAATCCGACTCGAAGGTACATAAGCTGAATGCGGGGACCGTCCCTGAATATTCGGGCCCGCTTGCTATCGACAACCCTCTCGGAAAGGGAACCGAGGAGAAAGGGAAAGAGAAACAAGAAGAGATAAATAATCGAAAAAGAAAGTTTGAAAGAATCGAGCCCTCGGAGGGTCATAAAACAATAGAGTTGATACCAGGAGAACCTTCGAAAACGACTAGAGTTGGGACACAACTCTCTGAGGGACTCGAGACCCAGCTCATCGAATTTTTGAGGGAAAATGTGGACGTTTTCGCTTGGTCGACCACCGATCTGCAGGGGATAGACCCGAAAATCATCGTCCATAGACTCAATATCGATCCGTCGGCAAGGCCGGCCAGACAAAAGAAGAGAAACTTTGGTCCCAAGAGAAATAGAATAATTAAAGAAGAAGTCAAAAAACTGCTCGACGCCGACTACATCGCCGAGATACAATTCACCGAATGGCTATGTAATGTCATTTTGGTGTCCAAGGGAGCAGGAAAATGGAGAATGTGCAATGACTTCACGGATCTCAACAAGCTTTGCCCAAGGGATCCTTACCCTCTCCCTAGGATCGATTCTCTAGTCGACTCGACAGCGGGATGTGCTATTCTTAGCATGATGGACGCCTTTCAGGGCTTCTATCAAATTTTTATGGCCTTGGAGGACCCGGAGAAAACGGCATTTGTTACCGAAATGGGAGTTTATTTATTTAAAGTAATGCCATTTGGTTTGAGAAATGCAGGGGCAACATATTAACGCTTGGTTAACAAGATGTTTGAGACACTGATAGGTAAATCAACGGAGGTCTATGTCGATGATATGCTCGTTAAAAGCCTTGATGAAAATGACCACCTAGTGCATATCAAGCAAGCGTTTGATATCATGAGGAAATATGGGATGAAGCTTAATCCCGCCAAATGCACTTTTGGTGTCCGTTCAGGGAAATTCCTTGGGTATCTAGTGAACGAGAGAGGAATCGAGGCAAATCCCGAAAAGTTACAAGCCATTATAGATGTTAAAGCCCCGAAGAACTTAAATGAAATGCAAAAGTTGGTCGGGAAGATCACTAGATAAGAGCCTACCTTTCTTTAAGGTTATGAGGAATGCGAAGAAATTCGAGTGGACAGTAGAATGTGATCAGGCTTTCGACCAACTAAAGGCTTACTTGGTATCGCCTCCACTCTTGGCAAAACCTCAAGATGGTGAAGTGCTCTATCTTTATGTGGCTGTGTTCTCTCAGGCAATCAGCTCGGTGCTAGTGAGAATGGAAGCTAGAGAAAACCATCTGATATACTATGGCAGCAGAGTCTTACAAGGCCCGAATTACTCTGAGATCGAAAAGTTCGCTTTGGCTATAGTAACAACTGCCCGAAAACTCCGACCTTATTTCCAATCTCATAAGGTCGCAGTTTTGACAAATCAATCGCTTAGACAAAATCTCTCGAAACCAAACGCATCGGGGAGATTGGTTAAATGGACGGTCGAATTGGGGGAATACGATATCGACTATAGGCCCAGAACATCCATCAAGGGGCAGGTTTTAGCGGACTTTGTTCTCGAAAGCACTGGATCGGAAGAGGAAAAAGAAGAGGTCTGGTTATTGGATGTAGATGGTTCCTCCACATCGACAGGAGACGGGGCAGGAATTTATTTCCAAGGACCAAATAGCGAAGAGCTCGAATTTGCATTGAAGTTGGACTTTTTGGTATCTAACAACGAGGAAGAATACGAGGCTTTATTGGCTGGTCTCAAAACGACGTCGGGGACAGGCATCCAAAACCTGATTGCCTACACCGATTCACAGCTGGTAGAGAAGCAGTTCAAGGGTCTGTTCGAAGCCAAAGAAGAATCCATGATCAAATATTTGGACCTCGTCAGGACTCAATCCTCGAAGCTCAAGACCTTCCAATTGGAATACATCAGGAGAACCGAGAACACTAGGGTTGATGCCCTTTCTAAATTTGGAAATATGATCGAAGGGATTGTGACAAGAAAAATAACCTTGATGGTATCTACTAAACCAGCCATGGACTCTCGTCAGGAATCCTTGAGGATCGACGTCCTGAATCTCGAGAACAAAGAGGTAAGTTGGAAGACCGCTCTGATAGATTACTTAACTAAGGGATCTCTACCCATCGATAACAATGAAGCGAGGAGGATTAAATATAGAGCACCACACTACGCTATGATTGGTGACGAATTGTATCGACGTTCTATAACTAGGGTGCTCCAAAAGTGTATAGCAAGTCCGCAGACGGGGTTGGTTTTGAAGGAAGTCCACGAAGGATCATGTGGATATCACTATGGAGGAAGAGCGCTAGCAATCAGAGTGTCTCGGCTGGGGTATTACTGGTCGACTCTGGTAAATGAAGCCATTCAATACTCAAGGAGTTGTGCCAAGTGTCAATACCATGCTACTATGCCTCAGAAGCCAGCTCAGGAAATGGAATCCATCTCTATCGCGTGGCCTGCTCGTAGGGGTCGAATACTTCAGTAAATGGAAATAAGTCGTTCCCCTGAAACAGATTACGCAAACTCAGATAATCAACTTTTATTGGTCGATAATCTGTAGATTCGAGCTACCAAGAGTCATTATATCAGATAACGGTGGGCAATTCGTGGGTAAAAGAGTAACTGATTGGTGTACGAAACATAAAATAACGCAACGCTTCACCTCGGTAGGATGTCCGCATACGAATGGGCAGACTGAGGTAAGCAACAGAGAGATCCTCAGGCTTATGAAGAAGAGATTATCGGAAGCGAGCGGAGCGTGGTTAGATGAACTACCTTGGGTACTTTGGGCTAACAGAACAAAAGAAAAAACAGCGATGGGGAAAACTCCATTTAGCTTGGTGTATGGCTCCGAGGCGGTGGCCCCGACGAAACTCGAGGTGCCTTCGCCCAGAATCGAGCTATACAATGAAGAGGGCAACACGGAAGCAAGAAACTTTGAGCTCGACCAAATGGAGGCAAGAAGGGAGAGGGCCTCGACTAGGATACAGTGGTACAAGACGACCATGGCGAAGGCCTACGACAAGAGCGTAAGGTTGAAATCTTTTCAAGTTGGGGATCTGGTGCTTAAACGAATCGATGTTTCTAAAGAGAAATGAAAGCTCGACAGCATTGGGAAGGACCGTTCAAGGTAATTGAGGTTGGAAGGAAGGGCGCTTATCGATTAGAAACGATGGGCGGAGAACTGGTCAAGCCAACATGGAACGGAAGAAACCTCAGGAAATTCTACGCTTGAAGTCACTCCATTCACTTGTTTTATACTAAAAATATTATGCAGTATTATGATCTCTTTTGTCCCTCTTTTGAATTTAATGCATGAAATTACTTTTCCAAGTTATGAATTGCAGAGGAATCGCCTAAAGAAGAAAGAAAACTATTAATAAGCTAACGACAAAGAAGAAAGAAAGCTATTAATAAGCTAACTCCACGCATTCCTCAAAAGCCGTGGGCATCGAGATGAAATCGACAAGAAAGCTATTAATAAGCTAACTCCACGCATTCCTCGAAACCCGCGGGCATCGAGACGAAATCGACAATGAAAGCTATTAATAAGCTAACAACGACGAAAAAGGAAAGCTATTAAAAAGCTAAATATACATGTTCCTTGAAAGCCGCGGGCATCAAGATGACTCGACAAACAAGAAGGAAATCTATTAATAAGCTAACTATACATGTTCCTCGAAAGCCGCGGGCATCAAGACGAGTCGACAAACAAGAAGGAAAGCTATTAATAAGCTAACTATACATGTTCCTCGAAAGCCGCGGGTATCAAGACGAGTCGACAAACAAGAAGGAAAGCTATTAATAAGCTAACTATACATGTTCCTCGAAAGCCGCGGGCATCAAGATGAAATCGACAAACAAGAGCAATTAATAAGCTAACTCTACACATTCATCAATAGCCACGGACATCGAGATGTGTTGACATAAACAACCATTAACAGAAATTCCAGAGTACTCGAATATCGCGAAGGGAGATAATAGTAAAATCGATTAAAATAGTTAGAATTTATACAAAGTAAGAAATAAAATTGTAGGACAAGTGGGAGAGTTAAAATCCGTCGGACAGTTAGATTATAAATCGATTTTATTTGAAGATCGAGATTCGAATTATAAATACGAAAGCAGAAAAAGAAATGAAGACAAGGATATAATCGAAAAAGAAGATTTTATTCCATTAAGTCGATCATTGTACAATACTAAGCTATTACAAATACTTTCTCGATCTATTACAAGAATGGAAATCCTACATCTAAATCTTCATTTCTTGATGTTGAAACCACCGAGAACCCGACCTCGACTCCTCGAAGCCTTCGATGAACTAGCAGATCTTCGTCGACGCCTGAGCACGTCTTCCCAAATGCACCGATCAGTGAGAGAAAAAGCCATAGGCAGACTTCTCCCCTCACTGATCGACACATTTAGGAGGTGTACTCCTCGAGTCCCCGATGGAGTTAGTGAGGGACAGTAGGAGTCGCTATCAGCAACAGCCGCAAGGAAACCCATCGACCAGGTTACCATGGCAGATGGGTCTCTCTGCTTTGACCGAGTGATAGGAGAGGAAAAAATTGCAGATCGATGATCCACAGTTTAAGTCCTCCACCATCTGATCGGCTGCTGTTGCTTCGACAACACCACCGACCCACCACCACCGACGACCACTCAGGATCTCGACTGTCAGCATGAAGGGTTTCCATAGCTGAGAGCCAAAATGGTGAGGTGTCGTCGAGGCCGACCTCGTTGTCCTTACCGATCCCACCCATTCGAACAAGGAGGCCGACACATTGGGGCACCCCCTTTACCGATACCACCCAATTGAATAAAGATTAGTCCCCCTCCTCGATCAGGAGAGCGAACTCGATGAAGAGGTGCGTAGAATAAGAAAGCACTTCTCATCGACATAACATTTATAGAAAGCTCAAAAAGAGAGCATGTCGGAGGATACATGCGAAGATACATGTTTGGATTATTGTGGGGTACGGACTGAAAAGGAATGGTCCTCCCCTCCAATTTATAGATCCTGCATGACTGATCCAACGGCTGGGATTTGATGGGACCAACGGCCAGGATCAAGAACATTAAACGCCATCTGTTGCGCTTACCAAGGAAAGCCACGCGGACCAGATCCAACCGTATAAAGGCATCACGATCGACGGCTGAGATCTAAAACATTTAATGCTCCCAACTGCCCCTGATACCAAGTAACTCCTATGTTCGAGCAATGATCGACACGACGGGAGTTATTAGCATACAACTCGCCTCGTGCATCGACCTGATATGGTATTACCCGACGAAGTTGTATCGACTATGCAATCTTTGTGCATGTCGACAGTTTAGTATCAAAAAGTCGAAACCCCAACAAGAATTAAACGACAAGAAACCACAGCAAAGCGACAAAATTTTTTCAATTTCTCTCATACCAAAGAACGAGAATCGATAAAAGATAACGACGATAAAGTAAATGTAAAAGATATATCTCACGGAAAAATTGTATCTAAGCTACAAGTTTCAATCCTGATAAAATAAGCAACAAATGAAGCAATATATATAGGATCACAAATATGATCCGACGGCCAAAAGGGAATCTTACCCCTCGAGATCAGTAGCCGTTCAGACGAATACTGACAAGTAGGACCATCAAAAGACCAATTAGTATAATTCGAGCAATTACGAATTGAAGTAAATAATTTGAGATCGAGAAAACTATCAATAATTTTTACAGAACAATCATTCAAAGTCAAACATGCTACTGGAGCATGACTCGATGACGTATCATCGAAATTCACAGTACGGAAAACCAATAAAAATGATAAAGTCAAATAACAATCCAAATAACAAGTTAGTCAATATCAAATTGAGCCAAGACCGTGGTGAGTCTCATAGTCGAGCCTATCGAAATGAGTCGACTCCTTCGAAGTCTCTGGGGCACCCCTTTGGGCTGCCACCTCAGCCTTCTCGACTTGAATGCCGAGAAGAAAGCCGAACTCATGTTTCTCGGGTTCTTTCTTATCAAGTTCAGGGGCAGCAATGTCAATCTCCTTGCCATTCTCATCAAGGATGACGTCCATCTTGCCTTCATCAATTTATCATTAAGGAAACCCCAGGCGCGATACTGTTTCCACCCCCTGTCGAACATTTGGATCAAATCATTGCCCGACTCACAATCCATGAGCTCATGATACACAACACGGTTGTAAAATTCGAGGACTACCTCCTTCCTCTCTTCAGATGTCAAACTTCGACGACGCTCGAGTGCCTCCTGCTGACCCTTGGTGAAGCCTTCAACCTCCCTTTCCTCCAATTTCTTATCGAAATCGGCTTTCAATTGGGATAGTTCAGCCTCCAACAGCGCGATTCACCCCTCCTTGGTTGAAATCTCTCCCTCAAGAGACTTCGCTCTTCCCTCGAGAGCACCAATTTGCTTCCGTGCTTCCTTGTCAAGTCCTTTATACCTCTCTGCCCGTTTTCAAGCTGAGTCCACCCTACAACAGTTATGGAAGATCAACTGGTTGCTCTGCAAAGACACAAGAAGCAAATTAGAATACTGGACAAATCGACAAACCTATCATCGATAGATCTCGACAACAAATAAGAAAACTTAGAAATACCGCCAACTGAAGAGCAGCCTGCAGACGTAGGATATCGGCGGTATCAAACTTGAGCAAAGCCTCATGATCCACCAGAGATAGTGTAGAACAGAACTTGTCCCAAACTTCAGGACCAATGTCAGTACGAAGGAAAGCTGGATTTATCATCGAGCCCTAAGCGACTTGATCCCCCATCATTTTCTTTTGATTCTCAACCATTGTTTCAATGGTTTCTCGAGTGGCGACGGCATCGCCTGCTGATGGAGTCGGGCTCGCATCAGACTTCGCCTTCTTCAAGGAAGGGATTTCCTTCTGCCCATCATCGGAAGACATGGGCCGCTTCCCCTTGTCAGAAGAGTTTTCCTTGTCAGGACATGGACTCGGCCTGGGAGGATTGGTACTCGATTGAGCAGACACTTTTCTCCTCGGATCTTTCCCACACGTCGTAGGGAGAGAAGTGGATGCAGTAACCATCTTTTTTCGCCTTTAAAACAGACAAAGCAGCATCTCGACTTGCCATAACTGCAGATTCTGCAAAAACCAAGAACGTTAGTCGAAAATCAACTAAAAGTTAGTTAATGGATGGCAGAATAACTACCTAATGAGGGACTATCGATAGGTAAATGAGCCATCGACATCCCTCCCAAACTCAAGATCGGTTCCCGCAAAAGTAGGTTGATATCGTAAGTTGATTCTGATAACTGCGAAGGAAAGTCGGCCCCCTAGGAAGGTTCAGGAACATTCTTCAAGAGAATGCCGCCCGACCTCCACTCGCGTTTCGTCCTCCACACAAAGTTCTTAGGAGCGCGAACAAAAATGAATCTATTTTTCCAACCTTTCCCATGTGATGACTTGAGGTCACTCAGGAACCTAACGTTAGGTTTCGACTTGACAAAATAAAAACCTTCATTCGACTTAGGGGAAGGACTTACATTAAAAAGACCACAAAAGTTGGCAAAAGAAGCTGGTTGACCTATATACTTCATAAATAGACAAAAACCAATAATATATCCGACAGCATTAGGGACTAGCTGTGTCGGACGAAGACCGAAACCATTCACTATATCGATAAACTCCTTAGCCAAAGGAAAACGAAGACCATTCTCAAAGGTATCGATATGAAAAGTCCTACACCCCCTAGGTGGATCGTATATTCTCTGATCTAGAGTGGGATGAAGAACAGTCCATCATTTAGGAAATTGGAACTTGGCCAAAATTGAATCGAATGACAAACACAAACGACTGGCCGACATGGTATTAAAATGTTCAACTGTACGATAGCGTTCCGATGTTGAACTCGGCGAAACGACATCTCAAGGAACCGGCTCAACAACGATCAAAAGTTGAGCTGAAAGTGGGCTGTGATGCTGCCCCTCGAAAGGAATGTCGAAATGAGAAATTATCGATTTCGGTGACACACCCTCACCTTCGCCTACTGACTCGCTACCAATCGACAACGAACGATTCGACATAGAGAAAAGAAAAAGATAGAAGTGGTACCTAAACGTACGAAAGACTGCGACTAAACTGACTGCTTAACTCGACCAACGGCAGCTCCGACGACCTTGCTCTTATTTAAAAACTTTGCTTTGAAGTATGAATAGTTAACAAGGGAAATGGGCCTATTTATAGCCACAAACATCCAAAAGGCGCGCTCTTTCAAAATAATTTTAAAAAGACGTGGCGGTTAGGAAAAAGGTCCAGTCAACGATTTTATGGCCCAATAGATTCCCTCAAAATGTCCACCACAATAATTAAAACAATAAATTAACAGCAAGAAAGCAGCAAGTTATAAACATAAATTAAATACTAGCCACGACTGATCGCGAATACTCGACGATCACATGTCCGTTGTCAAAAATAAATAACTTAAGTCTTAGACAGACAAAATATCATGTCGAAATCAAAAATACAATTTCACAAATTCACTGGTTTCGATTTTCCTCGGGTACCAACTTTCCAAACTCATGAGCTCAAGCGATAGCTTCCTCCGCCTCCAAATCCGCAGCACTTACTTCGACTTCACACTTCTCGTTCAGCTCGGGACCAATACAATCAAAATCAAAGTCGGCCGTTAAGTAACCCCGGTGTATACATTGAGCGATCGTCTCTTGTGCAGTCGTATCAACTCATCGCCCATCCTAGCATCAGCGAGGTAATTAAAGACCGGAGACTCGACAAACTCCCTCGCAATCTCTAGCCTCTTCTCAGGAGTTATGATCCTAGTCTTCGGAGGATAACCCCGGCGGAGCATATCATTCTCCCTCGTCGCCATGCTCAATTCATTCATAGCTTCCTTGAGCTGTCGATCCCTTTCCTTGAGAGCTTTCACGAGTTCCGCCTTTGTTTTCGCCAGTTCTTCTCTGCATCTGTCCAACTCCTTTTGGGCTAGCTCGGCTTCGTAATAACCATGGAACAGGTATTGCATCACCTATGAAATCGATATAACTAATCTTAATATAATAAATCGATCAAGAAAAATACAAATCAAAGATGTTACTTACCCCAACAAGCATCCGACCTCCGTAGTGAACAATTCTCTTATATCGAGAACTTCGTTAAAAACTTCTGATCATATGGGTAAATACTATTTATGAAAGTAGCAAATGATGGTATCAAAGAATATCGGAAAAGAACGGAGGTGTTCTCGCCCAACTTCGCGGGGTGTTGATCAAGCCGAGAATCAAGCCACTCGGAAAGCTCCCAATCGAGATCGACATCCTGGTACTCAGCGCTCCTGATCCTCTCATCCCTTTGTGGATTAACCGGATTAGCGACAGGGGGATCCTCAGGGTCGACTTCAGTCCGAGGTCTTTTTCCCAGCCTTATTTCTTCACGTCGAGCTGCAGGATCCGGCCCGGCCGACCTTCCCTGAGCATCGCCGCCTTGTCGACTTCGAGAAGACGTGCCTTGATTCCAAAACCCATGGCTTAGCTGCTCCAACATAACACGTTTGGTTCCCTTTGGAGGCGCCAAAGTTCCAACAAGTACTTCGTCTACAAATCACGCACAAATTAAGGAAACCGAAATTCAAAAATCAAAATCGACATACTGCTATCGACATATTACTATTTACCTATGCTCGGATCATCTGCCTTTTTCTTTGATTTCGACAGACTGCAGGCCCAAAGTCGTGGCTCCTCGATCAATTTATTGAAATCCAGGTGGTACTTGATAAGATTTTCAACAAACTTCGGAGTGAAGTGTGGTCTCGGCGGGTTATCAACAACGATGGGCTCGATACGCCATGGAGCAGTTACGTTCAGGGCTTGACCCTTCGGAGGTCGGAGAAATACAAACCTCGATTTCCAACCTTTACCGTGAGAAATCTTGGGATTGGTCAGGAAACACCGGTTCCCTCGAGATTTAACTTGATAAAATCCCATACCTGATTCCGGAGAATCGCTCACCTTGAAGAGATACCAGAAATTCGCAAAGGAGGCCCTCTGCCCAAAGGCTTTCATAACTACTAGAAACGCGATTATCATCGACATTCCGTTCGGCACAATTTGTGTCGGACGAATGCCGAGAGCATTTAAAATTCCAGCCAGCTCGGGACCTATAGGCACCCGAAACTCGCCCTCCATCGAGGCCTCGTGAATAGCGAAAGTACCCTCCGGCGGCTCGTGCATTCTCTGATTCTTACCGGGAATAGTCAAAGTCCAACCCGACGGTATCGAGAAGGCAGACAACATCAATCCTGCGGGTCATCGGTGACCTCTGGCCGGAAACTCGTGATACGCTTCCTCGGTCTGATAGGGCCTAGTATATTCCTCATCACTGGATTCCTCTCCTCTCCCCTATGCACCGATCGGTTCAGCTTCTCCTTCCTCTCCTTCGACATTCGACTGCTCGTTATATACCTCTGCCAAAACAGAATCGACATGGGCACTATCGGGACTTGAGGGTGAGTCGGTCGACATTTTTATCGATATCAAGGAACAGGCTCCGAAGATGAAAGATTTTCACTGAAAGGTTGAAATCGTTTGCGGTACAAACGATCTATATATATATAAGGAGATAAATACCGCTTCATTAATTACAGAAAAACCCCTCAAAAGGTCGCGACGATTCATATTCTCCCTCTATAAGACGTGACGCTTCGCCTCCATACTCCAACTTTCAAAATTGCCTCCAAGGCATAAAAACAGATTTGGGCGCGCATATGATGAACGAAAAGAAACTTCCAGAACACGAATGGTCATGCTCCGAATATCAAAAACCAATAAAACTTCTTGACTTTGACCTTCACTCGAAACTCAAGAACTTGGGGGAATACCATTATATACTCAAAAAATAAAAAAATAAAAAGCTAATAAAACTTCTAGACTTCGACCTTCACTCGAAACTCTAGAACTTGGGGGACTCTTGATGTACCAAGTCTTCGTGAACACAATGCACAATTATAACACCATATCGATAGTCGAAATACGACGTCCCCGCCGAGATATCCGACGAAAAGATCGAGCCTCAAACACATCGATCTCCATCAAACTAACTCATGGCGAGGACATCGACTTAACTCAGCAACACGATTACTAACTCATCGATGTGGCTTCCATCGACAAACATTACCCTTTTTTATAAAAGGGTCGGACCAAATAAATAAGGTCAATATCCTGACCCGAATGTCCTATCGCGACCCGACCACTATATCCGGAAGGTCTTGTCAGGATCCGACCTAGTGACCCGAACGAAAATTATAAATAGCGCTCATAAATACAGTAACGGTACACACTCTCTAAGCATTAAATACCCATTTCGATATCTCAACTCGACACTTACTTAAGCATCGGAGGGTTATCGCCGGGTCACCACCGGCATTAACCTGACGTAGTTCTCTTTGGTTGCAGGTTACGATCCCCGTGTACAAATCGAAGAGAGGCTTGTCTGACCTGCCTATCTTCACATTGACGAGAAGCGTTAGTACCGACACCCAGTCGTTCGATACGACAAACATCAATACACAGAAAACACTCTCATCAGTAATTGTATATGATTAAGGATATTTATGAGTTATATATATATATGGAAAATTGACATGATAATTGAATTTAATTCGTAAACTCGTCGAAGAAAATTTCCACCATTGATGAGGGGTACTTTGGATATTCTATTTTAGGAAGGCTTGTATGTCGGAAATCACAATATCCGACCTCGAAGACATATCGGCCAACCTCCAGCACAGTACATCTTACTTCGACCACAGGCCAAGGGGTTCATGCTCGGATTCAACTGTTGGGCAACTCCAGGACCAGGCCTGTGGGCCGAGAAATGCACCTCTGCAGATGGTTCAGCTAGCACACCGATTCTACTATAAATACCGCAAGCATTTATGACGCCAAAAAATGCACGATTCCCCAGGTGCACCCTGCTCGAAACTACTGCTCGAAGCCTCCCCGATATTTATATTTTGATCGCATTGTATGTATTAGTCTCTAGCTTGTACGGCATCCAATAATGCCCAAGTAGGACCTCGAAATATATTGTAATCATGATCGATAATATACATATTTGACCCCATCATTGGCAATTTAGCACCTTTATTGCATTCGTTTTCCTTTATTGATCTCATATGAAACCATGTTAGATCAATTGGCGCCCACCATGGGGCCTTATTTGGGTGTTAGATCGAAATATGCCTAATACGAGACGAAATACATACATGCGAGGAGAACTTTCACAAGTAGCTGGTGCACAGAACTCCGTTAACAACGAGCCCGATAATCTTTCTCGAGCGGCTCGTCAACAAGAAGCTCCACCGATCATGCCACAAGAGAATAGTCCGATCCGCACAACCGTGGCCGATCTGAGATCCATTATCGGTACGATGTGCAAGGAATTCTTGAACAGTGGAAGAGCTGATCAGTCGCCAGTGGATCAACCTGCAATGCATGGAAGACCCGAAATTCGGTCCTCAAATATTCAAAAGGAAAAGAGTGTGCTTCGGTCGATATCAAAAGCACCTACGGCGAATCCTCTCCAACCAGCTCCGTCAAAATCTAATGTTCGATCTGTATTACCATCCAAAGCTGTACATGACGTGGAAGACTCAGTAGTCGGGGAAAGTCAACCTTTGGGTGCTGATAAGGCAAATAAATCGATCCATAAGAGAATCACTGAAGCTGAACTAGAGAAAATAGTGCAGGAGAGGGTTGCTAAGAAGTTAAATCGAGAAGATTTGATCAAAGAGGCTCGGCATGCGGGCACGACGATCAGGCGTACTGAGATAATGCAAAATAGAGAAACATTTCGAGAAAACATTAGAGATAGAGAGATCGGAAACAGTATAATGAGATCTTCACCTTTCTGTCAGGAAATTCGAGAGGCAAGAAATACTGAGACAGTGCCCACGAGGTTACCACGGTATAACGGGACTACCGACCCCGCAGAACACATTAACAGCTTCATTAATGTGATGAATTTGTATGGACATTCGGAAGATTTTTGCTGCAAAATCATGGTCACGACCTTTGAGGGAATCGCACTTGATTGGTTCAGAAAATTGCCACCGAACTCTATCTTCTCTTTTGATGAATTCTGCGACAAACTCAAACACCAATTCGCAAGCCAGAGGAAACCTATATTGCCTGGCAACCATCTGGGCACAGTAAAACAAATGGAAGGAGAAACTTTGAGGCAATGGTTGGCACGTTTCAGCATTGAACTTCTTAAAGTCGATACTCCACAGATCGAATACCTATCATCCTTGATGTTCGAGTTAACGAATAATACACAGTTCGGAAATGCACTGTGTAGAAAGAAACCAAAATCTTTCGTAAGAATCATGGAGATAGCAGAAAAGTACATGATACAAGAGGAAATGAACAAGCTAAAGCATGCTCAAAACCCGAGGCCTCCCCTCGGAAAGAAACAGGACAGAGCCCCTGTGCCGAAACCAAGGGATTACGGTGGATCAAATAGGGGGTCAGTTTGGCAGAGAATCAACACCTACAAACCCCAGATGCCGAACAATCGTCCCAATTCCTATGGTCCAGTCTCTGATCCTAATCCGATTCCTCGACCGGGAAAAATCCACTTTACTGAATTGAATACTTCAAAGGAAGAAAATCTCATTGTCTTGGAGGAGAGGAATTTAATACCTGAAGCAGAAAGGATTACACAAGCCAGACAGGGAACTTTGAACTATGACAAATATTGTCGATACCATAGAGCTCGTGGGCACAGTACAAAAAATTGTTATCAATTGAAGGTTGAAATTGAGAAATTGATCATACAAGGTAAACTAAAAGAGTTTGTAAAGAGAGCAAACTATAACAACCGTTATAGGTCCAGGAGCCCCCGAAAGTTCGTCGTTCAGCAACATGAGGCTCGGAATCAGCCGAAGGAACAACCAAATGGAGTAATCAACATGACTGTAGGCGGACCGACGGGGGGAGACAGTCGAAACGCGAGGAAAAGAACGATGAGATCGATCAAGTTGGTCGTATTGGCTAGGAAAGAAGTATTCTCTTTTGAACCACCTTCCATGGAGAATCAAGTCATAAGTTTCAGTGATGCGGACCGACCAGCAGATGTTACTTGGGATGTGGACGACGACGATCCCGATTTTTCGACGGTTCAAACTTTGAAAATTGCTAACTATGAGGTTAAAAGAGTTTTGATCGACAATGGTAGTTCCGCGAATATTATTTCTTCGGAAGCTCTTTCTCGAATGAATCTCCAGCATCCTTGTCTGGATAAAGTGATCACTCCATTGGTCGGATTCGGTGGTTCGGAAATTGTCCCGCTAGGAACCATCTTGCTAAGCACGACCTTCGGGAAGAAACTAAAGAGTGTGACTAGAGTAGTAAAATTTTTGGTTGTGGAAACGCCATTTGCTTACAACGCCATACTCGGAAGGCCGGCGTTGAATGCATTCAAGGCCGTGGTTTCAACGTATCATCAAAAGGTGAAATTTTCGACAGATGGAGAGGTCGGAGAAATGCGAAACGACCAGTACATGGCTTGGGAATGTTATAATTCTTCTCTGTCGATTAAGCGAAAGATCGAGCCTGAGATTCCGAGCAAGAGTAGGCTGGTCAATTTAGAGTCAGGATCGATTGCTGACTTACCGATCCCTGATTGTGATAAACTACAAGGAAAGAAAGCCAAGAATGTAGATATGAGCGTCCAAGCCCCCGACTACAAGAGGTTGCCTTAGTTCCTGGATCGCCGGAAAAGGTTACCAGGATCGGAACGGAGCTAAGCGAGGGAATGGAAACTATGCTCGTCGACTTTCTACGAAGAAATGTGGATGTCTTTGCCTGGAGCTCGGATAATATAGTGGGGATTGACCGTCGGGTGATCATGCATTCATTAAACATAGATCCAAAGGCGAAACCTGTTAGGTAGAAGAAGAGGAATCATGGACGAGAAAAGGATAAAATAACCAATGCGGAAGTCGATAGATTGTTGGCAGCTGGTCAAATTAAAGGGATCAAATTTACGGAATGGTTATGTAACGTGGTGTTAGTTTCCAAGGGAGAGAAGGTCGAAAACAAATGGAGAATGTGCTATGATTTCACCGACCTCAACAAGTTATGCCCGAGGGACCCTTATCCGTTGCCTAGGATCGACATGCTGGTAGATTCTACGGCAGGTTTCGTTTTCTTCAGTATGATGGATGCTTTTCAAGGGTTTTACCAAATATTTATGAATGAGGAGGATCAAGATAAGACCGCTTTCATTACCGAACGCGGGGTTTATTGTTTCATTGTAATGCCATTCGGACTAAGGAGTTGGTCAATATGATGTTCAAAGAGTTGATCGGTGAAATCATGGAAGTTTATGTGGACGACATGCTTGTGAAAAGTATGACGGAGGAGGATCAAATCAAGCACTTGATTGGTGTTTTACAATTCTAAGGATATACGGTATGAAATTGAAACCAGCGAAGTGTACCTTCGGGGTCAGATCAGGAATGTTTTTGAGCTACCTCGTAGACGAGCGCGGAATTGAAGCTAATCCGGAGAAGATTTGGGCAATCACCGAACTGAAACCACCAAGGAGACTTTCGGACGTGCAGAGTTTGGTCGGAAAAATCATCTCATTAAACAGGTTCATTTCAAGGTCAGCCGATAAGAGTTTGCCCTTCTTCAAACTACTGTGAAAATCTAAGAACTTTGAGTGGACAGCTGAATGCGATAAAGCTTTTGAGGATCTCAAGGCTTATCTTACTTTGCCGCCTATGCTTGCAAAACCAACCGAGGGTGAACCATTATACCTCTACATAGCAGTTTCAGAGGAAGCAATTGGCTCGGTTCTGGTGAAGGTGGAAAAATCCGAACACAAACCTGTGTATTACTTGAGCAAATTATTACAAGGCGCGAAAAAGAACTATATGGAGATCAAGAAGTTCGCACTTGCTCTAGTAGTAGCTGCTCGGAGATTGAAACCTTATTATCAGACTTACAAAATTATTGTTTTGACTAACCAACCTTTGAGGCAGGTCTTATCGAAACCAGAGGCTTCTGGAAGATGGATAAAGTGGGCAGTAGAACTTGGCCAATTTGAAATTGAATATCGACCAAGAACCGCGATCAAGGCTCAGGTTTTGGCAGATTTCATCCTAGAAACCACATGAGCGAAAGTTCCGACGAAGTGGAATCTTCAGAAGTAAACTCAATCAAGAAGGTCGAGGAACCAGTATGGTTGATGCACGTTGATGGGTCTTCGACTAAGGAAGGAGGAGGTGCATGGATACATTTCCAGGGTCCTGCCGGAGAAGATTTGAGCTATGTAGTCACGTTGGACTTTGTTATCACTAATAACAAGGCGGAATATGAAGATCTTATCGCATGCATGGAAATGGCTCTAAAGGCAAAGGTAAAATTCCTTACTGTGCTTACTGATTCCGAACTCGTACATAGGCAGGTGAAAGGCATTTATGAAGCTAAGGAGTTCAACATGATCAAATACCTTAACAAGGTGAAAGCTCTAATCTCAAAATTCGAGAAGTTTGAAATCCAACCAATTCCCAGAGAAGAGAACCTGTGGGCAGATCTATTATCTAAATTTACCGGAACAACTAATGGAAAGAAGGAAATGGTTATTACTTGGTTACTTTCGAACACACAGGCTATCGAGTTAGACGTTACCCCGAACGTCGATGTTATGGAGATCGAGGGGCAGGAACCCTCTTAGGTTGATCCTTTCGTAAATTATTTGCGAGAAGGAAAACACCCTGAAGATACTAATGACGCTCGGAGGGTTAAATACCGATCACCGTGCTTTTCTCTAGTAGAAGGGAGACTCTATAAAAGATCCTCATCGGGAATTCTGTTGAAGTGTATTTCCGAAGGTCAATACGACACGATCTTGAGGGAAGTCCATGACGGAGAAGCTGGAAATCATTGTGGCGCTCGAGCGTTAGCTCTGAAATGCTCGAGGGCGGGATATTATTGGCCTACTCTTATTCTTGCCTCAGTCAATTATGTGAAGAAATGCCATCATTGTTAAATCCACTCAAATTTGATTCACCAACCTGCGGAGCAGATGCACTCTATTCCTATTTGCTGGCATTTCGATAAATGGGGTATTGATATCGTCGGTCCTTTTCCGATCGCTAAAGCAAGGAAGAATTATGTATTGGTTGCCGTCGAATATTTCAGCAAGTGGGTAGAATGCGTGGCCTTGACTAAGATCACCCAGTTCCAGGTTATGAATTTTCTTTGTAAGAATATTATCTGCAGGTTCGGAATTCCCAGAGTGTTGATATCAGATAATGGAACTCAGTTCGCTGGGAAATTTTGTTTGGAATGGTGTGAGAAATTCGGAATACAGCAAAATTTCACATATGTTGGACACCCACAAGCAAACGGACAAACTGAGGTCGTAAACAGAGAGATTGTCCGATCTTTGGAAAAGCGGTTGGCCGAAGCAAAAGGAAAATGGCTCGATGAACTGCCTGGAGTCGTATGGGCCAATCGATCAACAGTGAAAGCTGCTACATATGAAACACCTTTTAGTTTGGTTTATGGATCGGAGGCTGTTATTCCAGTAGAAACTCTCACTTCGTCTACAAGAGTCGAATTCTACGATCCAGAAAACAATCAGTCTTTGAGGGAAATGGAGGTCGATCATGCAGACAACAAAAGAGATCGGGCTAAGTTGAAAATTCAAGCTGCAAAATCCAATATGGAGAAAGCGTACAATCAGAAGGTCGGTGACTTGGTGCTGAAGAAAGTGGAAGTCTCGAAACACGTGGGAAAACTGCAACCTAATTGGGATGGCCCCTATGTTGTTGTCGAGGTCAGGAAGAAAGGTTCATACAAAATCGCTTATCCAAATGGAGAAGTTCTTCCACGAACATGGAATGCGGCTAATCTTAGGAAGTATTACGGGAGATGAAGATTTTGTTTTGGGTGCTCAGTTTATCTATCATTTATTGTTCTCTATTCGGCTTTATTATGTCTCCTACTATTGAAGAAATCAATGAAATCTTGCTATTTTCTAATGTTTTTATCATTTATATGCGTCTCCGTCAATTATCTATTATATCCAAGCTCGGAACTCGGCCTCTCCTCGAAAATTGACTAAAGGTGAAAGCCGTTGCTATGCCCCTTAGATCAAAATAAAAAAAAGGGTGAAAGCTGTTGCCACGACCCTCGGGTGAAAGCTGTTGCTACGACCCTCGAAAATTGACTAAGGGTGAAAGTCGTTGCTATGCCCCTTAGATCGAAATAAAAAAAATGGGTGAAAGTTGTTGCTACGACCCTCGAAAATTGAATAAGGGTGAAAGCCATTGCTATGCCCCTTAGATCGAAATAAATAAAAAAAAATGGGTGAAAGCTGTTGCTACGACCCTCGAAAATTGACAAAGGCTGAAAGCCGTTGCTATGCCCCTTAATTCAAAATAAAAAAAATGGGTGAAAGATGTTGCTACGACCCTCGAAAATTGAATAAGGGTGAAAGCCGTTGCTATGCCCCTTAGATCGAAATAAAAAAAATGGGTTAAAGATGTTGCTATGACCCTCGAAAATTGACTAAGGGTGAAAGCCGTTGCTATGCCCCTTAGATCGAAATAAAAAAAATGGGTGAATGCTATTGCTACGACCCTCGGGTGAAAGCTGTTGCTACGACCTCGACAATTGACTAAGGGTGAAAGCCGTTGCTATGCCCCTTAGATCAAAATAAAAAAAAATGGGTGAAAGCTGTTGCTACGACCCTCGGGTGAAAGTTGTTGCTACGACCCTCGAAAATTGAATAGGGGTGAAAGCCGTTGCTATGCCCCTTAGATCAGAGTTACAAGCAAATCATCAATCGTCGAATCAGCATATTTCATGGCTATGGTGATATTTTGGTCTTCTATACACTCTTATCAACCGTTTGCAGTATAACATTTGATTAATCATTCTTGTCGATCAGTTATTAAGTCTGATTGAGCAGTTCGAGCCCTAATGCGATTGGTGCAAAATAAAAAACATTGAAAGAAGACTACAAAGCATATGAGATTGAAGGAAGTTTTATTGATAAACTTTTACAAACAATTACAGATAAGTATTACAATCGTGGAATTCAAGTGTAAACGGGATTACAAATATCAGGATCGACCTATTACAAATTTATAAGACCTATGTTAAGGGTCTCTGAGCGACCAGCAGGGCTGATGAGACCTAGTTCGACGTCTACCTTTCATCCAAGAATGTAAGGCTCGGACTAGTCTTCGATCAAGCCAACTCCTTACTCTGAAGTAAGGCAGTATGAATTACAAGACGAGGCGGTGGAGTTCGGCAATACAAACCCTTCTCAGACAAGATATACCTAAGAAGTTAGGTTGTCTACCGATATTCCAAGCGCCAAGCTTTTTGTCTGTCGATACTCTAAGCGAGGCTGTTCTTGTTCGGGATATTGGCACGATCGAGAAAACGACTACGCTCCTTAATCTAGAACATCGTCATGGGAGAAAGAAAATCCCTCATCTTGAACGAAGAAACTGCGTATGAACGAACAACGTTCGGACAAAACATTTACAGAGAAGGTAAAGAATGAGAGGGTAATTTCAGGGGTATTTATAGCAAGCAACGGCTCAGATTATACAATCGAACGGTCACGATATGAGCGGGAAATGCGCCGACAATACAGTTCCCGAAGAATAGGGGAACGTTTAGGTTGTGCTTGATAACTTTCCCATCCCAAGCTCGAAACTCCCCGCAAATCGATGATCAGAGATCGGAATTAAATTTTCGATCGACACGTTAATCTCACCTTATGGTTAAATACTATCTTCCGATCGTGGTGTCTACCGATCCTGAGAAGTACAAATTTATAAGTCCAAGTTATGAAGGAACTTGGTGATCCTTTGCATTTGATGTCAAGATGTTTTACTTAATCGACAATGTTTTCGAAGAATCTCAGGTTGAAAGCAAGAAACTCTACGATCGATGGGAATTTGATCGATCAATTCATTAGCTACTGAATATTTGAGTCAATTCAATATTAGTTGATTGCCGAAAGTTCAAAGTTATATTATATTTCAAAGCAAATGATGCTCTGATCAGTTTTGGAATTTATATCCGAACAACAATAGTTCAAGACTTCAAGTTGCCTATCAAGATTAGTTACACTCTAGTCATGTTCGATTTATTCGTTCTATTGATTATTTCGAAGTTCAGTTTTATTATTTTTCGAACAAAGAAGACAAAAGAACATACAACAAGAGTTAAGCAAGAAACAACTTTTCATTCATTTTCCGAACAGTTACAAGAGATTTCTCGATTATGATGATGAAATTCGAGCTCAAAAAGAAAAGTACATCCACTCCTATCCTACTACAAATTCTACGAATGATGCTATGATACTTCGATCCACAACGTCACGGCACATGATTTGGAGGTCGCACAATGTTTTTCATGTCAATCACTCGCCACATGGCAGGTTCAAGACACACCTCCTTGACCGATCGATCAAGCCATGGAGCAGAGAAGAGCAGGGTCGGAGCCTATCCCTAGGGCTCTTAACCGATCTTAGATCTTCATCTGTGAACAATGATTATTATGCACAATCATTGTTCACACCCTAATCCGATCAAGGATAGCGGGAAGCAACTCCAGCGGAATTACTCCAAGCAATCTCGGAGGCACCATTCTTCAAGAAACTCCTTGAAGAAGCTGATGCTCGAGATTGTAAGGGCTTCCACCGAGGTCGACCCACAATATGACCGGGAGCAGCGCCAGAAGACTGGAATTCTAACCCGTCTCAGATACAGAATATCCAAGAAAGCAGGTTGTTTGCCGGTATTCTAAGCGCTAGGTTTCCTTGTCTGTCGATATTCTAAGCGAATGAAATATATCAAAGGGTATAATGTCGGAAAACAAGGTCCGAGTTCTAATTTCGAACTCTTGTATCTGGGAAGTAGGATGGAACATATTGGTCGAAATATTCGCAATTCGAGAGGTAAAGTTCGGACATATCTGGGAAGTAGGATGGAACATATGTTCTAATTTCAAAGGCATTTGCGGAAGGTGAGAAATGTAATGGAAAATTTGGAGCTATTTATAGTGGAAAGGAAAATAAAATCAACGGATCAGATGATACATTGCGAACGATTATGATACCAGTGATAAACGCGCCGACCGTTCCACTTCCCGAGAAATAGGGTTCCGTTTGGTTGGGAAAAGAGAAATCTCCTCAACTCCTGCTCGAAATTACAAAAGGACGATCGAATTATTGATCATTCGAACAACAGATCTCTTTACATATAAAAAAAGGGGAAGAGGAAGAAGGAAAGTCGAATTACTTGGAGTTAAGGGTACCTCGATACTATGTGGTATATGAAAAAGGTATAAGGAAGGGAAATTTCGAAGTAAGGAAAAGTTTGAAATCTTAAGTGTCAATTCGTCCTCCGCTCAGAAAATTTTCGTTCAAGTATTATTATCGATCGATCATGATAGATCAGTTGCTTATGAGGTTGGAGTTCTAATAATTAATGCAAGTATTATTACTGACAATTTACGTCCGATCGACAATGCTCAGATTAAGGAGTTAGTGTAATTCAATTGCTTATGTTCGGTCGATTGCGTTTGATCGACAATGCTCAGATTAAGGAGAAAATTTTCGAGGAAAGTTTTAAGTGATCGAACATCGGCTGCTGGCTCGGAAGATCAGTTCAAATATTATTATCCAATTAATTGTTTAAGTTCGGTCGGGCTATTCAAGATTAATAGTTCATTCGGCTATTATTTGATCAAACAACACAATTCAGAAGGAAAGAAATTCATAAGTTTTATTTCGAACAAAAGTGTTTACAATCTTGATCTTATTACAAGGGTATAAAACTTCAAAAACTACAAGGATACAAGAGATACATTTCGATCCTGTTACAAGCTAATACGCTACGTTTCGATCCTATTACATTCTACAATCCTATGAAATTTTTGGCTTCTTCTCCCACCAGTCCGTCGAGGTAGTCCATGCCCGAGCGTGGAATCTCCTTTGGACCCGCAGGCTTTTATCTTTATTTGCGGCTTTCCGAAGACGGACTGGCTAATGCATATTTTTCTAGGTTAAGACGTATTTTTCAAGGTACATCATGAATACTTTATTGCTGACCTCGTCCTCCGACGCCGCCCGTAGCACGTCTTCCTAAATGCATTGTCGCAATAGGTCCCCCGAACGGGAGACTCATGCCAGAGGAATGATAAAACTACCGACCATCCTTGAAGAACTTGGTGCTCGTACTCCACCAACACTTTTGTGGGTCGAGCAGTTCTCCGAATCCCGGGTGGTCAGCAATACCAAGGTATTGTCCTCGACTGACTGTCCCCGGGCAAGGATCGTAGCTGGATTTAGCTTATTGGCCTTCCAAATCGGGAATACGTTTGTATGTCGATATTCTAAGGGAGTTGACATAGGTCATATTTGTATCGAAGAAGGATCGAAGTCTAAACTCAAAAAGTTGGATCGAAAGGGGAAGGATTTCGATCGTCATTGTCGGAGCAAAAACGATGAACAAAATGGGCAAATGGACAAACTTGGGAATGTCAAGGAAGACCCCTTTTATAGTAACAACCGGACTCGATCCAACGGCTGTGATTCGTTGAGATGGACGACCGAGATTCAGTGACTATTCCGTTTCCCGATGACTAAGGATTGTTTGGCAGAGGGAATTATGCTATCAATTCATTCGCGGAGCAGTTATTTATTTAAAAACTCACGCGAGTTCAAAATTTACGGTTTAGTATTGGTTCGATCAAGAATATGGTGATTGAGAAGTTTTAGTTTGATCAATAACAGGGATGTGATACATTCAATGGAGTTGCTTTTAATATTACTAAAGTTACTATCTATGATCGAAAAATTGGATGCCGTATGAAGACGAACACATGCTCAACAAACAGTTATATCTGGGTATCGATAAAGAAGGCATATAATAAAACGGTGCGAAGGCCGATCGTAGTTCAAGTTCAACAAGAAACGATAAAGTATAATTATCCGAGAATATTACAGGCAGGCGAATCGAACACTTCAATTATTTGTCAAATTACAACAGGCAGGGAAAACAACTATAAATCTAGAGAAGCTTATTATCGGAAAAAATCTTCCGAACTTCATCGCTACGAACGATGTAACCTTGCTGATAAGCATCCTTCTTGCGACACTTCGAGTCCTTCTTCTCCTGTCACAAAGACGTTTAAGATCCTCGAGCTCTTTTCCCAGCTGTTGATGGATTTCTTCACCCTTATCTTTGGCAGCTTTCTCTTTCTCAGAAGCTATCTTTTCCTCGAGCACCTTAGTATCCTCCAGAGCGTCCTTCAGCTCGGCTTTCTTCTTCTCCAACTCCAAAATAAGGGCAGCCCGTTGTGTGGCCTCCTGCTCGGCCAACGGTCTGAGCTCGAGGAACTCTTTCTCAGCCTATTAACAAGAAAATCAAACAGATGAGGGTGTTAACATATATAAAATAAAAAAAATAAAAATAAAAAGAGAGGAAGGAATAGAACTGAAAATAACAAAAAATTTTGGAACCTGGGTAAGGAAGTTCGATCCCAGCTGAAACAGTTGCAAGGGATTTTTCCCCTTAGAGGGGCCTACGTCAGAAACTGAGATTTGAGCATGCAGAAGGCTCAGGACAACATTTTCTAGCGTCCCTTCAGCACGGAGCTTGACCTTAGAACCTCCTGGAACAGAAGAAACATCCTCTGGAACTGAAGTAACAAGTGGCTGAACGGAAGGGTGTTCGACCTTGGAGCTCTCTGTAGCACCTTGGGTCGAAGCAGTTTTAGGCTCGGGAATGCATTTCTCAGCACCAGTCAGTGGCTTATTCTCATTCACAAGTTTTTGAAGGGTCTCGGTCGGAATGATCCCTTCAGGCAAAGGTCTTTCGTTCGAAGACTCAGATGCCTTCTGCCTAATTTGAGCCCGTTTGGAGTTGTCCAAGGGTTTGAGAAGAGAACCTTCAGGTTCTGTCTCGGATTCTTCTTTCGATAATATGAATTTGTTGGAAATGGTTCTGCTTGACTTCGAGGAGGCATGTCTCTCTTTCTTGCCGTCTCCACCCTTAGAAGTTTTGGGGGATTTGGGAGAGCCCTTCGAAGATTTCTTCTCTTTGATCGATTTGGAGTCCTCCGAGGAAACCTTATTTTTGACACCGCCCTGGAGCGATGAAGGGTCAATCGAAGAACCCAGTATTTTATCCATAGCTTTAAGTTAAGGGAATAGTTTGGTTCGAATTTTTATTTGTTAATCTATGAGCTCCGATCGCGATGAGTCAGTTTGGTTGAAGAATGATTTGAAATGGCCCCTATATTTATAGCGGGGGTAACGCGTCATTTTATTTGGAATTGAATAGTCGCAACTCCCGAGATAATTCGAGCATATATAAAGATATCAGATATGGTTGAACATCTTCGATCATTAAAATTGAAAAACCATTTGATACGTACAATATTAGCAAAGCTCTGATTAAATGCGCAAAAGGAAACTATGTATAAATAAATCCATTACAAAAAAACTTAGCCAATTTTCAAGGATTATCTACTTCTTCTTCTTCTTCATCCTCGTCATCGGAGTCACTATCATCCGAGTTGTATTCATCACTGTCCGAGCTATCACTCTCTTCACTGCTATCTTCACCAAGGTTATCATCGACTTTAGCAGGAGGGGGAAGTTGTTCTTCTTGATCATCGGAATCGCCTTCGATGTCAACCTCTTCTTCTACTTCGACCGGGTTCCCCGACTCTACAAAAGTAGAAGTTTCGAGCATATCCGGGTTGGGCATAGGGACCTCAAACTCGTCAAGAAGAGGAGTAAATTCACGGCCTCGTAAATCTCCAAGGTCCACTGGAAGAGAAGAAGCCTTGTATTCTTCCCCACATATATTTTTACGAGGATCCATATAAGGAAGATAGTCTGAAAGTTGGCCCGGAATCCTCCTAGCTAAGACCAACTGCTGAAAACTTTTGTAGAAAAAGGATTGATTAATTGGAACTGATCGCAATCGAACAAGAGCATTGAGAAATGGAGACTTCAGAAACTCCTTTATTGCTGGAAGTCTGGCCTCTTCTCGACCCTGAGCATATGAGAGCTCGGAATCCGCCTTCACTTGCGCCAACTCAGCTTTTAGGCTCTCGACCTCAAGCTCGAGAGCACTCTTTTCTCCGACCGCCCCTAGCAGATCCTCTTCGACCGCTGTTGTGAACTTGCCACTCTTGGCCTCTTCAAGCTCTTTTCTGGTATTGGTAAGCTCTTTCTCCATTTCAGACAGCTTGCCCAGGGCCTCAGTCAATTGAGCCGCCGTTACCGCATCTTCCCTCAGAATGCGTTTCAGAGCCCAGTGAGCTTGAGTGGACTCTTCCTCTAATATAGCAAGTCGGTGGGTCTGATGAACGAACTTATCTCCAACCTACAAGATGGCAAAATACCTTTATAAGGTTTCACATATATTGAGATCGGAAAATACGAAGCAAAAGCAAACTTATTTGATAAGATCGAGCAAAATCTCCCAAGACATGAAAGCCATCCTTTAAGAACAATTCAGTATTATCATCTTTGAACCGTCCAGACATAAGTATCCGGATCGATTTGTCTACCGAATGTTCTCCTTCGGGGCCAAAGTCCGATTGAATGCTCCCATCCTAAACATACCCGGCAGCCCTCGAGCCTCATAGGTGACCCTCGATATAGTCCGCTAAGTCTGGTTGAGTCCTTCCAGGACGGCATTCAACGGGGCCTGGATTTCGACCAAAAGGCTTTACCCTTCTGGATGACTCAGGGACATCGCTATATCTTTTCCGAGCCATACGCTCCTCGATCAATTGTTGGGATTGGATATGCCTAAAGGAATAATAGCTATATCCGGCTGCATTGGGATCAGCGATGTTGATCGAAAAGATTGTCCGCAGGCGGCCAATGTCTTCTGTTTGCAACGCATCTTCAGCGTCGACCCTGGGACTGCTCGGGGCCAAGGGAGGAACCACCACAGTAGAAGTACTGGCACCCGCCATTCCAACTTTCTTGACATCCCTCGATTTTTCCTGTTTCCGGGGCTGGCCTTGGGTCCTTTTTGAGGAGGAAGCCACATCGGAGCCTGCTATAGAGGTTCGAAATTGTTCCACGAGCTCAGCTGCACAATCCAAGTAAAAATGAGGCTAATATAAAATGTCAAAAGCAAATCAAGGATCATCTTAAATAAATAGGAAAGTTACCGAACGATAGGGAAGCAACTATGGCTTGAACCTCCACAGGAACGGCTTCGGCGGGTTGGCCATTTTTGGGATGGTCTTCGATCTCGGGAGTATTTCCATATTTAATAGCCGGGGCAGGATAAGTGCACTTACTGAGCCCAGCCAGCCGCAGGACCCCTTCTTGCGTAATAACGCCGTTTGATATTGATCGGATTTCAGGGTCTTTAAGAATTTCGCAGACAGGACATGGGGAATTTTCCCTTTAAGGGACCGTTTACCGTATATCCAGGCGGATTCCCCTTCCCATTCAATTGGCTTCAGCTCGGAAACACCTTCCAAAGCTGGAATATCGGGACCCCGAACGAAGAAGAACTCCTTTTTTCCAGCCTTTTGTATTGCTCGAAGTCATGGTCGAGAGAATTGATCTATTCGACCTTTGGGAAAAATACATGAAGCCGGCGTTTGAGGATGTCGAAAGGCTCATCTAAAAAACTTGCCAGAGTTTCTGGAAGGACGCCTCCTTCCCCTTAGCCTGCATCAGAACGCTAAACGCAACGATGTACGCGATTGAGTTCGGCAGTATCTGGGCATGTGCAAGTGAGAAAACTTCCAAAATATCCATTGTTGATCTTAGTGTAATAAATAAATGAATTAATCATAATTCAAATCGACAAATGATGCATTTAATTGAGAAAATCAACATTATTTTCCTTATGGATAATATATAATTATGTTAATCGTAATTCAAATCGACAAATGACTCGATTAATTGATCAAAGTCAACATTATTGATCTTAGGGTAATGTATATTTAGGTTAATCATAATTCAAATCGGCAAATAGCTGGATTAATGGACCAAAACTCAACATTATTAACCTTTGGGTAGTATATAATTCGGTGAATCATTATTCAATAGACAAATAACTCAATTAATTGACTAAAATCAATATTATTGACCTAAGGGTAATATATTACTAGGTTAATTGTAATTCAAATCGACAAATTGTTCTATTAATTGATCAAAGTCAACGTTATTGACTTCAGGGTCATGTATAACTATGTTAATTATAATCCAAATCGACAAATGGTTCGATCAATTGACCAAATTCAATATTTTTTTACCATAGGGTAATGTATAACTAGGTTAATCATAATCAAATCAATATATGACTCAATTAATTGACCAAAATCAACATCATTGACCTTAGAGTAATGTATAACTAGGTAAATCATAATTCAAATAAAAAATTGCCCGATCAATTGAACAAAGTCAACAATGTTGATCTTAGGATAATGTTTAACTAGGTTAATCATAATATAACCGATAAATGACTCGATTAATTGACCAAAGTCAACATTGTTGACCTTAGGATAAACCAATCTTAGGATATTTATATATCAAAAAATAAAATATTACATAATTTATCACATCTATAACACTAATATAAAAAAATATTTAAAATTTTTCTATCATTAAATTTAAAAATTCGAAATAATTAAAAGATATATTATTCAAATGTTCTCTAGTATGATTTAATAATACTAAAATTCTTATTTTTTGTACTAGTTTACACATTTTACATTCAATAACTATATATTTATTGTCGTATTATATTCCCATAAATTAAAATAATAAAAATGTCGATTTATAAAATTATAAACCAATCTCAAGTTTTCAAATATTATTGAATTAGATCTAATTCATATTTCAGTTAAAATTAAAACTAATAAAATGAATATATTAAAACTTGAACCAATGTGTAATTTCTTAAACATTTATTTGACCATTTTTGAAAAAACAACACTCTTCTTCCTCACCTCAACTCACTTAACCTCCAACCACCTACCCCCCTCAATGCCACATCTTTCCTTCCACTGCACGTGCCGCTAGTTTTCCACATACCAAAAACATGGTATATTTATGGATTGATTTCAGATCTAGGGGATTCTTGAAATTTTCGGATCTAAAATTTTGTGTTCATACCCCATTTCAGATAATAAGAACAAAAATCTCCATTAATAGTGTGGCTTCCTGTCTTCTTGAAATAAATCTGTGCAGCGCGGTCGTCGAAGAATGTGGCGGAGCAACTAGAGGAGAGTGCGGTGGTACGACCCTATACGGGCAGAGAGGAGTTCTTTTTTTTTTTTTTTTTTTTTTTTTTTTTTTTTTTTACCAAATAAAAAAATTGAACTCAAGTATAGAACTCAAATTGAACTTAGTTAAAATAAATTTTTTAATTTCGGATTTGAAGGTTTCATGGAATTCTCGGATCTGAGAATTTTTTTTGTTCATACCCATTTAAAATAAGTAGAACATAAAACTCTATTAAAATCAAAAAAGTGGGTTGGGGGAAGAAAGTGGGTTTCATGAGAATTTCGGATTTGAAGGTTTCTTCCTTGAAAATTCCTCTCTACAGAAGAAAGTGGGTTGGGAAGAGGTAATTTATTTTATTACAAATTGAAAAAGGGTTAAATTGTAATTTCAGAGTCAATCCAATAAAAAACAACCGGCTAACTATCAATCATACGACCGGTAATAATTATATTAATAAAAAATGATTTCAGTTCATTTTGTGGGAAAACTGTCGACAGTTTTTCACAAGATGAAGTGTTATTAGACATGTCCAATTTTCATTGATCTGACGCGACAGTTTTCCACAAGATGAACTATTATTAGACATGCTCAATTTTCATTGATCTAACATATTTCACCGACATATTTCATTTTTCACCAATTTAACTTGCTTTTCACTAATGTCGTATCACTAGTTCCATCTCTTTTTCACGAATTTATCCATTTCATGGGAACTTTGTTACCTGTTTCACCCAAATTTTTCTCAACTTTGTTAGTGTTCACCAATTTCACCTGAATTTTCATTGATTAACATGTCTTCAATGATTTCGTAGTTTTTTTTTAATCTTTATCGATTTCATAATTTTCCACCAATTTCACCCGTTTTTCATGAAAAGAATGATCTATTATAAGAATAGAATATTAAAATTACAAAAACTGATGTAAAAGAGACTCTATAAATTTTAGGAGTTTGTATAGGAGATAAATGTAGTAAGACTTTTTGTATAATTATACCACTTCAATTAATTTAATATATTAACCAATGAATTAAATATCACTTTACAATTTAAATAAGGATATTTTAATACGTATAATATTGATGTTTTGTGATATTTCATACTATTATGTAATGAATTTGGTGGAGTCCCGGTTTTGTAAGGATTGTCCCTGTTGAAATATCCTTAACTAGTCGGTGATGCGGGTATGATACCGATTGAGTGAATTTGGTATGCTCCGTCTTTCAAAGGGCTTGATACACTGTACTTACAAATCCTGCAAACAATGACCACGCGCCGATGGGGTGCTAGACGGCAGAGCATTTTTATGCTTAAGTCAACAAACTTTTGCTGAAACTTAAGAGAAATATATATGCATGAGAGAAATATATATGCATGAAAGTAACGTAGTTTACGTAATTTGAGTATTTGGCTGTAATTGATCATACCCGGAGAGTATTTATACATGTGAGATCATATCATGTAGGTTATGAGAATCCCGTATAAATATTTGGGTGATTATGGTGTGCATACATGACAACTACAATGTACTAGCTTTGTCCTTGAATAAAATTTTTACAAGAATGATCAATCATAAAGTAAGCAAAATACATTTGTCAAATAATTAATTGAGTACCAAACCAGATACTTATAAAAATTTTCAAAACATTATACTAAATATTTAAGATAATCCAATGAAATGCAAAAACTCCTCCTATGTAAATGAATTGCATTGTTAAACATAACTTCAAGTTCAATAGACGGCAATTGGTATTCCTTTCATAGGCGCTTCTACCATTCGACATGTGGTAGGGTCCTAATATTGTGTCACGTGAATAGTTTGAGCCTTAACAATTTAATTTAAGGTGACCATAATACCCTTTTCTAATAAAATTATGTTGTGAATTCTAATAAATGTATGATAAGAAAACAAACCTGATAATTAATACAACTATTTTCTACAAATAAATCTCATATTATTGCAATAAAAAAACTTAGCTAATGTCTGGAGTAGTATTGTATGCATAATTGTTTTATAATGTCTATGTAGATTACTATTTATCTAAAAAAATGATCAAAGACTTTAAAAGATTAACCAATTAAAATTAATTAAACCCTTTCCCTTGAATTGAATTAATTTCTAGTAGTTTTTGCGTTAAAGAAGTGGCAAGGAAAGAAAAAACTCACTTTACATGGAATGAAGAAACAAGTTTAAACAACAGAAAATTGTGTTATTTCTCGATATTTGTCCTAGACTTGCGTGCAAACTTTAGGTTCAATATAGTTTTTTATGTTTACATTTCATAATGGTAAAGTTAGTTTTTATATTTTTATAGTTCTATGACGGTAGCATTATAAATAGGGAAAATTGTTTTTTTTTTTTTTTTTTTTTTTACTATAGATAGGTTAATTAGCATATTTCGTTTCATTGAATATTAAAATGCAAATTTAGTATCATAGGATAGATTTTTATTGTAGGTTTGGTATCACATCTAATTTTTCTATAAAGTTAATGACAATTTAATCCCTATAAAATGCATGTTCATTTACAGTAATGGGATGAACGGAATACGCAGCCCGAAGAGAAAATGCCTGCTGTAGAAGGCTTGGCAACCCTTGGGTGGATTGGTAACTCGTTGCCCGGGAGCAGGCACAACAATGGTATAACCTTCCGGAAGGTATTTTCCGAACTCGAGCTCCAAGTTCGCCCGACGTTCCTCTGTGTTATAAAGGGTAGAAATTTGATCGGCTCTACGCTTTGTTCGATGTTGGTTAGAACTAGTGGTGGGTTCTAACCATTTCTTGATAGTGATGACTGCTCGGCCACCAACCTGGTCTATCTCTGCTTCATCCTCACGAAGAGGCGAAACGTCGCCCCCGATCGCTTCATTCTTGGAAACTTCTTCCCCTGTTTCTACTTCATCATCGCTCGAAGCCTGACGAACTTCTCCCTCCTCTGTTTCGGAGTTCAAAGCATCTCCAGAATTATCGACCTTCTCTTCGTCGGAGGCCCTATATTTGTCTATAAGCGTTAAAGGATCGATGTCCGACCCTTCGCCCACTTTAGGTTTTCCTTTTCGATCTCGAGTAGAAGACGTAATTTTATTTGAAGTTTTGTGTATCTCGTGCTTGAGGGAAATATCAAATTTCGGGACTCTTCTACGATTTTCGATCACAACGCTCCGATCAAAGCTTTAAGAATCTTTCGTAAATGAATCTTCTACGGTCAACGTATATATATACGGGGTTAAAAAGTAAAATTGCAAATCGGACCCCGAGTAACCGCGACAGTTGAGCTCTCCAAGCAGTAATTTTCATAACAATATTTGCGGGAAATTGCACTTTTGGCCCCTATACTCTATGAATTTAGACCACAACATGACTAATGGAAAAGACGCATCCTTTTCGATTTCGGAGTGAACCTACTTCTCCGAGCCTAGCTTCACTTACGCTCGAAGAAGTGGGGGAGTATGTTAAGGAGGATTCAAACCGATCGATCCAAAACAAAAAGTTGCATCAACTCAAAAATTTTTCAACAAAGATCAACCATTATAGAGAACGACCTAAAACAACAATATCAAGATAATTTACATCACGACGGATAATCATTTTAGAGTTTTCAAGATATGCACTCTTTTTACCTGGTTTGGTTTTTATCCCAATGGGTTTTTCCTAGCTTCACTTACGCTCGAGAAGTGAGGGAGTATTGATGAGGGGTACTTTGAATATTCTATTTTAGGAAGGCTTGTACGTCGAAAATCGTAATATCCGACCTCGAAGACATATCGGCCGACCTCCAGCACAATACATCTTACTCCGACCACAGGCCAAGGGGTTCATGCTCGGATTCTACTGTTGGGCCAACCCCAGGCCCAGGCATGTGTGCCGAGAAATGCACCCCTGCGGATGGTTCAGCTAGCACACCGATTCTACTATAAATACCGCAAGCATTTATGATGCCAAAAAACGCACGATTCCCCAGGTGCACCCCGCTCGAAGCCTCCCCGAGATTTATATTTCGATCGCATTGTATGTATTAGTCTCTAGCTTGTACGTCATACAATAATGCCCAAGTAGGACCTCGAAATATATTGTAATCATGATCGATAATATACATATTTGACCCCATCATTTGCAATTTAGCACCTTTATTGCATTCGTTTTCCGTTATTGATCTCATACGAAACCACGTTAGAGCAATCATTTATATGTTTTGGGTTAAATGGTCATCTATTTGTTTATAAAATTTAATATAGTTTCTTATTGTCAGGAATTTTTTTTTTTTGGTTTCTCAAGAGTTTAATCTCTTTCGAGGCGCGTTGGTGATTTTACCGAATTTCGTTAGGTTCAGTAATATCAATAATAATATGATCAAAGCAAGATTGAATATAATTTACGGGCTTAGTTATTTTATTCAGGATGGATCTACTCAAAGATGAACGATACGCAACGTAAGATTAGTATGAAATAGTATGTAATATGTGTAGCAAAAGCTTTCTTATTAGATAGATCAAGTATTACAATGTATGTAGGCGTAAGTATGATATTATGAGTCGTGCCCTAATATAATGTAGGTGGTGAATTTATAAAGATCCTCTTTCCTAGCTATACAAGGAAACATAGCCATAATTGGACTCAGACTGATGTCCCTCAGGACTTCGGACTCTGGAGCTAGGTCTCTGAGATGCTCGTATTGGGTCGAGATGACCATCATGGTTGATCTGCTCCTGGGCTGAGTATCTAGTCGGGCCGAGCTCATTCTTCTTGATTCCTCGAGTATCTTTTAGGGTGTAAAATAGCCCCCATCAGTACTCCATCACTTCTTCAAGCGAAGATGTAGTTGTAGCTCATAGAAGTAGATGATCTTACCGAATTCACTTATGAATCGTTAAAAACCTTACTTCGGAAAAAACCCTATGGAAAAAAATCCGAAATAAGGAAAAGAGTGCACCATTTCACAAATGGTCGTATCCTTGCCCTTGTTGACTGGCATCGTTTGGATTTAGAGGAGTCACTTCTCTTTTATCGATGACGGGAAAAAGAATCGTTGCGAAGGGGCTAAAGCGTCCTTTCAACTTCGTATATATATGCACCTTTGGTTTCATAATTACTTTTTACTCTCTGCCTTCCAATTTTCTGCAGTAAAATTTTAAGTCGATAAATTCCGTAAGTAATATATTTTTCGACTATTAGTCATACAATCTTTGAAATGGCTTCTATTTCTAGAGACCCCAACTCATCGACCATTAACGATGTGGTCCCAACCATCAACTTGGAGGGTTCTCAGAGCCCTCGCCCTGACCAAATTGAGACCCTGGATATAGATATCCCTGAAAAGGATACCTTGCTCGTAGACATCCTTACCGACGAGGAGGTAGCCGCTAAAACTGCTACCAAAAAAAAAGGAGCCAATCCTCAGATTTCTGAACTAGTCGAGCTCCTTGCTTGTATTCTTAAGGAGGAGGACCTGAGGGAAATGCGGACGAATTACAGCCGGTTCTTCCCCAATGGTTTCGAGATATTTCTTCCGTCCCCAACTGACAGGGTTACTTCCCCCCCTGAGGGTTATTGTGTCTTCTATACCTCCCATTTTCAGCATGGTCTTAGACTTCCTCTCTCTCCTCTTTTCCTTGAGATTTTGGATACCTTCACTGTCTCCCTGATTCAATTGGTTCCCAATTTCGTTGCTTTCGTTGTTTCTTTTGCGTTTTAATGGTTGCCAAAGGTCTTCAACCATATTTTCGTAACTATTTTCAATTATTTCGTTTTAACCTTTCCAGTTCTTCAAACCGTGGTTACTTCTTTGTGAGCCAAAGATCCGGATGCGCTATTTTTAATTCTCCCGTCTCTATTAATTCCGACTGGAAACCTAGTTATTTCTTTATACGAACTCCAACCCATAAAACCTTGGCAGATGGATCGACCATTCCTTCTGATTTTTCCTGGGACCATGGCTCCAAATGGACCATTGGGGGTCGGAAAATTACAGGCAAACTGATCCCCGACGACCCTTGCTTACTGAATATGATAAAGGAAATAAGGTCGGACAAGTATCAGTGCGCCGTTCTCGTGGAGAGGCTTTTCTTCGGAAGGCCTGGCTAAGTTCCCATGACTATCCTATTACACTTCCCACTCGATCTCTTGGTAAGTCTCCATATTTATTTTTTGTGTATTATAATTGCCCCTTATAATTAGGCTTCTTTGTGACTCCATTCTTATTTTCTTGTAGCTTCTATGGTCGAAGGTTTCAGGCATTCAAAGACTGGAAAAATGGTTCTATCCAAATCTACTAAATCTGCTGATAACCAGCCTATAGAACAAAGGCACTCCCGCAAGAGGAGGAGAGATCAAGATCCTCATGGGCCTTCCTCTTCCCATGCTCATGCTTCTTCCTCCATTATCAGAACGGGCCAGGGATATCCTCGTCCCTGAGAACTTCATACGGTATTCATGGTTGCAAATCATGGTCCGAGCCTAATTCTACCGGTTCTTCAGTGAAAAGGAGAAATCAGGTTTATGATCGTATCGGTCAGAACCTTACTTTGGTTGGTGAGGCGAATCCAAAGGCTACCTTAGTCGAGATGGTGGAAAATCATCTCTTAGGAAAAGGGGCGGCAGGATTCTCCGAGCGCGATGCGTTGTTATCCGATGATAAGGAGAATGCTGCTGATAAAGCTACACGAATTCTTATTTCTACTGTTTTTACAAGAGATATGCAACGCTTGTTGGACAAAGATCCTTTGGATAAGCTTGCGAAAGCTGCACAATCTCATGTTAGAGCAAGAGGAGAAATTCTTTGTGCTTCTAATCTTTCTTTTTCATTTTATCCTTTAGGACTTCTTCTAATTTGTTAATCATTTCTATCGTTAGGCTGGAGCATGTATGGTGTCTTCCATGTACGAGTCATCATTGTTAAAGCAACAATGTCAGTTTTTGGAGGATAAAAACAAAGTTCTTCTTCAAACAGTGGCGCACTTAGAGGAGAGGTTGACCGGGGCAGGGCCTTCTACGTCTTCCTCCCAACAATCTGGCGCTGATGGCAATCCTAATATGGGAACATACAATCCTCATATAATCAATACTGTCCTAGATGCTACATGGGCTCAGGAACAAGCAAATCAGTTGGCTAGATAGCTAGAGGACCATCAAGTTGAACATGCAACCCGAGTTAGCGAGCTTGAGTCCCAGGTCACGTGTCTTCGAGCTCACCTCGATGAGCAGGAAGAAGATGAAGACCTCGATGGCTTGATCGACAGAGCTGGTGTTAGCCCTAAAGAAAGAGTCATTCGGGAATTCCTTGGTTCTCCAGTCCATACTGCCCTGGTCCATGAGATGGTTGGTCCGCTCTTAGAGAATACTTTCAAGAAGGCTGTTCATCAACTGGTGGTCCTCAATTTGATCGAAGATCGCAGAGAGGAGTACTTCAAAGCCATTCATGTCAGCCAAGATCGAAACGGCCAGGAGTATTCACTTGCAGATGTTTTAAAGGTGGAGTACGAGCATCTTCGTTGGTCACACTTGGTGAAGGAGTTTGGGGTTCCTCTGCCTGTGCCCCCTCCTGGTGTAGACCCTCCGAAGGCAGGCGATGTGAGTACTTCTGGAGCTGGTCGTTTGACTAGTCCTCGAGATGAAGAGGATGGTACCGATCAGGAGGACCATGATGATCAAGCGCCTTGTGAAAATTTGGATGAAGGATATGTTAACCTTGTATTCTCTATATTATTATTCTTCGTACAATGCACTCTTTGATAATTCGTATAATTTTTATTCTTTCGATTGCACAAGATAATTAGCCATAAGTCCTTTTTGCATGAATTATTTCCTTTATTGGATTTATTTTCATCGAATTGATTGATCGATTACTACATTTTATTTCTGAATATGTCTTTTCGCGCCTGCATTAGGGACCGTCCCGTTTTTTCCTTTAGAATAAATATTGGGGTAAAAAGTTCTCACTATTTTACTGCGCGTCCCCACTTAGATAAAATATTCTCTCGAGTTGTTCGAGCATTCCCCTCGATTTTCCAATCTTTTCCTTAATTCTTCAGGAATGAGTTCTCTTTTCTCCAATACTTCCAAACGCACAGTGCGAGATCCTCCGAGAAATGTTAGACCAAGAGATCTCGAACCGGGGGTCCTTCCTTCGAGCCTTCAGAACCCCGAGCAGCCGCTAGCTCGGGGGCTCACACATCCACCCTTTCTCCGAGCAAGGCAGATAACCCTCGTGGCCCAATAACTCATCCATCCACTATTCAACAAAACATTCGCTCGAGCTCTCTTCCTACTTCAAACATTCAGAGAAGACCTTCTCCTGGGCGAGTTGCCTTTGGAGACATAGCTTCTGGTGATCGATCTTCTGAGGTTAAAATTCCTACCTCCTTTCTTTTTTCCGAGCATGGTTCTCAGGGTCATGTTCAATATGATATTCCTAGAGTTAACCCTACTGTTGACTCTGCCACCGACCAGGGTCGATCGGAAAACGAGGACGTGCTGGTTGGTGGTGACCTAGCTTCAGGTCAGCCTCTGGGCAGCTCCCGCGAACGGTCCATTACGGAGAATTACACTAATTTCCTTTTTATAGATACTACTAAGACCACGCTTGTTTCTTCTGCTGAGGCTGGGACCTCTTCGCAGGATCGAATGGATCAACGGGCTGAATCTCAAGTTCGTTACTCTGCTTTGGGAAAGGCTGTTTTGGTGAGTCCAAACCCAAGAGACTCTCCACTTCAGCTGGACGATCGTTGCATCAAGGAACAAGTTTATGATATTACGGAGTCCGATACTGATAGGATAGTGCCCAGCAAGCCAACATTAATTAGCTTGTTAGAGTACTGTTTTCTTATGGTTTATAATTGATACGCCCGTTTATTCATAGTACGTGAATTAAACAATGGCCAACTTCATCTCTCGCGAACTTATCTAAGCGATTGGATGAAATCCTAAGGTCACAATAGACTATGGGACGATTCACTTCAGTACTGAGTGCAATCATGAAACAGTCTCTAAGGTCGTGATCTTGAAACCGTTCCAAGTCATAGATTCCGAACGAGACGGGGTATCGTAGAAATCGCCAAGACTTATACAAATATGCATGATTCACATGGAGTGAATTTGTAGCATTTCATGAGCAAGGCATCTGAAGCCAGTGCATATGAGTAGGTGGTTCGATAGAGGATCGAATGCATAGAACGACCCGAATAGAGAAACCCTATTGTGGAAGCGCATGACGCATATCGGTGATGTGATGTTTCTCAAGGCTTATAATAGTGTACGATTTAGTCCTTAGACTTGAGGTGCTAGGGCGAATTCGGTGCATGAGTGTGCGTACTTAGATCTAGGTATAGGTCACATAGCCTGATCATAACATGTCTAGGTTGGGTGCGTACAGTTGTGTACGCGAGTGGTTAGTACTAAGAAATGATCTATCGACTTATCCTGATAAGGTGGGAGAATTTCCTGTACGTTCTTAGATAATATGTTCCTAGAAATCCATGGCCATGGTTGGTGACGGATTTGGAAAGGGGTTTCCAAATATAGCAGTCACACTGGAATTATTATCCAGAATTAGAAAGTACAGAATCGAGATAATTAGAGTTGCCGATCAATTCACACACCCTAGGTCTCGATCGGGAAATTAGTCTGTAGAAGGACCGTATGTACATGGCAATTATAAGAGGTGAGGTTCATAAATATCAATTCACCTTTAATTGGGCTTCATGGGCTTGTGGCTAGACATCGACCATGAAGTGTGGATACTCCTGAATTAATAACGAAATTAATTCTGGAGTGGTCAATTAAAAGTTGTTTAATTGATCGGAGCATTTAATTGCTCATTAATTAAATCACGAAAGTCGTGGGCCTGCTGCCAATTGATGGTGAACCCAGAGGGTCACACACAATACAATTGGACAGTGACAGTCATAAAGGGAAATAAGTGATTTAAAGTTGTTAAATCAAAGTAATTGAATTAAGGTATTAATTCAATGGGAGAATATTAATTAGATGTCTAATTGATTAATGTTTAATTAATTAATTAGGATTATCTGATTAATTATGAAATTAATTAAAGTTGTTAATTAATAAAATTGGAAGATTAAATAATTACCCAATTTTAGGATTGGATAATTATATGGGTTGATTTTTGATAATCTTGAAAGTAAGGCATAGGGGGCGATTTTATTGAGTTAAAAGAGGAAGAGTTTTGTTTCTTGCAAAACAAGGAAGAAAAGATTTATCAAATCTAAACATTCCTAAGTTGATAAGGAATAAGGATTTGATAAAGATGGGAAGAAGATATCTTTTAAGAGAAGGACTCTTCTCTTATAAATACTTCTTCACATCTCTTCATTCATAACCAAGAATGAACTAATGCACAGAAAATCGTTTTACATAGCATAAGAAAAGAGAAATCTGAAAATTGCACAAGAATTTTTAACTCCAAATCGCCCCACATAATTTTGCCCCAAACCCGAACTCGGCCGAACGCAAACCTGGCTGATACCTGCTTGGCCGAACCAGAGCCAACCACATAAGTCATGTGGTTTTGTCTTCTTCCATCCGATCTCCCAAGCCAGATCCAGATCTAAGTCCTGATCAAGATCTGCAGAATCCTTTGCTGACAAACCTTCAAGATCCAATTCGTAGCCTACGACTTGGAGGTGTCCCTACAATCCAATTAGTGTGGATCAACTTTGGAGGTGAGATACATGGATCACTCAAGTTGTGGATCAAACATAACGCCCGGAGGTAACCACCTGTGGTGAGGTAATCGCATATAACCCCCTTTAGTTTATATAATTGTTTGATTCAACCTTTTCATATAAACCAATTATGGAGACAGATTTATGGGACTGATGGGTGCCTCGAAATTTTTAATTCCGCACTCTTGTTGTTCTGACAATCGAGGTACACTCCAACAGATACCCCTCGCTGCGACGGGGTCCCTTCCGACTCCGTTTATCCTGGGACTTGTGAGCCCGACCCGTTATCCTGGAATCTGGGGCTCAGTACCATCATTCCCGGCGAGCTGAAGAAATATGAGGATACGTCTAATCTATGCCTTGTTCAGTCTCTCTTCAAACTCTATGAGCAGGTAAATCTTCTACTTCGCTCCTTATTTTGGATGTTTCATCCTTTGGTTTCCTTACTAATTTGCTTACTAATTGCTCAGGGAAATCACATAGTCCTGCAGCTAGGCCTTCAGAATGACGATTCTTGGCTTAGCAAAGGGGCTTTAAGAGGTCGACTAGAGAAGGAGACCAGCTCACATGAGGCCACTTCACTACATAGGCTGAGAAACTGCGAGCTGATAAAGAGGCTCTTCAAAAGGAGAAAGATGATTTGGCTCAACTGAATAATAATTTAGAGAGCACAATTGAATCTCGGATTCAGCAGGCGCGGGAGGATTCTCGACAAGGTGCCTTCGAGGAAGGTTATCAGAAACGCCCGGATGAGCTAATAGCCTTTCTAGGGACTCCAAGGCGTGTTTCTTCTACTAGGCCCTCCGGTTCCGACCAGCAATAGTTCAATAGCAACGATAGTCTAGTTGCTCATTTTTTATTTTTTATTTTTTTAATGTAAAAATGAACGCAGACGCTTTTGCCCATTTAACAAGTATTTCTTGTTTCGATCGTATGTATCGATTAATTCTTGTATACATGCTACGTCCGTCATTCTTTTTAAGTCGGAATTCCGTGTGATACCTTTGTCGACTAGACATAAGTCTTTTGGGAATCTAAAAAGTCACATTTAATAATGACGCCTTCTTCCAAGGATGCGACGTTTCTTCTTCCTCCTTATAACAATAGATTATTCACACTTATAAATATGTAAGGGAGTATATTCAAATTTCTCAAAATGGATTCAAATAATTCAATGTTAGTCCCTATTTTCCTTCTTGAGGAATCCACCCACAAAATTCTCTGTCGAACCAAATGGCGGTTAATTGTCCTAGAAGATCCTTATCATTTTGGTTTGGGTGGAATTGGAAAGTGGAGGATTTATCCTTTATTAGGGGATCCTCTACACCAAAAACCAGCTTTAACAGAAAGCTGGTCAATTCATTAAAAGGGGCAACACTTCCCTTCCTTGGTTCTTCCTTCGATGAAGGCGGATATTTTACCAGGGATAGGAGAACTGTTGTTACAATTTTCTTCGTCCCGCGTCCTTGCAAAAGCCCTTGTTGAAGCTGCCGGTCTCCCTCCTTGGGGATCTATTATTGAGGGGTGGTGTCCTTTTCTGATCAAGGAGGATACTTTGTCATCAAGGAGCCTGTCTCGAGAAGTACATGCAACAACTCGGAGATCGATCATCATAGTCGAGGAAACTTAATTAGCCTTATGTAATAGTCTTAGGCTCCAATGTAATAGGAAAGTGACTCTAATTTTGTAATAATCTTATTAATAAAATTACTTTGATCATTTATTCTCTTGTGTCCATTTCAATATTCATGATCTTGAATTTTATATTTCTTGTCGAGATACTCATCCTGATTAGATCAGTATTCAATATCTTGTCGAAATACTTAAGTTGATGTCAACTGTCTAGATATCCAATTCTTGTTCTTTTTTTATTGAGATTCACGATCAAGATCATGTTGAGAAACTCAATTTTATATCCTTTTGTTGAAATACCTAACCCTCTTATCTTGTCGAAATTCATATTTTCCTCGTCGGAGATCTCCTACATGACTTTGTCTTCTGAGAATCTATATAAAGGCCTTCAATTATGCTTTCGAATATCTTAAGGACAAATCTGCTTTCTAATATATTAACACTGTATTCGAATCTCTGGAAAATGCATCTATCCATAGCTTGTTACTTTTATTATCTCAGAATTATACAACCATCTTACTTATCGCATACAATCCATAATGCAAGTAATTTGGTATGGGTGGAATTGGAAAGTATAGACCTATCCAGTTGGTCTAACGTCCCAAGATCCCTCAATGCACTCTTTTGGAAGGTGAGGCAGTGACCTGATCGAGTATCTGCTCGGAAAAACTGTTGCCCCTTATATTCTGGGAGGTCTTGCCGAGCTAAGAGAAAAGCTGGATTTTATTCTGGCTTTCTGAATATAGGTGTTCATAGTATTTTTGTGTAAAACATGTAATAATCTTAGAGTTTTTGCAATTTCCTTGTAATTTCTTCTGGCAATAATATGTCATTAATGTTCAAACATTATCACCATCAAATTATTCCAAATTTGTTATATCCCGAGGGGATTTTCATCTTGCTTTTCGACATCGATATTATCTTTGTGAAGTAATAGATAAGGTATTTCGATTATTAATTCATCGGGAATCGATTTAATATGATGAGTCGATCTGACTAGTGTCCCAAGTTTATCGAACTAGGTCATCGACAACGAATGCAGCGATTAGAACTAACTTGTCATAAATACGGGGAGTTGATAAATTAAGTTAACCGCCGTTGATCTAATCTTTCCCTATCCGTAGGATCAACCTTGATATGCCTATAAAATGCAACAACTCATTTACCATTTTATAAACATATCGCAAAGATGGGAAAAACAATTTTCTCTGGGTTGATTTTGCCCAGTGATCCTATAACCCTTCAAAAGGAACATTACTACGAACATGACTGTCGCGATTGCCTGTCTTTCATCATGCCTAGTGTTGACGAGTCCCATTAATGGCCTACCTAGTACTGACAAGTCCCACGTGGCCTCAACCTTAGTCTTCCCAACTTCAAAGTCAGTGGTATTTGATCAGTACATGCAGGGTCCATATCTACCCAGCGACCCTGTCTTTGAGCTTACATCCGGAGTGCTCAAATGTCGGGTTATGCTGGTAGATTTTCACTTTTGCGGCGATCTCAGCGGGATCTCGTTTTGGTCGAATAACTGCAACAAGCTATCAGGATTTTTGGAGGTTAATTCGATTAAAACGGGAATTGATCTTCCGAGCCTGGCCATCGAACCAAAGAAGTCGATCATCTTGAGCAGCATGCTTCTTAGGTGGTCGAAGAAGAAGGTCGAGGTACTAGGGAGGAGATTGATGTTTCCGTGGACATTGTCGTGTAAGCATCAACCTGTTAGATAAAGCTTTTTATTTCTGTTATGTAGCAATCCGTAAAGGAAAAGACGTAATCGTGTATTTGTGAGAATGAATCTAATAGAAGTTCAATTTTTCCATATCTTCTGTGTATGAATTTAGCTTTGCTGCTTAGATCAATGGCGAATGTTTGTTCTTTTTTTTTTTTTTTTAGTTTCAATACTTGGAGATCGATGAGTCTATTTCCGACCCAATCGGATTTTACTCATTTCGTACTTAGGTTCTTTACCAATTTTTTGGTTTTAACCTTTTAACTCGAAAATTGAAGATCGCTGAGTGTTTACCGACTCAATCGATTTTACTCATTCCATACTTAGGTTTTAACCTTCGAAAATTGGAGACCGCCTGGTATTTACCGACCCAACCAATTTTTTGGTTTTAACCTTTTAATTCAAAAATTGGAGATCGCCGAGTGTTTACCAACCCAATTGGTTTTACTCATTTTATACTTAGGTTTTTTACCAATTTTTTGGTTTTAACCTTTTAATTCGAAATTTGTAGATCGCCGAATGTTTAACGACCCAATCGGTTTTACTTGTTCTATAGGTTTTTTACCAATTTTTTTATTTTCACCTTTTAATTCGAAAATTGGAGATCGCCGAGTGTTTACCGACTCAATCGGTTTTACTCGTTTTATCCTTAGGTTTTTTACCAATTTTTTGGTTTTAACCTTTTAATTCAAAAATTGGAGATCGCTGAGTGTTTACCGACTTACGGTTTTACTCGTTTTATCATTAGGTTTTTTACCAATTTTTTTTGTTTTAACCTTTTAATTCGAAAATTGGAGATGGCCGAGAGTTTACCGACTTAATCGGTTTTACTCGTTTTATCCTTTGTTTTTTTACCAAATTTTTGTTTTAACCTTCTAATTCGAAAATTGGAGATCGCCGAGTGTTTACCGACTCAATCGGTTATACTCGTTTTATCCTTAGGTTTTTTACCAATTTTTTGGTTTTAACCTTTTAATTCGAAAATTGGAGATCGCCGAGTGTTTACCGACTCAATCGGTTTTACTCGTTTTATCCTTAGGTTTTTCACCAATTTTTTGGTTTTAACCTTTTAATTTAAGCAATGGATTTTTATGGACTTTAATCATAACAAAGGAACAATATTTGAAGAGATAAGCAAAATCTTTTATTATTTTAAATTGTAACAAATAGTTAACTAGAAAAAATATTATGCAAAAATAAAAATTATAAAATAATGTTGAGGCGACGCTCATCAACGTCCATAGTATCTTCTTAGGTTGACTGCATTCCAAGTTCTCGGTAAAGGTGTACCATCCATGTGAGCAATTTTGTATGAACCCTTCTTTCCTACGCCAATGCCGATGTAAGGTCCATCCCAATTTTGTTGTAACTTTCCCACATGTTTTGATACTTCTACTTTCTTTAAGACCAAATCTCCTTCCTTAAAGGTTCGTATTCGGACCCTTTGATTGTAAGCTTTTTCCTTGTTTGACTTGGTAACCTTCAAACGGACTACAACTTTTTCCCTTAACGCCTCCGTCAGATCAATATCATCTATCCTTCTTGCTTCGTTACTTTCTTCATCGAACAATTCGATCATCGGGCTTGGAACCAATGCTTCGACTGGAATGACAGGTTTTGATCCATATACTAAACTGAAGGGAGTCTCACCGGTCGAAACCTTAACTGTTGTTCGATTAGCCCAAATTACTCCGGGGAGTTCATCCAGCCATTTTCCTTTAGCAGCATCTAGTCTTTTTTCCAAAGACTTAATACTTTCTCTGTTCACCATTTCTGTCTGACCATTAACCCTTGGGTAATGTCCTATCGATGTAAAGTTTTGTTGAATTTCAAATTTTTAGCACCAATCCAACATTTGTTTTCCCGCGAATTGAGTTCCGTTATCGGAGATTAGAACTCGAGGGATTCCAAATCGACAGACTATATATTTCAATAAGAAGTTAATGACTTGGAATTGTGTAATTCGTGCTAGAGCGATGCATTCGATCCATTTGCTAAAGTACTCTACTGCGACCAAAACGTAGCTCTTTTTCGATCTTGCCACGGGGAATGGTCCAACTATGTCTATCCCCCATTGGTCGAATGGCCAGCAAATAGGTATGGAGTGCATTTTTTCTGCTGGCTGATGGTTTATGTTTGCCTGAATTTGACAGTAATGGCACCTCGGTACATATTCTATTGTGTCATGGTTTAGGGTAGGCCAATAATACCCTGTTCGTAGACTCTTCAACGCCAGTGCTCGAGCTCCGCTATGGTTTCCTGCCTCTCCTTCGTGAATCTCCTTGAGTACATCCTGGATATGTAGTTCGGAAACGCATTTTAAAAGGACGCCTGAGACTTATCTTTTATAAAGTTTTCCGTCTAAGATTGTGTATCTGGGCGCTCGATATTTTATTCTTCGAGCTTCATTCTGATCGATCGAGAGAGTCCCATCTGAGAGATATTGCATTATTGGAGTCATCCAACTATCCTTTCCCAAGTCAATTTCCATTATTTCTGTATTAGGCAGGTTGTCTATGTCTATTGCTGGGGTATTCGAAAGCCAAGTGATTACCCTTTCGGTTCGGCCATCCCTTGATCCTGTAAATCGAGAAAGCTGATCTGCCCATTTGTTCTTTGATCGCGGGATGTTTTGTATTTCAAACCTATCGAATTGTCCTGCGAGCTCCTTTACCTTAGCCAGGTGATTTATCATGTTGTATTCCTTCGCCTCGTACAGACCCTCTATCTGACGCTGAACCAGTTCTGAGTCAGTTAATACTCTTAGAGTCTTGATGTCAGCCTTAATGGCCATCTCCATTCCTGCAATCAAAGCTTCATATTCGGCCTCATTGTTAGTTACAATAAAATCTAAAGTGATTGCATAGTTTAGATCCTCATTTTCTGGTCCTCTAAAATTAATTTCGGCTCCGCCTCATTCCCTATTCGAGGCCCCATCGACATGCATTAACCAATTGGGATTTTCGACAACCATCACGTCATTATCACAGGCTGCTGTTTAGTTGAGAGTTTCGCTAGACGAGCTTGGGGTCTCCAAGAGGAAATCAGCGAGGACCTGGGCCTTTATGGCAGTTCTTGGTCTATATTCAATCTCGAATTGAACTAGCTCAATAGCCCACTTAATCAATCTTCCCGAGGTCTCTGGCTTTGCTAGAACTTGTCTTAGCGGTTGATTAGTGAGTACAATAATTTTTTAGGTTAAAAAGTATGGTCGAAGTTTTTGTGCTGCTACTACCAAGGCCAAAGCAAATTTTTCTATTTCCAAGTAATTCTTTTAAGCTCCTTGTAATAGTTTGCTTAGGTAATATACTGGCTTATGTTCTGACCATTCTATCTTTAACAAAACTGAACTTATTGCTACCGTCGAGATGGATATTTAAATAAATAAGGGTTGTCCTTCAGTTGGTTTAGCTAGTAAAGGTGGTGAAGTTAGATATTCTTTTAGCTGATTAAACGCTCGATCACAATCTTCAGTCCATAGAAAGGTCTTCCCTTTTCTCAAGGTTTGAAAGAAAGGTAGGCTCTTATCGGCTGATTTGGATATGAACCTAATTAATGCAACAATCTTTCCAACCAAGCTCTGCACCTGAGATATTGTTTTCGGTGGTTTCATTTATGTTATAGCTCGTATCTTTTCTGGGTTTGCCTCTATCCCTCGTTGGTGAACTAGGTAACCCAAGAATCTTCCAGACTTAATTCCGAAGGTACACTTTGCCGGGTTTAACTTCATGCGGTATTTTCTTAGAATCTTGAAGCATCGGTGCAGATGATTAATATGATCTTCCTCGTTCATGCTTTTTACTAGCATGTCGTCCACGTAGACCTCCATTATTTCTCCGATCAATTTTCTGAACATCAAATTAACCAGTCTTTGGTAAGTTGCTCCAGCGTTCCTTAATCCAAAAGGCATTACCACGAAATAGTATACTCCTTGTTCGGTAACAAAGGCTGTCTTTTCCTGATCGCGCTCGTCCATGTAGATTTGGTAAAAACCTTGGAAAGCATCCATCATGCTAAAAATAGCGAATCATGTGGTCGAGTCGACCAGTAGATCAATTCTCGGGAGAGGGTAAGGGTCCCTTGGACATAGCTTGTTGAGGTCGGTGAAGTCGTTACACATCCTCCATTTATTGTCCTTTTTATCCCCTTTGGCTACTAATATCACATTGCATGACCATTCCGAGAAAGGTATCTCCCTTATTTGTTTAGCCATTAGCAGCCTTTCGACTTCTGCTTTAATTATCTTATCCTTTGTAGGACCATGGTTTCGCTTCTTCTGACGTGCTGGTTTCACTGTCAGATCGATTTTTAGCGAGTGTGTGATAATTCTCGGGTCTATGACCTCTATATATTCCGCACTCCAGGCGAATATGTCAACGTTCTCCCTGAGAAAGTTAATGAGCATGAGTTCCCCTTCCGGGCTAAGCTCTATCCCGATCCTGGTGGTTTTCTTGGGGTCATTTTGTACCAGCATAATGTCCTTATGTTCCGGTGGCTTAAAGGTAAGATCGACCGGCTCTTTTCCCTTTCGATCTATTCTATCGGTACTCGGGATATCAATTTCTCTAGCTCTTTCAACAGTATTTTGCTCGAATTTTCTTTTTGCTGGAGTAACATATTTAAATTTATCACCCAGCACTAGGGAGGTATTATAACAATCCCAAGCCATACAATGATCATTAACTATTTCCCCTATGCCCGAAACCATAGGAAATTTTATCTTCTGGTGGTAAGTCGAGACGACTGCTCGGAATAAGTTGAGTGTTGGTCGACCTAATATAGCATTGTATGCGAAAGGCGCTTCCACGACTAAAAACTTGATCATTTTTACTACCTGTATAGGTCTTTTTCCTAAGGAAACACTCAAGTTGATGGTCCCAGATGGCACGATTTCTGATCCTCCAAATCCCACCAAGGGTGTAGCCACCCTTTGGAGTGTTATCTCGCCTAAGTTCATTTGTGTTAAGACCTCTCTTGAAATAATGTTGACAGAACTTCCATTATCGATCAGTATCCTTTTGACATTGTAGTTTGCTATCTCAAGTGATACTACCATAGGGAAGTCGGGGTTATCTTCCTTGGTATCCCAGGTGATATTCCGAGGTACTTCATCTTCATTGAAACTGACGGATTGCTCTTTACGAACCTCATCTTCATTGAAACTGACGGATTGCTCTTTCGGAACCTTATTCTCGAGCGTCCATACTTCCTCTGGTGTTTCCAATATTTCTTCAATTGATCTGGTAGTTCGTCGGCGTGCGTTACGGCTATCCCCTCCTGCCGGTCCACCGAAAACTGTGTGTATCGTTTAGTTCATATGGTCGTTATCCGTATCTTGAGGTGGATCATTGTTCGGGGTTCTTCTTGGCGGGGTTCTTCTTCGCTTAAGATTTCGAGGGCTTCTGGTTCTATTCCTTTTTTTACTATTTCGTTCGACATATTCGTCCAACTTCCCTTCCTGAATCAGCCTCTCGATTTCCTGTTTTAGATGGAAACAGTCTTCGGTATGATGGCTATGAGCGCGATGGTACCGTCAATACAAATTGTATTCCAAGTGATCTACCCGTTTCCTTTGAGGTAGCTCTGCTGATCGGGGTATGGCATAGACATTGGGTCTTTTATCCTGATCATTGCGGTTGTAATCCAATCTTTGAAACACATTTCCTCGTCTGAGGGATTGGTCATAATCTGTTATTTTTTGAATTGGTGCTTTATCTTGTCGCTTTATCCCCGACGTTGAAGCTTTATTCCTATTTTTGTCTTTAAAGGAGTTCATCTCTTCTTGAGTCATATATTTTGAAGCTAAAGTCATAATCTCCGCGAATGTTCTCGGTTGTTTTCGGCTTAGGGCATTTCCAAATTGCCTGTTCTTAGTAAGATCGAACAATATGGAGATTATGTAGTCGATGTTAGGAGAATCGATCTTTAGTAGGTCCACATTGAAACTTCTCAACCAGCTCCTCAAAGATTCTCTTTTTTGTTGATTGATGGTTCCGAGGTAACTCATAGGAGTTTCTGTCTTTTCTGACTAGCAAATTGTTGAGTGAGTTTGTTTGTATTTCGCAAATACTTTTATTGCCTCTTATTTATTATTCAAAAAAATAGCGCAATAAATTATATGTGATCAAGTACATTTTAACCTCCACAAGTTAATAATGATTTAAAATCACGTAATTTGTCCAAAAGTTGAACTCTAACACACATGATAATTAGTTTCGCTAACAAATAAAATTATAATTATTTCACAAATAATTTATAATTATCAATATATTCTCAAATAACATATTAATATAAAAATAAATTATAATTATTTCACAAACAAAATATAATTATTTTCACACTTTTATTATCAATATTTTCTCAAATAAAATATTAATTTAAATATAAATCATATTTATTTCGCAAATAAATTATAACTATTTTCACACATAAATAATCAATCTCAAATAAAATATTAGTATGAGAGTAATACTAATTAATCCATTATCTCAAACTTCTAATATATCTCGCATATTTATAAGTCGCAGTTATGAAATAAATGTACATGAGCTATAATTATAACACATACATATGAGGTTAATAATTTAGTACTCATGCCATTTAATTAATTTAATTCATTATATCGTGTAATGATATTGAATTACTTTGACAAATAAATTAGTGCATCACTAAACATCTCAACAACCATGTGAATAGTCACGACTCAATCCGTATCGATACAATGCCACAAATGTATCATTTCACGTGAAAAATAAACTATATTATCTGACACTAAGCAAGAATAGTCATGACACCCCTTCCAAATCCATCCGAAAGGGCACTCAACCGTTTAATGTCATTTTAATTCGTTATTTTCAATTTTAATTATGTAGCAAAGAATTCCATTAATTTGCTTCCAATCAATTACTCAACTCACATAAGTCAAAAGTTTTATAATTTTAGCCTCTGAATATTGAAGTATATCCTCAAACTGATCGGCAGCCCACTAGCTTCATAACCAAATCTATGATAACTCTCTAAAAAATAATGATTCAAGAAAAAAAAATTGTCTCTTTAACAATTTTGAATTTCACTTCTCGTTTGATGATCTCTTGGTTACGCTTTTCAGAGAATTATCCACCCCAAAGTTATGAAGACTAAGCTTGATCATCAAACGGCGTATAAACGATCGTTGCTCCATCAGACATTAACACTGATTCATGTTATGATTAATTAGGATGAAGAAACACTTACATTTTCAATTTTCCTTCTACCGAATAAAAGGAGTTGCAACATCATGAAATATAGAATTAATGTCCTCAAGGCATATAATTCTCCTCCATTAGCACTCTCTCCGAATTTTTTCTTCCCACAAATGGGACGCCTTTGTTTCAAAATTTTGATCAGTGATCAAAATTCAATTCAAGAGATTTTTAATTTTCTCAAAACTTTCTGTTTCAATTATACATGATCATTGTGGCTAGAGTACATTTTGCCAAGAACCAACAATGATCTGAAAGATTAATTGTAATAGCCTCCACAGAACCAGTGCATTACAACTATTCATATAATTGAATTGGTTTCTTAATTATAGTAATCTAGAACTTGAACAAAGAAATTTATAACAAGCATATAGAAACAACCACTATTTACATTAATAGTATCACTATTCTTCCTTTTGAAATACTCTCAAGTTTCAACAATCCAATCACATAATTATTTATGAAAAGTCATATTTCAACTCACAGAAATTTAACATTTCTACTCCACAGTTTATGATTCTGACGCTAAGCAGTTCTAAGTTAATTTATATGTTTTTGTATTTATTTTCATTATGATTTATACCTAATAATATTTGTATCACGACACATATAAGTTAAACGAATTGATTTATTGTCTTAAGATTGTTGGAGTCTAACAATCTGTGCACTTATATGTTTCACAAAACATAGAATATAGTAAACAATATTCTAATAAATAAAATCCATGCATTATTATAGCATATAAATCATACTTACTTGGTTAAGATTATTTGTAGAACACTTTAATCAACACGTAAATAGGAAATAAGACTGTAATTTGTCAAAACAAATTTTCGGGACTGCCACGGTGCATACAATTTGATTTCCAGTAGTCTCCCAAGATACAACAGTCTGTTGTTTATTATTAGCACAAATACTGAACCCACGACGAACTTGAACTAACGGAAATTTCGGACTAAATTTTTATGCAAGTAAGAGAAAGAGAGAGTAGTGTTTTTCCTTTTTGTTCCTATATAAATTGATTCAGAATTGGCCAGATTCTATTTCATATTTATAGACACAAAAGTGCCTCTTGAAAAGGGATACGATGGTTCGGTCCAAATGGTACCTCTTCGGACCGAATAGACACATCTCTTACTTTTATTTATTTCATTCACACATAAAACCCCAACAATATAAATATTCCTTTTTACCAATTTGCACGGAGAATGACAGTATATATATTTGTTGCATAGGTAGTATATAAACCTTATAATAGCTTGCTGCAATAACTGTTGTCACTATACTATTTAACCATGACTGTTTAGTTTAAATCTAAATAGTGTACTTACTTACGTTTATGGAGTTACTAAGATGGAATTCGAAATTTTAGTCATCCAATATCTTATTTGTAGAGTAGTTTATAATTTCTTGGGATACATGAACTCATCTATATCACACATGGATCAAATCTAAAAGAAAAAGAAGAAATTAAGATTAAGTTATATTGGATGTTTTGTTCATATTTGGCAATATGTGAAGACTCTCTCCCATTTGATATCCCTTAATAACCATATGTTTGATTATGCATGAAAGTTTTATATTTTTCCTTTGACTAAACTTCTGCTGCTAAAATATATTGAAATGGGTTTCTTTTCTATTTATAATAATTCTTCTAGCCAAAAGATTTGATGGCAAGATTGTGCACTGAATTAGTAAAATAGTTTGGCCAAAATTATTTTTCTTTTGTTCCTTTTCATGAATGAATGAAATTTCGTTCTTAATTTTGTTAATATTTAGATTCATTGCCTACTGCCAATATATAATGTTTTCTACATTTATCTTGACTTAGTAAATCATCATGAGGCATACTATCGTACATACTTGGCATTTGATATTAGTTTTAGTTGGCTTTAAATCTGATATGCAATTGTGCGATCATCTTTTATAATTTGAAAAGAATTCTTTGTTTACTTCCAAGTTATTGACTGTCATCATAATTCTTAAATTGTAAAGGTTTTATAATTTCATTGATTGGCAATTGAAACAAATGCGGAAAACCTGAAAGGGATTTGAAATTTAATAGCCCATATTCTATTTTGATTTTGGGTTTGCTTTTCAATTTTGAAAATATGTTTAAAATTGAAGTTTATCAAAGAGGCTACAAATATATTTATTGGCATGATTGGCCTTGATATTTCCATATCAAAACGTGGGAAACTGGGACAAAAGATCTATGATCTTGACTTAAAAGAAAAAGTCTTTTATCTGAACTGATATTGGCCATGGCCGCATAAATTAACTTTGACAGGAGAGCCGGTGGCGATGTATGCAGAAGAGGTGATATCATTTTGAAGGAATTGTGCTATCACTAACCTTACACATAGTTGATCAATAATTTTGCTAACTAAAGTACGAAGTATAGGCCCGATTCAAACTATAAATGAGGCCAAATTGACAAAATTATTAGTACTAATGAGGCATGGGTTTTGTCAAATATTATAATCTCGTAATATTATTTTAGGCCTGAAGCCTAAGTGATAAGAACATAAAGCTCAAACTTGAACGTTATGATATTGATAAATTCAAACTTGAAGATTTGAATACATTTGATTTTGATTGATAAAGTTGAATTTTTATGTAGTCAATACAACTAATGCCGAAATTAATTTCATTGAATTAAAATACAAACGGTAGTTATAATTTTATAGTTTCATAAAATTCAAGAAACATGATGAGTTTTGTTATGTTCAGAAAATAAATTCGTATTAAGAATACCTGCAATGAGATATGAGAGGTTAGCAATTTTTATTATCTTTCTTTCAATTGATTGCATGATTACAAACATGTGATAAAGATCAATGAATGACATTTTACATATAATGATATATATTGTTTTCTTTATGCCTTTAGTGATATTAATTTATCTGTGTCATGTCTTGATTGAAAGGAAATTGAGAACTCAATAGTGTGATAATTATTTCATCTTGATTAGATTATTCACCATGTTAAAGCTGTGTAGTTTGACCTCACTAATTAATCAAGCCAAATTAATTAGTGACCTGTTCGGCCGATAAAATTATTTGAATTGGGCCTTGCCCCAATTATTTAATTTTGTGTTCGGTTAGCCCATTTAAGTATAATTACTATTTTACCCCCGCTAGCTTACATATCTGGCCGTTGATTTGAAACTCGTTCACAACCCTTGGATCAAACTACAAAATTGTTGGTAGGGTTTCAGAATTCATTTCTCATTTCTCAAAATTTCTCTCCCTCTTTCTTTCCATCGACCAAATCCTCTCTTCTAAAGAAATCCTAATTTTTTTCCAGCAAATCCCTAGATTTCTAGCAGCCGTTTGTTAGTTCCCCACCTCTTAGACTCTCAAATCTCAGTGGCATCTGAAACCCTCATGAAATCGACTCCCATTTTCCTAGTAACAATACTTATATCCGTCTCCATCTTCTCCTTCCCACCAAATGTGGAATCCATTGGCGTGAACTGGGGCACGGCGGCGTCTCACCCTCCGCCGCCGCCATAAGCTAAGTGGACTAGAGTAGTAGAGCTTATATTCTGTTATTTTTCTTGCTAGTTATTGTGACAACCCGGCTCCGCGGGTCCTTCGGATAACGTCGAAAAAATATTATTTTTATTTTGGAAAATGTTAAAATATCGAAACTTTTTTTTTGGAACGATGAATTAAAAGGTTTTAAAGCGGAAGCGGTTTAAAATAAAATGAGAACAATTTAAATGACTAAGTATTTTTGCCGAACAAATAAAATCAATCTTCATAGTTGAGTTTTAAAGCGAAAACATTTAATCACAACATATCAAAATATTTGAACAAAATCAACCGAGAGAGATAATTAAGTAATTTATGAAAATCTTGAATCTTTGACAAAAATATAAATCAACTTTAACGATTCAAATATTATAAGCAAGGTTTAAATAAAATAAAAAATAACATAAATCGTCAAATCACATATAACTACTTTCTCAACTACTAGGGTGGAACCGCAACCGTGATGATCTAACCACAACCCAACTATTATTTTCCAGAACACCTGAACTGAAAAGAAATGAAACACGGAACGCATAAGTTGATCGTCTAACTTAGTGAGGTTGTGTGCAAATTTGATGGTGATGTGTGGATGCAACATATTATATAACATAAGCATGTTATGGAGCAAATAAACAAATATTGAAGACGAAAGAAACACGGAATTCACATAATCAAAAATTTGCTGATGCCGTCCTCCACTTACCCTCCATCCTCAGTCTGATGTCCATCCAAACTCACCAAGTAAGGAGCGACCTTACTATCTGAAATGCATCGACATGTCTTTGCCGGAGTCCGTCCTTACTCCCAAATTGTTCCTCTCCACTTGGATTGTAAGGCCAGGCCTATGGGTAACCATGACAATCCTACCGACCCTTGCCGGCCAGGTCGCCATCGGGTCCATATACCAAACAAATAGGGCCCACACAAAATCGGAAACAAACGGAAACACAAAATCGGATATATAACATATCAAACATATTTAACATATTATCAACATAGAACAACTTATTAAATGAAATTTTGGGTATCATGACAATTTTGAAAAATATATTCGCAACTAGTAGATTTAGATGTAGCATGTATTTTGATAATCATGTTGATTTTGTGCGAGTAATGTCGACATAACAAGTCCAATCTATTCGTAACAACATGCAAGATAAATTATAATATAGAACATGCTTTGATTATTAAAAGCATTAATAAATGTTTGACTAGATCTACTAGCGCATTGGACCGACATACAAATTCAATGATGGAAATAGTGTTCTGCAAGCCAGCTGTATGGCTAGTATTTATTGTAATAAATGCGGAACTATTCAATTTCGATTAATAAATGCACTTTATTAAATGGTCATCTTTATCTTATGTAATAATTATCTACGCATAAGGATAGAAGTCCTTAGATCACAGGGCTATGGGACAACCCGTGGACTGATCTCTAAGGCCGTGATCTAGAACATATTCAAGAGTCATAGAATCCAATTGACATAGGACATCATTGGATTCGGTTAGACTCTCACTGTTGTGTGTACTCCGATGAACTGGAGGACGCTGGGGTCCACGAGCGTGACTGGGATAGTCGACACACATAAGTGGGTGGCTTGCTGGGATGGCGAGCGCACTGAATACCCCAATAGGAAATAACTCACCATGGAAGCGGTAGTCGCATATCGGGGTTGAAGTTATTCCATATTTATAATAGTATACGAGGAACGATCCCTAACTACTTGAGGTGATAGGGTTTATCTGGTGCGAGAACGTCTATACTTTGATATGAGTTCCGACTGACTGGGGATCACCAGAAAGTCTCTGTGGGCTCATGTTGGGTATAGAGGAACTCGTATGCAGATTCATATCATCAACAAAGGATCCATTGACCCGACTTGATAGGTTGGGAAATTCTCCTATGGATTTCTGTGAGAAATTAATTCTGGTAAAATCCTTGGCCAAGGTATCTGACAACTTTATGTAAGTAGCTCATAAAGATTAAGTCAAAGAGAATTTATTTCGAGACCAGAGTACATAAGGTCAAGACAAAAGAAAAGGGAATCCGATGAAAGACCATGCCCTTTAAGTCTCGACTGGGAGATTGATCAATGGAGAGATTATGTCGTATATGGAAATTGTAAATGATAAAAGGTTCACTGAATTAATTCACCAGTGATTGGGCTCCATGGGCTTGTGACTGGACATCGACCGTGGAGTGTGGGAGAATTCCCAAATTAGCAGGGGTGCTAATTTTGGAATGATTAATCGACAGAGTGTTCGATTAATTTAGAGTATTAATTGCTCGAGTAATTAAATAATATTTAATTACAACCCGCGGCCAATTATGTGGTGAACCTACGGGGGCATACACAATACACATGAAGCGAAAGCGAGGAAACAAGAACGAACCAGTCGACTGGGTCGACTGAGTCAAAAATCGACTGGGTCGATTAAAAGGGTGGGTCGACTGGGTCGACCCATATGGAACGAAATTGGATCCAATTGGAATTGGATCAAGATTATAAATTAAATTGGAATTTAATTTATGAGTAAAATATTAATTAGGATTTAATTAATTAATGGAATAATTAATTTAATTAGACTTGGAGTTTAATTAATTAATTGGGAGATGATTTAATTAATTGGGCTATTTAATTGGGAGATTAAATTAAGCCCTGAAAGATTAATTAATATGGGCCATGAATTAATTAGAAGACTTAGTCTTCTAACTAAAGAGGGCCATGGCCCATATAGGAGAATTAGTATCCTAATCCTAGAAGGATTAGGTTTTATGAGATATCTATAAATAAGAGACTAGGTCTCATATCTCATATACAACTCTTCAAGCAAAATAAGAAAAGCAAAAATTATCTCTCCCCTCCCAAGTGTGATCGGCCGAACCCTGTGCAAAATTAGGAAAAATTTTCGGTTTTGATCTTTTAGTTCCCAAAGTCGTTCTTAAAGTCCTGAATTAATATTGCCTATGTTCTAGTCGATTAAATTATATTATTTTCGTGATATTGTGGTGTATCAATCCGTAGAGGCGCAACACGTGGGGCGCTACTGCAGAGCTTGGATCGATTTCTGTGGAGGAGAGTTCAGAGTTCGTTTTAGCCAACAAGGATTTGCAAGGAGACAGGTATAAACGAGAAAACTTATACTGTCATTTATTTATATTCATATATATACAACTAGAGAATATCCTGGCAAGATTCTTTAAGAGGCCCTAGAAAAATTTTATATTCCGCTGTGCCTAGGGCTGTTTTTCTTACCGAATCCCAACAGTGGTATCAGAGCCAACTCTAGGCTTTGTATATATATGAATTTGCAAATTCTGTGTTTATTAAATCATATGTTTGATTTATGTGGCTAGTTCTTTAACTATGTATGTTTTAGGACTTTATTGTTAACTTAGAGTTAATGGGCAATTTTAGATTCGTATCTTTATCATGTTATTTTTAATTTTGGATAGTGATTTAATTGGGACTGTTTTTAATTAAATCACATAAGTAATCAAAACAAACAAAAAAAAAAATTTATTTTGAGTTCAACCGCGGTGGCACGCGGCGGTGCGCGGCAGCGCACCGCGGCTGGGCGGCCACCGCGAGCTGCCGCGAGCAGCAGCGCATAAACAGCGCGCTGTCTGCGCGTGCAGCACACGGCAGCTGCCTTCGGGCAGTCTGCCGCGTGCTGGCAACGCGCAGCAGCACGCTGCTGCGTGCTGTTACGCGCGGCAGCAGCCGCTGCGTGCGGCTCATGCGCGGCCTTCGTGGTTGCGTGTGTGCTGCCACGTGGCGGTGTCCAATTCGTCATCACTTGGCTGAATTTTGGTTGATCTCAAACACACCTATTTTGAAAGTCCTGAAAATCTTGGAGAATTTTGGAAGATTAGGAAACTTGGAGTTTTTGGATAAGGTAGTTACTTTGTTAAACTTAAACACTACCTTAATTAACTAATCTAGTCAAAATATGATTATCTTGAGAATCTTGGAGATTTGGGAATATTGGAAAACTTAGAGTTTTGGATAAGGTAAGAATCTTAGAGATTTAGATTACCTTAATTAACCAATCTTAATCAAGATAGGATTTGTAGATTACTTGGAGCTCAAGTAAGAGCTAATTAATCTTAGAGGTTAATTATTAATTCAAAATTAATTAACTTGGATAAATTTTATGAATTAAAATTAAAAGGAGCCGGTAAATTTACATTTTTGCCCTTATGTGAATTTATGCATGTTCTTGAGTGAATGTGTGGATTGGTCGATTTTGCCCTTAAGCCCTGTGTTGTTTTTGATTTATTTATTTTATGGGTTGTAATTAAATGGGCCTGATTGGTGCCCTTGCTTGCGCAAACGAATGTAATAGAATAGGCCATTTATTTTTATAAGTTAGACTTAGTTTAGGCTTGGAGCCGAGAAGACCTCATGAAGACTTGGAGATTCACATGGAGGCCCATTTACCTTGGAGGACATGGAGGCCCAATTCATTACATGGAGGCCCAATCAAGCTGGATATTACAAGAAGGCCCATGATGTATGGGTTTACAAATTGTAATAGTTAGGACATTTATTTTTCACCCTAGACTGACCAATTGATTCATAACGTGGCTCGTGATGGATCGCATAGGATGGGCAATCGACCAATCGTATCTTGCTAGGTGATGAATGTTTACTTTTTCGCACATTATTCTTTGATGTATGAGATGCATGCTTAGGATAGAAAACGTAAACAAGATAAGCATAATCTGATGAGACCTCGCACACTTAGAAACCTCCAATTGAACTTAAAATTCAATTAGAATATTAAATCGAATAATGGGCGCATATGAATAGTGTCTATGGTCCGAGCCTATCCAATTACTAGGTCTTAGGCATATTGTACGAATATATCTCGATGTCTCACGAGTCGTGGGTCGAGCTATAGGAAGATGATATGTCTATTGCCTCGATGCACGAGTTTAGTGCCAAGGGAGGGGATAGCAAGGTTTTAGGCGCTGTCTCACGAGTCGTGGGGCGTCTAGGATTGAACTATTTCTCTCCACGAGTATTGGACATGATTTAACGCTAGTAAGTATGGATGTCTCACGAGTCGTGGGTCCATATCGAAAACCGAGGCTAAATGAACTTAAGGGTTAGCTGCGATGGTTAACCGTCGACGTATTCGACCACCAAGTGAATCAAATAGTATGGCCAACGAGTCGTGGGTACTAGGAGATTGCATTTGGGCCTTAAGCCCGCTAGGATATTTTTCCCGAAACTTATGTGGGGGCATAAGATTTTGATTAAAATAGTGGGAGTAATTTACAAATAAAAACCATGTTTGTAAATTGTGCATTTTAAATTAATCTTTCGCTTATTTATTTCTTCTCTCGTCGTTTTATAGATATAATGTCTAAGAATCCGATTTCCATCATACTTGAACAAAACAAATTAACTGGACCAAACTTCCATGACTGGGTCAGGAACTTTAAGATCATTCTCGCTTCTGAAAAGCGAGGTTTTGTCCTTGATGGGCCCCCTCCCGAAATTGTTAAGGATGCCGATGATACTGAGAAAGAAGCCGTGGATTTATGGCTTGACGATGACTTGCAGTCACGTTGTCTCATGTTGGCATCCATGTCGAATGAGCTTCAAAAGCAGCACGAGCATATGAAGTCTTCTTTTGAAATCTACACGCACCTGAATGGTTTATTTGGGGTGCAAAGTAGATATGAGTGGTATGAAACTGCTAAGTCTTTGCAACAAACGAGGATGGATGAAGGTGCTGATGTTCGATCTCACTGCATCAAGATGATTGGGCTTATTGAAAAGCTTGGTCATCTTGACGTAAAGATGGACAAGACCTACTGCCAGGATATAATCCTCCAATAGTTGCCAAGATCATTCGAGCAATTCGTAGTGAACTACAACATGCACAAGATGAATGTTGAACTTCACGAGTTGGCTAATATGCTCGCCACTGCCGAGGCTTCCATGAAAAGAGAGAAGCCAGTGATGGTTGCTACCTCGACCCAATCCAAGTCCAAAAGGACAAAGAAAGGGAAAGGGAAAGGAAATGCTTCTTCAAGCAAAGGGAAAGCACCATCTGGGCCCATAGGGAAGGGAAAGAAGCGTAAAGCTTCGTCTGGTGAACAAAAATGTTTCTACTGCAAGAAACCTGGACACTGGAAGAGGAACTACAAAGAGTTCTTGGAGAGCTCGAAAGGTATATTCCTTGTTGAAGTTAATTTATCAATTAACTGTGCATCATGGGTGCTAGACACTGCTTGTGGTTCTCATCTTTGTAATGATTTACAGGAAATGGGAGCAACAAGGCCACTTAGGCCAGGGGATTGGATCCTGAGATTTGGCAATGGAGCTAGAGCTGCTGCCGAGGCCATAGGCGAAGTGGAGTTAGATTTAGGTGGTAATAAATTAGTCCTTACGAACGTTCTTTATGTACCTGGTTTGGTGAAAAACATTATATCAATTCCTGTTTTGGATAATGAAGGTTTTAATTTTACTATTAATAAAGGTTCCTTTTCGTTATTCATGAATGATAATATGTTTTTCACTGGTACATTAAAAGATGGACTATATACCATTGAACCACCTAAGTTAGTGATGCATGTACAACAAAACAAAAGGAAACAAGATAATGAAATATCTGCCCAATTATGGCACGCTCGACTTGGACATATATCTAAGTCAAGGATTCAAAAGTTAGCATCATCTGGCGCGATTGAAATCAATCGCATTGATGAAATGCCAACATGTGAACCATGTTTAAAGGGTAAAATGGCTAAGTTGCCGTTTAAGGGAAACCCTGAGCGAGCCAAGCAAACATTGGACTTGATACATACTGACGTATGTGGACCACTGAGAAAAAGCGCCCGAGGTGGCTATGACTACTTCATCACTTTCACTGACGACTTTAGTCGTTATGGATATGTGTTCTTGTTGAAACACAAGTCTGAAGCCTTTGAGCGATTCAAAGAATTCAAGATGGAAGTAGAGAATCAACTTGGTCATACGATAAAGGCTCTTCGTTCTGACCGAGGTGGAGAATTTCTTAGTAACGAATTTCTGAATTATCTTGTAGAGCATGGAATATTATCTCAGTGGACTCCTCCTGCAACACCCCAATTAAATGGAGTAGCAGAGAGAAGGAATCGAACCTTGATGGACATGGTTCGATCCATGATGAGTGCCACTGACCTTCCTCTTTCATTTTGGGGACATGCCCTCCTCACGGCAACGAAGATACTGAATATGGTACCTTCGAAATCCGTAGAAAAGACACCATACGAACTATGGTTTGGCAAGGCACCCTCATACGCATTCATGCGCATATGGGGATCTCCCGCTTACGTTAAAAAGCTAGTGGGAGATAAATTGGAAACTAAATCCACTTTGTGCAAATTCGTGGGGTATCCAGAAAACTCAATAGGATACGAGTTCTACGATCCTACAAGACAAACAACGTTTGTCTCGAGGAACGCTCACTTCTTGGAGAAGGATTTCTTGGTGGACAAGAAAGAAAATAACGTAGAACTAGATGAGGTCACTGAAGCTGAAAAGGCCTTAGAGGTCGATCGAGCTGACCCGTCACCACAGGCAGTGGGAGAACAAGAGCATGAAAGTGCACCAGAAAGTACACCGATACTTCGTAGGTCAGAAAGACAACGTAGAGAACCCGAGAGGTACTACGGTCTACTGCATGAGACTGGACAGTCTCTAACCGACCCAAGGACTTACGAAGAGGCTATGCTAGACATAGACTCGGGAAAGTGGCGCGAAGCCATGGAATCCGAACTGGACTCCATGCACTCAAACAAGGTCTGGGCCTTGGTAGATCCACCAGTGGGAGTGGCTCCCGTGGGTTGCAAGTGGATCTATAAGCGAAAGCTTGGAGTGAACGGAGAGGTGATTACCTACAAGGCGCGACTAGTGGCAAAAGGATACACTCAAAGACCAGGTATCGACTTTGAGGAGACCTTCTCGCCCGTCGCAATGCCCAAATCCATTCGGATCTTGCTGGCCATAGCTGCGTGGTATAACTACGAGATATGGCAGATGGATGTAAAGACTGCCTTTCTCAATGGGGACATTGACAAGGAGATCTACATGTAGCAACCAAAAGGATATGCATCCAAAGGAGATGAACACAAGGTGTGCAAACTCCAGAGGTCCATTTATGGACTGAAGCAAGCTTCCCGAAGTTGGAACATTCGTTTTGATGAGACAATCCAAACTTTTGGATTCATCAAGAACATGTTCGAACCTTGCGTGTACAAGAAGATCAGTGGGAGTACAGTTGAATTTTTGGTGCTTTACGTTGACGACATTCTTCTCATTGGAAACAATGTGAAAGCGTTGTCTGAAACTAAAGCATGGTTGTCTACACAATTCTCAATGAAGGATATGGGAGAAGCATCCTTTGTACTAGGTATAAGGATCTACCGAGATAGATCAAAAGGACTGCTGGGCCTCTCCCAATCCCAGTACATAGATAAAATCTTGAAAAGATTTAGTATGGAAGAATCCAAGAGAGGATTGCTTCCAATAAGACATGGGATTGCACTCTCTAAGTCTATGGCCCCAAAGACGCCTGAAGAGAGAAGCAATATGTCTCGAGTACCATTTACATCCGCGATAGGAAGCATAATGTATGGTATGCTATGTACAAGACCAGACGTAGCGTACGCTTTAAGCGTTACAAGTCGCTACCAGTCTGATCCAGGTGAGCAGCACTGGATAGCCGTAAAGGCAATTCTGAAGTACCTGAGAAGGACTAAGGAATTGTTCTTGGTATACGGTGGAGGAGAATTGAAATTGGAAGGCTATACAGACTCGAGCTTCCAATGTGATGTAGACGACTTCAAGTCGACATCAGGATACGTGTTCTGCCTCAATGGTGGTGCGGTTAGCTGGAAGAGCTCCAAGCAAGAAACAACCGCGGATTCAACCACCGAAGCAGAATACATTGCTGCGAGTGATGCAGCAAAGGAAGGTGTTTGGATGAGGAACTTCATCCAGGAATTGGATGTGATACCTAGCATCGCTGAGCCCATTACTATCTTCTGTGATAACAATGGGGCAATAGCGAAGCGAAGGAGCCGAGATCTCATCAGAAATCCAAGCACGTACAGAGACGATACCATGTGATAAGAGATATCATTGGTAGAGGAGACATTAAGATGGAACGTGTCGACTCAGAAGATAATACGGCGGACCCGCTAACGAAGCCTCTGCCTCAAAAGGCATTTGAGAAACATCTGCATAAGATGGAACTCAAGAACATAAAAGACTGGCTTTAGGACAAGTGGGAGATTGATAGAAATAGTGTTCTGCAAGCCAGCTGTATGGCTAGTATTTATTGTAATAAATGCGGAACTATTCAATTTCGATTAATAAATGCACTTTATTAAATGGTCATCTTTATCTTATGTAATAATTATCTACGCATAAGGATAGAAGTCCTTAGATCACAGGGCTATGGGACAACCCGTGGACTGATCTCTAAGGCCGTGATCTAGAACATATTCAAGAGTCATAGAATCCAATTGACATAGGACATCATTGGATTCGGTTAGACTCTCACTGTTGTGTGTACTCCGATGAACTGGAGGACGCTGGGGTCCACGAGCGTGACTGGGATAGTCGACACACATAAGTGGGTGGCTTGCTGGGATGGCGAGCGTACTGAATACCCCAATAGGAAATAACTCACCATGGAAGCGGTAGTCGCATATTGGGGTTGAAGTTATTCCATATTTATAATAGTATACGAGGAACGATCCCTAACTACTTGAGGTGATAAGGTTTATCTGGTGCGAGAACGTCTATACTTTGATATGAGTTCCGACTGACTGGGGATCACCAGAAAGTCTCTGTGGGCTCATGTTGGGTATAGAGGAACTCGTATGCAGATTCATATCATCAACAAAGGATCCATTGACCCGACTTGATAGGTTGGGAAATTCTCCTATGGATTTCTGTGAGAAATTAATTCTGGTAAAATCCTTGGCCAAGGTATCTGACAACTTTATGTAAGTAGCTCATAAAGATTAAGTCAAAGAGAATTTATTTCGAGACCAGAGTACATAAGGTCAAGACAAAAGAAAAGGGAATCCGATGAAAGACCATGCCCTTTAAGTCTCGACTGGGAGATTGATCAATGGAGAGATTATGTCGTATATGGAAATTGTAAATGATAAAAGGTTCACTGAATTAATTCACCAGTGATTGGGCTCCATGGGCTTGTGACTGGACATCGACCGTGGAGTGTGGGAGAATTCCCAAATTAGCAGGGGTGCTAATTTTGGAATGATTAATCGACAGAGTGTTCGATTAATTTAGAGTATTAATTGCTCGAGTAATTAAATAATATTTAATTACAACCCGCGGCCAATTATGTGGTGAACCTACGGGGGCATACACAATACACATGAAGCGAAAGCGAGGAAACAAGAACGAACCAGTCGACTGGGTCGACTGAGTCAAAAATCGACTGGGTCGATTAAAAGGGTGGGTCGACTGGGTCGACCCATATGGAACGAAATTGGATCCAATTGGAATTGGATCAAGATTATAAATTAAATTGGAATTTAATTTATGAGTAAAATAATTAATTAGGATTTAATTAATTAATGGTATAATTAATTTAATTAGACTTGGAGTTTAATTAATTAATTGGGAGATGATTTAATTAATTGGGCTATTTAATTGGGAGATTAAATTAAGCCCTGAAAGATTAATTAATATGGGCCATGAATTAATTAGAAGACTTAGTCTTCTAACTAAAGAGGGCCATGGCCCATATAGGAGAATTAGTATCCTAATCCTAGAAGGATTAGGTTTTATGAGATATCTATAAATAAGAGACTAGGTCTCATATCTCATATACAACTCTTCAAGCAAAATAAGAAAAGCAAAAATTCTCTCTCCCCTCCCAAGTGTGATCGGCCGAACCCTGTGCAAAATTAGGAAGAATTTTCGGTTTTGATCTTTTAGTTCTCAAAGTCGTTCTTAAAGTCCTGAATTAATATAGCCTATGTTCTAGTCGATTAGGTTATATTATTTTCGTGATATTGTGGTGTATCAATCCGTAGAGGCGCAACATGTGGGGCGCTACTGCAGAGCTTGGATCGATTTCTGTGGAGGAGAGTTCAGAGTTCGTTTTAGCCAACAAGGATTTGCAAGGAGACAGGTATAAACGAGAAAACTTATACTGTCATTTATTTATATTCATATATATACAACTAGAGAATATCCTGGCAAGATTCTTTAAGAGGCCCTAGAAAAATTTTATATTCCGCTGTGCCTAGGGCTGTTTTTCTTACCGAATCCCAACATTCAACACACAACGCTCACCTTTGTCATTTAGTATAGCGACTAAAACTCCACAAATGAAGCGTATCCGAAACCTGAGCAAGTATGTATATGACTTAGAATTATCTAACAACCTTACTGAAATATAACTAATGAAAATCCTACACAAGGATTTCCTACTAACACATCGCACAAAATTGCTTAGAACTTTCGACATCAACTCAACTTAAAAGTAATTATTTTCAAAACTCAAAATACTAATTAAATAAAAAAGCTCCAAAATAGCAAATTTTACCTTCATTTTCTAGATTTACAAAAAAGCCCCTAAACTTTTAAAAATATCCATTTTTTCGAAAATTTGGAACAAACTTTAAATCAAATGATTTTTAACTAAAACCATATCGAAAATCAAATAAAAACAGATTATTAAGTCTTCTTACTCCAAAAATCGAACCTTTAAAAGTCCCACAAGTTTAAAACTTTTCAAAAATAACCTCATAATTCTGAATACTTAAGAAAATCAACTTTCTTGAAAAATAATTCAAGATCCAAGCACTTAAAAAATATTTAAAAATAATCAAGCATAATTTCAATATAAAACTGAAATTAACAATAAGTTTTAATAACTTTTCACAAAAGCTACAAGGATAAACTAAACTTCTTCAAAATATACTTTGAAGGAAGGAAAGTAAAATCACAAGGATTAAAGAACACATGCATAGACAGATTTTTACCCAAAGCAACGAAAGGGATGAAACTCTCTTCATTTTCAGACCTCCGAAGGTGGTGGTGGCGGCTCCGGTGGAAGTGGTGGTGGCTCCGGTGGTGGTTCATATCAAAAGCCCTCAAATCCTTACTTTTCTCCAACTTCTAATGACTGCCAATTCACTCCGGGAAGTCCAATCGACGATCCGTAACGGTCAATATGTAGCCCCATGTGTGTAGAACCTTCATGCAAAATTTGGGCATGATCCAACGGTGAACGAAGACGGAATGATCAGAAAACAGAAGCTGTGTAGTGAAAATCCGAAAATTCTCTTTGTGTTGCCTCTTCTCTCTCTCTCTCTCTCTCTCTCTCTCTCTCTCTTATTTTCTTTATCTAAGTATTATTAATTTGTAAAGAAGATAATGTGGGTTTGAGGAGGGTATTTATTAAGCTATAAAATCAGATTTTTAATGTATATACACATATACATCCAATATGATAAAGGAGTATTATTACTCCACATTTTCCACCAATGCATGTCAACCTTGGGTGGATGAGATTATCTACCCAAGGGCATGCTTGACAGCCCTAGGAGTGTGCAAGAAGAGAAAATGATTACTCTCCTGCAGAAAATCTGCAACTTGGGTAAAATTTGCACTATGCCCTCCGAAGTTTTGAAAACTTACATTTTTGTCCCCAAAAACATATTTTATTTTTGTGCATCCAAGCCCGAAAATTTTCAAGAAGGTCTTGATCTTATTTTAAAGTAACTTTTATATTTTTAATTATTTCAAAGTTCAAAAGATCACATGATTTAATTGATTTGTATATTTTAGTTCAAATTATGCTTAACTTTGAAAATAAAATGTAGCACATAAATTGAAATAAAAATCCAATCAAAAGGGTTCGAAATTTTGGGGGCGTTACAGTTATTGAATCCCTATCCTTGGTGTGATGATTCCAATCGGAACATCATATATTCTATTGATACTAACATGAAGTTTCCAAGTGCTGATACTCTAAATTCGTCCATGTTTTTAACTGACCATTACTTTGTAGCATCGATAATTTTTATTCGGTATGTATAATATTGATTTGTGATAATTTCCAGCAATTATGAATATCACACACCCCTGTAGCTGTTTGTTCTCAATTGAACATTTGCTTATATGATGGAAGATTTGAGATGCGGACCTACTTAAGAGTTATGTGGAACATGGTATTTTTTGTCTAGTTTTTTAGATGCTCTAAGTTTGCTGTTTTCTAAATTCCTCATGTGTGGCTTTCTTTAGTTGTCCTACTGAATTAATATTAACTTGACATGATATTATTTATTTTCTCGCACAAACACATGATATTTACCGGTGAAGAGCTGGAGCAAGGTTCGAAATTATTCTTCTATTCTTTTGCTCTTCATGTTTGTTCATTTCTCAATCACAATGTCATATTTTAATGGTTCATCTTCTAAGTCGCTGAAATACAAAAATTAGGATTATTTCTGGTTGGACATGATTATATGTTGTCTAAAAGTGATTAATTATGGTTATTTTGCCTTTACTTAGATTAATTGTTGATTATTTTGTATTTAGTCAAACTCTAATATATTCTCTGTTCACTTTTATTAATTCATAGGTTCGAAGTTCAACGTGGCACGAACTGGACGCAAGCATCTAACTATTGCAAGATCAAAATTTTGTGCTTAATGCATCCATTCTGGATCTTAAAGGGAGTTGACATAACTTTTTCTTGCTTGATGAATCACGGATGAATTTTATTTAATGCTTTTTACTTGCTCTTGTATTTTATGTAACTTTATCATGCTTTGTTATATAATATGTTATGGTTTTTATGCACCTTCGAATTCAGGAGATTTGTTATAAGGAATTTGTGGATTTATATATTATGTTTTTTATGCACATTCTGGAAACATATGCTATGTTATAACAAAGCATGATTTTTTATGCACATTCTGGAAATATATGCTATGTGTTTGTGATATGATTTGTTATGTTTCTGATATGTGAAATGTTAAGCTTGAGATGATTTTAAAATACTTTTGAAATTATTGTGAAATGTTAACGTTGAGATGATTTTACAATGTGCATAAGGTTTTACAATTAGCATATGGTTTGTTATGGTTCTGATATGTGAAATGTTAAGCTTTAGATGATTTTCCAATACTTTTGAAATTATTATGAATTGTTAACCTTGGGATTATTTTACAATGTGCATATGGTTTTACAATGAGCATGTGGTTTATTATGTTCTTGATATGTGAAATGTTAACTTTGAGATGATTTTACAATACTTTTGAAATTATGGCACTATATGTAATTTCCAGTAAGTATTCTTCTTTATTTAATTGTGTTGTCAAATCAGTAAAACAATATTTTTTGTGTTGTCAAATCAATCATTATGTTGAGTCATTTCATTATTTATGCATGAAATATTTGTTCTAACTTGTGTAAGTAGCAAAAGTGGGTTGTTTGTCTTTGGTATTAATGCATTTGGTAGTTAATGCAAAGAGGCTAGTCAACCCTCAAAGTGGGAATGAATGTTCTCAACTACCCACAAATTGTCTTGCTTGTTTATGTGACATTATTAGTCATTAATGATAAAACCATTTTTTATGCCAAACAAGTCAACAAAGTAAGAATCAACCCCTCTATTTAATCCACTTCCATCCCGACCGAACACACAACTTATCTGTCCCATAAAAAAATCCAAGTGTGTTCTCTCTTCATATTTTCTTTTTCACACTCAAAACTTAAGTTGTAATTCTTCTATCTTCTTCATTGTTTATTCTTTTAATAATGTGTTGCTTCTTTTGCATAAGAACTGACCTGCCATGTTTTTGTCTAATGCAGATTCAAATATGCCGCTAACCAGGTCAATGAGAGCTGATTTCAATGGGCGTTATTAAAAATGAAGCTCTCGTTGACCTGGTTAAAAGTCCAAATCGTTATTAAAAACCAGGTTAAAATTCCAAATCGTTGTTCAAATTTTTAAATTAGTATGGCTGGGACTAAAGTATTTTTGATTTTGGTACGGTGACCTCAGATTTGCAATGTAAAAATAATCATCATCATCATAAAACAAAATCTTTGAACTTGTTCTCTAGATTTTGAGTTTGGTGAGGTAAGGAACTTATTTACATACTAAACTATTAAACTTCAACTTTCATCCAAATCTTCAACTATAAATTGGAACACAACTGATAACGCCGTTAAAACGTTGATGACTGTATAATTTTTATTTGTATTAACTTTGACATATGGTTTGTGGCATGGTTGTTTGAGTATATTATATATGATGTGTAATCTGAATGAGATATTTTGCTCATGTCATAGTTTTCCAAAAGTTTGGACTGAATTTTGATTTTGCAAATAGTAAACAATAGTCACATGTGTGGTTGTTAACATGCTATTTTGCTTGCATTTAACTTCAATTGGGTGCATTTTTTAATGGTTAATTTGAATACTCTTTTGATTCATGAAATCGAACTATTTGATCTATCTTTATGACATGACATCTATTACGGAAAGATTTTTGGATAATATCCTCTCTTTTTTTAAAATAAGTTTTGGGTTGTGTTGTCCACTATTTTATCCATCAATCAAATGTTGTGACTTTTCCTAATTAACGCATTGAAGAGTATTTTACACTTTGTTTGGGTAAGTAGCATTTATTAGCATTCTCTCTATGCTAATAGTTAACGCAAAGCAGCCCATTCCTTGACAAATTGGACAAAACTAATTTAAATTATCTATCAATAGTATATTCTCATTGCTGCTCAGCACAATTATTACCTAGATTTACCTCAAAAGTAAATATTTTCTCAATCACACTTGCCTATTGATATAAGGCAATAAATCTTGACATCCGAACACACAACAAAATATTTGGCAAAAAATGGTGGGTTCTCTGTCTCCAATATCTCCTATTAATTTCTGTCTCTTTGGTCACCCTTATTTCTTGAATAATATTCAAATAACATAGTTCTTTTAATTTTGCGGTTTAAAAGATGCCCTTAACAAGAGACAACGAGCTGACATGAATGCACGTTATGATGGGTGGACACCAGAGGAGAAAGACTTCTACATAAGAAAACTTGTCCATGTTGCTCGAGGTGACCTTGTAAGTGACGTTGATGAACTACGACAAGTCCTCCAACACACAAATTATTGCCCACTTCGATAGAAGGTTCAACATTGTATTGCTGAAACTAAAGCTAGAACGCATCCGATTGGATTTTCTGGACTATAAAGGGTTCTTGAATGTACCGGGGGTAGAATACGACACCTACACATGTCGGACTAGAATCTTGAACATATACTGGACATACATCAATCCTCATGTAAGATTTTCCTTCATGTTTTTATATTTTCGGATTTAATTTCTTTGAAATAATAATCTACAACTAACCATTTTCATGTTTTATGTGTAGAGTGAGCCGATATAGGTTGGAAGGACATCGTTACTACCTCAAGTTTAGATACATATTTGATGTGAAACAATGTGCTATATTTCCACGTTCAATCCTCGGTTCCAGTGCGCGTCCCTTTCCCGACCACATTGATGATGAAGATGTCTTTGTAGTAGCTCCAATAAGCGTTAATGAAGAAAGGATTTAATATGAGGCAGCTGCCTCCCCTTCCAAAGATGGGAACGAACCTAGTCAGGTAAATGATCTTGCTATTGTCACCTATAAATAATCGATAAATGTTACTTGTTATTTTTTCGGAATGTGCAAAGTTGTGTTTATTTACCAACTGAATCAAAATATTGATTAAAACATTTTTGTGAAAAGTTTTGTTCAAATGACAATCCCTAACTGCCTTTATCGATATGCCTTACACATTGCAATTATTTGTGCAAAATATTGTTTAGATTTTGTTTCACTCAAACTCACACACCATTCTTATACTCAAAACTGCACCATGACCCCCTACAAAGCTGGAGTAAATTAACATTTCTGCATATATATAATCAATCTATAACCAAGTTAAAAAGGGCAAATGTATGAAATAATTGACAACTTCATACAACATGAAATATTATCGAGTATTTAGAATTAGCCAACGGTTGGTTTGTGAACGCAATTCAAAAGAGTCCACCAATGTTACATATTGTTCCATTCATAATCCATAAAGTCAATCTCATTTCTAAATAGGTAGTATACAATAATCACAATCAACAACAATTCATCAAAAATTAGGAAAACCCTCAAATTTCCACCTCACAACATTAAAATATATCAACCTACAGTGCCAATGTTACTAGTATGAATAATAGTTAGCGCGGAGGCGGAAATGGAAGTTTTCTAGATCTTAAAGCCAACGAATACAATTGGCTTTGCAAGATGAAGCTTTATTTTAGAAATATTGTTATGCATGCTTTTTTAAATTGGTCTTATATGTTATCTCATTTCACATGTATGGTTTCTGGAATATTCACTCATGTGATGATGTTATATGCTTATATGGGTTGCTACGTTATGCTCCATGCTTAGAAATATGTAGATGTTTGTATTTGTTATTTTGTTGTGCTGCTACTTATGGATCATTTATTTGATGACTGTATAATTTTTATTTTTATTAACTTTGACATATGGTTTGTGACATGGTTGTTTGAGTATATTATATATGATGTGTAATCTAAATTAGATATTTTGCTCATGTCATAGTTTCCCAAATGTTTGGACTTAATTTTGATTTTGCAAGTAGTAAACAATAGTCACATATGTGGTTGTTAACATGTTATTTTGCTTGCATTCGACTTCAATTGGGTGCATGTTTTTTTATGGTTAATTTGAATACTCTTTTGATTCATGAAATCGAACTATTTGATCCATCTTTATGACATGACATCTATTATGGAAAGATTCTTGGATAATATCCTCTCTTTTTTAAAATATGTTTTGGGGTTGTGTTGTCAAATCCTTTATCCATCAATCAAATGTTGTGACTTTTTCATAATTAAGGCATTGAAGAGTATTTTACACTTTATTTGGGTAAGTAGCATCTATTAGCATTCTCTCTATGCTAATAGTTAACGCAAATTCCTTGATAAATTGGACAAAACTAATTAAAATTGTCTATGAATAGTATATTGTCATTGCTGCTCAGCACAATTATTACCTAGATTTACCTCAAAAGTAAATCTTGTCTCAATCACACTTGCCTATCGATATAAGGCAATAAATCTTGACATCCGAACACACAACAAAATATTTGGCAAAAAAAGGTGGGTTCACTATATGTCTCCAATATCTCCTATTATTTTTTGTCTCTTTGGTCACCCTTATTTCATATATAACATTCAAAAACATAGTTATTTTAATTTTGCGGTTACAAAGATGCCCTTAATAAGAAGACAACGAGCCGACATGAATGCACGTGATGGGTGGACCCCAGAGGAGGAAGACTACTACATAAGGAAACTTGTCCATGTTGCTCGCGGTGACCTTGTAAGTGACGTTGATGAACTACGACGAGTCCTCCAACACACAAATGATTGCCCACGTACGTCGATAGAAGGTTCAACATTGTATTGCTGAAACTAAAGATAGAACGCATCCGATTGGATATTCTGGACTATAAAGGGTTCTTGATTGTACCGGAGGTAGAATACGACACCTACACATGCTGGACTAGAATCTCGAACATATATTGGACATACATCAATCCTCATGTAAGATTTTCCTCCATGTTTTTATATTTTCGGATTTAATTTCATTGAAATAATAATCTACAACTAACCATTTTCATGTTTTATGTCGGACTAGAATCTCGAACATATACTGGACATACATCAATCCTCATGTAAGATTTTCCTTCATGTTTTTATATTTTCGGATTTAATTTCATTGAAATAATAATCTACAACTAACCATTTTCATGTTTTATGTGTAAGGTGAGCCGGTATAGGTTCCAAGGGCATTGTTACTACTGCAAATTTAGATACATATTTGACGTGAAACAGTGTGCTATATTTCCACGTTCAATCCTCGGTTCCAGTGCGCGTCCCTTTCCCGACCACATTGATGATGAAGATGTCTTTGTAGTAGCTCCAATAAGCGTTAATGAAGAAATGATTGAATATGAGGCAGTTGCCTCCCATTCCGAAGATGGAAACGAACCTAGTCAGGTAAATGATCTTGCTATTGTCACCTATAAATAATCGTTAATTGTTACTTTTTTATTTTTTCGGAATGTGCAAAGTTGTGTTGATTTAACAACTGAATCAAAATCTTGATTAAAACATTTTTCTGAAAAGTTTTGTTCAAATGACAATCCCTAACTATTCCTTGCACATTGCAATTATTTGTGCAAAATATTGTTTAGATTTTGTTACACTCAAACTCACACACTATTCTTACACTCAAAACTGTACCCTAACCCCCAACAAAACTGGAGCAAATTAACATTTCTGCATATATATAATCAATCTATAACTAAGTTAAAAATGGCAAATGTATGAAAGAATTGACAACTTCATACAACATGAAATATTATTGAGTATTTAGAATTAGCCAACGGTTGGTTTGTGAACGCAATTCAAAAGAGTCCACCAATGTTACATATTGTTTCATTCATAATCCATAAAGTCAATCTCATTTCTAAATAGGTAGTAAACAATAATCACAATCAACAATTCTTCAAAATTAGTAAAACCCTCAAATTTCCACCTCACAACATTAAAACATATCAACCTACAGTGCCAATGTTACTGGTATGAGTAATAGTTCGGGCGGAGGCAGAAAGGGAAGTTTTCTGGATCTTAAAGCTAACGAATAAAATTGGTTTTGCAAGATGAAGCATTATTTTAGAAATATTTTTATGCATGCTTTTTTAAATTGGTCTTATATGCTATGTCATTTCACATGTTTGGTTTTTGGATTATTCACTCATGTGATGATGTGAAATGCTTATATGGGTTGCTACGTTATGCTACATGCTTAGAAATATGTAGATGTTTGAATTTGTTATTTTGTTGTGCTGCTACTTATGGATCATTTATTTGATAACTTTATAATTTTTATTTTTATTTTGCGGTTACAAAGATGCCCTTAACAAGAAGACAACGAGCCGACATGAATGCACGTTACGATGGGTGGACACCAGAGGAGGAAGACTACTACACAAGGAAACTTGTCCATGTTGCTCGCGGTGACCTTGTAAGTGACGTTGATGAACTACGACGAGTCCTCCAACACATTTGCAGCCAAATGATTGCCCACTTCGATAGAAGATTCAACATTGTATTACTGAAACTAAAGCTAGAACGCATCTGATTAGATTTTCTGGAATATAAAGGGTTCTTGGATGTATCGGGGGTAGTTTACGACACCTACACATGCTGGACTAGAATCTCGAACATATACTGGATATACATCAATCCTCATGTAAGATTTTCCTTCATGTTTTGTATTTTCGTATTAAATTTCTTTGAAATAATAATCTACAACTAACTATTTTCATGTTTTATGTGTAGGGTGAGCCGGTATAGGTTGGAAGGGCATCGTTACTACCGCAAGTTTAGATAAATATTTGACATGAAACATTGTGCTATATTTCCACATCAATCCTCGGTTCCAGTGCGCATCCCTTTCTCGACCACATTGATGATGAAGATGTCCTTGTAGTAGCTCCAATAAGCGTTAATGAAGAAAGGATTGAATATGAAGCAGTTGCCTCCCCTTCAGAAGATGGAAACGAACCTAGTCAGGTAAATGATCTTGCTATTGTCACCTATAAATAATCATTAATCGTTAATTGGTACTTTTTTTATATTTCCAGAATGTGCAAAGTTGTGTTATTGATTTACCAACTGAATCAGAATCTTGATTAAAAGATTTTTCAAAAAAGTTTTGTTCAAATGACTATCCTAATTGCCTTTATCGATATTCCTCGCACATTCCAATTAATTGTGCAAAATATTGATTATATTTTGTTACACTCAAACTCACACACCATTCTTACACTCAAAACTGCACCCTAACCACTTACAAAACTGAAGCAAATTAACATTTCTGCATATATATAATCAATCTATAACCAAGTTAAAAAGGGCAAATGTATGAAATATTTGACAACTTCATATAACATGAAATATTATTAAGTATTTAGAAAAAGCCGACGGTTGGTTTGTGAATGCAATTCAAAAGAGTCCACCAATGTTACATATTATTTCATTCATAATCCATAAAGTCAATCTCATTTCTAAATAGGTAATATACAATAATCATAATCAATAATTAATCAAAAATTAGGAAAACTATCAAATTTCCACCTCACAACATTAAAACATATCAATCTACAGTGCCAATGTTACTGGTACGAGTAGTAGTCCGGGCGGAGGTGGAAAGGGAAGTTTTCTGGATCTTAAAGTTAACGAATACAATGGGCTTTGCAAGATGAAGCTTTAATTTAGAAATGTTGTTATGCATGCTTTTATAAATTGGTCTTATATGTTATGTCATTTCAAATGTTTGATTTCTGGATTATTCACTCATGTGATGACGTTATTTTGTTATTTTGTTGTGCTGCTACTTATGGATCATTTATTTGATGACTGTATAATTTTTATTTGTATTAACTTTGACATATGGTTTGTGACATGGCTGTTTGAGTATATTATATATGATGTGTAATCTGAATTAGATATTTTGCTCATGTCATAGTCTCCCAAAAGTTTGGACTGAATTTTGGTTTTACAAATAGTAAACAATAGTCACATATGTGGTTGTTAACATGCTATTTTGCTTGCATTTGCCTTCAATTGGGTGCATTTTTTTATGGTTAATTTGAATACTCTATTCTAGGAAGTCGCGCCTGATAAAAAACAATGGAATCCGACCTCGAAGACATAAATCCGATCCCAAATTCCAGTTAACCCAATCCGATCCCCGAGAAGTATACCCCTGCGGATGTTTCACCTAGCACACCGCCTCAAGTATAAATACCAATAGGATTTGTGATGCCAGACACGCTTTCCCAGGTGCTCCTTTCTCGAAGCTATAGCTCGAAGCCTCCTCGAAAAGTTAGATTAGATCACTTTGTATTGTACCTAGTCTCTAGCTTGTACGTCATCCTGTAATGCTCAAATAGGACCCCCAAATTGTATACTTTGTATTCATGATCGGAATATACGTATTTGAACCCGCATTATCACCTATATTTGTTTGTAATTTCTATTATTGATCCCGTACGAAACAACTTAAAATCAATTGGCGCCCACTGTGGGGCATTATTTGGGTGTTAGATCGAAAAATGCCTACTACGACACCATATACGTACAATCGAGAAGAACCATCTCACGTAGCTGGAGCACAAAATTCTATTAACAATGAGCCCGACAATCTCTTTCGAGCGGCTCGACAGCAAGAAGCTCCGCCTGTTATTCCGCAGGAGGATATGCCTATCCGAACAACAGTAGTAAACTTGAGATCAATCATCGGCACGATATGTAGGGAATATTTGAACATGATCCATCTCCTGTTGACCAGCCTGCGGGTCAAGCTAGACCAGAAATTCCAAGTTCGAACCTCCAAAAGGAAAAGAGTATTCTAAGGTCTGTGGCTAGGGCCCCCACCGTTAATCCTTCTCGAGCTCAGACTAAGTCCAATGTCCGATCTGAGCAACCACCCAATGTTTTGCACGACTTAGGGGATTCCGTGGTCGTAGAAAGTCAACCGAAAGGCACGGACAAGACAAAGAAATCCGGTTACCGTAGGATTACGGAGGCAGAATTGGAGAAAATTATACAAGAAAGAGTTGCTAAGAAACTGGATAGAGAGGAAACAGTGATAGAAGTTCGGCATGCTGCCACTACAGCTAGGCACTATCCGAGAAAATATGGACATGAGTGTAAAAACCGAAATGATGCCGAATAGAGACACTATCCGAGAAAATACCCTTGATCGAGAGGTCGGATATAGTATCATGAGATGCTCGTCGTTGTGCCGGGAAATTCGGGAGGCTCGGAACACCGAAACCGTGCCTACCAGGCTGCCTCGATATAATGGGACAACTGTTCCCGGAGAGCATATCTACAGTTTCATTAATGTAATGAACCTGTATGGACATTCAGAAGACTTTCGTTGCAAAATCATGGTTACCACGTTCGAAGGATTGCCCTCTATTGGTTTGGAAGTTGTTCCCGAATTCCATTTTCTCCTTTAATGAGTTTTGTGATAAGTTGAAGCACCAGTTCGCCAGCCAAAGGAAACCAAGGCTGCCAACCAACCATTTGGGCACCGTGAAACAAATGGATGGTGAAACTTTAAGGCAATGGTTGGCAAGATTCAGTATCGAACTTCTTAAAGTTGATACTCCGCATATCGAATATCTATCCTCTCTGATGTTTGAATTAACAAAGAACCCACAGTTCGTGAACGCACTATGCAGGAGACATCCTAAATCTTTTAAGTGGATCATGGAAATAGCTGAGAAATATATGATCCAAGAGGAAATGAATAAGCTGAAAAATGCTCAAAACCTGAAGCTCCCACTTGGAAAGAAACAGGATAGAGCTCATGTCCCTAAACCTGGCGATATTGGAGGATAAAAAAAGGAGGTTAGTATGGCAAAGACTCAACGCCTACAAACCCCAGATGCCGACCCAAAGATCTAATGTCTACGGTCCGCCTCCCGATCCCAATCAACCTCCACGACCAGGAAAGATTCATTTCACTGAATTAACTACCTCAAAAGAAGAAATCCTAACGGTGTTAGAGGAAGGGAATTTGATCCCCGAGGCTCAGAGAATTACTCAGGCAAGACCGGGAACATTGAACTATGATAAATATTGCCGATATCATAGAGCTCGTGGACATAGTACCGAAAATTCCTATCAGTTGAAGGTAGAAATTGAGAAATTAATTGTGCAAGGAAAGCTCTAGGAGTTTGTCAAAAGAGGAAACTATAACAATCGTTATAGGTCCAGGAGTCCACGAAAATTTATCGCACACAAATGTGTAACCCATAATCAGGCTGATGAGCAAGTAAATGGAGTGATCAATGTGATTGCTGGTGGACCAGGGGGGCAGAGATAGCAGAAATGCGAGAAAAAGAACTATGAGGTCGATAAAGACTGTTGTCTCGACCAAGAAAGAAAATTTCTCGTTAAAGGCTCCATCCATGGAAAATCAAGTTATAAGCTTCAGCGATGCGGATAGACCTGCAGATGTTACTTGGGATGTGAATGATGATGATCCGGATTTTTCTATGGTCCTAACTTTGAGGATCGCGAACTATGAACTAAAGAGGGTCTTAATCGATAACGGTAGCTCTGCAAATACAATCTCTTCCGAAGCCCTTGCTCGGATGAACCTCCAACATCCACGTCTGGATCGGGTATCTACTCCATTGTACGGATTTGGTGGTTCTGAGATTGTTCCACTTGGAACCCTAGTGCAATTCTTGGGAAGAAACCGAAGAGCATAACCAGGATGGTAAAATTTTTAGTAGTAGATACACCCTTCGCTTACAATGCCATTTTGGGATGACCTGCTTTAAACGCGTTCAAGGTGGTTGTATCAACTTACCATCAAAAGGTGAAATTTACAACCTCAGGTGGGGTTGGCGTAATGAGAATTGATCAATACATGGCATGGGAATGTTATAACTCATCATTAGCTATCAAAGAGAAGATTGAATCTAAACTACCTATGAAAAGAAGGCTCATTGATTTGGAGTCGGGATCGGTCTCGAACTTGTCGATCCCTGACTCCAACAAATTGCAAGGAAAGAAGGGTAAGAATGTGGACATGAGTGTACAAGCCACCGATCATTAGAAGGTCGTTCTAGTACCTGGATCACCAGAAAAAGGCATCGGAATCAGTACTGAACTAAGGGAGAGAATGGAAACTATGCTCATTGACTTTTTACGAAAAAATGTAGATGTCTTCGCCTGGAGTACTTCGGATGATATTATGGGAATCGACCCGCGTGTGATCACGCATTCTCTGAACATAGATCCAAAAGCAAAACCGGTAAGGCAAAAGAAACGCAATCATGGTCGAGAAAAGGATAAGATCATCAACGCTGAAGTTGATCAATTATTGGCACCTGGTCAGATAAGGGAAATCAAATTTACCGAGTGGTTGTGCAACGTAGTATTGGTTTCTAAAGGAGACAAGGTCGATAATAAGTGGAGAATGTGCAACGACTTCACTGATCTGAACAAATTGTGCCCAAGAGACCCTTACCCATTGCCCCGAATCGATATGTTAGTAGATTCCACTGCAGGATTTGTCTTCTTCAGCATGATGGATGCTTTTCAGGGATTCTATCAGATTTTTATGAACGAAATGGATCAAGACAAGACTGCATTCATTACCGAGCGTGGAGTTTATTGCTTCATCGTCATGCCGTTTGGCTTGAGAAATGCCGGTGCGACCTATCAAAGGTTAGTGAACATCATGTTCAAAGAATTAATAGGAGAAATCGTGCAAGTTATGTGGATGATATGCTCGTGAAGAGCATGACGGAAGAAGACCACATCAAGCATCTCGATAGATGCTTCAGAATTTTGAGGAAGTATGGTATGAAATTGAACCCAGGAAAGTGTACTTTCGGAGTCAGATCCAGAAAATTCCTAGATATCTTATTCACGAACAGGGAACTGAGGTGAATCCAGAGAAAATTCGAGCAATCACCGAGCTCAAACCACCAAGAAAGCTCTCAGATGTCCAATGTTTGGTAGGAAAAATATTTTCCTTGAACAGATTCATTTCCTGATCAGCGGATAAGAGTTTGCCTTTCGTTAAGTTTTTGCGAAAGTCAAAGGATTTTGAATGGAGCGCTGAGTGCGACAAAGCCTTTGAAGATCTCACGGGGTTTTTAACTTCACCACCTATGTTGGCTAAGCCCTCCGACGGCGAACCTTATATCTTTACATAGCTGTCTCGGAGGAGGCCATCAGTTCAGTTATGGTGAAAGCAAAGAAATCCGAGCACAAGCCAGTCAACTATTTAAGCAAGTTATTACAAGGCGCGTACAAGAATTATATGGAGATTGAAAAGTTCGCGCTTGCTTTAGTAGTGGCTGTTCGAAGATTGAGACCTTACTTCCAAACTTACAGAATTATAGTTTTGACTAACCAACCCTTGAGACAGGTCTTATATAAACTAGAAGCTTCGGGGAGATTGATAAAGTGGGTCGTGGAGCTCGGGCAGTTTGATATTGAATATCAACCAAGAACGGCGGTCAAGGCTCAAGTCTTAGCAGATTTTATAGTTGAATCCACTAGGGCAGAGAACCCGAACGAAGGGACACTACAAAAAAATTAATTTTTAGTGACAAATTGGTAAATGACAAAGTGACAATAATTTTAATATTGTTACTAAACTGATATATATAGACACACTAGTGACAAGAAATGAGAAAAAGTTGTCACTATTGACATTTAGTGATACCACAATAGTGACAGTTAAAAAGTTATCACTAAATTACAGTCACAATATTTATTGTCACTATGTTGTCACTGAAAGGGTGTCACTAATTGTCAATAGTGACAACTTAAGTTCCATAAATTTATCACTAATAGTCATTAGTGACAACTTAAAAATATATTTTGTCAGTATTGCACTTGTCACTATTATTATTGTGACGAAACTAATATTCTTATCACCAAATGTATGCAAAAAGTGACAATTTCAACAATGTCACTTAATATTTTGTCACTAAAATTCATTTTTCTTGTAGTGGGAGCTCTTCTGAGATGAACTCAATCGAAAAAATCAAGGGACCAATCTAGTTAATGCATGTGGACGGATCATTAACCAAAGAAGGAGGTGGAGCAGGAATTCATTTCCAAGGTCCTGATGGAGAAGACTTGAGCTATGCCATCACCCTGGATTTCGTTATCACAAACAACAAAGTAGAGTACGAAGCTCTAATTGCGGGATTGGAGATGGCTTTGAAAGCAAAGGTAAAATCACTTGTTGTACTTACAGATTCTGAACTTGTACATAGGCAGGTGAAAGCCATTTATGAGGCCAAAGAGTTCAATATGATAAAATACTTGAACAAAGTGAAGAATCTGATCTCCAGATTCGAAAATTTTGAGATCTAACCAATCCCAAAGGAAGAAAACTTATGGGCTGATTTATTATCGAAATTCATGGGAACAGTTGATGGGAAGAAGTAAAGAGTCATCACATGGCTACTTTTGAACACACCGGCCATTGATCTAGACGTCACCCCTAGTGTCGATATTATGGAGATTGATGAACAAAAGTTCTCTTGGATTGACCCTTTTCTCAATTATCTGAAAGAGGGAAAGCTGCCAGAAGACATAAATGAGGCCCCGAGGCACAAATATCGAGCTCCGGTGTTCAACTTAGCGGAAGATCAACTCTACAAAAGATCCTCCTCAGGAATTTTATTGAAATGTATTTCAGAAGATCAATATAATATAATTCTGAAGGAGGTCCATGAAGGAGAAGCTGGTAATCGTTGTGGAGCTAGGGCATTGGCCCTGAAATGTTCGAGGGCAGGATATTATTGGCCTACTCTTATTTCATACTCGGTTGATTCTGTGAAGAGGTGTCATCATTGCCAAATTCATTCAAATTTGATCCACCAGCCAGCAGAACATATGCATTATATTCCGATTTGCTGGCCCTTCGATAAACGGGGCATCGATATCGTCAGTCCTTTTCCGACTGCCAGGGAGAAAAAGAATTATGTATTGGTCGCCGTGGAATATTTCAGCAAATGGGTTGAATGTATTGCCTTAACCAAGATTACTCAGTTTTAGGTTATAAATTTCCTATGGAAGAATATCATCTGTGGGTTCGGAATTCCCAGAGTTTTGATCTCTGACAACGGGACTCAGTTCGCGGGAAAGACAGTCTTGGAATGGTGCGGAAAATTCGGAATACAACAGAACTTTACCTCCTTTGGGCACCCCCAGGCAAACGGACAGACCAAGATCGTAAATAGAGAGATCGTTCGATCTCTAGAAAAGCGCTTAGCTGATGCCAAGGGAAAATGGCTTGATGAACTTCCAGGAGTCGTTTGGGCTAATAGAACGACCGTGAAAGCTGCTACAGGCGAGACTCCTTTTAGTCTGGTTTACGGATCAGAGGTTGTTATTCCAGTTGAAACTCTTAAACCGTCTCCTAGGGTCGAGTTCTACAGTCCCGAAGATAATCAGTCATTGAGTGAAATGGAGGTTGATCATGTAGATAGTAAAAGGGATCAAGCTAAATTGAAGATTTAGGCAGCCAAGTCCAACATGGAAAAGGCATATAATCAGAAAGTCCGAATTCGAACCTTCAAGGTTGGAGATCTAGTGCTCAAGAAAGTGGAAGTCTCAAAACATGTTGGAAAACTTCAACTTAATTGGGATGGCCCGTATGTTGATGTGGAGGACAGAAAGAAAGGCTCATACAAAATTGCTCATCCCAATTGTGAAGTTTTACCTCGATCTTGGAATGCCGTGAATCTGAGAAAATACTATGGAAAATGAAATCTCGCTGGAAGAGTCTAATATCGCTGTTATTGTTTCTTTCTTGTAATCCGTTTTGATCTACTACTATCGAAGAATTTCAGTTCAGTCAATTCAATGAAATTTTGCTATTTTAGAGATATCTGTTCAACTCATTTACAATCTCATGCTATTATTATCTGCTCATGATCGACTCCAACAAAAAAAAAAGATGAGGGTGAAAGTTGTTGCTACGACCCTCAAAAAAAGAAAATTGACTAAGGGTGAAAGTCATTGCTATGCCCCTTGGATCAAAAAATGAAATGGGTGAAAGTTGTTGCTACGACCCTCGGAAAAAGAAAATTGACTAAGGGTGAAAGTTGTTGCTATGCCCCTTAGATCAAAAAATGAAATGGGTGAAAGCTGTTGCTACTACCCTCGAAAAAAGAAAATTGACTAAGGGTGAAAGTTGTTGCTATGCCCCTTAGATCAAAAAATGAAATTGGTGAAAGTTGTTGCTACGACCCTCGAAAAAAAGAAAATTGACTAAGGGTGAAAGCCGTTGCTATGCCCTTAGATAAAAAATGAAATGGGTGAAAGTTGTTGCTACGACCCTCGAAAAAAAGAAAATTGACTAAGGGTGAAAGCAGTTGCTATACCCCTTAGATCAAAAAATGAAATGGGTGAAAGCTGTTGCTATGACCCTCGAAAAAAGAAAATTGACTAAGGGTGAAAGTCGTTGATATGCCCCTTAGATCAAAAAATGAAATGGGTGAAAGCTGTTGCTACGACCCTCGAAAAAAGAAAATTGACTTAGGGTGAAAGACGTTGTTATGCCCCTTAGATCAAAAAATGAAATGGGTGAAAGTTTTTGCTATGACCCTCGAAAAAAGAAAATTGACTAAGGGTGAAAGTCGTTGCTATGCCCCTTAGATCAAAAAATGAAATGGGTGAAAGATGTTGCTATGACCCTCAAAAAGAGAAAATTGACTAAGGGTGAAAGCCATTGCTATGCCCCTTATAACAAAAAATGAAATGGGTAAAAGTTGTTACTATGACCCTCGAAAAGAGAAAATTGACTAAGGGCGAAAGCCAGTGCTATGCCTCTTAGATCAGAAAGTGATAGAGCCCTCAACGGATCAAACACAATACTTCGATCCATAATATGGAGCTAGAAATTTACAAACGTGGATTCATAAGAAGACTTAATGTAAGTATGACACACTTCGAAGTAATTTTTTCAGAATCAATTAAAAGTATTCTCCTCGATGTTCAAGTTCGGATTATCATAGTTATATAATAAACGAATTCATCCTTGATTTTTAGTTTGATTAGTATACGATCAAGTTATTTTCAAACTCCAATGTTGCTGATAGATAAATAAAAGACAAGGAAAGTAAATTGCAAGCTATATGAAGATCGAAGAAGAGATTTCATTCATAAACTTTTACAAGCAATTACAAGTGGTTCATACAATGAAAATTCAAGCCCGAAAAGAAAATTACATCTTCTGAGTTATCCTACTACAAGTTCTAGGACCTTTGCTAAAGGTCTCTGAGCGACCAACATAGCTGCGAACTATCTCCAGGATTTTGAACAGATCTAAGGTCTTCATCTGCGAAGCGCAGGCTCGGACTGGTCCTCCGTCAAACAGGAGTCCAGCTTTGAAGTAAGGCAGTATGAGCCACCATTTTCTTGCGTGGACATCCTGTTGGATCATTTACACCCTTTCTTCGATCCAGAACGACAGGGACGAACTCCCGTTTGATTACTCCTAGAAAATGATGGATCGGAAAAAAGAGTGCGGGTTCGAATCTCGAACATCTTTATTTGTGATGTGGAACTCATTGTTTGGTTCGGAGAATGTAAAAATCCAATCACGAAGATCGGACAAAACATTTTACTGAGAAGTAAAAAATGAAATGGTAATTCAAGGACTATTTATAGAAGAAGGAAAATGATCTCAACGGCCCAGATCTCACGGCAGGAACGGTCAAGATACGAGCGGTAAATGTGCCGACCGTTCCGCTTCCCAAAAAATAGGGGACCATTTGGGTAAGCGATAAGAAATTTTCTCACCCCAACTTTGGAAATCTCCTCAAGACGATCGAATTCTAGAACGACCAAAGCATGCGTACCTTGTGAGTTATCAATTGAACGATTCGGAATGCAAAGTCAAAATATCTCAAGGTCGAAAATTACTTAGAGAAATATTATTACTTGTCAGTGATCTACTCAGTGATTGAATGTGTTTTTGTAACTTTTCAAAAACATTGGGGTTAAAAGTGCAAATTCTGTAAGTTGAGGGACCGAACTGTAATTTTCAAAAGTTGCAAATCAAAATCTGATTTTAGGCAGAAAACTTGTTTTGTGTACACGAAAATTGATTTTTTCATAATTAGTAGTGACTAAAAAGTAAGAATCATAAGTAGTTATTTTTAAAAGGAGTTTTAAGAATAAGAAATACGTAAAAGTTGTTTGCTTGTTTCTTGCTCTACGTGAACTGTTTATGTGGTTTTTGATAGTGCCGAGCCTTGACCTAGGATAGATGTGATTGGTTTAATTTATTGTTCGGTTTTTATTGGGCCTGCGAGCCTTAAGTTGTTTTTAGGCCACTTTGAGCCTTTGTGATAGATTAGGGCTTTACTGTTTAATTAGTTTACAATGGAGGCCCGTTACAAGCAAGGTGGGAGCCCAAGAAGAGTTGAAGGCCATGTATGCATGGTTATTTATGTAATAGTCTAGGTCCTTTGAGAACCCTTTAGATTGACCAATTGGGCCAACATCATGGCTCGATGATGGCCCACATAGGAGACTCCCGATCGAAAACATATTGTGGTAGTATGCATGCTAGGCTTGTATGGTTTTAATTTATTTATCGATTTATGTTTGGCTTGTATGTGATGCGCGCTAGAATCTAGATCGTAAATAAAAGATAAAGTATAACTTATGCGGTGAGATCTCGAGGAGAGTTAGTATAACTTTCAAACCGAAATTCCCCTCTCGAATAAAATATTAAGTCAAATTGCGTACATTTAAAATGATGTTTTATAGATCCAAGCCTTCCATCAATAGGAACTAGTGTAAGTTGTCTACTTATCGATAGAGGTGATCCAGAGTCTGGCACCCGAGTCGAAGAAAGGGACAATATGCGAAATTCCTTGACTCCTATTTTTAACTAAACTCGACAAGGTTGAGGACTGGTCGGGATGTGAATATCGACCGATAAACAGTTATGGAGAATTCATGACCGGGCCCGTTGCTCATCATGATTGATGGGTTATACTTAACGATTAGTAACACTTATGATGTAGCAGTGCTAGATAAGTGCGAAAACTGCGGCAAAATAGCTTGAAGGTTGTGTAGTGACACAAATGGTAAAAGTATACCTACATGGAGAATTAATTTTATGGCCATGAGTCGTGGGTGCGATTAATGTCTGCTGGGATGTTAAGACCTACTAGGAGATTAGATTTCCCTAGCAATCAAAAGGGTGATTGTTTCGACAAAATAGTGGGAGAACTTTTTCGAAACCAAGACCAAAATTCGTTAATTATAAGTATTAAGCATAGATCATTCAGCTGAATGTTGTCTTCTTTCCATTTGTAGATATTTAAGAACAATGTCTAAGAATCCATTATATGTCATCCTGACGCCAATAAACTGAATGGCTCAAACTTTGTCGACTGGCTGAGAAATCTGAGGATAGTCCTCAACTCCGAGCGTCGGAGCTATGTACTCAACACACCTATGCCTGCTGGACCCGTAGCACGAGCTACTGAAGAACAACGAACCACCCATGCTAAAAGGGTTGATGATGATCTTCAGGTTCACTGCCTCGTGCTAGCTTTAATGTCGAATGAGCTGCAGAAACAACATGCTGAAATACCGCTTGCTAGAGATATACTTCTCCACCTCCAACAGATGTTTGGAGAAAGGCATCGAACCGAAAGGTTCGCAGCCACTAAGGAGTTGTTTAATCTCAAGATGGCTGAAGGAAGCAGTGTCAATGATCACTGTCTGCATTTTATCAACCTAGTTGAAAAATTGGGGCGATTGGACGTGGAATTGCAAGCTGATCTTAGCATTGATCTCCTTCTCCATACGCTGCCTCGCTTATTCGACCAGTTCGTGTTGAACTTCAACATGGAGGACAGAAACCTCGCTCTTCACGAAATGACCAATTTGTTGGTTACGGCAGAATCCACTCTCAAGAAAGAGAAACCCATGATGATTGCACACCAATCGAATGCTGGAAAGCCCAAGAGAGGTAAGAAGAAGAAGAAAGTGTTCTCTTCCAAAGCAGTCACCAAGGTTGTCGAAAAGAAGCGCAAAAGCCCAGACGACGAATGCTTCCACTGCAAGAAAGCGGGGCACTGAAAAAATAACTGCCCAGACTACCTGAAATTGGTAGCCAAGGTATATTCTTGGTTGAAGTTAATATTTCTATTAACTGTGCATCGTGAGTGTTAGACACCGAAGTAGGTTCTCATATCTGCAATGATTTGCAGATGATGGGAGCAGTAAGAAACCTGAAGCCCAGGGATAGTATCCTGTGTTCTGGAAACAGAGCAAGAGTTGATGCTGAGGCTATAGGAGACGTGGAGTTAGTGATAGGGAATTTTACTTTACTTTTAAGAGACTGTTTGTACGTACCAACAATAATTAAGAATATAATTTCTATTCCACTTTTAGACAATGACAGTTTTAATTTTTTCATTGAGAATGGATCTTTATGCATAATTAAAAAATGGTTTAACTTATGCTCATGGTACTTTGATGGATGGTCTATAGTCCCTTGACCCAACAAACTCCAACGTCATGCACATACAATCAAGAAAAAGAAAACATGATAATCACACTCCACAACTTTTGCACGCTATACTTGGACATATTTCCAAAAGTAGGATTCAAAAGATGGTGTCTTCTAAGGCTCTTGAAATACATAACTTAGATGAACTCATAACTTCCGAATCTTGTCTCAAAGGAAAAATGACCAAATCACCCTTCACAAGGAATCCCGAGCGAACCAAACAGACACTGGATTTAATCTATACTGATGTTTGTGGACCACTAAGTGTCAGTGCGAGAGGAGGATTCTCCTACTTCGTCACATTCACCAACGACTTTAGTCGTTATGGATATGTGTATCTTATGAAACAAAAATCCGAAACTTTTGAAAAGTTCAAGGAGTTTCGAATGGAAGTAGAGAACCAACTTGGACATAGTATTAAAACACTTCGATCTGACAGAGGTGGCGAGTACTTAAGCCAATAATTCCTCGATTATCTAAAAGAGAATGGAATTCTAGCGCAGTGAACTCCCCCTAGGACGCCCCCACTCAATGGAGTGTCTGAAAGGGGGAATCGAACTTTGTTGGACATGGTTCGTTCCATGATGAGCTTCGTTGAACTTCCCTTTTCGTTTTGGGGCTTAGCCTTATTAACTGCTTCAAATATACTAAACATAGTACCTTCAAAGTCAGTGCCAACAACGCCGCACCAAGAATGATATGGTAAAGTACCTGTGACACTCCGAAAATTTTCAACTAAGAAACTAAAAATATAAATACATATATATATATATATATATATATACACACACAAGAATAGTAATTTAATAATACTATACTCAATTGACAAGCTTTAATATTTTTCATGGTACATTAGCAAGACTTGAAACATTGAGGACTCATTTGCACTTAGGACTTTACTCATGGGTTCAATTGGAAGCTTGATGAATTGAGGGTGAGATATGTTAAAAACTTTACATCTAAATATGACCCTCCACCTTCCACATTCATTTTCACAACTCCAAACACTATATTCCCAAATCACAAACTAAATTCTCTCTACCAAGAAGGAACTAAAGAGGCTAAACATATTCTGAATATTTGAGAGATTAATGGATGAAATTGAGTCTTGAAGTGAAGGTGAAAGATGATTATACTCAATTGAATGGTTAAGGTTGGTAGAAGACTTTAGAACTTCAACTTCTTCTTCAATTAAAGGCTTGAATGGAGGTCTTAGGGTTTGAGTTTTAACAATCAGGGGGTATCGTTCGAAAGCTTGAGACGGCAGCTTTCTAATGGTGGTGGTCTTCGTTGGCAGTGGCCGGAGATGGTGGCCGGAATCCGGCAAAGAAGGCAGGGTGTATGCTGAAAGATTGGGTGCTCTTTTGATGCTCTTAGATTGGGAATTTGGACTTGAGTTCTTCATGAAAGTTGTAGAAGAGGTCGATTACTATGAAAATCATCAAATGGTTTTTGTTTAAACTGATTTTTCAATGGAGGTAATCGAGGCCGCAGCAGCAACAGTCAATAATCTGCAGACAATTACCTTGTGCGATAATAGCTTTGAAGGAGATTTTGACTTCTTTGGAAAAGGAATTTGCACATGTTTTCTTCATGAAAGTTGTAGATAACATTCACAAATATAAGTAAGTATTATTTTTAAGTGGTATTTATAATTTTAATAGAACAAAATTAAGACATGCCGAAGTGGTATGAATTTGCCAAACAGGGGACAGGAATTTCATGTAACTTTTAGAGGCTCTGTTCACAACCCTGGATTCATAATTTGGAGTTTGTGTCTTCATTAAAGTCGTAGATATCTTCGATAGCTTTAAGGTGGCGCAAATTTTGAATTGATTGGAGATTTGTGGATTACCCAGTATTGATTAGAATAAACAGCGGCAGCGGGTGGCATGGTAATCTTCTTTTGAACACTTAACTTTAAATTTCATTTGACACAATTATTAGTTGTATATGAGAACAAAATAGTTAAAGGTCAAGTATTCAATGGTGTTAATGGTGTATGATTGAAGGATGTTTAGTTGATTTATATAAAAATATAAAGAATTCGCATCATTGATCGAATAAAGTTTAGATAGTTTAGAGAATGAAATAAAGAGGGCATCCGACTATCATGATTCGAATTATCACTAATGTACTTAGATTAACGTATAGCGAGTATCTCATTAAGTATTAACGACTTGTGTAGGTTTTGAATATATTGATACCCACACTCGAATAGAGCTTAAAGTTGCCATGTATAGCATCGTCGGATATCAGGTTAGGGGTTTATCCTTTCTTCCGTATATTTTGGCACAACTCCCTGAGGAAATTGAATATGCCTGTTGTTATCTTATATCTTTGCTTTTATTGCAGAATAATCAATTTGTGCTTGACTCATGTTGTTTGCTTATTACTTTACTTCGATTGTTTCAAAATTCGTATTATGATTATATGTGTTATTCGTTCAGGTTGGCTTCATGATCATAGTAAATTCTTTTGGATTGAGTTCTATTTCTGAAGCTTAATTCGTTATAATCCGCAATTGCGTTATATACACCATTCATTTCCATATCCTCTTGATTACCCCTTTTAATTGATTGTTTTCAATTCTTATTAAGGTTCTAAATTCGAATGTCTTCTTGTTATCTTAATGAAGCCTTAATTTGGTTGCCTTCTAGTTAGCTCGTTGATTTAAATCTGATGGCTTTTCCATATCAAGTCGGTGTTTAATTCGAATGGCTTCTCATTGTATCATGAGAATTCTGTTTGGATTGAATTCTCACCCTCCTATTGGATTTCGTAATCAATCTTGTTAGTTTCGAGCCTAGGATAACTTCTTAAATATTCATGTGAATGATCCAAATCGTCAGTAACTTCTCTTGGATCTTATAATCCTTTTCATTTTTTTAATTGCTCATTATCACCTATTTGCTATTCCTTGTCCTTGAATGTGAAATTCACACATTTTCTCTTTTCGGATGGATTGTTAGTTGATCAAACTCTCTTGAAACTATTTGACTCTTATGTTGGACATATCTCGTTCTAAATTGCTACTTTTATTGGGGTTCTAAGTTCGACTCCCTTCTTGTTACCCTTAACTTCAAGTATGGTTGCCTTCTAACTAACTCATTGGATTTAAACATGATATACGTTTTTCTTTATCGTGTCGGTTTCAATTTAATTGGCTTCTCACTATATCTTTGAAATCCCAACTGGAATGAATTTTCGTTATCTTGTTGGACTTCATATTCGTCTAAATCCTCCAATCTACAAAAATAAAGGTTTTTAGTGACGAACATTTTTATCACTATATGTATTAAAGTTGTCACTACAACTAGACAGTGACAACCTTTAAGGTCGTCACTTGTTGACACTATAAGTCCTGTCACTAAAAGTTATAGTCGCGACTTGTATATTACATCACTATAACTTAAGCTTTAGTCACGTTGAAAATTATCACTATAGTAGATGTTATAGTTGCATATCATGCTTCGTCACTAAAGCACAACAATTTAGTCATGGACAACATTTCATCACTATAACAAAGAGCTTCAGTGTCACACATCTCTTTGTCACTATTACACAATAGATTAGTCGCACACCACTATCCATCACTACAATACAACATTTCAGTGATGTATATACTTTGCGACTAAAGTAAACATTTCAGTTGCAAAACAAATGATTATCACTAAAGATTAATTGCTATTTGTAACAATTTTTTTACTATCACTATCTTTAATTAAAAAAGAACTGAAAATTTTAAGAATTTGTGATGACTAAATTCATGGCTATTGGAAGTGACAATACAAACTCAATCAGTTGATGACACTATTTTTTTCATATTTCTTTGTTATTTTCACACATTTGCATTTGTATTTTCAATTCAACAAGAAATAATATTGCAAAAGATATTTCACTAGTAAAAAGTTTCTAATATAAGAAACTTAATTTAAAATATAATTCAGTACTTACATTAAAGTGAAAACATAAAACTTTAAATCTAATAAGCATCAGCACTCACAAATCTACTAACTAATAAAGTCAAAACAATAAAACAAAAAATCTAATAAGCATCACTAATCACTACTCTACTAACTAATAAAATGAAAACAAAAACTAGAAATCTAATAACCACCGTTAATCACTAATCTACTAGTTACTTGTTGCTTGGGTCTTGGTTCCATCAAGTAGCAATCACCTCCATCACATCAAGTTTTTCAAACCTGTAAACAATGAAGTAAATTATATTTAGATAATGTCAATATTACAAGTAAAACCAAAGATCTGATAAATTCAAGTAAATCACTACAAGAAATGTATCAAGACAAACATATGAAATCGCGGTGAATTAACTAAGATACAACCATGTAAGAGACTAAACGAAGATTAATATGTATCTCAATTGCTATACAAGTTGAGTTATATGGTACAAATTTTTTATCATATAATACAACAGTACTATATACAAATGAAGTACATACAAAGTATACATTGCATTAAAAACAAGGGAAAAAACCAAACAATCCCCCAAGTTCAAATATTTGAGCACCATAACTTCATGTATCTCACAACAAGCACACAAGTGAAGCAGGTTGTGAAATTAAATGATCCTGAATCGTAACAATGATAAGCAAGGAGGTGAAATTAATTTAAACAATAAACTAATCTAATTTATTGACAAAGACTGAACAATGATAAGCAAGGAGGTGAAATTAATTCAAACAATAAACTAATCTAATTTATTGACAAAGACTGAACAATGATAAGCAAGGAGGTGAATTTAATTCAAACAATAAACTAATCTAATTTATTGCTAAAGACTGAACGTGAAGCAAAATTCATTTTCAGAAGAAATCTTGATGGCGGCGGATGATAAGTTGGTAGCAAATACGACACTTTCCAACCAAACGTATTCAATATAACATAACATGTGGTATATTTCAGTAGAAGTAAAACAAACCAAAAAGCTATATGAAAAGCTATAACAATCTCTCAGAATATTCTATTAGATAGACATAGTTGAATACATAGAACAAATTATTCGAGCAAAAAATTGAAGATAAGAAAAGATATTTGAGAACATGAATAAAACCGTCAAAATGATATTTGATTCCAAAGTGTAGCCAAGCAATATAGACCAAATGTTTGCATGCAATTTCATCCTAGAACAAACCTTGACCCAACCATCTACATGGAATATATAATTGGCTAACATATTTGCATGTAAGTCATCTAATTCTTAAATAGTAAAAAGATTATTTAATAGCGTTAGAGACATCATACTCTTTAAGTGCAATTAACAAATTATTAATATCATAACAAACTTAATAAACTAACATTATAAACAGAACAATAAATTTTCATATATTTTAACAGGTAACTCACATTATTTGATAGAGTCTGACCAAATTGGCCCAAGTTTTGAAGGATGGCAGGAAGTTGATTTTTGAGAATAGCTTGCACTTGAAGTTGGACTTGATTTTCTTGATTGCTAACTAAGGAATCAATTGTCTTCTTTAACGACTCCAAAGATTCTTTGTTTTCTTCAGCTTGCTTCTTCAATTCTTCGTTCTCCTTTTGCAGTTCCTTGTTTATAGATTGACCTCTTTTAGAAGGTGGCTTCAATCCATCCCCGCAGCCACGTAGTCGACTAGATTTCTCCGGTCCCAACGCCTTTATAAAGGCTTCATCTTCAGTCAAGGGATCCTGACCATCTTCAGCCGCTTCATTTTGGTATCTAACGATATCTTCCTGGCGATTATATACTAGTATTAACACGTATGTTCCATTGTGATTTAAATTCAATGGCTAATTAACTTACATAAGCTTGTCGTGAAGCCTCGTCGACCCAAGATTTCTTCTTGTCATTATATCGAGTCATCTGCCATGCACAAGTTCGTGTTGGCTCTTTCCCGGTTTCAATGTCGCGCTGTTATTTAGATGTATAAGTTTTGCAAATGAAAAATAATTTAGTTCAAGTATAGGAAGATTAAGGAACTTACATCCTCATAGCAATATTGTGCTGTAGATTTTGTTCCACAAGAATGACTCATCTTCAAGCTCTTTCGATTCTCCTTATTTCGATCACTTTTATCCTGCAAGAAGAAATAATTAGGTTTAGTCACTAATAATGATAATATATATATTAAGTGGTTAAGTTTTTCTTATTGAAAAGCTCATTAGACCTGAGATTGATATCTCTGTTTTAGGTAGATGGAACCATTTCAATAAAAAAGTACTAAATGAAGAAGTAACAAGCTTAGATATACCTTCTGTTATTTCAAAAGTTGCACAATCTAATCAAATTATCAACCAAGCAAACCCACCGGCACAATCTGAAGTACTAATAAGGTAGGAACCTTAAATTCCATACAATACTAATAAACAGATCCAATCCTACTGGATATATAATCTGCTGTACAAGGCCACTATAAATTGCAAGCAACTCCAGTACATTTTTTTTTAATTGTATCAGTTTGTAAAAGAGAAATTAACTAAATCAGGAAAATGGGAACTTCTCGTCTGCTTCTTTTATCTGATCTTTTACTCTTATGCCTTGCCCATGTAGTAATTTGACATCATCTTTTTCTTTTTTTCCCATTTCTCATTTTTATCATAAACTTCACTTTTTTTTCCTTGATTTCTGTTGTCCTAATGCAAGTTTTGATTTTAATTAAATAGAAGCATCACATCATACAATAATTTTACCTAAATTAATTTTTTTTTAAAAACAAACATATATAATTTACATTATTTTGACCAAACATTAAATAAAATGAATAAGTATTTTCCGCAATTTTCTAAGTTGAATCTTATCTCAAAATACTAACTCACTACTATACAATACTCACATAGCAAAATAAGTAAGCATCTAGATTTTCTATTAGCATCTAAAACTAAAAAAAATCAATTTTAGAAAAAAATAAATACATTTAATTATATATATTTCTTTCAAGAACTAACCATGGATACTGTCATATTTTGCTTACCTTAAAAGCATCACTCTCAAAATAGTTGATCAACATCTTCCAATCATCTTCACTCACACCACTAGGAGGTCGCTTTAATATGTCTATATCACCCTTGATCTTAAGGTAATATTCATGCAGCTTGTACCGACGACTTCTATATTGTCGATTCAGTTGTTCAAAAACCACCTTTTTAGTTTGAATATCCTCTTGGAGATTGAACTTTTGCTGCAATTTATTAAATACACAAAATTATTGCATTTTATATGTCAAATAGAATATACTGAGTTTGGCAATTATTACCTTCATTGAAATCCAAATCTTCTTCTTGTCATCATCTGGAATATCCATCCAACGTGAATATTTGATTGGTGCATGTTGCTTGAGGACAACACAAGCTTCTGTCTTAAAATCCTTAGCATTTTCACCAACAATTCGTCGACGATCGGGATGAATAGTGATGTCCAACTTTTGATTAGTCCTACGCCTTTTCTTATCAACTGAAGCACCTTTCGTCACCCCTCTAATTCCTTTCTTGGAAGATGCCCCTATGTTACATCAAAAGATGTTACTCATGATCTCAAGATCTACACAGATTATTATAAAATTCAAAGCAATATAGGGAGAGAGTTTAATAAACCATTGGTAGTGGTGCTAATCTGGGCTAAATCATCTACTTGCTCATGAGAGTCATTTTGCACATCAACTTGCATGTTTCTATCTTGTCCAGCTACAGGCATATCCAAATCTATATCAAAGAAAATTTCAACATATAATTCAATTAGCATAATTTTATTATATCATACAACTAGAATGAAAATATAATAGCAGCAAGGTTAACTACAAAAATGACTAAAATCAAAAGGTGAAAAGATAAAAAGATACCAAACTTGAATCCTACAAAAATTTAATTAAAATATACCATGAATACACAATTTAGAAATACTTCTCACCTGATGCCGTGGAGTGAATTCTCGAGCGAGTGGCCATGAAGGATGAGAGGAGAAAATTAATGTGGAAGAGAGAAGAATGTTTTTTGTTGGCGTTTTGTATGGTAAGGGGGGAGGTGGGAAAATGTAATGGGAAACAATTATAGTAAACTGGCCAGAGAAATGATTTGGGACATGGGAGTTGGAGAAGACGTGCAAAATTTTACAGGAAAAAATGGCGGGCAAATTTCCCTCTGTTTCGTTTCATTTCATTATACACCATATCATTATTTTATTGTTATTATCAAGAATGGCATAGTTTCCCTTTAATTAATTGAAAGAAAAGTGTTGTCTGTTTTCTTGGTGCGCAGAAAAAAACAATTAATGTTTATAGATTTATATATTATAATTTTATTATTGAATATTTATGTAGTACTGATTATTCAATTATACTACTATTTAAGTTGAAATTAAGTAAATTTATAGTATTAAGATTGAGTTTGAAAATTTATATTAGGCTCGATAAAAAAGATAAATACAAAAATATCCATTGGACCTTCCTTCCTAAATCATAGCTAGAAGGTTATTGTCAATTTTTTTATGTAAACATGTGAAGTATTGTCAATATTTAAAGTTAACAGGGATAGTATTGTCAATTTTTTAAGAGAATAGGGATGTTTTTGCATCTTTACGTTTGGGGGCATAATTGTATTTTATCTTCTTTTGCTACTAAATAACACAATTATAAATGAATTTGAGCTATTTTCTTAAATCAATTTAAAAGTAAGGAAAATTTACATAGACATCATCTGGCTATTACCATAATTACAAGAATTTATCCTTTTATTTCAAATATTACAAAGGCACCCCCTCGAGGGGTGTATTTGTAAAAAATTTAGGGGGTGTATAGGTAATATATTTTATGTTACAGGGGTGTCCATGTAATTTTTAAAAGATGGTAAAGATCACTCAATAAATGAAATTCACTAAAGATATTCCTTCGAGATATTTGAAAGTTATCCAACTTGAGTTATGAGTACGAATGATAATATTCTTTCATTTTTAGATTAGGAAGGGAAGAAAAAAAAGATTGAAATCATAGTCTAATTGATTTTATGTGCCTTTTTGTCATTTAGTGTCATTTAATTTATTAGAATTACATACATAAACAGAACTTCGAATCATATAATTTTTTCTCGAGCCGTACGAGGAGAAAACTTCTTATACGGTTCTAGCTAGAGGGTATTGTTCATCCACATCTATCTCAATGAGTCGTCCATCGAATCGATGCAATTGATGTTCGATCGGGAAGAGAAAGAAAAAATCTTAGAAATGTGGGGTTTTATGATCCAGTTTTTCATCGAAGAGGTGTCTTTGTAATATTTAAAACAAGAGGGTAAATTCTTTTAATTAGAATAACAAACAGGGGGTGTCTATGTAAATTACCCTAAAATTAATTAGCTTCTGAATTATAATTTGATTTAATATGCTTTAGTACGTATCTTTAACATCATTTAGTATTTTGCACTCTTGAAATATAGGATTTTGACACTTCGCACCTAACTAATACAATTTATTTGACATTTTGTACCCTAGTGTATGTTTTAATGATAAATTGTTTTAGGGAAAGGGTATAATAGTCATTTTTAATATATATGTTATCTCTTTGCAACCCGAAAATATAATTTTTTGGCACATTCCACCGCGATTCAACAAATTAAATGGTATTTTGCACCTTAAAAATTTATTTTTGATATTTTGCACCCTAAAATATATTTTCCTTTAAAAAAGCCACTGAATGTATTTAAAAGATTTATACACAAAAAATGTGAATAATTTAATATGATAAGTCACTTAAAAAATTAAAAAATTAACTGGATACGTACTTCAACTAATAAAGTAAAATAATGGGACAGATTAAATATTAACTATAAGTTATAAACCCAAACCATACCATTATAAGTATTTTATAATAGTTTATATATAAACCAATATAATAATCCTCATACTTCAACCGCAATAGTTGGCTTTCAAATTTAACTACTCGATATTTAATCTAAATACAATTGATCTCAAATTCAAGCTTAACTGAATTAATATAATAGGAGTATTAATAAAATACCAGTACATGACCAAGATGATAAAGTTTCGTCCATGCCCGATTTGTTTAAAGCTTATTTAAGTTCCACTAATTCAACAAGAAAATAAAATTCAAATATAATTTAAGTTCAATATAAGAAAACTAAATCAAACTTATGTATATATTATGCGGCTAGAACCCTATCACTTTATATCCCTAGTCCCTTTTGTGATCCAGACCCATGATTATTGTGTTAATAGCAATTTATCCTTTTTTTAATTCATAATGTTGAATTTATCTCAATCTAATTAATTTGAAAGAAAACAATTTATCCCCTATAATATTTTAAAAGTTTTACACTGCTTCCTTAAAAATTTAATTTGTGGCACTTTATCCCCTCTATTATGATTATGTAGCAATTTACCTCCTGGTAATTTGTCCCGTTTATTATGATAAATATGATAATTACCCTCTGTATTACAAATCACTTATCATATTCACTCTCAGTTTCAACAAGTGGGTTACACTTTCCAATTGAAGGAGGTAAATTGCTTCTTTAATTTTTCCATATGGGGTGCAAAGTGCGTTTTTTCAAATTATAAAAAAATAAAAATTAAACATTATGCATTTTACTGAGGATAAATTGACAGTAGCTCCATGATTATATAATAATTGTGTAATTATAAAACTTCTATTCAACAAAGTGTGCTAAAATTTGATTTACGCAAGCAAAATTTTTTATTAACAATTTCAAAAGAAACACTAGATAGTACTTCAATTAGAACCAAAAATTAGAAAAACGATTCCCTATTGACATTAGATACATAAAATAGGGCTTCTGATATTTTTTTCTTTTACACTTCCACCTACCTCCCAAATCCAATTGAACCCAAACTCTACTCTGTTTCCCTAACTCAAATTCCTCTTTGCCTCCAACCATCTCTCCTACGATCACTTTGGTCCCTCATCGTCACAAATTGTTTTGCCTTCTACAGTCTTCAACCCTAGAGGTATGCCATACAATTGCTATTACATGGATGCTTTTTGTGAAATTATTATTTAGTTACATCGATCTATTGTGGTATGATATCTTGATTAAAAAATTATCAAAAAAAGATATCTCGATTAAATCTTTAAGCATTACATACTGAATTTTCTGATTATTTTCCGATTCTTCAATTCGCTTAAGGGGCTCGTGTGTAATGGGTTTGATGAGCCATTGTTGTTTGAAATTGATATTAAAATTGGGTTTTGTCCATAACTATCATGTTTATGGAAAAATAGGTAATCTATGTTACCTATGGTTGTTCGTAGTATTTATATCACTTCTAACAAATATTATGCAAACTAAATGCTACTGTCCTTTAATTATGTAGGTGTAAGTCTTGTTTTTTATGCTAAATTTATCGCCTGATGCTTCAATGTAGATTATGTCACTTTCATTGGTTTTATAGTTTTCTCCAAAAGGACATGTAATCAAGTTACCTTCAATATATACTTTGTTTTAGGGGCATGTGTAGGTACTTGAAATGGATAAAAGTTGGATGGCTCTTGATGACAGAAGGTTGCCTGCATATGGAAATGGAGTTAAGCAATTCTTGGATTTTGCATATTGTTCAATTTACCCATCAAAAAAGATTAGATGTCCTTGTGTGAAATGCAACAATGTATATTATCGAACCCGAGATGATGTTGAAGCTGATCTGTTTCAATATGGTATTATAAAGGATTATACTACATGGGTGCTTCATGGTGAGGAATTTGACGAGTCAAGCGAGGAAGATTTTGATCTTGTTGAAGAGGAAAACAGTGACCAAGAGTTTGATGAAGTACAAGAAAATGATAGACATGAAAATCAGAATAATTGTGCTAATATGCAAGAGATGCTTGAGGATTGCTATGCAGCAGCGACGACGAATGCGTGGAATGAAGAAGAAAGTGTGAGAAGTGAAAATACGGTGCCAAAGTGGGAATCTGATAAGTTTATGAGATTGTTAAGATACGCTGACCAAGAATTGTATCCTGGCTGCGAAAGTTTTACCAAGCTATCATTTGTCGTAACATTGATGCACATAAAGATTCTTAGTAGATGGAGCAACAAATCCTTCTCCATGTTGTTAGAAGTGTTGAAGAAGGCGCTCCCTAATGGCGAGACACTCCCTTGCTCGTATTATGAGGCTAAAAAGATCATTCAAGACCTTGGTTTGGATTATGAGAAAATTCATGCATGTGTAAACGATTGCGTGCTATACAGAAAGGAATATGAAAATAAAGAAGAATGTCCAAAATGTTCAGCACCGCGATATAAATTTAACGAGGCTGTTAATGGTGTAGATGGAGAAAAGAAACAAAAGAAGATTCCTCAAAAAGTTTTACGCTATTTTCCCTTGAAGCCAAGATTGCAAAGGTTGTTTATTTCTAAAAAAACTGCACAAGATATGAGGTGGCACAAGGAAAAACGTATGGATGATGGAGTTTTAAGACATCCTGCGGATGGTCAAGAATGGAAACAATTTGATGAAATGCATAAATCATTTGCAGAAGACCCTCGCAATATCAGACTTGGATTAGCAAGTGATGGTTTTAATCCTTTCTCAAACATGAGTACATCTTATAGCATATGGCCAGTGATTTTATTGCCATATAACTTGCCACCATGGAAGTGCTTGAAGGCTCCATTTTTCATACTATCAATGTTGATTCCAGGACCAAAATCTCCCGGAAATGATGTAGATGTATTTTTGGAGCCTCTTATTGAAGAATTGCATGACCTATGGGTATATGGCATTGAAACTTATGATTCATCAGATGGTACTAATTTTAACCTACGTGCAGCAATCTTGTGGACCATAAATGACTTACCAGCATATGGAATATTATCAGGATGGGCTACAAAAGGGTATTTGGCATGTCCAATATGTAACAAAGAAACATGCAGTTTTTGGTTAAAGAATGGAAAAAAGTTATGCTATATGAAACATCGTCGATTTTTACCACATGATCACAAGTGGCGTGATCTCAAGAGCGCTTTTGATGGCGTAAAAGAAGATCGAGGAAAGCCGATGCCTTTGACTGGAGATGATGTGGTTGAGCAACTAAATGATGTCGAGCCGGTTATATATGGTAAAACGCAACCAAAGAAAAGAAAACGCGATGAGGAATTGAATTGGAAAAAACGAAGTATCTTTTTTAGGTTGCCATACTGGAGAACTCTTAAATTGCGACATAACTTAGATGTTATGCATATAGAGAAAAATATTTTTGATAATATTTTAGGAACGTTATTGGACATTGAAGGAAAAACTAAGGATAACATCAAAGCTCGATTTGACTTACAAGAAATGGGGATAAGGCATAAATTACACCCAAAGCTTGTTGGGTCTTCTTACTTGGTGCCTCCTGCATGCTATACATTATCAAAACATGAGAAAAGAAAATTGTGCACATTCTTAGCCTCCGTGAAGTATCCTGATGGTTATGCTGCAAATTTGTCAAATCGTGTAAACATAAATGATTGTCGGCTTACAGGCATGAAGACGCATGATTGCCACATAATCTTGCAAACACTGTTACCACTTTCAATACGTGGATTAGCAAATGATAATGTTTGTGATGCGTTACACGATCTGAGTGATTTCTTCAAACAATTATGCTCAAAAGCATTAATGAGGGAAAATTTGGAGTATCTTGAAGATAAAATTGCTTTAACCCTATGTAAGCTAGAAAAAATATTTCCACCAGCATTCTTTGATATCATGGTACATCTACCTATACATCTTGTGCGAGAGGCTATCTTAGGAGGACCTGTACATTATCGTTGGATGTATCCCATTGAGAGGTTAAGTTCATCTTCTTTGTTTTTATTGTATTTATTTTTTATGGTTAATTTGATATTTATATCAATATTATTCTTACATTTTTTAAATTTATAATTAATTTACAGATTCTTATTCAAATTAAAGCAATATGTGAGTAACAAGGCTTTCCCTGAAGGTTCTATAGCAGAGGGCTACATTGCAGAAGAATGTTTAACCTTCTGTTCAATGTACTTGAATGACATTGAAACACAATTCAATCGAGTAGAGCGTAATTATGAAAGTTGTAGAGACAAATCATGCCAAACTTTGTCCGTGTTTTCTGAAAACTCACGCCTGATAGGAAAAGGTACGTATGAGTATCTTGATAACAAGTTATGGAATCAAGCACGAGCATATGTCTTGATGAACTGTGATGAAGTCATACCATTCGTAAGGTAATTGGATTCTATATATAAATATTATTGCTCTAGTAATAGGTAGTTCAATATAAGCTACTTGAGCTTAAGAGAAGTTTTTGTTTTTATCATATAGTGAACACAAGGAAGAACTAAGACGAAATGGTTGTTCGAATGTAGAAAAAGTACATAGTGAATCATTTCCTGAATGGTTTGAAAAACGAGTAAGCTAGTTCTTTTCACAATATCTTGTTATTACAATTCATATTCATGTATATCATTCACTAAGTTATATTCTTTTAACAGATTGCATTGGTAACTCAAGATTCACTTGTAAGTGAGGATATCATATACTTAGCATATCCCCCCGACAAAAGGGTCACTCATTATGGAGCTTGCGCTTTGAATGGATTTCGATTCCACACTAAAAAACGTGAGATGCGTAAGAAGACCCAGAATTCTGGTGTGGTTGTGAAAGTTGAGGAGGAATCTGGATATCGTGATTATTATGGTGTATTGAAAGACATAATTAAATTGGACTACTATGGAAATAATCATGTGGTTTTGTTTAATTGTGATTGGTATGAAGGTAAATCAGTCCAAAAAGATAAGTACAACTACACGAGTATCAATACATCAAAACCATGGAAAACCAACGAACCATATGTACTAGCATCTCAAGCACAACAAGTATTTTATGTAGATGATATCAAACTTGGCAATGAATGGAAAATTGTGCTTGAATCAGAAGCTCGAAGCTCATGGAACATAATTGAGAATAAAGATGATGAATGCATTATGACTGACGAACCGTACCAACAAAACAAACCACATGAAGAGGTTGACATGACCAATCTTTCCAGTGATACTATGACATGGCATAGGAATGATATTCCAGCAACAACCATCAATTTGAATGAGGTAGCTTCTGCAAGAGAGCATGTTGACACATTTATTGATGACAACGATGAAGATGAAGAAGACTGCACTTTAGCTGAATATGATGAGGAAGAATATGATGATAACGAAAGTGAAGATGGTCTTGAGATTGATTAGTTTGTAGTAATTTAACTAAAATTTAAAGCTAGATAACTCATCTAATTTCTTAAGCTAACTTCTTCAGTTGGTTGAGCATTTCTGACATTACCATTGTACATTGGGATAAGTGCTTGTTTAGTTAGGTTCACATAATATGTGTTTTGATTATTTTGTTTGTTGCATTTTTTTATGGGATTTCTTTGTTAGTTGTTCTTGGATGAGACATGATTTCTTTATTTTGAAAATACTGGTGATTGTCCTGAATCTGGTACTTAGTTAGCTTTTGAAGTATGTGTCGTTTTTACTAAGTTAAATCTGGTCTTGAGTTGTTCAGAAAACCCTGTAAGGGTGATTTCTATCTTTCATTACGCTGGTTTTTTAGGGAAGTTCGAGCTGGTAGTAGAAAGGGAAAGGAATCTGCAATAGTTTCGTACGTTTTGTCGCATTCTGAAATCCATCTCGGGGGAAGGTATTAGGGACATTCCTAGTTTACATTTCAGTGTTAAAGTTCTTTGAGTTTCCATTTATTCAATTTGTTGGTTGCTTTTACTTTTCAGAACTAAATGACATGGTGATAAAGGCTGCACAAAATGATGGTCGGTTTAATGGATATCCTTTGAAGAACACAAACAGAGAGATTGAAGCGTGTCATCTTTTGCTGTCTCAGTTAATTGAAGAATTAAGGTTACATTTACCTGTTTTAAGAGTACTTACTGCACTTGGACCATTTTTTAGATCTTTGAATAAAGTTTTGTGGTATTCTATTTCATCTTTTGAGGTATGAATTTGTTCAAATAATCCCTGATATGATTGATGTAATGAAGTTTAATTTTCTTTCTTATGGGAAAGATTTATATGTTTCACCGATCTTTTTTGGGTTGTTCTTCAGTGTATTTGGGATATGTTCTTTAGAAAAACCTCCTTATTTCTTTCATTTATTAACAAATTACTCATTCAAATGTATTTGCCGACTGAAGCTTTTTCATTGAAAAATAGGTACCATTTTAAAGTACAAGATATAAGATTTATTTGTGGGAATATATCGTTATGATAGACGATGTTATTTCGTTAGTTTGCATTCTTAGACTATTTTGCGCATAAACAGAGTTAAGACTCGATGACTGATTCTTCATGGTCTACTAAAATTAACGGTTGATGTCGATAATGAACATAGTGCGTAAATTATTCCCTCTAGGCTTTTCTAGTATTTAATTTCTCCTATTCACGGTGATTTCTCTGACCTCTTTGTTACATGCATCGATTATTAACTTTTTTTTTTATCATGTTATTTGACCACATAGTGAAGTTAGTGATACTTTGAGGATATGAAACACCCATATTTGAATATTTGAGAAATTCATATTTTAAGATTATTTTAACCTACTGATCCATCACATATACTTTAGAAATAGTTACAGAACCCAGCAAACAAATTATGTTCACGTTCTTCCTTGAACTTATTGTATAGATATTGTAATTATAAAAAAAAAAATTGTATAGATATTGGATGCATCCTCTTCATATATTTTATATTGCTAAAAGTTTGATTTATTGTCATTCCTTTGTATTTATTACTTCATGCTATGATGAGAGTACTGATAAGAAAATGATTTCAAGTCAGAGATAATTATCTAATACAAAAAAAATTATAAACAAAATTTAGTTTTTTTTTTTTGTAGTTACAATTTATTAATAGAAGTCTTTCTTTTAAAATTAATTTTAGATAACATATATATACATATATATATGTATAATGAGTGAAATGCAAAATTACTCCTACGCTTTAATTAGCAAAAAAACTTTGCATTATTTTTATTAGGAAATCCCCCATTGCTATTGTTATTAGCAAAATTTACCATTTCCATGTTGGAGAACATATTTTCCTGAAAAAAATTACAATTATACCCCATCAGAAAAATACAAAAGTACCCCTATTAAACTGAAAATTTATTAATAACCCCCTTGTCAACTTTGAAAACTTGAAAAAATCCCCCCATCACTTAAAAAAACTATGAAGGAACTTCAGTATCATTATTTAATTATTTCATATTAATCTTATTAAAGAAAATATTTATTACTTTTAGATAACATAAACAATTCACAACTAGTGTACAGTGACAAAGTTCTATCTTAAATGTTAATTTTTCTTGACATGGTAAAAATTCTTGATTAAAGTAGTGATGAATTAAATGTCATCGTTATTTTAACTAAGAATAGTGATAATTTTGACATGGTAAAAATATTACCTTTCCAGTGATAATTTTTTGTTGACACTGTAACATTTTGATTCAAATAGTGATAATTTTGTATAATATCACAACTTTACTTGACAATAGTGATAACTTTTAATAACATCACTACTTTAATTAACAATAGTGACAAACTTTTTTTCCCACTATTTAGATTTTTTTGTAGTGGCAAAGTTTTCTCATCACCAATACTAGTATGTTTGAAGTGACAACATTTTGTTGACACTAGAATACTACGACTCAAAAAGTGATGATTTTTTGAATTTGTCACTATATGATTTGAGAGTAGTGACAACAGATAGTGACAAAATGCAATATTGTCACTTGTTTATATTTCTCCGAAAGATTAGTGACAACATAAAATATTGTCACTATACTATGGTATATAGTGATGACAATTATCTTGTAACTAAGATTTTAGTCACTGAAAATGGTTTTTTTTGTAGTATCATTAGCTCTAATCTACGTGAAACTTTATACTCGTTATTCCAATCTTATTGAACTTGACAATGAAACTTCATATGATTATGACTCGTTACATGACATGTCGTAGAACTCTTAAACTTTATATTTTGAAATTTGAGCACTTAACCATGTTACAAGTTACAAGTTCAAGTAAAAGTTATAAGCTTAAAAGTTACAAGCTTACAAGAAAGTTCCAAGTCAAGCCACGAGGTCGCTACTCGATGGAAAATATCTATATATATAATGTGGTATCCGTGCTCATCTTTCACTACAAATCTGTTTTATGTATGATTGATACTCTACGCCAATTTATTCTTCGTTTTAATTACAAATTGCTAAACTACTCTCTTTATTCATTGTAATGTTTATACCCTCACTAAGTCAAACGAGACTTATCCTCCATATTCTTCTTGAGTTCTTGTATGTTATTTTTCCTCAAGATAGGCTAGTTTATTGGAAAGGATTCTAAGATCTTTTTAGTAAGGTAGTTTTCCTAAAGGTGCACTTATTACTACCCTGGTTTATGGTTCTAGAAAACTACAAGTGAATGACATATTTTACGATTTAGTACATGTTTCTATTTGTTTATTTTATTTAGGCCGTTCCTGTGATTTAATGTTAGAGAAAGACAAATTGCAGGCGGGTGACACCTCATCGAAAAAAGCAAGGTGCTCTTACGATGGGGCGTCACCGAGTGGTATCAGAGCTATAGGTTAAGGATTGAACGTTGTTCACTTATGCTAAGATTTAAACTTAGCCACATTTAGGTGTACGCGAGTTTAGGGATTAATTTAATTTGTTTGAGTTAACTGGAGGTGAAGATAAAATCTTACGTTAGATATAGAGGACATAGCCATCCAGTTATTCAAGGAAGAATCATTATTGTGGATCGAGTAGGAATAAACATATCGCTTTAGGTAAATATTATATAAATAAGTAGTCACCATAACTCCATAACTTAATTTTGTAATTATCATCTTGTGATTAAAATTTCTTTCGTTTCATAATCTTTCAAGGTCCATACCTCCCCATGGTACAAATTTCATGTTTCAGTAGTTAAATTGTTCTATCGTCATGTAGACATTTTCTTTGTCTTAGAAAATATCATTCTATTATATTATTTTCCCCAAAGTACTTATATTATCAAGTCCATATGCATTTTTTTTGGCCCAATTCTTCTCTAAATTTCTACCCTTTAATCATGTCGTTTTTCATCACTTGTTAACTTCTTTCTTGAATGTGATCTTCACCTATAAATACCATTATTTCGTTTGTTTGATTAGACACCCTCTTTATCGCATATCACTAACACATGATCCTAATCAAATACTCTACACAATTTCATCCTCAAACTCTTGTTGTTGTTATCTCATCAGTTGTGCACATGTTTCTAATTACTTTCACAATGATTTGCGCTTTTAGAGTTTCAATTAATATCTTATACATCTTTACATCTTGTTATTGTTGTTCCAACTTGTTATCCTATTAGCATCTAAATCTTTTCAAAGGAATTTGGCTAATTCCTAGTTGCATTTACTCTCTCTCGAGGTTTACATATTTTTCTTGCTTTCATTGCCATTACTTATCCATCGATCTCCATTATCTAGATAGTCATGTAACCCTTAACGACCTCAAGTTTACATAGACGTATTTAGCTGTATGAAATGGATAATGAAATCGGATGTAGATTATTCATTCAAATCCTTTTGCAATCTTTCTACATTCAAGCATATTGCATCCATTAATGTCCACTTCACCGTATCTTCAGTTGTTTGTTCCACTAAGACTTTGTATCAGTTCTCTCTAATTTCTTGTCTTATTGTAAAATACTTGGTTTATTGAAGCATAATTCCTCTATCAAACTTCGGCACATACAATTTCTTCTAATTATGTTCTAAGAATCCAATATCATTTTTATACTTTCTTCGATCATATAAAATAAAGTTCCTATTAACTACTCCAATCAAATAGTGTTAACTTGAACAAAGTTTGAGTTAGTCTCTTTAACGAAAGATTTTCGAGAGTAATAACTTAGATACAAATTTTGTGCAATGACCAAGTTGAATGAAGGACCTGAGGAGACTTTATGACCTCTAAAAAAAAGAAACTAATCAAAATTGAGTATCTACCGATGATTGATGTGCCCTATAAGTCTGTTAGCCACGATGAAGGATCACAAGGACATGACTTTCTCCCTATGTTCAAGCTCTGCAGCAAGTTCATGCGAATTTATCAAAGCCAACACTACATGTTAGTGTTATGCCTAGTGCAACTCTACCAAAAGAAGATTAGACGTCGAGAGATTCTTGAGGTTTCACCTAATAATTTTTAAAAGAGTTGAATGACCAGAAAGAAAAGGGCTTGGATCGTCGAAATGAAGATATTGTCATATAAAGCTATGTTGAAGTCTGAATCGTCAAGTACGTGATGTATCGTTTCAAAGAAGCCACGTGACATTGTTTTATCTTAGTGAATTGGATTTGGAGTCTGATAAGTATCCTCGTGTGTGTGATAACTTGTTAAGAAAATTAAAATGAATTTAATACCTTTAGTGGTCCGTAATGCACGTAACGGTAGTTCGTGAATCTTTTCTTGGGAATTGTGTAGTTGGTCGAATATGAAGTTTAGATCGATTGGATGATTTATTAGGCTCCACATTATCGCCAGCCAAGGTGAGGATGATAGATTGTAAAACGATTACGATTGCAAGTTCGGTGGGATATAAATTATATTGGCCAGTGTGGCTACGAAACACCAATTAGGAGATAGACTTCAATACTCGATCAAACCGATGTGGATCATCAACCACGACCATGTATTGGAGGAAAAAGCCGACTTATGGAGAAACTTAGGGTAATATCAAATTAGTACCACGAAAGTATAAAGGCGAACGTTGAACCTCTCAAACAACCCATCGACCTGTGATTTCTTCGACTACTTCGTGATGGAGATTTACTAAGATCAAACTAACCAGTTGGGGCTCCAGTTCGACTTACCAAATGACAAAGATCGTTGGACCTGGTACGACAAATTAGAAGTGCATATATGAAGAGTTACTTCTTTCCTTGTGTTAAAACGGGTCATATATTAGAGACAAATGACGTAGTAGTTTGTCTAAACTTGTTATTAAAAGAATTAACTTAGAGTTTCAAAATCTTAACAATCAAAGGTTAAAGAACACCCACATAATTGTACTCTATGTAGCGATAATTCCAACATGCTTCTATGTGTGTAAATATCCAATTTAACTTATTGTTGAACCCGTAATTCCATAAACTGCTCTATCTGAAAATCTTAGACTCTTAAGCTCGAATCAATTAATATTTTTGATTCGCACTGTTGTATCCTCAAGTACCTTTATTGTACTCTCATCTTCGTTCTTTTCTTTCGAAATTCAAATGTGGTTTTGTGAATTTTCACGGTCATTCTTTTACTACGTGTACAATCTCATTTGGTCCTACCTTCTTGAACCAATCTTGCGTAGGTGTTACTAGTTTAATTCGATCTCGACGGTACTTTCTTTTTTTACAAAAATATCATGTTCTCCATAATTCTTTGATATTCTTCTTACTTAAATTCCAAGTTCACCTCTAGTAATCATACTCGGATTAAAGTTCTAAACCTAAGTATCCAACGCTTACCATGTCTATAATTTTTCATCATATGAGAAGTTCTAATTATTGTGCGTATTCAGCTTCTCAACTCCTTATAGAAATTTCTTTAACAAATTCAGTAGTCCCTAATTTTATTTACCATTTCTCATTTACATATTTCCTAAGCTCGTTATTTTGTACAAAACCTCATAATTTTATATACTCCTTAAAGCGATCCCTTAACCTTCATTGAAATTATCTGGTTACTATTTCTTGGATTTAGAAAATAAAAAATAAAAAAATTCTTTGGAAGGGATGGACGAGAACCAACATGATTAACCACGAGATCAAGATAGCAAAGTGAGAACATGAGAAAGAAATACGCCACACTACTACAAGCTTTACGGTGAATAAAGTGAGAATCTGGGGACCAGATTCTTTTAAGGAAGGGAGACAGTGACACTCCAAAAATTTTCAACTAAGAACTAAAAATATAAATACATATATATATACACACACAAGAATAGTAATTTAATAATACTATACTCAATTGACAAGCTTTAATATTTTTCATGGTACATAAGCAAGACTTGAAACATTGAGGACTCATTTGCACTTAGGACTTTACTCATGGGTTCAATTGGAAGCTTGATGAATTGAGGGTGAGATATGTTAAAAACTTTACATCTAAATATGACCCTCCATCTTCCACATTCATTTTCACAACTCCAAACACTATATTCCCAAATCACAAACTAAATTCTCTCTACCAAGAAGGAACTAAAGAGGCTAAACATATTCTGAATATTTGAGAGATTAATGGATGAAATTGGGTCTTGAGGTGAAGGTGAAAGATGATTATACTCAATTGAATGGTTAAGGTTGGTAGAAGACTTTAGAACTTCAACTTCTTCTTCAATTAAAGGCTTGCATGGAGGTCTTAGGGTTTGAGTTTTAACAATCCGGGGGTATCGTTGGAAAGCTTGAAACGGCAGCTTTCTAATGGTGGTGGTCTTCATCGGCGGTGGCCCGAGATGGTGGCCGGAATCCGGCAAAGAAGGAAGAGTGTATGCTGAAAGTTTGGGTGCTCTTTTGAGGCTCTTAGATTGGGAATTTGGACTTGAGTTCTTCATGAAAGTTGTAGAAGAGGTCGATTACTATGAAAATCATCAAATGGTTTTTGTTTAAACTGATTTTTTGATTGAGGTAATCGAGGCCCAGCAGCGACAGTCCATAATCTGCAGACAATTACCTTGTGCGATCATAACTTTGAAGGAGATTTTGACTTCTTTGGAAAAGGAATTGGAGATGTTTTCTTCATGAAAGTTGTAGATAAGATTCATTCATATAAGTAAGTATTATTTTTAAGTGGTATTTATAATTTTAATAGAACAGAATTAAGACAAACCGAAGTGGTATTGATCTGCCAAACAGGGGACAGGAATTTGATGTAACTTTTAGAGGCTCTGTTCACAACCCTGGAGTCATAATTTGGATTTGATGTCTTCATTAACGTCGTAGATATCTTCGATAGCTTTAAGGTGTCGCAAATTTTGAATCGATTGGAGATTTTTGGATTACCCAGTATTCATTAGAATAAACAGCGGCAGCGGGTGGCATGGTAATCTGCTTTTGAACACTTAACTTTAAATTTCATTTGACACAATTATTAGTTGTATATGATAACAAAATAGTTAGCGGTCAAGTATTCAATGGTGTTAATGGTGTATGATTGAAGGATGTTTAGTTGATTTGTATAAAAATATAAAGAATTCACATCATTGTTCGAATAAGTTTAGATAGTTTAGAGAATGAAATAAAGAGGGCATCCGACTATCATGATTCGAATTATCACTAATGTAATTAGATTAACGTATAGCGAGTATCTCATTAAATATTAACGACTTGTGTAGGTTTTGAATATATTGATACCCACACTCGAATAGAGCTTAAAGTTGCCATGTAGAGCATCGTCGGATATCAGGTGAGGGGTTCTATCATTTCTTCCGTATATTTTGGCACAACGCCCTGAGGAAATTGAATATGCCTGTTGTTATCTTATATCTTTGCTTTTATTGCAAAATAATCAATTTGTGATTGACTCATGTTGTTTGGTTATTAATTTACTTCGATTGTTTCAAAATTCGTATTCTGATTTTATGTGTTATTCGTTCATGTTGGCTTCATGATCATAGCAAATTCTTTTGGATTGAGTTCTATTTCTTAGGCTTAATTCGTTCTAATCCGCAATTGGGTTATACACACCATTCATTTCCATATCCTCTTGGATTACCCCTTTTAATTGATTGTTTTCAATTCTTATTAAGGTTCTAAATTCGAATGTCTTCTTGTTATCTTAATGAAGCCTTAATTCGGTTGCCTTCTAGTTAGCTCGTTGATTTAAATCTGATGGCTTTTCCATATCAAGTCGGTGTTTAATTCGAATGGCTTCTCATAGTATCATAAGAATTCTGTTTGGACTGAATTATCACCCTCCTATTGGATTTCGTAATTGATCTTGTTAGTTTCAAGCCTAGCATAACTTTCTTAAATATTCATGTGAATGATCCAAATTGTCACTAACTTCTCTTGGATCTTATAATTACTCATTTTCATTCTTTGAATTGCTCATTATCACCTATTTGCTATGCTTTGTCCTTGAATGTGAAATTCACACATTTCTCTTTTCGGATGGATTGTTAGTTGATCAAACTCTCTTGAAACTATTCGACTCTTATGTTGGACACATCTCGTTCTAAATTGCTACTTTTATTGGGGTTCTAAGTTCGACTCCCTTCTTGTTACCCTTAACTTCAAGTATGGTTGCCTTCTAATTAACTCATTGGATCCAAACATAATATACATTTTTCTTAATCATGTCGGTTTTAATTTAATTGGCTTCTCACTATATCTTTGAAATCCCAACTGGAATGAATTTCTGTTATCTTGTTGGACTTCATATTCGTCTAAATCCTCCAATCTCATTAGCTCTAATCTACGTGAAACTTTATACTCATGATTCCAATCTTATTGAACTTGACAATGAAACTTCATGTGATTATGACTCATTACATGACATGTTGTAGAACTCTTAAACTTTATATTTTGAAATTTGAGCACTTAACCATGTTACAAGTTACAAGTTCAAGTAAAAGTTATAAGCTTAAAAGTTACAAGCTTACAAGAAAGTTACAAGTCAAGCCACGAGGTCGCTACTCGATGGAAAATATCTATATTTATAATGTGATATCCGTGCTCATCTTTCACTACAAATCTGTTTTATGTATGATTGATACTCTGCACCAATTTATTCTTCGTTTTAATTACAAATTGCTAAACTACTCTATTTATTCATTGTAATGTTTATACCCTCACTAAGTCAAATGAGACTTATCCTCCATATTCTTCTTGTATGTTATTTTTCCTCAGGATAAGCTAGTTTATTGGAAAGGATTCAGAGATTTTTTAGTAAGGTTGTTCTCCTAAAGGTGCACTTATAACTACCCTGGTTTATGGTTCTAGAAAACTTCAAGTGAATTAGGTATTTTTCGATTTAGTACATGGCTATATTTGTTTATTTTATTTAGGTTGTTCCTGTGATTTAATGTTAGAGAAAGACAAATCACAGGTGGGTGACACCTCATCGGAAAGCAAGGTGCTCTTACGATGGGGCGTCACTGCACCCGTATATTCGTATTTACAAGAATGGGGATCTTCTGCCTATGTGAAGAACAAGAAAGGTGATAAACTGGACAGTAGATCTAGTTTGTGCAAATATGTGGGATCTCCAAAGGAATCCATTGGATATCTGTTCTACGATCCTAAAGAACGTAATACGTTCGTATCTAGGAACACCCACTTCTTAGAGGATGATTTCCTCACCAACAGAAATGGGATAATCATAGAACTTGATAAAGTCCAAGAATCGGACCCATCCCCACAAACAATGGGAGCTAATCCTGAATTCACTGAACCTACTAGTACACATATACTTCGAAGGTCCGATCGAATTCGTAAGGAACCAGAGAGATTTATTTTCATTCACGAAAGTGATAAGTTGGATAGTGATCCAATGACTTATGACGAAACTATGTCAAACATAGATTCGGGTGGGTGGCTCGAAGCCATGCAATCCGAAATGGATTCCATGCATTCCAACAAGATTTGGACCTTGGTCAATCCACCTGAGGGAACTATCCATGTAGGATGCAAATGGATCTTCAAGCGTAAGCGTTGAATGAATGAAGAGGTTATAACTCATAAAGCTCGCTTAGTGGCAAAAGTTTATTCTCATAGGTCTGGAATAGACTATGAGGAAACATTTTCTCCCATAGCGATGTCAAAATCCATTCGGATACTTTTAGTCATAGTCGCGTGGTATGACTAAGAGATATGGCAAATGGACGTAAGACCGTCTTTCTCAGTGGAGACATTGACTAGGAGAACTTTATGCAACAGCCCGAAGGCTTTGTGTCCAAAGGAAGCGAGCACAAAGTGTGCAAATTTTAAAGGTCAATTTATGGCCTCAAACAGGCATCCCGAACCTGGAACATACGATTTGATGAGACAGCCAAAGCTTTTGGCTTGGTCAAAAACGTATTTGAACCCTGTGTGTACAAGAAGAATATTAGGAGTTCGTTACAATTCATAGTTTTTTACGTCGACGACATTATGTTGATCGGGGGACGATATTAGAATGTTAACGCAGATAAAAGCGTGGTTATCCGTGTAGTTCTCCATGAAAGATATGGGAGAGGCATCTTACGTATTGGGGATACATATCCATAGGGATAGATCGAAGAAAATGTTCGGACTCTCCCAATCTCAGTATATCAACACAATTTTGAAGAGATTCAAAATGGAAGAATCCAAGAGAGGATTGCTTCCAACGAGACAAGGTATCTCTCTTTCCAAGTCGATGTGCCCTACAACTTACGAAGAAAAGATGAGAATGTCTCTCATACCTTATGCCTCTGCTATAGGGAGCATAATGTATGCGATGCTGTGCACTAGACCAGACGTAGCACACGCTCTAAGTGTAACTAGCCGCTATCAGTCGAATCAAGGAAAAGAGCACTAGACCGCCGTAAAAGCAATCCTTAAGTACCTGAGAAGGACTAAGGATATGTTCTTGGTCTACGGTGGTAGTGGAGAATTGAAACTTGAAGGATTCACTAATTCAAGTTTCCAGTCTGACGTGGATGATTACAAATCCAATTATGGATACATATTCCACCTCAATGGCGCAGCGGTGAGTTGGAAAAGTTCCAAACAGTCTACCACGACTTAACCACTGAAGCAAAATATATTGCAGCATCAGATGCAGCAAAGGAGAGTGTTTGAATGAGACACTTCATCCGAGAGTTGGATGTAGTTCCTAGCATTGTCGAGCCTGTAGTAGTCTTCTGTGACAACAACGGGGCGATAGCTCAAGCGAAGGAGCCGAGATCACACCACCAATCTAAGCACGTAATGAGGAAATACAACATGATCAGGGTGATCATTGGTAGATGAGACATATACATGGATCGTGTCGACTCAGAAGACAACATAACTGACCCACTAACGAAACTACTTCACAAAAGGCGTTCGAGGGACATCTTGAAAAGATGGGTCTTAGAAATGTTTGTGAGCGGCTTTAGGACAAGTGGGAGATTGATAGGATAGTGCCCCCAGCAAGCCGATTCACTTTAGCTTGTAATAGTTCTATTTTGTGAATAAACAATCTTTGATTCTATAAATAATACGCACGTTTATTTATAGGTAAAATTGCATAAAACGTCACAAACTAATTACTGATTTTGGATTTTTGTCCCAAACTATTTAACTTGGCGAATTTCATCCCGTAATTTAATACCTTTTTGAAATATCGTCCCAAACTAATTACTAATTTTGATTTTTCGTCCCAAACTATATCAACTCGCCAAATTTCGTCCCATAATTTACCATTTTGTATGAATTTAGTCCCAATATTAAATTTCTAATTTAATGAGAATGACGTTCAATCTTGTAATTAATTTGGGACGAACTCTGCAATATTATATAATTATTCATGTTAAAATTTACCATGTCATGACACTTAAGCAGCCATGTGATAATTCATCGGCAAATGCGCAATTTCGTCATATAATTATGGTGGGACGATATTTCAAAAAAATATTAAATTACGGGACGAAATTCGCCAAATTAAATAGTTTGGGACTAAAATCCAAAATCAGTGATTAGTTTGGGACGATTTTTGCAATTTTGCCTTATTTATATATGTATAGAATAAACGATGGCCAACTTCATCTCTCGCGAATACATTTAAGCGATTGGATGAAATCCTTAGATCACATTTGACTATGGGATGATTCACTTCGATATTGAGTGCAATCATGAAACAGTCTCTAAGGTCGTGATCTTAAAACACGTTCCAAGTCATGGATTCCAAAACGAGACAGGGTATCGTAGGAATCGTCAAGACTTGTATGAATATTCATGATTCACGTGGAGTGAATTTTTAGAGTTTCATGAACAAGACATTTGATGTCAATGCATATAAGTAGGTGGTTCGATATGGGATCGAACGCATCGAACGACACGAACAGAGAAACCCATTGTGGAAGCGCATGACGCATATTGGTGATGGGACGTTTCTCAAGGCTTATAATAGTGTACGATTTAGTCCTTAGACTTGAGGTGCTAGGGCGAATTTGGTACATGAGTGTGCATACTTAGATCTAGGTACAGGTCACGTGGCCTGACCATAATGTGCCTAGGTTGGGTTCGTATAGTTGTGTACGCGAGTGGTTAGTACCAATATGGAATCTACCGACTCATCGTAATGGATGAGGGAATTTCCTATACAATTCTTAGATAATAGATCCGAGAAAATCGTGGCCACGGTCGGTGACGGATTTGGAAATGGGTTTCCAAATTTAGCAGTCACACTGGATTATTATCCCGAATTAGAAAGTATATTTATCGAGATAATTAGAGGTGCCGATCAATTTACACACCCTAGGTCTCGATCGGGAAATTAAGTCGATAGAAGGACCGTATGTACATGGCAGTTATAAGAGGTGAGGTTCACAAATATCAATTCACCTGAGGTTGGGCTTCATGGGCTTATGGCTAGAGATCGACACGAAGTGTGGGTACTCCTGAATTAATAAGGGAGATTAATTCTGTAGTGGTCAATTAAAGAGGTTTAATTGATCAGAGCAATTAACTGCTTGTAAATTAAATCACGAAGAGTTCGTGGGCCTGCTGCCAATTGATGGTGAATCACACACAATACAGTTGGACGGTGACAGTCATAAAAGGAAATAGTTGATTTAAGGAAGTTAAATCAATAAATGAATTAAAGTATTAATTCGATTGGAAAATTAATTAATTAGATAGGCTAATTAATTAAATTTTAATTAAAGTGTTAATTAATTGAGAGAGATAATAATTTATTAATTAATTGGGCTAATTTAATTAATGGGTTAATTAAATTAAGCTGCAAGACATGGGCCTTTAATTAAAAGCCCAGAAGAAATCTTGCAAGACTAGGTTAAGTGGGAGGCTTATATAAGGAGTCTAGGTAAGACTCAAATACAACTCTTGCACACAAGAAACCCTGCACTCTTGCAAAACCCTGAGCCGGCCCCAACCCTAGCAGCTCCCTCTGCCTGCGTCACCCCCTCTCTCTCTGTCTTCCATTGCTGGATCTAGATCTTAATCTAGATCTGGTCATTTCTCCATTGACAACCTTCAAGATCTAGTTCGTAGCCTGCGACTTGAAGGTGTTACTACAATCCAGCTGGTGTGGATACGCTCTGGAGGTGAGACAATTGGATCACTGCCTGTGAATCAAGAACAAAGCCGGAGGTTACCACCACCTTGCCTGTGTGAGGTAAAATCTCAGATCTCCTCCTTTTTATTGTGTTTGTTGTTGGATTCAACTTGTCATATATATAAGGTGGAGTTTTATATCATGGGACTGATGGGTATCTCGGAAAAAATTTAAATTTCACACTTTCGTTATTTGGACAACCAAGATATCCCAACAATATATTTAAATTAATTAATTAATGTTGTGTTGTAGAAAAGTATCGATTATAAAATTGAGTAAGAATAATCTATATGCAATGTATGAGTTGGTATGCGTGAAATCCCGAATATCTTTATCCAAGATTCGTCATCTAACTTGAAATATATCATAATTTATAATCAAGTTAGCTTGGTATGGGTGGAATTGGAAATTTTTTGAACCGGACAAGATCTAAGAGTGCGGCAAGGATGACATCATTGGAAAATCACAAAGGATTTGTTCTATGTCTCGAAACCTGGAACCGACAACGAAAAGTGCAGGGCGTGGTTCAGGCGGTACTTCTCGCAGGAATGCTAGGAAAATTGTGCAACCGTCACGAGATAATTCTTCAAGTTGTAAGAACATTGACAGGATTTGTTTGGTTGGAGCATCAAGAAGAGAAGGAGAAGCCAATTGAAATCTGCATCAAAAGGTTGATTCCTGAAATATAAGTTTGATACTTTTTAAAGCATGACTATAAATGCTATAGCAATATATTTTCTATTTATGTAATTCGCTCTTTTTGTCAAGTTTTTTCATTTGATTAATTTTTTTTAATTGGAATGTCTACATTTTTTTGATTCAATATACAGGATATTGGTGAAACTAATGTAGGACATGAGTGTACAACTGCATAGATTATGAGCAATGGAGTATTCAAGAGTGCAGTGCATAGGGTAATAAACAATGAAAAAGGGAATAGGGTATCATAGTAGCAATATTCTACACACCAGAAACAAGAAAATAAATTGGGCATTGGCGTGAATTGCTTATCATTTGTAATCAATTATTGTAAAAAGTATTGTGATTTATAAATTATCAATTTTCTTATACTTGTATTATTATTATAATGTATCAATTTAACTTTTTAAACATATTATATTCTCGGATAAAAATCAGTATTAGCTCCAATTTTTTTAGATTTAGCTTTGTTGTTAGAAATATGATTAGCTTCCCCTATCGGTTTTAATCTTACTTACCTTGCAATTCATACAAGATTGTATTTATTAACATCAATTCATGGGACAAAAATAATAAAATATTCCAAAAAAAAAAAATTGAAATGTAACTTTACTACATTAACAGTTAATATTAAAAATAAAACACGGAGTAAAAAAATTAAACAGTGATGATAACAAAATAATCATAAAATACATATTTACTAATGAGCAAGTAGATAAGGTATGTAAAAAAAATATTCAGCTGACAATCTCACGACCTTTACCCGTATGAAGGCATCTAATGTTGAGCAAACAAATTTTGCAATATTATAAATAATTTATATCTCTCTACCATTGCTCTCTTTAATGATTTTATTTCATTTGTCCATATTTTATTAATATTTAGTTAAATAAGTCAAATTAACTTAAACAAGTATATTTAATAATAAATTAAAAAATATTGGCTTTGTAAATTTAAATTACAATAACTAAAACAGTTAATGATTACTTGTGTGGAAATGCATAGGGTGTTTCTCTGGAAGTGGCTACATTTGAGGATAATGCAATGAAAATTCTTCAGATGAATGATATCATATGGAGACGCACAATGATATAACTATATCAAATCCCCAAATGTTAAGACAAGTTTTGGTTGGCTAAATAACTCCTAATACGTGGTTCGTATGATAACGAAAAAAAAATATAAGGTGTACCTGTTAGAGTGGACAAAATTAACAAGTATATTCAGAATGGAACCTATATGATGACTATCAAAAAAAGGCAGTTCCAGGTTGGTGCTGAAATAAAAATTGAATTTGTGGTTCTTCACATGAGCTTTGTCAAACAAAACAAAGGTGATCATTCGAAGAAAAATTATCCTACCACGGGATCGTCAAGTGCTCATTAAAATATTTATAAGTATATGTTGTATTATGTTAAATTTTTACTAATTCGATGTATTGTTTAACCTTCATTTTTTCGGAAATCTAGGTTATTAGCAAATTTTACGTGAATATTATATAATAAAAAAATATACTTATACAACAATATTAAAAAAAATGTATCGATTCTTAATAATCAAGTTTTAAGAGTACAAACAAATATCATATAGTAAACACTAACTTATACACCAAAAACCATTAATATTTCGCCATTAAACAAAATTAAAATTAAATAAGCATCATGTAAACATCTTATAACAGTATTTGATCATACGACTTCACGATATGGGTATAAGTAGTTGCCCACACACTCTTCTGGCAAGCTCGCTGCATTTTTTTCTCCAAATATAAAATCAACTTCTGCATACCATGGGAATCTTTTAGTTCTAAAATTTATTTCCACGATTGTCTCCTGCATTGTCAATATAATTACGATTACAAAAGCAACTGAGAAAAACAAAATAATAAAATATTTTATGATATATATAAAACAAATGAAGCTACAATATTATCACCTCGTGAATAAGTAAAATATAATTTGGATCAACCGTTACAACATTCATTGCCAAACTGAAACTCACCCCAGGTGTTCTTAAGAACTGGCAAACCTGCGGAAGTTTGATCGTATTTTCGATGTCTTACGCCTAATTTTGCAGACAGGGAAAACTTTATAGAATTTATCATGCAACATTAATCCAACAATTGTGCATGTGCATCCCATTGATCGTAAGTCATCGAGTCGCTTGGTCTTACCAATTTGAACAAATGAGAAGATGAGGCACGTTTCTTCAGTTGGAGTCCAATCCGGATCCGCAAACAGATCTTCAAAATCTCGAGTTTGTGCCATTTCATCTAAAATGTCACATTAATGTGTTGTTGATCAATTGAATAAAATGGAGTTGATTTACGTAATTAAGATTAAAGCACAAAATAAAGTAGATTAATGGGAAAACTCATACTACATGAATGTAAATAGAATCTTACCCACCCTTCCACGAAACTTAACTGCAATTCATTCTCGATCAATTGAATATTTAAAGAGCATGTTGAAATCAGTAATTGCACACAAACTCCTACCCTAAGCTATTATCATATTTACAATAAATGTCCAATGTATTTACTTAAGAGAGATTTACACTTATGGTACCGAACTATATATTGATTCTCACTTGTGTATCATAAAAACATAGGCCGACATTATTAGGTATAAAAAGTGACAAGTTTGACATTATCATTTAATATCTTGTCACTAAAATTATATTATTTTGTAGTACAAAATGACAAATACAAAAAAAAAGGGTGAGTATAATTTTCTTCCATAATTTCAAAAAGGCCGTAAAATATAAAAATGCAAAATTTGTTTTGATCAAACTAAGCATATGAGGTCCATCAAAATTGATAACTATTTTCAGTTTACTAAGTAACAAATAATAATTTAAAAAGGAAGATTAAATTAAAGGTACATTTAAGTAGCACATAAGATATAGGATTTGTGCTAAAATGGGAATGTATCTAAAGTAGTAGAAACAAAAATTAACAAAATAGCAAGGAGGAATAGTGCAAATAATTTAATAAAAGTGATTTCAGAGGATCACAAATATATATGGATGATCACTAATATACACGGATGATAAAAAAAATATATACATGCATGATGTTATGTTATGTCAATAGGCATGTAGTAATTCAGTAAGTAGGTGATGGTACATTCTGAATTGACATTAGCATTAAATGTTGGACTTAATGTTTCATAATCTTTCAAGGTCCATACCTCCCCATGGTACAAATTTCATGTTTCAGTAGTTAAATTGTTCTATCGTCATGTAGACATTTTCTTTGTCTTAGACATTATCATTCTATTATTTTATTTTCCCCAAAGTACTTATATTATCAAGTCCATATGCATTTTTTTGGCCCAATTCTTCTCTAAATTTCTACCCTTTAATCTTGTCGTTTTTCATCACTTGTTAACTTCTTTCTTGAATGTGATCTTCACCTATAAATACCATTATTTCGTTTGTTTGATTAGACACCCTCTTTATCGCATATCACTAACACATGATCCTAATCAAATACTCTACACAATTTCATCCTCAAACTCTTGTTGTTGTTATCTCATCACTTGTGCACATGTTTCTAATTACTTTCACAATGATTTGCGCTTTTAGAGTTTCAATTAATATCTTATACATCTTTACATCTCGTTATTGTTGTTCCAACTTGTTATCCTGTTAGCATCTAAATCTTTTCAAAGGAATTTGGCTAATTCCTAGTTGCATTTACTCTCTCTCGAGGTTTACATATTTTTCTTGCTTTCATTGCCATTACTTATCCATCGATCTCCATTATCTAGATAGTCATGTAACCCTTAACGACCTCAAGTTTACATAGACGTATTTAGCTGTATGAAATGGATAATGAAATCGGATGTAGATTATTCATTCAAATCCTTTTGCAATCTTTCTACATTCAAGCATATTGCATCCATTAATGTCCACTTCACCGTATCTTCAGTTGTTTGTTCCACTAAGACTTTGTATCAGTTCTTTCTAATTTCTTGTCTTATTGTAAAATACTTGGTTTATTGAAGCATAATTCCTTCTATCAAACTTCGGCACATACAATTTCTTTTAATTATGTTCTAAGAATCAAATATCATTTTTATACTTTCTTCGATCATATAAAATAAAGTTCCTATTAACTACTTCAATCAAATAGTGTTAACTTGAACAAAGTTTGAGTTAGTCTCTTTAACGAAAGATTTTCGAGAGTAATAACTTAGATACAAATTTTGTGCAATGACCAAGTTGAATGAAGGACTTGAGGAGACTATATGACCTCTAAAAAAAAAGAAACTAATTAAAATTGAGTATCTACCGATGATTGATGTGCCCTATAAGTCTGTTAACCACGATGAAGGATCACAAGGACATGACTTTCTCCCTATGTTCAAGCTCTGCAGCAAGTTCATGCGAATTTATCAAAGCCAACACTACATGTTAGTGTTATGCCTAGTGCAACTCTACCAAAAGAAGATTAGACGTCGAGAGATTCTTGAGGTTTCACCTATAATTTTTAAAAGAGTTGAATGACCAGAAAGAAAAGGGCTTGGATCGTCGAAATGAAGATATTGTCATATAAAGCTATGTTGAAGTCTGAATCGTCAAGTACGTGATGTATCGTTTCAAAGAAGCCACGTGACATTGTTTTATCTTAGTGAATTGGATTTGGAGTCTGATAAGTATCCTCGTGTGTGTGATAACTTGTTAAGAAAATTAAAATGAATTTAATACCTTTAGTGGTCCGTAATGCACGTAACGGTAGTTCGTGAATCTTTTCTTGGGAATTGTGTAGTTGATCGAATATGAAGTTTAGATCGATTGGATGATTTATTAGGCTCCACATTATCGCCAGCCAAGGTGAGGATGATAGATTGTAAAACGATTACGATTGCAAGTTCGGTGGGATATAAATTATATTGGCCAGTGTGACTACGAAACACCAATTAGGAGATAGACTTCAATACTCGATCAAACCGATGTGGATCATCAACCACGACCATGTATTGGAGGAAAAAGCCGACTTATGGAGAAACTTAGGGTAATATCAAATTAGTACCACGAAAGTATAAAGGCGAACGTTGAACCTCTCAAACAACCCATCGACCTGTGATTTCTTCGACTACTTCGTGATGGAGATTTACTAAGATCAAACTAACCAGTTGGGGCTCCAGTTCGACTTACCAAATGACAAAGATCGTTGGACCTGGTACGACAAATTAGAAGTGCATATATGAAGAGTTACTTCTTTCCTTGTGTTAAAACGGGTCATATATTAGAGACAAATGACGTAGTAGTTTGTCTAAACTTGTTATTAAAAGAATTAACTTAGAGCTTCAAAATCTTAACAATCAAAGGTTAAAGAAGAACACCCAAATAATTGTACTCTATGTAGCGATAATTCCAACATGCTTCTATGTGTGTAAATATCCAATTTAACTTATTGTTGAACCCGTAATTCCATAAGCTGCTCTATCTGAAAATCTTAGACTCTTAAGCTCGAATCAATTAATATTTTTGATTCGCACTGTTGTATCCTCAAGTACCTTTATTGTACTCTCATCTTCGATCTTTTCTTTCGAAATTCAAATGTGGTTTTGTGAATTTTCACGGTCATTCTTTTACTACTTGTACAATCTCATTTGGTCCTACCTTCTTGAACCAATCTTGCGTAGGTGTTACTAGTTTAATTCGATCTCGACGGTACTTTCTTTTGTTACAAAAATATCATGTTCTCCATAATTCTTTGATATTCTTCTTACTTAAATTCCAAGTTCACCTCTAGTAATCATACTCGGATTAAAGTTCTAAACCTAAGTATCCAACGCTTACCATGTCTATAATTTTTCATCATATGAGAAGTTCTAATTATTGTGCGTATTCAGCTTCTCAACTCCTTATAGAAATTTCTTTAACAAATTCAGTAGTCCCTAATTTTATTTACCATTTCTCATTTACATATTTCCTAAGCTCGTTATTTTGTACAAAATCTCATAATTTTACATACTCCTTAAAGCGATCCCTTAACCTTCATTGAAATTATCTGGTTACTATTTCTTGGATTTAAAAAATAAAAAAATAAAAAAATTCTTTGGAAGGGATGGACGAGAACCAACAGGAATAACCACGAGATCAAGATAGCAAAGTGAGAACATGAGAAAGAAATACGCCACACTACTACAAGCTTCACGGTGAATAAAGTGAGAATCTGGGGACCCCAGATTCTTTTAATGAAGGGAGACAGTGACACTCCAAAAATTTTCAACTAAGAACTAAAAATATAAATACATATATATATACACACACAAGAATAGTAATTTAATAATACTATACTCAATTGACAAGCTTTAATATTTTTCATGGTACATAAGCAAGACTTGAAACATTGAGGACTCATTTGCACTTAGGACTTTACTCATGGGTTCAATTGGAAGCTTGATGAATTGAGGGTGAGATATGTTAAAAACATTACATCTAAATATGACCCTCCACCTTCCACATTCATTTTCACAACTCCAAACACTATATTCCCAAATCACAAACTAAATTCTCTCTACCAAGAAGGAACTAAAGAGGCTAAACATATTCTGAATATTTGAGAGATTAATGGATGAAATTGAGTCTTGAAGTGAAGGTGAAAGATGATTATACTCAATTGAATGGTTAAGGTTGGTAGAAGACTTTAGAACTTCAACTTCTTCTTCAATTAAAGGCTTGCATGGAGGTCTTAGGGTTTGAGTTTTAACAATCAGGGGGTATCGTTGGAAAGTTTGAGAGGGCAGCTTTCTAATGGTGGTGATCTTCATCGGCGGTGGCCCGAGATGGTGGCCGGAATCCGGCAAAGAAGGAAGAGTGTATGCTGAAAGTTTGGGTGCTCTTTTGAGGCTCTTAGATTGGGAATTTGGACTTGAGTTCTTCATGAAAGTTGTAGAAGAGGTCGATTACTATGAAAATCATCAAATGGTTTTTGTTTAAACTGATTTTTTGATGGAGGTAATCGAGGCCCAGCAGCAACAGTCCATAATCTGCAGACAATTACCTTGTGCGATCATAACTTTGAAGGAGATTTTGACTTCTTTGGAAAAGGAATTTGGAGATGTTTTCTTCATGAAAGTTGTAGATAAGATTCATTAATATAAGTAAGTATTATTTTTAAGTGGTATTTACAATTTTAATATAACAGAATTAAGACAAACCGAAATGGTATGAATCTGCCAAACAGGGGACAGGAATTTGATGTAACTTTTAGAGGCTCTGTTCACAACCCTGGAGTCATAATTTGGATTTGATGTCTTCATTAACGTCGTAGATATCTTCGATAGCTTTAAGGTGTCGCAAATTTTGAATCGATTGGAGATTTTTGGATTACCCAGTATTGATTAGAATAAACAGCGGCAGCGGGTGGCATGGTAATCTTCTTTTGAACACTTAACTTTAAATTTCATTTGACACAATTATTAGTTGTATATGATAACAAAATAGTTAACGGTCAATTATTCAATGGTGTTAATGGTGTATGATTGAAGGATGTTTAGTTGATTTGTATAAAAATATAAAGAATTCACATCATTGTTCGAATAAGTTTAGATAGTTTAGAGAATGAAATAAAGAGGGCATCCGACTATCATGATTCGAATTATCACTAATGTACTTAGATTAACGTATAGCGAGTATCTCATTAAATATTAACGACTTGTGTAGGTTTTGAATATATTGATACCCACACTCGAATAGAGCTTAAAGTTGCCATGTAGAGCATCGTCGGATATCAGGTGAGGGGTTCTATCATTTCTTCCGTATATTTTGGCACAACGCCCTGAGGAAATTGAATATGCCTGTTGTTATCTTATATCTTTGCTTTTATTGCAAAATAATCAATTTGTGCTTGACTCATGTTGTTTGGTTATTAGTTTACGTCGATTGTTTCAAAATTCGTATTCTGATTATATGTGTTATTCGTTCATGTTGGCTTCATGATCATAGCAAATTCTTTTGGATTGAGTTCTTTTTCTTAGGCTTAATTCGTTCTAATCCACAATTGGGTTATACACACCATTCATTTCCATATCCTCTTGGATTACCCCTTTTAATTGATTGTTTTCAATTCTTATTAAGGTTCTAAATTCGAATTTCTTCTTGTTATCTTAATGAAGCCTTAATTCGGTTGCCTTCTAGTTAGCTCGTTGATTTAAATCTGATGTCTTTTCCATATCAAGTCGGTGTTTAATTCGAATGGCTTCCCATAGTATCATAAGAATTCTGTTTGGACTGAATTATCACCCTCCTATTGGATTTCGTAATTGATCTTGTTAGTTTCAAGCCTAGCATCACTTTCTTAAATATTCATGTGAATGATCCAAATCGTCACTAACTTCTCTTGGATCTTATAATTACTCATTTTCATTCTTTGAATTGCTCATTATCACCTATTTGCTATGCTTTGTCCTTGAATGTGAAATTCACACATTTCTCTTTTCGGATGGATTGTTAGTTGATCAAACTCTCTTGAAACTATTAGACTCTTATGTTGGACACATCTCGTTCTAAATTGCTACTTTTATTGGGGTTCTAAGTTCGACTCCCTTCTTGTTACCCTTAACTTCAAGTATGGTTGCCTTCTAATTAACTCATTGGATCCAAACATAATATACACTTTTCTTAATCATGCCGGTTTTAATTTAATTGGCTTCTCACTATATCTTTGAAATCCCAACTGGAATGAATTTCCGTTATCTTGTTGGACTTCATATTCGTCTAAATCCTCCAATCTCATTAGCTCTAATCTGCGTGAAACTTTATACTCATGATTCCAATCTTATTGAACTTGACAATGAAACTTCATGTGATTATGACTCATTACATGACATGTTGTAGAACTCTTAAACTTTATATTTTGAAATTTGAGCACTTAACCATGTTACAAGTTACAAGTTCAAGTAAAAGTTATAAGCTTAAAAGTTACAAGCTTACAAGAAAGTTACAAATCAAGCCACGAGGTCGCTACTCGATGGAAAATATCTATATATATAATGTGATATCCGTGCTCATCTTTCACTACGAATCTGTTTTCTGTATGATTGATACTCTACACCAATTTATTCTTCGTTTTAATTACAAATTGCTAAACTACTCTCTTTATTCATTGTAATGTTAATACCCTCACTAAGTCAAATGAGACTTATCCTCCATATTCTTCTTGTATGTTATTTTTCCTCAGGATAAGCTAGTTTATTGGAAAGGATTCTGAGATCTTTTTAGTAAGGTTGTTCTCCTAAAGGTGCACTTATAACTACCCTGGTTTATGGTTCTAGAAAACTTCAAGTGAATTAGGTATTTTTCGATTTAGTACATGGCTATATTTGTTTATTTTATTTAGGTTGTTCCTGTGATTTAATGTTAGAGAAAGAGAAATCGCAGGCGGGTGACACCTCATCGGAAAGCAAGGTGCTCTTACGATGGGGCGTCACTGCACCCGTATATTCGTATTTACAAGAATGGGGATCTTCTGCCTATGTGAAGAACAAGAAAGGTGATAAACTGGATAGTAGATCTAGTTTGTGCAAATTTGTGGGATCTCCAAAGGAATCCAATGGATACCTGTTCTACGATCCTAAAGAACGTAATACGTTCGTATCTAGGAACACCCACTTCTTAGAGGATGATTTCCTCACCAACAGAAATGGGATAATCATAGAACTTGATGAAGTCCAAGAATCGGACCCATCCCCACAAACAATGGGAGCTAATCCTGAATTCACTGAACCTACTAGTACACTTATACTTCGAAGGTCCGATCGAATTCGTAAGGAACCAAAGAGATTTAGTTTCATTCACGAAAATGATAAGTTGGATAGTGATCCAATGACTTATGACGAAGCTATGTCAGACATAGATTCGGGTGCGTGGCTCGAAGCCATGCAATCCGAAATGGATTCCATGCATTCCAACAAGGTTTGGACCTTGGTCAATCTACCTGAGGGAACTATCCATGTAGGATGCAAATGGATCTTCAAGCGTAACCTTTTTATGAATGAAGAGGTTATAACTCATAAAGCTCGCTTAGTGGCAAAAGGTTATTCTCATAGGCCTGGAATAGACTATGAGGAAACCTTTTCTCCCATAGCGATGTCAAAATCCATTCGGATACTTTTAGTCATAGTCGCGTGGTATGACTAAGAGATATGGCAAATGGACGTAAGACCGTCTTTCTAAATGGAGACATTGACTAGGAGAACTTTATGCAACAGCCCGAAGGCTTTGTGTCCAAAGGAAGCGAGCACAAAGTGTGCAAATTTCAAAGGTCAATTTATGGCCTCAAACAGGCATCCCGAACCTGGAACATACGATTTGATGAGACAGCCAAAGCTTTTGGCTTGGTCAAAAATGTATTTGAACCTTGTGTGTACAAGAAGAATATTAGGAGTTCGTTACAATTCATAGTTTTTTACGTCGACGACATTATGTTGATCGGGGGACGATATTAGAATGTTAACGCAGACAAAAGCGTGGTTATCCGTGCAGTTCTCCATGAAAGATATGGGAGAGGCATCTTACGTATTGGGGATACATATCTATAGGGATAAATCGACGAAAATGTTGGGACTCTCCCAATCTCAGTATATCAACACAATTTTGAAGAATTCAAAATGGAAGCATCCAAGAGAGGATTGCTTCCAATGAGACACGGTATCTCTCTTTCCAAGTAGATGTGCCCTACAACTTACGAAGAAAAGATGAGAATGTCTCTCATACCTTATGCCTCTGCTATAGGGAGCATAATGTATGCGATGTTGTGTACTAGACCAGACGTAGCACACGCTCTAAGTGTAACTAGCCGCTATCAGTCGAATCAAGGAAAAAAGCACTGGACCGCCGTAAAAGCAATCCTTAAGTACCTGAGAAGGACTAAGGATATGTTCTTGGTCTACGGTGGTAGTGGAGAATTGAAACTTGAAGGATTCACTAATTCAAGTTTCCAGTCTGACGTGGATGATCACAAATCCAATTATGGATACATATTCCACCTCAATGGTGCAGCGGTGAGTTGGAAAAGTTCCAAACAGTCTACCACGACTCAACCACTGAAGCAGAATATATTGCAGCATCAGATGCAGCAAAGGAGAGTGTTTGAATGAGACACTTCATCCGAGAGTTGGATGTAGTTCCTAGCATTGTCGAGCCTGTAGTAGTCTTCTGTGACAACAACGGGGCGATAGCTCAAGCGAAGGAGCCGAGATCACACCACCAATCTAAGCACGTAATGAGGAAATACCACATGATCAGGGTGATCATTGGTAGATGAGACATACACATGGATCGTGTCGACTCAGAAGACAACATAGCTGACCCACTAACGAAACTACTTTCACAAAAGGCGTTCGAGGGACATCTTGAAAAAATGGGTCAATTTCATCCCGTAAAATTGCATAAAACGTCACAAACTAATTACTGATTTTGGATTTTCGTCCCAAACTATTTAACTTGGCGAATTTCATCCCGTAATTTAATACCTTTTTGAAATATCGTCCCAAACTAATTACTAATTTTGATTTTTCGTCCCAAACTATATCAACTCGCCAAATTTCGTCCCATAATTTACCATTTTGTATGAATTTAGTCCCAATATTAAATTTCTAATTTAATGAGAATGACGTTCAATCTTGTAGTTAATTTGGGACGAACTCTGCAATATTATATAATTATTCATGTTAAAATTTACCATGTCATGACACTTAAGCAGCCATTTGATAATTCAACGGCAAATGCGCAATTTCGTCTTATAATTATGGTGGGACGATATTACAAAAAAATATTAAATTACGGGACGAATTCGCCAAATTAAATAGTTTGGGACGAAAATCCAAAATCAGTGATTAGTTTGGGACGATTTTTGCAATTTTTCCTTATTTATATATGTATAGAATAAACGATGGTCAACTTCATCTCTCGCGAATACATTTAAGCGATTGGATGAAATCCTTAGATCACATTTGACTATGGGACGATTCACTTCGATATTTAGTGCAATCATGAAACAGTCTCTAAGGTCGTGATCTTAAAACACGTTCCAAGTCATGGATTCCAAAACGAGACAGGGTATCGTAGGAATCGTCAAGACTTGTATGAATATTCATGATTCACGTGGAGTGAATTGGTAGAGTTTCATGAACAAGACATTTGATGGCAATGCATATGAGTAGGTGGTTCGATATGGGATCGAACGCATCGAACGACACGAACAGAGAAACCCATTGTGGAAGCGCATGACGCATATCGGTGATGGGACGTTTCTCAAGGCTTATAATAGTGTAAGATTTAGTCCTTAGACTTGAGGTGCTAGGGCGAATTTGGTACATGAGTGTGCATACTTAGATCTAGGTACAGGTCACGTAGCCTGACCATAATGTGCCTAGGTTGGGTTCGTATAGTTGTGTACGCGAGTGGTTAGTACCAATATGGAATCTACCGACTCATCGTAATGGATGAGGGAATTTCCTATACAATTCTTAGATAATAGATCTGAGAAAACCGTGGCCACGGTCGGTGACGGATTTGGAAATGGGTTTCCAAATTTAGCAGTCACAGTGGATTATTATCCCGAATTAGAAAGTATATTTATCGAGATAATTAGAGGTGCCGATCAATTTACACACCTTAGGTCTCGATCGGGAAATTAAGTCGATAGAAGGACCGTATGTACATGGCAGTTATAAGAGGTGAGGTTCACAAATATCAATTCACCTGAAGTTGGGCTTCATGGGCTTATGGCTAGACATCGACACGAAGTGTGGGTACTCCTGAATTAATAAGGGAGATTAATTCTGTAGTGGTCAATTAAAGAGGTTTAATTGATCAGAGCAATTAACGGCTTGTAAATTAAATCACGAAGAGTTCGTGGGCCTGCTGCCAATTGATGGTGAATCACACACAATACAGTTGGATGGTGACAGTCATAAAAGGAAATACTTGATTTAAGGAAGTTAAATCAATAAATGAATTAAAGTATTAATTCGATTGGAAAATTAATTAATTAGATAGGCTAATTAATTAAATTTTAATTAATGTGTTAATTAATTGAGAGAGATATTAATTTATTAATTAATTGGGCTAATTTAATTAATGGGTTAATTAAATTAAGCTGCAAGACATGGGCCTTTAATTAAAAGCCCAGAAGAAATCTTGCAAGACTAGGTTAAGTGGGAGGCTTATATAAGGAGTCTAGGTAAGACTCAAATACAACTCTTGCACACAAGAAACCCTGCACTCTTGCAAAACCCTGAGCCGGCCCCAACCCTAGCAGCTCCCTCTGCCTGCGTCACCCCCTCTCTCTCTGTTCTTCCATTGCTGGATCTAGATCTGAATCTAGATCTGGTCCTTTCTCCATTGACAACCTTCAAGATCTAGTTCGTAGCCTGCGACTTGAAGGTGTTACTACAATCCAGCTGGTGTGGATACGCTCTGGAGGTGAGACAATTGGATCACTGCCTGCGAATCAAGAACAAAGCTGGAGGTTACCACCACCTTGCCTGTGGTGAGGTAAAATCTCAGATCTCCTCCTTTTTATTGTGTTTGTTGTTGGATTCAACTTGTCATATATATAAAGTGGAGTTTTATATCATGGGACTGATGGGTATCTCGGAAAAAATTTTAAATTTCGCACTTTCGTTATTTTGACAACCAAGGTATCCCAACAATATATTTAAATTAATTAATTAATGTTGTGTTGTAGAAAAGTATCGACTATAAAATCGAGTAAGAATAATCTATATGCAATGTATGAGTTGGTATGCGTGAAATCCCGAATATCTTTATCCAAGATTTGTCATCTAACTTGAAATATATCATAATTTATAATCAAGTTAGCTTGGTATGGGTGGAATTGGAAATTTTTTGAACCGGACAAGATCTAAGAGTGCGGCAAGGATGACATCATTGGAAAATCACAAAGGATTTGTTCTATATCTCGAAACCTGGAACCGACAACGAAAATTGCAGGGCGTGGTTCAGGCGGTACTTCTCGCAGGAATCCTAGGAAAATTGTGCAACCGTCACTAGATAATTCTTCAAGTTATAAGAACATTGACAGGACTTGTTTGGTTGGAGCATCAAGAAGAGAAGGAGAAGCCAATTGAAATCTGCATCAAAAGGTTGTTTCCTGAAATATAAATTTGATACTTTTTAAAGCATGACTATAAATGCTATAGCAATATATTTTCTATTTATGTAATTCGCTCTTTTTGTCAAGTTTTTCATTTGATTAATTTTTTTTAATTGGAATGTCTACATTTTTTTGATTCAATATACAGGATATTGGTGAAACTAATGTAGGACATGAGTGTACAACTGCATAGATTATGAGCAATGGAGTATTCAAGAGTGCATAGATTATGAGCAATGGAGTATTCAAGAGTGCAGTGCATAGGGTAATAAACAACGAAAAAGGGAATAGAGTATCATAGTAGCAATATTCTACACACCAGAAACAAGAAAATAAATTGGGCATTGGCGTGAATTGCTTATCATTTGTAATCAATTATTGTAAAAAGTATTGCGATTAATAAATTATCAATTTTCTTATACTTTTATTATTATTATAATGTATCAATTTAACTTTTTAAACATATTATATTCTCGGATAAAAATCAATATTAGTTCCAATTTTTTTAGATTTAGCTTTGTTGTTAGAAATATGATTAGCTTCCCCTATCGGTTTTAATCTTACTTAGTTTTTTTACCCAAAAAGTTATTTTATAAAGCAATGATATAGATTTATAAATTGTTTTTAATATTAAAAATATTGTCCATACAATGGATACACCTCAAAGAGATTTAGAATTATTTAATTTACAAAACGATTTTTTTATGGTTCAATTTTTTGAAAAGGAAATTTTTAAAAGAATTGGTAAATATGTATAAGATACGATAATTAAGTCAGTCGTGAACAGATAAGCTTATTTACCTTGCAATTCATACAAGCTTGTATTTATTAACATTCAATTCATGGGACAAAAATAGTAAAATATTCCAAAAAAAATTGAAATGTAACTTTACTACATTAACAGTTAATATTAAAAAGAAAACACGGAGTAAAAAAATTAAACAGTGATGATAACAAAATAATCATAAAATACATATTTACTAATGAGCAAGTAGATAAGGTATGTAAAAAAAAATTCAGCTGACAATCTCACGACCTTTACCCGTATGATGGCATATAATGTTGAGCAAACAAATTTTGCAATATTATAAATAATTTATATCTCTCTACCATTGCTCTCTTTAATTTCATTTGTCCATATTTTATTAATATTTAGTTAAATAAGTCAAATTAACTTAAACAAGTATATTTAATAATAAATTAAAAATTATTGGCTTTGTAAATTTAAATTACAATAACTAAAACAGTTAATGATTATTTGTGTTGAAATGCATAGGGTGTTTGTCACTATTAGTGATTATACTGGTTCTCTGGAAGTGGCTACATTTGAGGATAATGCAATGAAAATTCTTCAGATGAATGATATCATATGGAGACGCACAATGATATAACTATATCAAATCCCCAAATGTTAAGACAAGTTTTGGTTGGCTAAATAACTCCTAATACGTGGTTCGTATGATAACGAAAAAAAATATAAGGTGTACCTGTTAGAGTGGACAAAATTAACAAGTATATTCAGAATGGAACCTATATGATGACTATCAAAAAAAGGCAGTTCCAGGTTGGAGCTGAAATAAAAATTGAATTTGTGGTTCTTCACATGAGCTTTGTCAAAAAAAACAAAGGTGATCATTCGAAGAAAAATTATCCTACCACGGGATCGTCAAGTGCTCATTAAAATGTTTATAAGTATATGTTGTATTATGTTAAATTTTTACTAATTCGATGTATTGTTTAACCTTCATTTTTTCGGAAATCTAGGTTATTAGCAAATTTTACGTGAATATTATATAATAAAAAAATATACTTATACAACAATATTAAAAAAAATGTATCGATTCTTAATAATCAAGTTTTAAGAGTACAAACAAATATCATATAGTAAACACTAACTTATACACCAAAAACCATTAATATTTCGCCATTACACAAAATTAAAATTAAATAAGCATCATGTAAACATCTTATAACAGTATTTGATCATACGACTTCACGATATGGGTATAAGTAGTTGCCCACACACTCTTCTGGCAAGCTCGCTGCATTTTTTTCTCCAAATATAAAATCAACTTCTGCATACCATGGGAATCTTTTAGTTCTAAAATTTATTTCCACGATTGTCTCCTGCATTGTCAATATAATTACGATTACAAAAGCAACTGAGAAAAACAAAATAATAAAATATTTTATGATATATATAAAACAAATGAAGCTACAATATTATCACCTCGTGAATAACTAAAATATAATTTGGATCAACCATTACAACATTCATTGCCAAACTGAAACTCACCCCAGGTGTTCTTAAGAACTGGCAAACCTACGGAAGTTTGATCGTATTTTCGATGTCTTACGCCAAATTTTCCAGACATGGAAAACTTTATTGAATTTGTCATGCAACTTTAATCCAACAATTGTGCATGTGCATCCCATTGATCGTAAGTCATCGAGTCGCTTGGTCTTACCAATTTGAACAAATGAGAAGATGAGGCACGTTTCTTCAGTTGGAGTCCAATCCGGATCCGCAAATAGATCTTCAAAATCTCGAGTTTGTGCCATTTCATCTAAAATGTCACATTAATGTGTTGTTGATCAATTGAATAAAATAGAGTTGATTTACGTAATTAAGATTAAAGCACAAGATAAAGTAGATTAATGGGAAAACTCATACTACATGAAATAATATTATGTAAATAGAATCTTACCCACCCTTCCACGAAACTTAACTGCAATTCATTCTCGATCAATTGAATATTTAAAGAGCATGTTGAAATCAGTAATTGCACACAAACTCCTACCCTAGGCTATTATCATATTTACAATACATGTCCAATGTATTTACTTAAGAGAGATTTACACTTATGGTACCGAACTATATATTGATTCTCACTTGTGTATCATAAAAACATAGGCCGACATTATTAGGTAGAAAAAGTGACAAGTTTGACATTATCATTTAATATCTTGTCACTAAAATTATATTCTTTTGTAGTACAAAATGACAAATACAAAAAAAGGGGGGAGTATAATTTTCTTCCATAATTTCAAAAAGGCCGTAAAATATAAAAATGCATAAATTTGTTTTGAGAAAAGGGTCCATCAAAATTGATAACTATTTTCAGTTTACTAAGTAACAAATAATAATTTAAAAAGGAAGATTAAATTAAAGGTACATTTAAGTAGCACATAAGATATAGGATCTGTGCTAAAATGGGAATGTATCTAAAGTAGTAGAAACAAAAATTAACAACATATCAAGGAGGAATAGTGCAAATAATTTAATAAAAGTGATTTCAGAGGATCACAAATATATATGGATGATCACTAATATACACGGATGATAAAAAAAATATATACATGCATGATGTTATGTTATGTCAATAGGCATGTAGTAATTCAGTAAGTAGGTGATGGTACATTCGGAATTGACATTAGCATTAAATGTTGGACTTAATGTTTCATAATCTTTCAAGGTCCATACCTCCCCATGGTACAAATTTCATGTTTCAGTAGTTAAATTGTTCTATCGTCATGTAGACATTTTCTTTGTCTTAGACATTATCATTCTATTATTTTATTTTCCCCAAAGTACTTATATTATCAAGTCCATATGCATTTTTTTGGCCCAATTCTTCTCTAAATTTCTACCCTTTAATCTTGTCGTTTTTCATCACTTGTTAACTTCTTTCTTGAATGTGATCTTCACCTATAAATACCATTATTTCGTTTGTTTGATTAGACACCCTCTTTATCGCATATCACTAACACATGATCCTAATCAAATACTCTACACAATTTCATCCTCAAACTCTTGTTGTTGTTATCTCATTACTTGTGCACATGTTTCTAATTACTTTCACAATGATTTGCGCTTTTAGAGTTTCAATTAATATCTTATACATCTTTACATCTCGTTATTGTTGTTCCAACTTGTTATCCTGTTAGCATCTAAATATTTTCAAAGGAATTTGGCTAATTCCTAGTTGCATTTACTCTCTCTCGAGGTTTACATATTTTTCTTGCTTTCATTGCCATTACTTATCCATCGATCTCCATTATCTAGATAGTCATGTAACCCTTAACGACCTCAAGTTTACATAGACGTATTTAGCTGTATGAAATGGATAATGAAATCGGATGTAGATTATTCATTCAAATCCTTTTGCAATCTTTCTACATTCAAGCATATTGCATCCATTAATGTCCACTTCACCGTATCTTCAGTTGTTTGTTCCACTAAGACTTTGTATCAGTTCTCTCTAATTTCTTGTCTTATTGTAAAATACTTGGTTTATTGAAGCATAATTCCTTCTATCAAACTTCGGCACATACAATTTCTTCTAATTATGTTCTAAGAATCAAATATCATTTTTATACTTTCTTCGATCATATAAAATAAAGTTCCTATTAACTACTTCAATCAAATAGTGTTAACTTGAACAAAGTTTGAGTTAGTCTCTTTAACGAAAGATTTTCGAGAGTAATAACTTAGATACAAATTTTGTGCAATGACCAAGTTGAATGAAGGACCTGAGGAGACTATATGACCTCTAAAAAAAAAGAAACTAATTAAAATTGAGTATCTACTGATGATTGATGTGCCCTATAAGTCTGTTAACCACGATGAAGGATCACAAGGACATGACTTTCTCCCTATGTTCAAGCTCTGCAGCAAGTTCATGCGAATTTATCAAAGCCAACACTACATGTTAGTGTTATGCCTAGTGCAACTCTACCAAAAGAAGATTAGACGTCGAGAGATTCTTGAGGTTTCACCTACTAATTTTTAAAAGAGTTGAATGACCAGAAAGAAAAGGGCTTGGATCGTCGAAATGAAGATATTGTCATATAAAGCTATGTTGAAGTCTGAATCGTCAAGTACGTGATGTATCGTTTCAAAGAAGCCACGTGACATTGTTTTATCTTAGTGAATTGGATTTGGAGTCTGATAAGTATCCTCGTGTGTGTGATAACTTGTTAAGAAAATTAAAATGAATTTAATACCTTTAGTGGTCCGTAATGCACGTAACGGTAGTTCGTGAATCTTTTTTTGGGAATTCTGTAGTTGGACGAATATGAAGTTTAGATCGATTGGATGATTTATTAGGCTCCACATTATCGCCAGCCAAGGTGAGGATGATAGATTGTAAAACGATTACGATTGCAAGTTCGGTGGGATATAAATTATATTGGCCAGTGTGGCTACGAAACACCAATTAGGAGATAGACTTCAATACTCGATCAAACCGATGTGGATCATCAACCACGACCATGTATTGGAGGAAAAAGCCGACTTATGGAGAAACTTAGGGTAATATCAAAGTAGTACCACGAAAGTATAAAGGCGAACGATGAACCTCTCAAACAACCCATCGACCCGTGATTTCTTCGACTACTTCGTGATGGAGATTTACTAAGATCAAACTAACCAATTGGGGCTCCAGTTCGACTTACCAAATGACAAAGATCGTTGGACCAGGTACGACAAATTAGAAGTGCATATATGAAGAGTTACTTCTTTCCTTGTGTTAAAACGGGTCATATATTAGAGACAAATGACGTAGTAGTTTGTCTAAACTTGTTATTAAAAGAATTAACTTAGAGCTTCAAAATCTTAACAATCAAAGGTTAAAGAAGAACACCCAAATAATTGTACTCTATGTAGCGATAATTCCAACATGCTTCTATGTGTGTAAATATCCAATTTAACTTATTGTTGAACCCGTAATTCCATAAGCTGCTCTATCTGAAAATCTTAGACTCTTAAGCTCGAATCAATTAATATTTTTGATTCGCACTGTTGTATCCTCAAGTACCTTTATTGTACTCTCATCTTCGTTCTTTTCTTTCGAAATTCAAATGTGGTTTTGTGAATTTTCACGGTCATTCTTTTACTACTTGTACAATCTCATTTGGTCCTACCTTCTTGAACCATTCTTGCGTAGGTGTTACTAGTTTAATTCGATCTCGACGGTACTTTCTTTTGTTACAAAAATATCATGTTCTCCATAATTCTTTGATATTCTTCTTACTTAAATTCCAAGTTCAGCTCTAGTAATCATACTCGGATTAAAGTTCTAAACCTAAGTATCCAACGCTTACCATGTCTATAATTTTTCATCATATGAGATGTTCTAATTATTGTGCGTATTCAGCTTCTCAACTCCTTATAGAAATTTCTTTAACAAATTCAGTAGTCCCTAATTTTATTTACCATTTCTCATTTACATATTTCCTAAGCTCGTTATTTTGTACAAAATCTCATAATTTTACATACTCCTTAAAGCGATCCCTTAACCTTCATTGAAATTATCTGGTTACTATTTCTTGGATTTAAAAAATAAAAAATAAAAAAATTCTTTGGAAGGGATGGACGAGAACCAACATGAATAACCACGAGATCAAGATAGCAAAGTGAGAACATGAGAAAGAAATACGCCACACTACTACAAGCTTCACGGTGAATAAAGTGAGAATCTGGGGACCAGATTCTTTTAAGGAAGGGAGACAGTGACACTCCAAAAATTTTCAACTAAGATATAAATACATAATATATATATATACACACACAAGAATAGTAATTTAAAGGCTTGCATGGAGGTCTTAGGGTTTGAGTTTTAACAATCAGGGGGTATCGTTGGAAAGTTTGAGAGGGCAGCTTTCTAATGGTGGTGATCTTCATCGGCGGTGGCCCGAGATGGTGGCCGGAATCCGGCAAAGAAGGAAGAGTGTATGCTGAAAGTTTGGGTGCTCTTTTGAGGCTCTTAGATTGGGAATTTGGACTTGAGTTCTTCATGAAAGTTGTAGAAGAGGTCGATTACTATGAAAATCATCAAATGGTTTTTGTTTAAACTGATTTTTTGATGGAGGTAATCGAGGCCCAGCAGCAACAGTCCATAATCTGCAGACAATTACCTTGTGCGATCATAACTTTGAAGTAGATTTTGACTTCTTCGGAAAAGGAATTTGGAGATGTTTTCTTCATGAAAGTTGTAGATAAGATTCATTAATATAAGTAAGTATTATTTTTAAGTGGTATTTATAATTTTAATATAACAGAATTAAGACAAACCGAAGTGGTATGAATCTGCCAAACAGGGGACAGGAATTTGATGTAACTTTTAGAGGCTCTGTTCACAACCCTGAAGTCATAATTTGGATTTGATGTCTTCATTAACGTCGTAGATATCTTCGATAGCTTTAAGGTGTCGCAAATTTTGAATCGATTGGAGATTTTTGGATTACCCAGTATTCATTAGAATAAACAGTGGCAGCGGGTGGCATGGTAATCTTCTTTTGAACACTTAACTTTAAATTTCATTTGACACAATTATTAGTTGTATATGATAACAAAATAGTTAACGGTCAAGTATTCAATGGTGTTAATGGTGTATGATTGAAGGATGTTTAGTTGATTTGTATAAAAATATAAAGAATTCACATCATTGTTCGAATAAGTTTAGATAGTTTAGAGAATGAAATAAAGAGGGCATCCGACTATCATGATTCGAATTATCACTAATGTACTTAGATTAACGTATAGCGAGTATCTCATTAAATATTAACGACTTGTGTAGGTTTTGAATATATTGATACCCACACTCGAATAGAGCTTAAAGTTGCCATGTAGAGCATCGTCGGATATCAGGTGAGGGGTTCTATCATTTCTTCCGTATATTTTGGCACAACGCCCTGAGGAAATTGAATATGCCTGTTGTTATCTTATATCTTTGCTTTTATTGCAAAATAATCAATTTGTGCTTGACTCATGTTGTTTGGTTATTACTTTACTTCGATTGTTTCAAAACTCGTATTCTGATTATATGTGTTATTCGTTCATGTTGGCTTCATGATCATAGCAAATTCTTTTGGATTGAGTTCTATTTCTTAGGCTTAATTCGTTCTAATCCGCAATTGGGTTATACACACCATTCATTTCCATATCCTCTTGGATTACCCCTTTTAATTGATTGTTTTCAATTCTTATTAAGGTTCTAAATTCGAATGTCTTCTTGTTATCTTAATGAAGCCTTAATTCGGTTGCCTTCTAGTTAGCTCTTTGGTTTAAATCTGATGGCTTTTCCATATCAAGTCGGTGTTTAATTCGAATGGCTTCTCATAGTATCATAAGAATTCTGTTTGGACTGAATTATCACCCTCCTATTGGATTTCATAATTGATCTTGTTAGTTTCAAGCCTAGCATAACTTTCTTAAATATTCATGTGAATGATCCAAATCGTCACTAACTTCTCTTGGATCTTATAATTACTCCTTTTCATTCTTTGAATTGCTCATTATCACCTATTTGCTATTCTTTGTCCTTGAATGTGTAATTCACACATTTCTCTTTTCGGATGGATTGTTAGTTGATCAAACTCTCTTCAAACTATTCGACTCTTATGTTGGACACATCTCGTTCTAAATTGCTACTTTTATTGGGGTTCTAAGTTCGACTCCCTTCTTGTTACCCTTAACTTCAAGTATGGTTGCCTTCTAATTAGCTCATTGGATCCAAACATAATAAACGTTTTTCTTAATCATGTCGGTTTTAATTTAATTGGCTTCTCACTATATCTTTGAAATCCCAACTGGAATGAATTTCCGTTATCTTGTTGGACTTCATATTCGTCTAAATCCTCCAATCTCATTAGCTCTAATCTACGTGAAACTTTATACTCATGATTCCAATCTTATTGAACTTGACAATGAAACTTCATGTGATTATGACTCATTACATGACATGTTGTAGAACTCTTAAACTTTATATTTTGAAATATGAGCACTTAACCATGTTACAAGTTACAAGTTCAAGTAAAAGTTATAAGCTTAAAAGTTACAAGCTTACAAAAAAGTTACAAGTCAAGCCACGAGGTCGCTACTCGATGGAAAATATCTATATATATAATGTGATATACGTGCTCATCTTTCACTACAAATCTGTTTTCTGTATGATTGATACTCTACACCAATTTATTCTTCGTTTTAATTACAAATTGCTAAACTACTCTATTTATTCATTGTAATGTTTATACCCTCACTAAGTCAAATGAGACTTATCCTCCATATTCTTCTTGTATGTTATTTTTCCTCAGGATAAGCTAGTTTATTGGAAAGGATTCTGAGATTTTTTAATAAGGTTGTTCTCCTAAAGGTGCACTTATAACTACCCTGGTTTATGGTTCTAGAAAACTTCAAGTGAATTAGGTATTTTTCGATTTAGTACATGGCTATATTTGTTTATTTTATTTAGGTTGTTCCTGTGATTTAATGTTAGAGAAAGACAAATCGCAGACGGGTTACACCTCATCGGAAAGCAAGGTGCTCTTACGATGGGGCGTCACTGCACCCGTATATTCGTATTTACAAGAATGGGGATCTTCTGCCTATGTGAAGAACAAGAAAGGTGATAAACTGGACAGTAGATCTAGTTTGTGCAAATATGTGGGATCTCCAAAGGAATCCATTGGATACCTGTTCTACGATCCTAAAGAACGTAATACGTTCGTATCTAGGAACACCCACTTCTTAGAGGATGATTTCCTCACCAACAGAAATGGGATAATCATAGAACTTGATGAAGTCCAAGAATCGGACCCATCCCCACAAACAATGGGAGCTAATCCTGAATTTACTGAACCTACTAGTACACCTATACTTCGAAGGTCCGATCGAATTCGTAAGGAACCAGAGAGATTTAGTTTCATTCACGAAAGTGATAAGTTGGATAGTGATCCAATGACTTATGACGAAACTATGTCAAACATAGATTCGGGTGCGTGGCTCGAAGCCATGCAATCCGAAATGGATTCCATGCATTCCAACAAGGTTTGGACCTTGGTCAATCCACGTGAGGGAACTATCCATGTAGGATGCAAATGGATCTTCAAGCGTAAGCTTTGAATGAATGAAGAGGTTATAACTCATAAAGCTCGCTTAGTGGCAAAAGGTTATTCTCATAGGCCTGGAATAGACTATGAGGAAACCTTTTCTCCCATAGCGATGTCAAAATCCATTCGGATACTTTTAGTCATAGTCGCGTGGTATGACTAAGAGATATGGCAAATGGACGTAAGACCGTCTTTCTCAATGGAGACATTGACTAGGAGAACTTTATGCAACAGCCCGAAGGCTTTGTGTCCAAAGGAAGCGAGCACAAAGTGTGCAAATTTCAAAGGTCAATTTATGGCCTCAAACAAGCATCCCGAACCTGGAACATACGATTTGATGAGACAGCCAAAGCTTTTGGCTTGGTCAAAAACGTATTTGAACCTTGTGTGTACAAGAAGAATATTAGGAGTTCGTTACAATTCATAGTTTTTTACGTCGACGACATTAGGTTGATCGGGGGACGATATTAGAATGTTAACGCAGACAAAAGCGTGGTTGTGCGTGCAGTTCTCCATGAAAGATATGGGAGAGGCATCTTACGTATTGGGGATACATATCTATAGGGATAGATCGACGAAAATGTTGGGACTCTCCCAATCTCAGTATATCAACACAATTTTGAAGAGATTCAAAATGGAAGAATCCAAGAGAGGATTGCTTCCAAGACACGGTATCTCTCTTTCCAAGTCGATGTGCCCTACAACTTACGAAGAAAAGATGAGAATGTCTCTCATACCTTATGCCTCTGCTATTGGCAGCATAATGTATGCGATGTTGTGTACTAGACCAGACGTAGCACACGCTCTAAGTGTAACTAGCCGCTATCAGTCGAATCAAGGAAAAGAGCACTGGACCGCCGTAAAAGCAATCCTTAAGTACCTGAGAAGGACTAAGGATATGTTCTTGGTCTACGGTGGTAGTGGAGAATTGAAACTTGAAGGATTCACTAATTCAAGTTTCCAGTCTGACGTGGATGATTACAAATCCAATTATGGATACATATTCCAACTCAATGGCGCAGCGGTGAGTTGGAAAAGTTCCAAACAGTCTACCACGACTCAACCACTGAAGCAGAATATATTGCAGCATCAGATGCAGCAAAGGAGAGTGTTTGAATGAGACACTTCATCCGAGAGTTGGATGTAGTTCCTAGCATTGTCGAGCCTGTAGTAGTCTTCTGTGACAACAACGGGGCGATAGCTCAAGCGAAGGAGCCGAGATCACACCACCAATCTAAGCACGTAATGAGGAAATACCACATGATCAGGGTGATCATTGGTAGATGAGACATACACATGGATCGTGTCGACTCAGAAGACAACATAGCTGACCCACTAACGAAACTACTTTCACAAAAGGCGTTCGAGGGACATCTTGAAAAGATGGGTCTTAAAAATGTTTGTGAGCGGCTTTAGGACAAGTGGGAGTTTGATAGGATAGTGCCCCCAGCAAGCCGATTCACTTGAGCTTGTAATAGTTCTATTCTGTGAATAAACAATCTTTGATTCTATAAATAATACGCACGTTTATTTATAGGTAAAATTGCATAAAACGTCACAAACTAATTACTGATTTTGGATTTTCGTCCCAAACTATTTAACTTGGCGAATTTCATCCCGTAATTTAATACCTTTTTGAAATATCGTCCCAAACTAATTACTAATTTTGATTTTTCGTCCCAAACTATATCAACTTGCCAAATTTCGTCCCATAATTTACCATTTTGTATGAATTAGTCCCAATATTAAATTTCTAATTTAATGAGAATGACGTTCAATCTTGTAATTAATTTGGGACGAACTCTGCAATATTATATAATTATTCATGTTAAAATTTACCATGTCATGACACTTAAGCAGCCATGTGATAATTCATCGGCAAATGCGCAATCGTCTTATAATTATGGTGGGAAGATATTACAAAAAAATATTAAATTTCGGGACGAAATTCGCCAAATTAAATAGTTTGGGACGAAAATCCAAAATCAGTGATTAGCTTGGGACGATTTTTGCAATTTTGCCTTATTTATATATGTATAGAATAAACGATGGTCAACTTCATCTCTCGCGAATACATTTAAGCGATTGGATGAAATCCTTAGATCACATTTGACTATGGGACGATTCACTTCGATATTGAGTGCAATCATGAAACAGTCTCTAAGGTCGTGATCTTAAAACACGTTCCAAGTCATGGATTCCAAAACGAGACAGGGTATCGTAGGATTCGTCAAGACTTGTATGAATATTCATGATTCACATGGAGTGAATTTGTAGAGTTTCATGAACAAGACATTTGATGGCAATGCATATGAGTAGGTGGTTCGATATGGGATCGAACGCATCGAACGACACGAACAGAGAAACCCATTGTGGAAGCGCATGACGCATATCGGTGATGGGACGTTTCTCAAGGCTTATAATAGTGTACGATTTAGTCCTTAGACTTGAGGTGCTAGGGCGAATTTGGTACATGAGTGTGCATACTTAGATCTAAGTACAAGTCACGTAGCCTGACCATAATGTGCCTAGGTTGGGTTCGTATAGTTGTGTACGCGAGTGGTTAGTACCAATATGGAATCTACCGACTCATCGTAATGGATGAGGGAATTTCCTATACAATTCTTAGATAGATCCGAGAAAACCGTGGCCATGGTCGGTGACGGATTTGGAAATGGGTTTCCAAATTTAGCAGTCACACTGGATTATTATCCCGAATTAGAAAGTATATTTATCGAGATAATTAGAGATGCCGATCAATTTACACACCCTAGGTCTCGATCGGGAAATTAAGTCGATAGAAGGACCGTATGTATATGGCAGTTATAAGAGGTGAGGTTCACAAATATCAATTCACCTGAAGTTGGGCTTCATGGGCTTATGGCTAGACATCGACACGAAGTGTGGGTACTCCTGAATTAATAAGGGAGATTAATTTTGTAGTGGTCAATTAAAGAGGTTTAATTGATCAGAGCAATTAACTGCTTGTAAATTAAATCATGAAGAGTTCGTGGGCCTGCTGCCAATTGATGGTGAATCACACACAATACAGTTGGACGGTGACAGTCATAAAAGGAAATACTTGATTTAAGGAAGTTAAATCAATAAATGAATTAAAGTATTAATTCGATTGTAAAATTAATTAATTAGATAGGCTAATTAATTAAATTTTAATTAAAGTGTTAATTAATTGAGAGAGATATTAATTTATTAATTAATTGGGCTAATTTAATTAATGGGTTAATTAAATTAAGCTGCAAGACATGGGCCTTTAATTAAAAGCCCAGAAGAAATCTTGCAAGACTAGGTTAAGTGGGAGGCTTATATAAGGAGTCTAGGTAAGACTCAAATACAACTTTTGCACACAAGAAACCCTGCACTCTTACAAAACCCTGAGCCGGCCCCAACCCTAGCAGCTCCCCCTGCCTGCGTCACCCCCTCTCTCTCTGTTCTTCCTTTGCTGGATCTAGATCTGAATCTAGATCTGGTCCTTTCTCCATTGACAACCTTCAAGATCTAGTTCGTAGCCTGCGACTTGAAGGTGTTACTACAATCCAGCTGTTGTGGATACGCTCTGGAGGTGAGACAATTGGATCACTGCGTGTGAATCAAGAACAAAGCCGGAGGTAACCACCACCTTGCCTGTGGTGAGGTAAAATCTCAGATCTCCTCCTTTTTATTGTGTTTGTTGTTGGATTCAACTTGTCATATATATAAACTGGAGTTTTATATCATGGGACTGATGGGTATCTCGGAAAAAATTTTAAATTTCGCACTTTCGTTATTTTGACAACCAAGATATCCCAACAATATATTTAAATTAATTAATTAATGTTGTGTTGTAGAAAAGTATCGATTATAAAATCGAGTAAGAATAATCTATATGCAATGTATGAGTTGGTATGCATGAAATCCCGAATATCTTTATCCAAGATTTGTCATCTAACTTGAAATATATCATAATTTATAATCAAGTTAGCTTGGTATTGGTGGAATTGGAAATTTTTTGAACCAGACAAGATCTAAGAGTGCGGCAAGGATGACATCATTGGAAAATCACAAAGGATTTGTTTTATGTCTCGAAACCTAGAACCGACAACGAAAAGTGCAGGGCGTGGTTCAGGCGGTACTTCTCGCAGGAATCCTAGGAAAATTGTGCAACCGTCACGAGATAATTCTTCAAGTTGTAAGAACATTGACAGGACCTGTTTGGTTGGAGCATCAAGAAGAGAAGGAGAAGCCAATTGAAATCTGCATCAAAAGGTTGTTTGGTTTGATACTTTTTAAAGCATGACTATAAATGCTATAGCTATATATTTTCTATTTATGTAATTCGCTCTTTTTGTCAAGTTTTTCATTTATTAATTTTTTTTAATTGGAATGTCTACATTTTTTAGATTCAATATACAGGATTGGTGAAACTAATGTAGGACATGAGTGTACAACTGCATAGATTATGAGCAATGGAGTATTCAAGAGTGCATAGATTATGAGCAATGGAGTATTCAAGAGTGCAGTGCATAGGATAATAAACAATGAAAAAGGGAATAGAGTATCATAGTAGCAATATTCTACACACCAGAAACAAGAAAATAAATTGGGCATTGGCGTGAATTGCTTATCATTTGTAATCAATTATTGTAAAAAGTATTGTGATTAATAAATTATCAATTTTCTTATACTTTTATTATTATTATAATGTATCAATTTAACTTTTTAAACATATTATATTCTCGGATAAAAATCAATATTAGTTCAAGTTTTTTTAGATTTAGCTTTGTTGTTAGAAATATGATTAGCTTCCCCTATCGGTTTTAATCTTACTTAGTTTTTTTACCCAAAAAGTTATTTTATAAAGCAATGATATAGATTTATTAATTGTTTTTAATATTAAAAATATTGTCCATACAATGGATACACCTCAAAGAGATTTAGAATTATTTAATTTACAAAACGATTTTTTTATGGTTCAATTTTTTGAAAAGGAAATTTTTAAAAGAATTGGTAAATATGTATAAGATACGATAATTAAGTCAGTCGTGAACAGATAAGCTTATTTACCTTGCAATTCATACAATCTTGTATTTATTAACATTCAATTCATGGGACAAAAATAGTAAAATATTCCAAAAAAAAATTGAAATGTAACTTTACTACATTAACAGTTAATATTAAAAATAAAACACGGAGTAAAAAAATTAAACAGTGATGATAACAAAATAATCATAAAATACATATTTACAAATGAGCAAGTAGATAAGGTATGTAAAAAAAAATTCAGCTGACAATCTCACGACCTTTACTCGTATGATGGCATCTAATGTTGAGCAAACAAATTTTGCAATATTATAAATAATTTATATCTCTCTACCATTGCTCTCTTTAATGATTTTATTTCATTTGTCCATATTTTATTAATATTTAGTTAAATAAGTCAAATTAACTTAAACAAGTATATTTAATAATAAATTAAAAAATATTGGCTTTGTAAATTTAAATTACAATAACTAAAACAGTTAATGATTATTTGTGTTGAAATGCATAGGGTGTTTGTCACTATTAGTGATTATACTGGTTCTCTGGAAGTGGCTACATTTGAGGATAATGCAATGAAAATTCTTCAGATGAATGATATCATATGGAGACGCACAATGATATAACTATATCAAATCCCCAAATGTTAAGACAAGTTTTGGTTGGCTAAATAACTCCTAATACGTGGTTCGTATGATAACGAAAAAAAAATATAAGGTGTACCTGTTAGAGTGGACAAAATTAACAAGTATATTCAGAATGGAACCTATATGGTGACTATCAAAAAAAGGCAGTTCCAGGTTGGTGCTGAAATAAAAATTGAATTTGTGGTTCTTCACATGAGCTTTGTCAAACAAAACAAAGGTGATCATTCGAAGAAAAATTATCCTACCACGGGATCGTCAAGTGCTCATTAAAATATTTATAAGTATATGTTGTATTATGTTAAATTTTTACTAATTCGATGTATTGTTTAACCTTCATTCTTCCGGAAATCTAGGTTATTAGCGAATTTTACGTGAATATTATATAATAAAAAAAATATACTTATACAACAATATTAAAAAAAAATGTATAGATTCTTAATAATCAAGTTTTAAGAGTACAAACAAATATCATATAGTAAACACTAACTTATACACCAAAAACCATTAATATTTCGCCATTACACAAAATTAAAATTAAATAAGCATCATGTAAACATCTTATAACAGTATTCGATCATACGACTTCACGATATGGGTATAAGTAGTTGCCCACACACTCTTCTGGCAAGCTCGCTGCATTTTTTTCTCCAAATATAAAATCAACTTCTGCATACCATGCGAATCTTTTAGTTCTAAAATTTCTTTCCACGATTGTCTCCTGCATTGTCAGTATAATTACGATTACAAAAACAACTGAGAAAAACAAAATTATAAAATATTTTATGATATATATAAAACAAATGAAGCTACAATATTATCACCTCGTGAATAAGTAAAATATAATTTGGATAAACCATTACAACATTCATTGCCAAACTGAAACTCACCCCAGGTGTTCTTAAGAACTGGCAAACCTGCGGAAGTTTGATCGTATTTTCGATGTCTTACGCCTAATTTTCCAGACAGGGAAAACTTTATAGAATTTTTCATGCAACATTAATCCAACAATTGTGCATGTACATCCCATTGATCGTAAGTCATCGAGTCGCTTGGTCTTACCAATTTGAACAAATGAGAAGATGAGGCACGTTTCTTCAGTTGGAGTCCAATCCGGATCCGCAAACAGATCTTCAAAATCTCGAGTTTGTGCCATTTCATCTAAAATGTCACATTAATGTGTTGTTGATCAATTGAATAAAATAGAGTCGATTTACGTAATTAAGATTAAAGCACGAAATAAAGTAGATTAATGGGAAAACTCATACATACTACATGAAATAATATTATGTAAATAGAATCTTACCCACCCTTCCACGAAACTTAACTGCAATTCATTCTCGATCAATTGAATATTTAAAGAGCATGTTGAAATCAGTAATTGCACACAAACTCCTACCCTAGGCTATTATCATATTTACAATAAATTTCCAATGTATTTACTTAAGAGAGATTTACACTTATGGTACCGAACTATATATTGATTCTCACTTGTGTATCATAAAAACATAGGCCGACATTATTAGGTATAAAAAGTGACAAGTATGACATTATCATTTAATATCTTGTCACTAAAATTATATTCTTTTGTAGTACAAAATGACAAATACAAAAAAAAGGGGGAGTATAATTTTCTTCCATAATTTCAAAAAGGCCGTAAAATATAAAAATGCAAAATTTGTTTTGATCAAACTAAGCATATGAGGTCCATCAAAATTGATAACTATTTTCAGTTTACTAAGTAACAAACAAGAATTTAAAAAGGAAGATTAAATTAAAGGTACATTTAAGTAGCACATAAGATATAGGATTTGTGCTAAAATGGGAATGTATCTAAAGTAGTAGAAACAAAAATTAACAACGTATCAAGGAGGAATAGTGCAAATAATTTAATAAAAGTGATTTCAGAGGATCACAAATATATATGGATGATCACTAATATATACGGATGATAAAAAAAATATATACATGCATGATGTTATGTTATGTCAATAGGCATGTAGTAATTCAGTAAGTAGGTGATGGTACATTCTGAATTGACATTAGCATTAAATGTTGGACTTCTATCAATTTAGAATTGACGCAGTGTTAGAATTTATGGACAATAATAATGAACAAAAAATATGGTTGTCTTCTTCATCCCTTGTAATTAAGTCATTGTCAAGTTCATTTATTTCTCTCAACTAACAAATACCTTCAGAAATAATTGTTCACTAATAGGTGGATTAAATAGAGCTTCAAATTGAAAAGACCTAAATATCGATTCCACTGACATGAATGATAAACAAATGTAAGTTATTTACCTTTTACTGCATTTGTTAAAATTATTCATTTATTTTTTCTTTGTACGAAGATTTAATAATACATGGAAATTTCTTAATAATTATTCTTCCAAATAATAAAATTTCCAAGAATATATGGAAATTTCTTGATAATTATTCTTTATTCCTGTTCCATCTTCAATTTTTTCATAGTAACACAATATCTAAGAACAAATACAACTTTTTGCATAAGGAATCTTTCATCAAGATAATTAGAAAACGAAATGAACAAATGTCTAAAGAATCAGAAGATTTTTACTTTATTATACTCATATATAGAATTTAGGAATCGTTACATATTTTTGGATTTTATAATCATAGGTTAATATGTAGTTTGTTTAGTTACCTATTTATTACGTGCATAAAAACATGCGGAGGAAAATATATGTCAAAAGAAAAAGATAATGCATTTCTTGTCTTCAGTTATTTTGTTTATTTAACCCAACAGGTATCATACTTCGGGCTTTAATATATGTCATGAAGAATACATGTAAAGGGCCTACGACTGTAATATTATTTGGGGTGCAGTGAATGTGATAAACTATCTCTTCATGGATTGCATGGATGAGCTTTGTAAACACTTTAAGTGGACCGACCTAATTGCACATATGATTATTATATTTGAAGCTAAATTAGTTGGATCCATCAGGAGACAAGAGAAAACCATTCATTCCATTGAGGATTAATTGATCTAAACCAAAGACTTGATTATAGGAGAAAGGCATTCTCATACCCTAACTCCTAACCTGTAATTTAAAGAGATAGGGAACTCAAAACCGCAGAATGAAGGGAGTAGCCCATATTAAATGTCAAATTACAAATATCAAGTACAAATACAAAATATAGAATACAAATTGCAATATATGAAGTAAATTGTCATCTTCAATTAAATTACTTGTCGAATAATGTCATCGTTCGAATTAATGAAATTTTTTTATCCACAGGGAATCCATCCCACCAATTATACCTACGAGTGCAAAACGGACATTCGAGGAAAAAATGATAAAGGTGGTACCTATAAACAATCTAAGACCAAACTTGGAGTGAGTTGGCAAGTACCAATTCTTACTCCAATCAAACAAATCAAAATGGTCCTAAAACTAATTGGCAGAGTTTCACAGCTTTTCGAACTCCATCCAAACCACAGTCCATTCCATTTAATATGGATCCTATGCAAGGCTGTCAGGGCATTTCAAGCCTGGGTATGAGTGATATACGGACAAGGTAAGCAATCCCGAATTTATTAAACCTTCAAATTTGATATGTTACAGTAAGAATAAGTGATTATGTTGGAGATATAATTTGTGACTTTCTATGTAACAGGATTCTAAGTTGGAGCATAGAACTTCACTACCATTATTATTTGATGTAAATAAAGTACTGACTGAAGGTATCGACTTCCATGGGGTTCGGGTCCATGATAAAAATTGGACTAGATGTTGTGGACAGAAAGTTATTGACATGGGTTATTGATTGCTTTGATCCACAAAGAAGAATTTTAGGTGTGCATGGAAAAAAATTACAAATTACGCCACAAACAGTCCATGCTGTAATGGGGCTACCATACAGGGGACATGTGTTACCAAAGCCTGAATCTTTATCCATAGGATGTCATATGTACGAAATTTTGTTTGCACAAAATGGATTACCACAACTAATTAAGAAACTTAAAGTGTTGGTCTCAAGTGGTCAGATGAGGTCTAGAGGGGGGAGGGGGTTGAATAGACCTCTGAAAATTTTTAGACTTAAAAACTTTTCAGTCTTCTGTCAGCAGACTAAGCTGATGAAGAACAGTAAGCTGACTATGCTGATCGTGAACAAATCTTGAACAGCAGAGTGACCACTCTTCTTACAATTACTTAGCTGTTTTTCAGCAAAACAGTTTTCAAGAGTATACTTGCAGCGGATGTTTGAAAGTGTTTTTCACAAGTAGACTAAGTCCTTTAAAAGATTTTATCCCCAAGTTTAAAACTCCTTTAAAATCTTTTTGATAATTCAAAGTGTAAACTTATGCAATTTCGAAATATGCAAGAAAACTTAAATGCAAAATCAACACAAAGAATTTTTATAGTGGTTATATGGATAAAAATCCTTTAGTCCACTCTTCCAGATCACTTAGATTCTGGGTTATACTATAAACACAAAGTTTACAATATTTCTCCACTTATACCTAAACAACAAATGAGAAGGCTATAAGCTCGCAATAGGAAATCACTCATAAAACCTATCCTCTGAAGTTAAATCACTCACAAAGACGGATTTAAACTTCGCACAACACTCAGCTAATACAAATTCACTCAGAAGATGTTTTCTTTTTGCTTCAACTAATCTTCTGTCAACAAATGACTTTCACCAGACGAGTGAGATGTTCGAGCTTCTTGAGACTTAGAAAAATTTCTGCTTCGATTGCAAAATCTCAGAATGTTGTTGTTTTATTTCTCGCTCGTTGTAACCAGCTCTATTTATACTTGGATTTGAAAATATGACCGTTGAAGCAAATCACAATTCAAATCCATAGCCTTAGCCCAAATTCAGAACGGCTCCCTGCTACAGTACCTTTTCTGCTGTACTTTCCTGTAGCTGCATTAAATGCACCATGCTGATCCGAGAATATTCTTCAATCATTTGCCATTACTACCCTTCTCTTGCAGCATTAATTACACCGAGTGCATTTATTACCGTTGAACTATCTCCTGATCTCTTCTACTCTGCTGATCGAAGCAACTCTGCTGATAGATACTCTGCTGATCAAATACTGAACTAATCTGATTTGAGTCAGCTGATGGTCTACCCTTCTGATTGCTGTTTCAGCATGAGATCAGTAGTCTTCTGGGCTTTGAACTTTGAACTCTTCTGATGTCTTCTTCACTTGTTCAAAATTCTTCTAAGGGAACTAAGCTTTCCATACTTAGCTGATTTTGACGTTTTGGAAATCATCAAAACCTTCCCTTATCTTCTTATCTTCTTTGCAATTCATCTTCATCTTCATCCAACAATTTCCCCCTTTTGATGATGACAAAACTTCAGCTAAGTACATGTACCTAAACTAAAGTTTTGATCCTCAAAAATTTCTGAGATAGAAATAGTCTGTTGGAATCAAATTTGAACTTTTATAGATTTGAAAAGATTACATATTACAAGTTTGTTCAGATGAGATATGCAAAAAAAAAATTACAAGGATTACAAGCATAAGTAACCTAGACTAAACTAGTCTTCTGTCTTGTCTTCTTTCTTGTCCTTTTCTTTTTCATCTTCATCAGATTTGGAAGTCTCAGCTTCTAAATCCTTGAAGAACTTTTGTTTCAACAGCTCCAACTTCTTCTGCTTGACATCAGGATTGAGCTGTTCTTCAGCTGAGTCCTTGGCAGCAGCTATCTCTTTATCAGACTTAGCTTTTGATTCAGCTTCAGTTTCATCAGCTTCCTTTTCTTCTTCTGCAATAGACTGATCTACTGGTCTGCTAGTGCCTTCATTATCAGCATTCTCATCTTCAGCAGCGAATTCCTCCAGTACTTCAGTTTCTTCTAACTCAGCAATCTTTTCAAGAGATTTGTCTTCTGTCTTGTCTTCTTCTTCACCAAGTACCCTTTCTTCCCCCTTTTTGTCATCATCAGTTGGGTTGATTGGATAATGTCGTAAGACTGGTGTAATCTGAAGTGAATCACAGAGAAGCTTGATGTTTTCTTCCATAGCATCAAGTTGAGCTTGTTGTTTTAGTTGATTGGCCTCGAATGCCTCCATTCTGTTTAGAGCAACTTCTCCTTGGTCACCTAGCTGAATTTGAGTTCCCAGTATCCAATCAGCAGATGCCTTGAAGTCTTTCATCAGATTTTGCAAAGTTTCATCCTCAGCTTGAATGGCCATTTCAACTATTTCTTCAATATGTCTCCAACCAGCAGCTGTGCTCTGAGTCCTTGCTCTAATTATATACATATCTTGACAGATGGACTTAACATTCTTGGCAGTATCTTCTATCAGAGAAGTGGGAACAGCAGCAACTTTCTGGGTTGGTTGACTTACAGCAGCCAACAGATTTGCAGTTACCTTTTCTTCTAACTCCTTCATTGATTTTGGAATCATCTGCTGAATTGAATTCAACAGAGAAGACTGTAAGTCTTGAGAAGCAGAGGCAACTTCAGATGGAATTTGAGGTAAGGCAAGAGGTTCTGTTTCAGTGATCTGATCTGCTGAACCAGGAGTGGTCTCCTTTACTTTCGTCTCATCATCTTGACTGGGAGTGCTTTCCTTCTCCTCAGTCTGATCAGTAGCCTTCTCTTCCTCATTTTCCTCTTTATCTTTGATCTGATCAGCAGGGTTAGAAGTGTCTTCTGTTTCTTTGGTTTTATCAGCTTGGTCAGAAGAGTCTTCTTTCTCTTTATTCTGATCAGCAGGAGGTGCTTTGATCTTCTTAACTTCTGTAACAGTGTATACTTTTCCAGCTTCATCCAAAGCAGTCCTGTGAGTAATCCATGTTAAGTCATCAATGGGAACAAATGGAGATACAGGATCCTCAGGCAATTCTTCATATGGCCTAATAGCAGGTCCATATACAATTTGCTTCAGACTAGGAAGGGGAATCATGGAGCTTGGTTGTCCCTTCATCTTTCTAGTCTTCTTGGCCCATGTTTCCATAGTTTGGGAATCTGTCAACCTTATTGACCGTTCCTTTAGATCTTCATCATCAGCATATTCTTCAGGAACTGAGTCATATAACTTCTTTGCCTCAGCTTTCACAATATGACAGATTCTTAATCTTAATTTGTCCAAAAAGAATTCTGAGTCTAATGCTTGGATCAGTGAACCTGTCTCAAGCCACTTCAGCACCCAGGCTTCTTCATCAGCGAAAGCTTTCCAACTTGCAATCTGATCTTTACTCTTTGTCAGACGATAGTCCCTCCATCTGTTGTAACGGACTTTTTCCTTATTGAACATCGTCAGACGACTGATCTTTGCATTTTCAGCATCCAACCTAGCAATGAACTCATCAAATGCTTCAGGATTATCTCTGACAATCTCCAATGCCAGTTTCACCTCTTCTCTTCTCTTAGGTTGTATTGATGTAGTAGGCATGACTGGTTTAGGCTTTGTGGGATCTCTCTGTTCACCAATTACAATGCCACCAGTATGCTTTGGACCATGGGAGTCCTTAGTGCTTGCTTCAATAGCAGCAGCTAACTCTGCTGCTTCAACAGCATCCCTTTGTTCTTGAGTCATTTTGCTGGCTTCCTCTTCCAGCCTTTTGAGCTCAAGGGCCTTTAGGCGATCTTCCTCAGCCTTTTCTGCAGCTTTCTTTTGTCTTTCAGCCTCATCTTGTTTCTTCTTTTCAGCAGCAGAAACATAAGGGATCACAGTTTTACCAGTCCTCAGCTTCTTTGCTTCTGGACTTTCTACAACTTGAATAGGAGTGGCAGCAACAGGAGTGGGGTGCAAGAGAAGAGCTTCTCCCTCACTTGTTGTGCTAGTCTGTTGTTCTACTCTTTCCTCAGCAGACACTCCAACAGATGAGTCTCCAGCAGACTCAGCAGCAGGTTCTTCAATAATAATAGGTCTCTCTGCTGTTGCTGGTGTCTTCCTCACTGTTTCGGTTGTTTCTTCAGAGAATGTAACTTTTCTCTTTGCCTTAGACTTAGGAATTTTTCTTGAAGGTTCAGTTCTAGGAGGTCCTTTAGCAGCACTCCTTGTCCTCATTCTCTTTTTGGGTTGAAGAGGAACAGCTTCTTCAGATTCTGTTCTCTCTGGAGATGATCCAGTCTCCATCTTTTCAATCTCATCAGTGAAGTCATCTATCACATTTTCAGGAATGACAACCTCAGGCTGAGCTGATCTAGCTTCAACAGTAGTGCTTACTGTTTGATCAGCAGACCTACTGGTCTGACCAGCCTTCTTGCTCTTCTTGGCAGGTACCTTAGCAGCTTTTGCAGGAGCCTTTCTCTTAGAAGTGCCCACACTTCTAACAGGCTCATATAGCTTGAATTCTTTTCCGCCATGGATAGGCTTTCCACTTCCCAAAGGACATCCTAGGCTTAAGAACATATGACTTAGCAGAATAGCATACTTGACCTTCTTATCACACAGTAGATCAAATACGTGAGCAGCCCAGTTGATTTTCAAACCATAGAAGATGCAAATCATGGTGTAATACCTCCTTCTAGGAAAACCATCTAAAGAACTTGTACTGTAGTCCAGTACCTTCGCAATAATGTCAGCGAACCTCTGATACTCATCTTTCAATTGAGTCTTCATCAGGGTTCCTGTCATCTTTTCTCCTTCCTTAGCACAAATCAACCAGAATTCCTCCTCTCTTTCAGACCCTAGGTCTGTCACATCTCCTCCTTCGTTTATCAGCCCATAAATTTCACTCAAAACAGCAGCTGAAACGCAAATCTTCTTGCCCCCAACTGTGGCAGTCATAGTAGTCCTTTCTGTGTTGATCTTTCTGGTTCTGTAGAAGTCATCAACATCTTCAAGATACACATACTCCTCATGAGCTTCCAGAATTGGTACTAGAGATGCTTCCTTGATTTTCGTCATGATTTCTCTCATCAGATCAGTACCAGTTGCGAAGAATTTATCGTAACTCAGATATCTTCCTTCAATGACGTCCATTTCGAGATTAAGTGATGAAAATATGTAGAGAACAGAGAGCTAGAAAACAGGTAGCTTGGAGAGTTAGAGAATTTTGGAATTTTGTGTGCGTAAGACGACTGATCTATTCAGATCGGATTTTATACGTTTCCTTATGTTTTGGTTATCGTGATTAATGTGAACCGTAAGATTGATCTGACAGTTTTAAATCGTGCGTGTGAGAATTGCGGATTTCAAATTTATTATTTTAATGTCAGATGGGCGGGAAACTCAATCGGCACTTATCTGTAACTTATAAAAGCGTGTTTCAAAAGATGCGATTTATAACCATGCTTATATAATGTATCAGATGAGTAGAGTTTAACTTATCTAACAGACGAGTGATCTGTTATCTGATATTACTAGAGAAAGCCAATAGCTAGTAATCTTCCTCTGCTGTTTGTCAATCCAGCAAGATAATTTAATCTTCAATCTTCAAGAATTAAGAACAGATCTTCTGATAACATAACTTCAACTAACTGTCATTAACGAATTTCATCTTTAGAACAGAAGTACCGCTAGTCTTACACGTTCTCCGTGTCTTTAAGAATTCATAAGTTAACTAGTCTGTTGAGAGCTAATCCTTGAATATGATAATGGATGATTGTGCTGATGAACTTTAGTCTTCTGATAAGTTTCCCCTCAGCTCATGCATCCAAATTTAGTAGTCCTAGTTCAGCTCTTAGAGTTGAAAACCTTACTTCACTTAATGGTTTAGTGAAAATATCAGCAATCTGATTGTCTGTATGAACATACTCGATCATAACATTGCCTTTTTCCACATGATCTCTAATGAAGTGATGCTTGATCTCAATATGTTTAGTCCTTGAATGAATTGTAGTATTCTGAGTAAGTGAGATTGCACTTGTATTGTCACAGTAGATTGGAATTCCACTGATCTTGATATTGTAATCTTCTAGTTGATGCTTCAACCAAAGTATCTGTGCACAGCAAGCTCCAGCAGCTATATACTCAGCTTCAGCAGTAGATATGGATACTGAAGTCTGTTTCTTACTCATCCATGAGATCAGACGACTGCCCAAAAATTGACAAGCACATGTTGTGCTTTTCCTATCAATTTTGCAGCCAGCAAGGTCTGAATCTGAATATCCAATAAGCTCAAATCCAGATTCTCTAGGATACCACAATCCCAATTCTTGAGTGCCCTTAATATATTTCAGAATTCTCTTGGCCGCTAAGAGATGAGATTCCTTGGGATTTGATTGAAATCTTGCACAAACCCCAACTGAGTACTTGATATCAGGTCTACTTGCTGTTAGATATAACAGTGACCCAATAATGCCTCTGTATTTGGTTATGTCCACTGATTTGCCATCTTCATCTTTATCCAAACGAAGACTAGTAGACATAGGAACAGTAGCAGTAGAGCTAGTTTCCATACCAAATTTCTTGAACAGATCTCTTGTGTATTTTGCTTGGTTGATGAATATTCCATCAGGCAACTGTCTAACTTGCAAACCAAGAAAATAATTGAGTTCACCCATCATGCTCATTTCAAACTTATTCTGCATCAGCTTGGAGAACTTGTCACACATTTGTTGGTTAGTTGAACCAAAAATAATATCGTCCACATATATTTGCACAAGTAATATATGATTCTCCCATTCGATTGTGAACAAAGTCTTATCTACCTTACCTTTACGAAATCCTTTAATTAAAAGAAAGTCAGATAGGGTATCATACCATGCTCTTGGAGCCTGTTTCAGTCCATAGAGGGCTTTCTTTAGACGATACACCTTGTCTTCTTGTAGATAAGCTTCAAATCCAGGTGGTTGTTCAACATACACTTCTTCTTGCAATTCTCCATTGAGAAAAGTAGACTTCACATCCATCTGATAGACAGTGAAGTTCTTGTAAGCAGCATAGGCTAGAAACAGTCTGATTGCTTCAAGTCTTGCTACTGGTGCAAATGTCTCATCAAAGTCAATTCCTTCTTCTTGACAATAACCCTTGGCCCGCCAAATGATGAGAAAATTACGTTTACAAGATGGTCACGATCCCGTACGGGCAAGTCTGGAAACGGATGGTCCAGCTTGTCGCGTCCCTCGGTTAAAAAGTCTTCCAAGACTTTTTGAGGCGAATATGGGGTCTGTCTATCCTAACTTCTTCCATCGCTTTTTCGTCAACAGCAACTTTCACTTGTTAGGAGTAGGGGCTGCTCAAATAGAAATGCCAAGAAAGGGATTCCTTGGATAAGTGAAAAAATGCTAAAAAATTCCTTTCATTTCTCTTTTAAGGCCTTTGTCCTACTTATAGTATCAGTTAGATTAGACAAATCTTATGTACATTGGTTTCTTCCTGGTATGTCGAGCATATGTAAAATATTTTTTTTTATAATTTTAAGTTTTTTATATATACATAATTATTAACTAAAACGCAAAATATGACTACAAATTATGGGTGCAATGATGATAAAATCAACAGCATGATAGTTGGTCCAAGTGGATGTTTTTGTAGCCCTTCTTCAACTTGTGAGCAAATTATTATCCCACATAACGACACCAAAAAACATTGGTACATGTGCACAATCGATGTACGGAACTCGAAGATAATAATATCCGATTCATTTTCAACAAGTGAAGAAATTTCAGAAGATATATTGAAGGAGCTATATAGCCAAGATTGTTAACTTATTACAGAGGATTGCTAAAGAGTGGGGTGAAGGAGATTTTCAAAATATAGATTGGGCATACAACTTCCAATATGTCAACGATAAATCTTTTACCACAACGAAATTGATATATAATTTAATTGCGGCCCAATTTTCAACTCATAAATTTATTATTATTTTTTCTTACAATTCACATTTTTTTAACAAAGTGTAATATCAGGTAAGATTGTGGGCTCTACATATGCCTAATGATGTTGTTTCCTTGGAAAATAGATCATGTCTTAGATGAGGTAACAAACGGGGAGAATAATTCATCTGCTAGTAATGGATCACTTTGCCCCATGATTTTTTTTAAATTCTAATGTTTTTTTTAATATATTGGTTTTGCAGGATGGATCAAAAAATCCACGTGAAAGGCTGGCAGTTTAGCTATATACGTGTACAGAGAACAAAGCAGAAAAGGGTATGATATTTCGATGGTTTCATTTAATAGAAATATTCCTATTACATATTTCTGTGTAATTTTTAATTTTATTTTTGTGTTGTTAAATGGAATATTTTGCTTATGCAGCCAGAGGTATAGCTTATGTGTAGTGGATGACAACTTAATGTTCTCTATTGCTCAATTTGATACTCTCGATATAAAATTAGAAGAGATGTTTGGTAGGATCATGAATTCTGATGCTTTTCAGTCAAAGGTGGAAGATGTAAAGTCTCGACAATTAGAGGGAAATGTGCCTAACAAAGATGAATATTTCCCCTTAAATGAGGATAATGACCTCATTGATCTTGTTAAATTATACATTGGTATTGTTGAAACTATGGTGCATGTAAGATTTGCACCATAGTGAGGGCATTTGGTGCATATAACATTTTCAAGAGTACGTGTCAACTATAATTGGACTTCAGTGGATTGTTACAAGGTGGTGAATTGATCAAAATAGCATTTTGGAAAGTAGATATCTACTCGTTTTGAATTACGAAGAGGGGGAGAATTGGTGAATATAGCATTTTGGGAAGTACATACATAGTATTTTTTGTATTGCATTGGTGAATATAACATTTTCAGAAGTAGATAGCTACTATTTTTTGTATTGGGACTTAAAAGTTCTTGTTTTTTTTATATATTATATAATATCTTCCTATCTAGTCTTGGGGTTTTTTTTATCTCAGCTCCAACAATTATTAAATGTTTTTTCATGAAATTGTGCAATTAGAAAACTTTAGAAATGGTTGGCTTGCTTAAAATTGATAAAAGATACAAAATCATATTCAAAACACGGTATAAGGAAAAAACAATTAATGACACAGAATCCAGGGATTAATTATTAGGAATGGGGATTCAAATTACACAATGACAATAATTGTTGGTCCCAAGTGGTCAAATGAGGTCTAGAGAGGGGGAGAGGGTGAATAGACCTCTAAAACTTTTAAAATTTTCTATAACTTTAATTATCAGCAGAGTAAGCTGGTCGAAACTGGTGAGACTACTTAGCTGATTACGCACTTAGCTTAATCAACAGAGTTGACCACTCATCTAATTTACTTATCTGTTTCATATTTGATTAGAGATTTAAAACTTGATTGCAGCGGATTTATCAAGTGTTTTTCAGCAAGTTATTTTCTTAAAGATTTTATCCCCGGTTTTTTCGACTCCTTTTAAAATCTTTAGTCAATTCAAGTGTTTCTATGCTTTGAAAATATGCAAGCAATCAAAAACAAAGATTTTTATAGTGGTTATATAGGCAAGAATGTCTTTTAGTCTACTCTTCTAAATAACGAAGATTTAGGTTATACTAGAAACACTAAGTAACATAGTACACTCTACTTGCGCTTTTACAACAAATGATATAAAGCCACAAGTTCGTTACAGGAATTCACAAAGAAAACCTATACTATGAAGTTATATCACTCACACAGACGGATATAAACTTCGCAAAACACTCTCAGTTTACAGAATCACTTAGATTAAGTGTTGTTTTCTTCAACTCGATTTTTGTCAACAGATGACTAAGCTGATGGTGTTATATTCTTGAGTTTGAGACTTAGAAAAATTTGGTCGTTTGATTTATGCTCTCAGTTGTGTTGTTGTCTCTAACCCTTGAACCACGAACTATTTATACTAGGAGTTGGAATTATGCCCGTTGAAGTGAGAGAAAATTCAACACATCCCAAGTACTGGTCCCCTTTCTTCTGGAATGGCTCTCTGCAACTCTTCACTGTACACTCCAATTTACTTCTTGTCAGCTGCATTAAATGCACTCTGCTGATCCGAGGTTTCTCTTCAATCATTTGTCTTTAATACCCTTCTCTTACAGTATTTATTACTCCAAGTGCATTTATTACCGTTGGAGAGACTTTCTGATCACTTCCACTCTTCTGATGAACACTCTGCTGATTCAAACCAAACTCATTTGATTTGACTTTGCTAAAATCCACCTATCTAATTTCGAACTCAGCATAAGATCAATAGTCTTCTAGACCATATATTTATCCCTTCTAAATTGTACTCGTCTCTTTGGTTAAATATCTTCTGAGGTTGACTGAAATTCCAACACTTAGTTGATGACTTTTGAAAATCATCAAAATCTCTATTCACTTCTTCATCTTCATCCAATAATAACATAAGGAAATACACAGTTTCTAATATACATTTACATCAGTAGAAATAATTATGCAAGAAAAATATTTCAACGCTGGAATGGATATGAATATGGATGTATTTCAACGGATAAGAAATGGTACATAGCATGTTTAAGGTACAAACAAGAAATTGAAAACGTGGAGTTTAATAACCTTACCATACATTGATATCCATGGGCAGCAGATATGTCCGGAGATTGTGTTGCTCTGTATTCTTTCCCAACCCTTGCCTGGAGGATCTCTTACCTGGGTCTGACTAACACTGTTACTTGATTTAGCATTTTCATTTCCAAATACAAAGGAAATTTGGAATAGTCTAAAACTGTTATAGTTCTTTATGATCTTGCTTCCAGATGAGCCTACAAATCAGGCAGTATACATGTAACTTATATCAAAATCTGATATAATGAAGAATTGTTTCATTTAATACCTTCGTATATAAAAACATTTTCAAAAACATTAGGAAGACACCCGCTATATGTGTAGGCACACCCTGAAGCAAATACAATGCCTACTACACATAGAAGATTTTTTGTAATATATGCAAATGATTCCAAGATAAGTGAGCTTACAAGACAAAATAGAAGACATCATAGTGATTCACTCATCCAAAAAAAAATAGAATATCCAAGAATGACTGAAATACAAATAATCATCTATTAGGTAAACGTAATCTTTTGTTGGTCTAGTATAATTATTAAAATACAAATAGAATATTTCTGCACACCTCTAACCAAATCAACCAGATTTCATATTTATTCAAATAATATTCCAAACATATTTCTGGAGCCACTTTACCAGCAACAACAAATCTTTTTGAGATTCATAGATCCCACATGATCATATTTAAATCAAAAGTGATATCCTTACATTTTTTCCCGACCCCTAAGTTTAAACTAAGCATTTTTTAAGTAATTCCAATTCAAGAACACCTGGGATCCACAAAGTTAAAGCAAAGCCATTTTCTACTCAGATTTTAAAAACTAATAAAGATTATACCAGCAGATTAAGAACAAATAATTCATAATTTACCATATCAACTATCATCTTCTCATCCACAAGTTTAAAGATTGTTCATACTACGAATTTTAAGAAGAAGAATCGGTCAAAAATGCATTAATATTGAATCTGGACAAAGTATTGCAAATGTATTCAGAACAACTCAGAAGATTATATCAATTTCAAAAACCGAAAAATGCTTTGAATCAGGGAAAATAATATTATCAAATCCATCAACTGAAATTCACTAATTAACTAAAATTGCAAATATATATCAAAATCTAAAACACCAAACATAGATGGATAAAATATAGTACAAACCGTACCACACAAAATTTCCAATATGCTTCGATTTCTTGATCCTCATGAACTATCGGTAGACATGCCCTAAAGACTATATGGGTTCGACAAACAAAATTGACTAAATCTCTAAATTTGGAGGTTAGGAGCAAAAACCATACTTGAAAAATTTGGTGTAGAGTCTAACTTGGAAAAACCATACTTTGCAGTCTCAGTATTCCATCCAAATCAGTCCAAATTTTGTTTCCAAAGTTATGACCCAAATCAATTTTCGAAATTAGAGTGGATGAACACCCAACATGAAACTTCTTTCTTATTTTCGTGTCACACGTATAAATCAAGTGATAGATGTTTATTTTTAAAATTTATATGAATCCACATATACTAATAAATCCTTCCTATAAAAGTCACACCAAATTGTAGTAGAATATAATTCACCATAAACAAATGGCCAAAAGCGATTAAAATAAAATTGAATTATAATAAAAAAAAAAAAATAGTCAAAAACTAGTTTGACCGAATCAATACAATTACAGTGTAAACGCAATACATTTGCATATTGGATTAGTTGAATGTCATTCAATCTTACAACAAATACTCTTTTTATCCCAAATTTTGTTACGTTATAGTGGGAAATCAAACTTTTAATCTTTTCAGTGATTTATCAAGATGAATTTCTTTTTACATCTATTGTCTTTTAAAGCTTTCAAATAATAATATATAATTTATTATACAATAATATCATTTTATTATTAGAAAAAACTAATTAGATTATCTAGAAATATAATTTTCTAAAGGGTAAACTTCATTAATTGTCATCCTTATAATTGACTTTTTACATAGTCGTCCCTCTTAAGTTTTTTTTCCATGTTAGTCCCTACTAAGAGTTATTTACTTCACTTTGACCATTTTTAGGTTGATCACAACCAATGTTTTAAAAATTGGACCGGACATCGAACCGGTAGTCTTACTGGTTACTTGTTAGATCGGTTTAACCGGTGTGACGTCATTACAATATAATATTTTGGTTTAAATTTTAATGTATGTAATTAACTATTTAAAACAATATATTATTCATTTTTTCAAGTTTATTTCCATAAACTAATGTTTATCTCATGATCAATTATTTTTCTTATAAATTTTTAGTTGAAAATGAATGATAGCAACAAAATTACAAATACGAAAACATGATATCAACGCGATAATTCAAATTATAATAAACACCATATCAAAAATAATTGTAACGGCCCGAAACCGGCACCTGCCTGCTAAGACATACATACATAATAAAATAACCTTGATAATTTCCAATAATTGCAGTTCAGAGCTCTAACTATCTATTACAATAGAATGGTTTTCCCAACTAACTTATTACTTTAAAACTTTTCATTATAACTCAAACCTTCACCTGACAAATTCTAGAAACTCTATGGTAGACGTCCAATTGAAATCCCCTTAGTCTGATGTGGCCCATCCTGCCCTTTGGTGAGATTCTGAAAGAGTAATAATTTGAAAGCGTAAGTTGTAAAAACAACTTAGTGAGGCCAGTGCAGGTGTGAAATTGATTTTTATGTAGAAAACGATTTAGAAATCCATGTACTGCCTATTAACTTACAAGGGAATTGATATTTAAGATTAGTATAGCAGATACACAAATATCACATATAATATCACAATCAATTACCCGTCAAAACGGGATAAACAACTCCTCCGCCTCAAAAGGATACAGAAAGATCAGAATGTGATCAATAGTTAGTACTCCGGTTAGATAGGGCTGAGGTGCGACCCGTCCCTTTAAGTGGCCTTGACATGTCTTTGCCGAATAATTTGAATCACTCCCCAAGGGGCTCTAATCCCTGGTTTTGTGAGTCCGGTCAATGGCAGAGCTCTGGTAATCCTGTAGCCCCCAGCTACCCAGAATTATCCAGAGAATACCATCAACCGAGAGCAGATGAGCGCGCAAATAATCACGTACAAGCAATTGGTACTTAGGTGAGATAAAGTACTACACCTTGGTACCATTCATCAATATGAGGTGAGATAAAGTACTACACCCCATTATTCAACAATTATCATATACTGTTAGAAATGCAGACAAGTATAGAGTTATCAGTTCTACTATGATGAAGTAGTACATGTTGCAAGCACCGCATGCAGATATAGGGCTATCAGTTCCATTATGAATATGTAATACGTAATGTGAGCATTTCAGACAGTTACAAATATAGATATATAACAACTATAGTCATTTCAATTGAGAAATGCATATATATGATATGATTTTCTTTAGAAACTCTTTCAGTTTTAAAAATATTTTATTGAGGCACTCACCTTTCTCAGGATAGGGTTGCAACTCAATGGTAGACAGTGGCCTCGTCTCAAGTCCCACTATTCGATTTACCTTCTAGTATATATGTCTTGATAGAGAAACGACTTCGAACCGAAATAAATCCATGTCTTGACTTTAAAATCCAATAATCACTTATCGAATAATCTCAAATTACCTACAATGGTATTTCAATAATATCAGCAAGGATCTCACAATTCACTACCCTTAAAGAGTGCATCAGCCATTCTATTTCTTATTGGTCATTTAATTCGATAATAATACTATGATATTACTATGACCTTTAATTAAATACTCATTGCCGAAGACATGAAATTGTCATGTACTAGTTATTAAGTAAACTTATATTTCTTGATTTAAGATTTCACTTAGTTTAAACATATACATATGACCTTATAATTACATAATATAATAATCCAACCCATTTCCTTCCCAACTGATCACCCAATCCATGAAATTATATATGTACTAAACTGGTAACATTAGTTGTTATATGTTATCAAATAAATTAATAGATTCCTAAACCCATAGTTATTATTTATAGAAAATTAAACTTGAATATATATATGTACAGTTATGAGTTTATAACTAGATTGTTCAATTTTCTTAATCAAAATTAATCTACCGTATTCTAAATCATAAGCAATTAATTAATTGTCTGAACATCATTCATAACTAAGATGTTACAATTAAACATTGTAAGGTCCAGAAATGTAGTAGAACTAGCCAAATAATATTTCAAGCATTAACTAAGTGATAAATTAAGCTTAAATTAAAGTCATTTGGTGCTCAGTCCCACAATTGATGAAATACAACTAATTAAGGTTGGAGGCTTTAATTTACATAACCCACCTGATTATACCCATGGTCCGTCCTTCATCCACCGTACACCATAACTGAAAATCCAAAACACCACCATCACCATCACTACCACTCTCTCTCTATATATATATATCTATCTATCTTTGTTTCTCCATGTGTGCAAAACGTACATAATGAAAATAAGGACCGAGTGTGTGAGAGTTAGTGTGTAAAAAAAATGTGTGTATATACTTTTATTAAGAGAAGGACAAGTATTAATTCAAAGCAAGAGTCATAGTTCTCTAATTTGTTTTGCTGCCATGTGTACTTTTTTGGAAAGGATATTCTCAATGGTGTATATATATATCTAGATACATACTTGAAGATAAGATAGAGAATCAAACAATATTAATATTAAACTACTAATTTCATCTTAGGTCCCTAATTTTTTTTTAACAGTCAGTTTACCTTTACCTATTAATAATCTATTCAATAGACCCCAAAAGAATTTAATGAGTCTTATGTTCTTACAATGAAAACACCCAAGTCTCTATAAATCCCATTTCAAATTTAATAAATTAAGTTTCCTATTCAAATTAAAATTTAACTAAAAATTCATTTTACTCTTATTTAAAAATGCGGGGTATTACACTCACCCCTCCTTCAAAGAATTTGGCCCCCAAATTCTCTCTCACTTATTTGGTTCTAGTTATGATAAGAATTGATAGAAGAAGGAGTAGTAGTAAGGATACAAAATAAATCATGGTTTAAAATAATATGGCTGAAGAAGTCAAGTCAAAAGATAGACTAAGGTATGTTTAAAGGTTTAGAATAAGCAAGAACGAGTAATAATCCGCTCGAAGGTGAGCAAGGAGAGAATCATATATAAGAGTTGGGAGACTAAGATATGGAATATGCAAATTCACTAATTTCTAAAAAGGTTGACTTAATGTGAACAGATTAACCATGTGAAATTCAGATCGGGTGTCCTAAAACTGTGTTCAAAGAATATACAAATGGAAAGTAATTGACATTATATATGTCAATAGGGTCATGTCAGATTTTATGAATTCGTATGAATCTTATAAGAGCTCTAGTGTAAGATGATTAGATCTAGATTTTAACACAAGAAAGTCCAAGTAGAACGACATACAAAGTTTTGAATAAAGAAATCGGTTTAGCCATCCCTGGCACAAAATTAGTGTGTTGTATGAGATTCTATTAGTAGAGTTGAATTATAAACATAATAATAAAAGTGATTAAAATAACTGAATTGGTAGATCTCCTAGTAGTGTAAGAGTGGGATGAAATTAAGATAATGAATATACTTTAGACAGAATTTCACTAGAAGTTTCAATGTCACACAGACTTTGCAACTTAGAAGTCACAATATGTATAATACCAAAGATCAAAGGTGTTGAACCACTATATGATTGAACAGAAATATAAGGGAAAAGCATGAAAGATGTGGTCATGGTAAAGAAGTAAGAACCTATTACTGAAACATGATTTTCTGAATGTGAACGTTAGGAGAATTCGCTATCCATCAAATTTCAAATATAAACTTTCTATTAAAGACGATCTTACACTTGGTCCTACTGTTACCCTGGTTTACTTTGTCCCCTTCATTAGGACATATAAGTCTTTATCATTTCTCGATTCATGATCTAACAACTCAATCTTACTATTCTAAAATGGCTCGTAGCAAGATAAATAGTGGTCTAACTCATCAAATATTTTAGTCCTACTTAGCTAAGAAATTTCATAACGCAACATTAGATATTGGGTGGTATATATAAAGCATTTTATATTATCTAATTGATATCCCATAATCTTTTGTTGTCGTTGAAATAAATTTCCTATGATTAGATTGTAATTTGAGAAGTTCGTTTCTCTCTGATTACAACTCTATCGTCATGTGAAGTTGGCACCAACTTTTGCTTCCATCATCTTCTTCTCATAGATTTGTCGTTGACTTTTATCCTTTCAGACACGAAGATACTAGATCTTTATTTCATTGTTCGATTATCCAAAAATCGTAATCAAGCATGGCGTCATTATTAATACATACGATTTGACTAATTGTTTAACTATTTTAGTAGAAACGCAAATTATTATACTAGTTTACTATAGTTCGAGTTAAGTATAACTCCTAAAAGTTAATCGAATGAAACGTAGGCTTAGGGATCACTATAATCTAAGTCCATCATAATCATGTCATTATCTTAGTGTACAAGGAACTTAGAAAAGTTCGGATTCAATTCCGCTCAGGGAATATTAAAAGATGAGTATGAGAAACCAAGGAAAGAACAAACATTGGAGCAATCTAAGATGAATCGATAGATATTCGAAAAGATCTTACAACTACTTAGTTGTTCTAAAAAGGAATTAAAGGTTTCAACAATCTTGTTGAATGGAAAATGGAAAGATAGGATCTTAACTCACTTGATTTGTTATAGGTCTAGACCAATTCTCAGGTTAAACTTTTCTATTACAAATTTACCCCGCCAGGGAAAACCTATCTTAGTACCATAATTGTAATGATTCACATGTTGGTCGCGCGCCCCAATAGTGATTCACGACAATTGGGTACTAAGGGTTCCTATGACTCGATTGAAAATCTTAAGGGTTATATAGAATTTCTTTGGAATAACCACCCACAGTCAAAGGAACCTATCCTGACATAGCACTAACATAACTTAATGCTCTGATACCACCTGTAACGGCCCGAAACCGGCACCTGCCTGCTAAGACATACATACATAATAAAATAACCTTGATAATTTCCAATAATTGCAGTTCAGAGCTCTAACTATCTATTACAATAGAATGGTTTTCCCAACTAACTTATTACTTTAAAACTTTTCATTATAACTCAAACCTTCACCTGACAAATTCTAGAAACTCTATGGTAGACGTCCAATTGAAATCCCCTTAGTCTGATGTGGCCCATCCTGCCCTTTGGTGAGATTCTGAAAGAGTAATAATTTGAAAGCGTAAGTTGTAAAAACAACTTAGTGAGGCCAGTGCAGGTGTGAAATTGATTTTTATGTAGAAAACGATTTAGAAATCCATGTACTGCCTATTAACTTACAAGGGAATTGATATTTAAGATTAGTATAGCAGATACACAAATATCACATATAATATCACAATCAATTACCCGTCAAAACGGATAAACAACTCCTCCGCCTCAAAAGGATACAGAAAGATCAGAATGTGATCAATAGTTAGTACTCCGGTTAGATAGGGCTGAGGTGCGACCCGTCCCTTTAAGTGGCCTTGACATGTCTTTGCCGAATAATTTGAATCACTCCCCAAGGGGCTCTAATCCCTGGTTTTGTGAGTCCGGTCAATGGCAGAGCTCTGGTAATCCTGTAGCCCCCAGCTACCCAGAATTATCCAGAGAATACCATCAACCGAGAGCAGATGAGCGCGCAAATAATCACGTACAAGCAATTGGTACTTAGGTGAGATAAAGTACTACACCTTGGTACCATTCATCAATATGAGGTGAGATAAAGTACTACACCCCATTATTCAACAATTATCATATACTGTTAGAAATGCAGACAAGTATAGAGTTATCAGTTCTACTATGATGAAGTAGTACATGTTGCAAGCACCGCATGCAGATATAGGGCTATCAGTTCCATTATGAATATGTAATACGTAATGTGAGCATTTCAGACAGTTACAAATATAGATATATAACAACTATAGTCATTTCAATTGAGAAATGCATATATATGATATGATTTTCTTTAGAAACTCTTTCAGTTTTAAAAATATTTTATTGAGGCACTCACCTTTCTCAGGATAGGGTTGCAACTCAATGGTAGACAGTGGCCTCGTCTCAAGTCCCACTATTCGATTTACCTTCTAGTATATATGTCTTGATAGAGAAACGACTTCGAACCGAAATAAATCCATGTCTTGACTTTAAAATCCAATAATCACTTATCGAATAATCTCAAATTACCTACAATGGTATTTCAATAATATCAGCAAGGATCTCACAATTCACTACCCTTAAAGAGTGCATCAGCCATTCTATTTCTTATTGGTCATTTAATTCGATAATAATACTATGATATTACTATGACCTTTAATTAAATACTCATTGCCGAAGACATGAAATTGTCATGTACTAGTTATTAAGTAAACTTATATTTCTTGATTTAAGATTTCACTTAGTTTAAACATATACAGATGACCTTATAATTACATAATATAATAATCCAACCCATTTCCTTCCCAACTGATCACCCAATCCATGAAATTATATATGTACTAAACTGGTAACATTAGTTGTTATATGTTATCAAATAAATTAATAGATTCCTAAACCCATAGTTATTATTTATAGAAAATTAAACTTGAATATATATATGTACAGTTATGAGTTTATAACTAGATTGTTCAATTTTCTTAATCAAAATTAATCTTCCGTATTCTAAATCATAAGCAATTAATTAATTGTCTGAACATCATTCATAACTAAGATGTTACAATTAAACATTGTAAGGTCCAGAAATGTAGTAGAACTAGCCAAATAATATTTCAAGCATTAACTAAGTGATAAATTAAGCTTAAATTAAAGTCATTTGGTGCTCAGTCCCACAATTGATGAAATACAACTAATTAAGGTTGGAGGCTTAATTTACATAACCCACCTGATTATACCCATGGTCCGTCCTTCATCCACCGTACACCATAACTGAAAATCCAAAACACCACCATCACCATCACTACCACTCTCTCTCTATATATATATCTATCTATCTTTGTTTCTCCATGTGTGCAAAACGTACATAATGAAAATAAGGACCGAGTGTGTGAGAGTTAGTGTGTAAAAAAAATGTGTGTATATACTTTTATTAAGAGAAGGACAAGTATTAATTCAAAGCAAGAGTCATAGTTCTCTAATTTGTTTTGCTGCCATGTGTACTTTTTTGGAAAGGATATTCTCAATGGTGTATATATATATCTAGATACATACTTGAAGATAAGATAGAGAATCAAACAATATTAATATTAAACTACTAATTTCATCTTAGGTCCCTAATTTTTTTTTAACATTCAGTTTACCTTTACCTATTAATAATCTATTCAATAGACCCCAAAAGAATTTAATGAGTCTTATGTTCTTACAATGAAAACACCCAAGTCTCTATAAATCCCATTTCAAATTTAATAAATTAAGTTTCCTATTCAAATTAAAATTTAACTAAAAATTCATTTTACTCTTATTTAAAAATGCGGGGTATTACACTCACCCCTCCTTCAAAGAATTTGGCCCCCAAATTCTCTCTCACTTATTTGGTTCTAGTTATGATAAGAATTGATAGAAGAAGGAGTAGTAGTAAGGATACAAAATAAACCATGGTTTAAAATAATATGGCTGAAGAAGTCAAGTCAAAAGATAGACTAAGGTATGTTTAAAGGTTTAGAATAGGCAAGAACGAGTAATAATCCGCTCGAAGGTGAGCAAGGAGAGAATCATATATAAGAGTTGGGAGACTAAGATATGGAATATGCAAATTCACTAATTTCTAAAAAGGTTGACTTAATGTGAACAGATTAACCATGTGAAATTCAGATCGGGTGTCCTAAAACTGTGTTCAAAGAATATACAAATGGAAAGTAATTGACATTATATATGTCAATAGGGTCATGTCAGATTTTATGAATTCGTATGAATCTTATAAGAGCTCTAGTGTAAGATGATTAGATCTAGATTTTAACACAAGAAAGTCCAAGTAGAACGACAGACAAAGTTTTGAATAAAGAAATCGGTTTATCCATCCCTGGCACAAAATTAGTGTGTTGTATGAGATTCTATTAGTAGAGTTGAATTATAAACATAATAATAAAAGTGATTAAAATAACTGAATTGGTAGATCTCCTAGTAGTGTAAGAGTGGGATGAAATTAAGATAATGAATATACTTTAGACAGAATTTCACTAGAAGTTTCAATGTCACACAGACTTTGCAACTTAGAAGTCACAATATGTATAATACCAAAGATCAAAGGTGTTGAACCACTATATGATTGAACAGAAATATAAGGGAAATGCATGAAAGATGTGGTCATGGTAAAGAAGTAAGAACCTATTACTGAAACATGATTTTCTGAATGTGAACGTTAGGAGAATTCGCTATCCATCAAATTTCAAATATAAACTTTCTATTAAAGACGATCTTACACTTGGTCCTACTGTTACCCTGGTTTACTTTGTCCCCTTCATTAGGACATATAAGTCTTTATCATTTCTCGATTCATGATCTAACAACTCAATCTTACTATTCTAAAATGGCTCGTAGCAAGATAAATAGTGGTCTAACTCATCAAATATTTTAGTCCTACTTAGCTAAGAAATTTCATAACGCAACATTAGATATTGGGTGGTATATATAAAGCATTTTATATTATCTAATTGATATCCCATAATCTTTTGTTGTCGTTGAAATAAATTTCCTATGATTAGATTGTAATTTGAGAAGTTCGTTTCTCTCTGATTACAACTCTATCGTCATGTGAAGTTGGCACCAACTTTTGCTTCCATCATCTTCTTCTCATAGATTTGTCGTTGACTTTTATCCTTTCAGACACGAAGATACTAGATCTTTATTTCATTGTTCGATTATCCAAAAATCGTAATCAAGCATGGCGTCATTATTAATACATACGATTTGACTAATTGTTTAACTATTTTAGTAGAAACGCAAATTATTATACTAGTTTACTATAGTTCGAGTTAAGTATAACTCCTAAAAGTTAATCGAATGAAACGTAGGCTTAGGGATCACTATAATCTAAGTCCATCATAATCATGTCATTATCTTAGTGTACAAGGAACTTAGAAAAGTTCGGATTCAATTCCGCTCAGGGAATATTAAAAGATGAGTATGAGAAACCAAGGAAAGAACAAACATTGGAGCAATCTAAGATGAATCGATAGATATTCGAAAAGATCTTACAACTACTTAGTTGTTCTAAAAAGGAATTAAAGGTTTCAACAATCTTGTTGAATAGAAAATGGAAAGATAGGATCTTAACTCACTTGATTTGTTATAGGTCTAGACCAATTCTCAGGTTAAACTTTTCTATTACAAATTTACCCCGCCAGGGAAAACCTATCTTAGTACCATAATTGTAATGATTCACATGTTGGTCGCGCGCCCCAATAGTGATTCACGACAATTGGGTACTAAGGGTTCCTATGACTCGATTGAAAATCTTAAGGGTTATATAGAATTTCTTTGGAATAACCACCCACAGTCAAAGGAACCTATCCTGACATAGCACTAACATAACTTAATGCTCTGATACCACCTGTAACGGCCCGAAACCGGCACCTGCCTGCTAAGACATACATACATAATAAAATAACCTTGATAATTTCCAATAATTGCAGTTCAGAGCTCTAACTATCTATTACAATAGAATGGTTTTCCCAACTAACTTATTACTTTAAAACTTTTCATTATAACTCAAACCTTCACCTGACAAATTCTAGAAACTCTATGGTAGACGTCCAATTGAAATCCCCTTAGTCTGATGTGGCCCATCCTGCCCTTTGGTGAGATTCTGAAAGAGTAATAATTTGAAAGCGTAAGTTGTAAAAACAACTTAGTGAGGCCAGTGCAGGTGTGAAATTGATTTTTATGTAGAAAACGATTTAGAAATCCATGTACTGCCTATTAACTTACAAGGGAATTGATATTTAAGATTAGTATAGCAGATACACAAATATCACATATAATATCACAATCAATTACCCGTCAAAACGGGATAAACAACTCCTCCGCCTCAAAAGGATACAGAAAGATCAGAATGTGATCAATAGTTAGTACTCCGGTTAGATAGGGCTGAGGTGCGACCCGTCCCTTTAAGTGGCCTTGACATGTCTTTGCCGAATAATTTGAATCACTCCCCAAGGGGCTCTAATCCCTGGTTTTGTGAGTCCGGTCAATGGCAGAGCTCTGGTAATCCTGTAGCCCCCAGCTACCCAGAATTATCCAGAGAATACCATCAACCGAGAGCAGATGAGCGCGCAAATAATCACGTACAAGCAATTGGTACTTAGGTGAGATAAAGTACTACACCTTGGTACCATTCATCAATATGAGGTGAGATAAAGTACTACACCCCATTATTCAACAATTATCATATACTGTTAGAAATGCAGACAAGTATAGAGTTATCAGTTCTACTATGATGAAGTAGTACATGTTGCAAGCACCGCATGCAGATATAGGGCTATCAGTTCCATTATGAATATGTAATACGTAATGTGAGCATTTCAGACAGTTACAAATATAGATATATAACAACTATAGTCATTTCAATTGAGAAATGCATATATATGATATGATTTTCTTTAGAAACTCTTTCAGTTTTAAAAATATTTTATTGAGGCACTCACCTTTCTCAGGATAGGGTTGCAACTCAATGGTAGACAGTGGCCTCGTCTCAAGTCCCACTATTCGATTTACCTTCTAGTATATATGTCTTGATAGAGAAACGACTTCGAACCGAAATAAATCCATGTCTTGACTTTAAAATCCAATAATCACTTATCGAATAATCTCAAATTACCTACAATGGTATTTCAATAATATCAGCAAGGATCTCACAATTCACTACCCTTAAAGAGTGCATCAGCCATTCTATTTCTTATTGGTCATTTAATTCGATAATAATACTATGATATTACTATGACCTTTAATTAAATACTCATTGCCGAAGACATGAAATTGTCATGTACTAGTTATTAAGTAAACTTATATTTCTTGATTTAAGATTTCACTTAGTTTAAACATATACAGATGACCTTATAATTACATAATATAATAATCCAACCCATTTCCTTCCCAACTGATCACCCAATCCATGAAATTATATATGTACTAAACTGGTAACATTAGTTGTTATATGTTATCAAATAAATTAATAGATTCCTAAACCCATAGTTATTATTTATAGAAAATTAAACTTGAATATATATATGTACAGTTATGAGTTTATAACTAGATTGTTCAATTTTCTTAATCAAAATTAATCTTCCGTATTCTAAATCATAAGCAATTAATTAATTGTCTGAACATCATTCATAACTAAGATGTTACAATTAAACATTGTAAGGTCCAGAAATGTAGTAGAACTAGCCAAATAATATTGCAAGCATTAACTAAGTGATAAATTAAGCTTAAATTAAAGTCATTTGGTGCTCAGTCCCACAATTGATGAAATACAACTAATTAAGGTTGGAGGCTTTAATTTACATAACCCACCTGATTATACCCATGGTCCGTCCTTCATCCACCGTACACCATAACTGAAAATCCAAAACACCACCATCACCATCACTACCACTCTCTCTCTATATATATATATCTATCTATCTTTGTTTCTCCATGTGTGCAAAACGTACATAATGAAAATAAGGACCGAGTGTGTGAGAGTTAGTGTGTAAAAAAAATGTGTGTATATACTTTTATTAAGAGAAGGACAAGTATTAATTCAAAGCAAGAGTCATAGTTCTCTAATTTGTTTTGCTGCCATGTGTACTTTTTTGGAAAGGATATTCTCAATGGTGTATATATATATCTAGATACATACTTGAAGATAAGATAGAGAATCAAACAATATTAATATTAAACTACTAATTTCATCTTAGGTCCCTAATTTTTTTTTAACATTCAGTTTACCTTTACCTATTAATAATCTATTCAATAGACCCCAAAAGAATTTAATGAGTCTTATGTTCTTACAATGAAAACACCCAAGTCTCTATAAATCCCATTTCAAATTTAATAAATTAAGTTTCCTATTCAAATTAAAATTTAACTAAAAATTCATTTTACTCTTATTTAAAAATGCGGGGTATTACAATAATAATTTTATTACTAACCTATGAAAAAGAGAAATCATTGATGAATTTGTCATTGATTTATATATATAAAATAAAAATACTTGAAGTTTGAGAAAAAAAATGACTTTTCTAATTATATTGATGCTCAAATATATTTATATATTTTACTATATTAAAAAAAATTTGTTTCTTGTTGATTTTATTTAATTCAAAGTGAAAAATAGAAAAATAGATATGAGAGTATTGTGAAGTTTAAAGGTCGCGGAAGAGAAGTAAAAATCCGTAGCTTTTTATAAGTGAACCAATGGTTCAACCGATTCACTGGTTCATTGATTTTAACGATTTTTTTCGGTTCGAATTGATCAGAAACAAAGCTGGTTTTGGATGGTTAACCGGGCCCGTTACCGATTAAATCGGCCGGTCCGGTCCGGTTCTTAAAACACTAAGCACAACGGATTTGATGTCGCGTCACCTTCAATATAGGTACGGGGGCTTAAGTGTAACACTATCAAAGCGAATAAACAAAAGCACGCTCACTGATTTAACTGAATTTCGTAGGATCCAATTAAATCAATAATATTGTTGTAGGGTTGAATTATCTATAGATATAGGGATTAGTTGCTTTATTCTGGATGGATCGATCTCAATGATAAACAAAACGTAACGAGATTAGAGTATCAAGAAACAATGAATATGTATAGCAAAAGCTCTTGTATTATATTAATCTCAGATTACAAGTATGTAGGCGTATTATGATACTATTGTGTCTGTGCCCTAATACAATATCTGATCAGGGTATTTATATGTGATAATCCCTAGCTGTACAAGGAAACATAATCCAACTAGGACTCGGGACATTGTCCTTCTCGGATTCGGAGATTAGCTTGGTCGCTGATGATTGCCAGGTGAGATCGGATTGACCGGTATCGATGACCGAGCTGCTAGATCGGCCCGACCCATATTCTCTGATCGTTCCAAGTATTATAAGGGGTATAAATAAGCCCCCATTAGTACTCCCTCATTTCTTCGAGCGGAGAGGCAATCGAAGCTCGTAGAAGTATTGAGCTTTATTCAACCGATGCTTTATGAATTGTGTCTCAGTAAAAACCTTACTTGGAAAAAACCCTGTGGGAAAAAATCCAGAATAAGGAAAAGAGTGCAACGTTCCATAAGCAGTTGTCTAGTCGTCTCCGAGACGTGTATTATTCTGACTCGAGGAGTCACCTTTCTTCGTTTGGTGGCGGGAAAGTGAACAGTCGCGAAGGGACCAAAATGACATTTCCACTTCATATATATATATATATATATATATATACTTTTCTAGTTTCACCCTTACTTTTTACTTTCCGCCCTCTGTCTTTTAGCAGTAAATTCCCAAGTCGATAATTTTCTTAAATATCATATTTTTCTACCACTAAATCCGACAATCCCTTATTATGGCTTCTAATTCCAGAAATCCCTCCTCCTCATCTCTCGAGGATGTAATTCCAATTATCGATATGGAGGCTTCCTGAAGTCCTCCTCAAGAACAAACGGAGGCTTCAGAGGTATCCATTTTCGATGCGGAGGTAGCCGCCAAAGCTAAAAAGGTTAAGGGTGCCAACCCTCAGGTTTCTGAACCGGTCGAAAGTCCCGTTTGCACCTTTACCGAAGATAACTTTGGCGAGGTGCAGGAGAACTATAGCAAGTATTTTCCTAAAGGCTCCGAGATTTTCCTTCCATCTCCTTCGGATAGGGTTACCACACCCCCAGAAGGTTGTCGCGCCTTCTATACTGCCCATTTCAATCATGGCGTCAGACTTCCGTTGTCTCCCATGTTCTTGGAGATATTAAAAATCTTCTCCATTTCTTTAACCCAGTTGGTCCCTAACTTTGTAGCGTTTGTTGTCACTTTTTCTGTTCTGATGATCGAGAAAGGTCTTCAACCTTCCTTTAGGAATTTTTATCAATTATTTCGTTTTAATATTTCTAGTTCCTCAAATCATGGCTACTTTTTTACAAGCCAGAGATCTGGTCTTTCTATTTTCGACTCCCCTGTTTCCAGTAATTCCGACTGGAAATTCCACTTTTTCTTTGTTCGTCCTCCGACTCATAGGATTTTAGCTGATGGGTCGAGAGAGCCTTTCACTTGGGACCATGATTCCAAATGGACTTTCGATGGTCACTCCGTTGAAGGCCAACTGATTCCCGATGTCCCAGCTTGCTGACAAGGATAAAGGAGATGCGTTTGGATAAATATCAATGCGCTGTCCTTATTGGGGAGGCCTTTCTCCGCAAAGCTGGCCTAAGTTCTCATACATTCCCCACTTCCACTTCTTCTCAATCACTTGGTAAGTTTCTTTATTATTTGTCGTCTATTTTTTCTACCTTCAATTAATCATTATATGTATCAAACTTTTGTTTCTCTTGTAGATTCTATGGTCGAAAATTCCAGACGTTCCAAGAAGGGTAAGATGGTTCTGTCCAAATCTACCAAAACGGCAGAGAATCATCACATAGAGCAACGGGTTTCTCGAAAGAGAAAATTAGGTCAAGATCTTGATTCTGACGATAACAGAGAAGAAACCCCGGATCTTTCCCAGGAAGTCCCAAACGAACCCTCTTCTTCTCGAATTCCGGTGTCTACCTCCACTACTAGGACCGGTCAGGGATACCCTCCCCTGCAACTCAGATCTTCTCTTGGAATTCGGGGCTGCCGATCATGGTCGTAACCTAATTCTTCTGGCCCGATGGCAAAGAGAAGGAAACATGTTTATAACCGTTCAGGCGAGGAGCTCACCTTGCTGGGTGAGTCGCATCCTAAAGCTACGTTGGTTGAAATGATTGAGTATCATATTGTAGGGAAGAGAGCAACACGTTACTCTGACCGTGATTCTCTGGTCAACGACGATAAGGAGATTGCTGTGGATAAAGCTACAAGAATTCTCCTCTCTTCTATTTTTACGCGTGATATCCAAAGGCTGCTTGGGAAGGATCCGTTGGAGAAGTTGGAAAAAGCTTCTCTTTCTTATGTCAGATTAAGAATAGACAAATCATTCTCTCAGCGTTCTTCTATTCCTCATTTATTTGAAAAAGCTTTATGTAATGTTATGGTTATTTGCATTTTCAGGCTGGTACTTGTATGTTGTCTTCTATCTATGAATCTGCACTTCTAAGGCAGCAATGTGACTTCTTAGAAGAGAAAAATAAAGTTCTTCTTCAGAAGGTGGCTGATTTAGAACAAAGTTCAATTGGTGCTGGTCCTTCTGCTTCCGCTTCTCGACCTTCTCAGGTTGGCGGCGATCAGGATTTGGGGACGGACAACCCTCACATAATAAGTAGTGTCTTAGAGGTAACCCGTGCTCAAGAGCGAGCTGAATGATTAGCCAAGGATCTAGAGGATCATCAAGTTCAAAACGCTACTCGTATCAGCGACCTAGAGTCTCAAGTCAATCGTCTTCAATCTTCTTTAGAAGAGCACACGGAAGACCTCGACCTTGATGTTTTGGTCGATCGTTCCGGCAGGAGCCCCAGGGAGAAGGTTATTCGGGAATTCCTCAGTTCTCCGGTCCATACTGCTTTAGTTTATCAAAAGGTAGGTCCTCTCTTGGAGAGTACCTTCAAGAAAGCAGTTCATCAGATGGTTGCCTTGGGTTTGATTGAGGATCGCAGGAGGGAGTATTCAGGGCCATTCACGTTAGTCTTGATCGTAATGGTCAGAATTATTCTTCTGATGATGTCCCGACGGTGAATTTTGAGCATCTTCCTTTGGCGCATCTGGTAAAGGAGTTCGGAGTTGCTTTGCCCACACCTCTTGCTGACATTGATTATGCGCAGGATAATAATTTGAACGACCCAGGAGGAAGAGGAAGATGATTCTGAGCCAGTAGATAATGACGAGCAGAATCAAGGCAGAGGTGATCAGTAGTTCTAGGAAGATTAACCGTCACCCTATGACTTGTAATTTTACAATTTTATCCTTTTTACTTGAGACGATTCACATTCCGTTCTTACGGTTTTACTTTATCTTTTTACTTGACATGTTTAGATATAAGTCTTTATTTTATCAGTTTTATTTTGTTATATATATTCAAATTCTGCGCAACTGTTTAGTACTTAAGACAATTTATTTCGCGCTTCTTCCAGGGTGCACCGTGTCTTTTCCTTTAGTATAAATACTTGAGGTATAAAGTTCTTCGCTATTTACTGCGCGTCCCCACTTTAGATAAAATATTCTCCCCAGTAGTTCGATTGCTCTCCTCGATATTTCAATCAATTCCTTAACTTTCCGAGAATGAGTTCTCTTTTCGGCACCAAGCGCTCTTCGCGCGACAATTAGAGGAATATTAGATCCAAAAGGTCCCGTACTGAGGGGCCTTCCACTGACCCCTTAGAACCCCGAGCATCAGTCAGCTCGGGGGAACAAATGTCTAGTGTTATTCCAAGTGGGTTGAGCGGCACAGGCGATGCAACCGCTCACTCAAATCTTTCACAACAAAATCCCTATTTTTCCACAGATCTTCCGAGAAGACCTTCTCCAGGTCGGGTTGCTTTTGGGAATATGTCTCTTAATGAACAAGCTGGAGAGATTCCCGTTTCGACTTCAGTGCATGATCTTCAAAGTCATGCTTATATTGACACAAGTCATATTAACCCTACTGCTGATTCAATCAATGTTCAGAGTCAGGTAGATAACGCTGCTGGGCCAGTCAGCAGTGGCTTGTTCTTAGATCCTCCTATGGATAGTTCCAAAATGCAGCCTGTTACCCAAAGTTTTTTAGCTTTTCTGTTTTCCGATACTACTATAATGACTACTTCGGTTGAGGCCGGTGCTTCTTCCAGGGGTCGGACCGAGCACAGGTCAGGTCGGGCAACTAGAATTTCTGGCTCGGGGAAAGAATTTTCTATGAGTCCCAACGCGATGGAGTCCCCATGCCATTTGGATGATCGATGTATTAAGGAGCAAATTAGTGACATAATGGAGTCTGAATCTCCTCGTCATAACAAAATCCCACTCGATTATGTTCTGCCTGGTTTATGTGAGCCTGATGCTTTGTCATGGGATCTTGGTCTTAGTACCATTCTATCTGGCGAGCTGAAGAAATATGAGGGTATTTCCAGCCTTCGCCTCGTTCAGTCCCTTTTCAAGCTTTTCGAGCAGGTAGTTATTTATAGCCATTGTTCTTTTATTGCTTAAACTGCTTATTAATTAAACTTTCTAATCTTCCAGGGGAAGTACTTTGCCTTGCAGTAAGGTGCCCAGAATGATGAGATGTGGTTTAGCAAAGAGAGCATGAGGCATCGACTGGATGTGGAGATGGCCAAGACCGACAGACTCACTCTTCAAAATCAACTCCTTAATGAGGATATCCAAAAGTTACGTGATGAAAAGTTGGTTCTTCAAGAGGAGAGGGATGACCTTGCTCAGTTGAATGCCAATCTGGAGGAGTCTCGTCGAGGAGCTTTTGATGAAGGCTATGATCAAGGTTATCAGAAGCGCCACGAAGAGCTGGTGGCATTTTTGGACATGCCGACTCCAAGAAAAATTGCTACCTCGACCAGGCCTTCTGGTTCTAATCAGCCTTAAAGTTTTTTAGCTAGCCTTTCACCCCTTTTTTTTTAATTTTTTATTTTTTATAGTAGGAGAATGTTTGTTTAAGTAATATAATTTCACTAGCATTTTTGTACAAACTCCTTGTTTTGGTGTACATATATATTCGCTAACTTCAATCTTTATCGAAAAGTAATTTGAATTACTTAATCGAGTAGACATAACTTGTTAAGAAACTGAAGGGATATGGACCGATTCACTGCTTAACAAGGTTTTATCTCCTTGCCATTAAATTCTCCAAGCATAGAGTTTTATGATAGATTATCTACATGTCTTAAAGCTTTAGTAGTCCTCTAGGAACTTCTTCCAGATTTTCTCGAAACTGTGAATAAAAGGGCATTATGAATGTTCGACGTAGCATATGCTCTCAATTGAGGGATTGTTGTTGGGCTAGGTATAAAATCTTTGTCGGCCAGACATAAATCTTTATACTAGGTCGAGCAAACCTCTTTCCTTCGTAGTTGAATTGACTATGCTTTGATTAATGCGTCACTACTCTTCATTCCGAGTTATATCAGTGATGTGGGAAAAGGTTTTGTTGGACTTCGTGTAAATTACTTACAGCACTTTTCGGAACTGTTTTCTAAGTGCTTGAACTTTGTCGATCAACATTATTGGTCGGAAACAAGTATGATATCGTTGTCGATTAGACATGAGTCGTTCTTGGGATTTGAAAATTTTCTTGTAATGTGTTCTTGTTTCAATAAACACGACGTTTCCTCTTTCCTCTGTTATAATGTTTTCTACGCTTATAAATACGCGGAGGGGCGTCACAAGGTACTTCAGATGGATTCTAACATGTTGATCCCCGTTCTTAATTCTGAAGAAATAGCTCATGAGATCTTTTGTCGAACCAAATGGCGCGTTAGGTTTCTGAGATGCCTTTTCTACTTTGGTTTGGGTGGAATTGGAAAAATGGATGATCCATCCTTCTTCGGGGAATCCATTATATCTAAACCAGTTTTAACGGAAACCTGGTCAATTCATCAAAAGGGCCAACACTACTCTTCCTCGGTATTCCGTTCGATTATGGCGGTTACCGTATGTGAGAGGGGTGAATTTTTGTTATTATTTTCTTCATCCGGCGACCTTGCAAAAGCCCTTGTTGAAAATGTATGCCCCTTTGATCGAGGGTGCATTACTAGGGGGTAGTGTCCTTTTCTGATCAAGGGAGCTACTTCATTTTTAAGGCTCCGATCTCCAGAGGTGTAGCAGCAAGTCGAATATTAGTCAATGGTAGTTGTAGGATAATACGAGTCCTTTGTACTAGGTGTAAAATCTGATGTAGTAGGAAAGCTTGTCCTGTAACATTGCCGAATGTAATTTCATAATAAAATTGTTCCTGATCTCGATATACCGTATTCATTTCTCATTGACGATTTATGAACTCTTGTTTAATCTATAATCGAAATTTCATCTCAATACTGACAGTTGTTGTAAGTTAATCTAATCGTCGCTAACTTATATGAATATATGTAGTCCGCATTTCATGTCTGATGTACAACCGAGTCATGTAAGTCGTTAGAACTTGATCGAAAATTTGTCCTTGATATTTTATCCGAACAGTTCATCCATGTGTCCGAATTTTGACTTTGTCGGGGATTTAGACCTATCATCCATGTCGATAACTGATCGTCTGGCGTTTCTAGACATTATTTTGTCTTTTACGAAGATCTATATAAAGTCGCGTCCTAGGGATTTTATTCTTCTAATATAGGAACCCTTGTTTTCTTCGTAATCAATGTATCTGTGTACAGATTGTGAATTTCATATTCCCCAAATAAAACAACCATTGTACGTATCATGCCATCATGCCGAATATTTGGTGTGGGGGGAATTGGAAAATGTAGAACCGTTACTTAGATCCAGTTGGTCAAGACCTCCTTAAGCAATTATTTGGAATATGAGACAGTGACGAGTCTGTCTTAGTAAGAAAGACTGCTGCTCTTAATACTTTGTCAGATTTCTCGGACTCTAGTAGGAGAGCTGGATTCTGTGTTATTGGGTTCACATATGTTTTCAAAACGATCCACTATTTCGCATTCCCAGCATGTTCGCTATGTACGAAATCGTAATAACAACGGATCTGGTAGTTTGAGTAGTGATGCCTTCTTCTTTTCCGTTTTAGTCGACCTATCGAAAAGTCGCTGATCGATCTTGACATGTTAATCGTTTCGATTCCGGTTGTTCATTTTCATCGAGTAGTTTTATCGACTTACCTTCCTGTTGTTCCAACTTACTCGCATTAAATGCGGGGAGTTAATAAGTCCATTTCTCGCCCGTTGATTTAATTAGTCCCCATCAATAGGATCAACTTAGATATTCCTATAAATAGGTAACAACTCATTTACCATTTCCACTCATACCGTACAGATGGAAAATTCAGTTTCCTCAAGCTTCACTTTGCCGAGTGATCCCATAATCTTCATTACCACGATTATTTGTATCATATTATTCAATCCCTGTCTTGCCTAGTGCTGACAAGTCCCATTAACGCCCTACCTAGTACTAACAAGTCCCATGTGGATCTCCGTGGTATTTGTTAGCACATGGAGGGTTCATATCCACTGGGCATCCTCTTTCTGGGAGGTTACCTCCGGAGTACTTCCCTGCTCGGGTGTGCTGGTAGATTTTCACTTTCACAGAGGTCCGCACGGGATCTCGCTTTGGACGAACTACTGCAGCAATCTCTCTAGCGGGATCTCGTTTTGGTCGAATGACCCCTACAAGCTATCAGGCTTTTTAGAGGTTGTCTGACCAATAGGGGCATAGATCTTCCGAGCCTGGCTGTCGAACCAAGGAAGTCGACCATCCTGAGCAGCATGCTTCTTAGGTGGTTGAAGAAGAATGTCGAGGTACTAGGGAGGAGATTGATGTTTCCGTGGAAATTGTCGTGGGAGGTTCCAACATATTGAATAGAATTTTCTATTTTTGTATTTGTAACCACCTGTAAAGCGAAAGATATACTTGTATACAAATGATTTCAATAAAATCTTTATATTATTCACCTTTGTTGCATATGTTTTTATTTACAGTGTTGATCATCATATCGACTGCAATAGTTGGTTTTAACCCTTGTTAATTCGTAATTTTGGAGATCGCTGAGTGTTTTACCGACCTAGTCGGTTTTACTCAATTTATTACTTAGGTTTCTTACCAATAGTTGGTTTAACCCTTGTTAATCCGTAATTTTGGAGGTCGCTGAGTGTTTTACCGACCTAGTCGATTTTACTCAATTTAGCACTTAGGTTTTTGACCAATAGTTGGTTTAACCCTTGTTAATCCGTAATTTTGGAGGTCGCTGAGTGTTTTACCGACCTAGTCGGTTTTACTCAATTTAGCACTTAGGTTTTTTACCAATAGTTGGTTTAACCCTTGTTAATCAGTAATTTTGGAGGTCGCTGAGTGTTTTACCGACCTAATCGGTTTTACTCTGTCAGTCCTTAGGTTTTTTACCAATTATTGGCTTCAACCCTTATTGTTCGATATTTGTAGATCGACGAGTGTTTACCGACCCAATCGGTTTTACTTTGTCAGTCCTTAGGTTTTTTACCAATTATTTACTTTAACCTTAATTGTTCAATATTTGTAGATGGACGAGTGTTTTCCGACCCAATCGGTTTTACTATGTCGGTTCTTAGATTTTTTACCAATTATTAGCTTTAACCTTTATTGTTCGATATTTGTAGATCGACGAGTGTTTACCGACCCAATCGGTTTTATTCAGTCGATTTTAGGCCATGGAACTAATTATTGGTTTTAGCCTCTTCAGCGTAAACGGGTATCATATTTTTTGAAAAAAAAAAAATTTTGAAGAATCAAGCAAAAGCTTTTCATTGCATTTTATTGAATAGTTGGTAGAATCAAAATAAAAGATAATTACTAGGTATATAAAGACAAAAAATAAAAGAATAACTCTAAGGAGTATTTTGCTAGCGTCCATTGTATCTTCTTAGGTTGACAGCATTCCAAGTTCTAGGCAAGGGTGTTCCATCCATGTGCGCGATCTTGTACGAGCCCTTTTTTTCCTACAGCAATGACGATGTAAGGTCCGTCCCAATTTTGTTGCAATTTTCCCACATGTTTGGAGACCTCCACCTTTTTCAGTACTAAGTCCCCTTCCTTAAAGGATCGTATACATACCCTTTGATTGTAGGCTTTTTCCATGTTGGACTTGGTGACTTGTAAGCGTACTGCAGCTTTTTCTCTTAATGACTCAGTTAGATCGATATCGTTCTTTCTAGTCATTTCATCCTCTTCGCTTTCATACATCTCAATCCTCGGGCTTGGGATCAAAGCTTCGATTGGAATAACAGCTTCTGAACCGTAAACTAAATTGAAAGGGGTCTTGCCGGTGGATGCTTTTATAGTTGTTCGATTTGCCCAAAGTACTCCCGGAAGTTCATCCAACCATTTTCCCTTTGCTGCCCCCAGTTTTTTTTCTAGGGATTTAATTATCTCACGGTTAGCCTCCTCAGTTTGACCATTCGCTCTTGGGTGTCCTGCCGAGGTAAAGTTCTGTTGAATTCCAAATTTCGAGCACCAGTCCAGTACTTGTTTCCCCGCGAATTGGGTTCCATTATCGGAGATTAAGACTCGAGGAATGCCGAATCTACATACTATAAATTTCCACAAGAAATTAATAACTTGAAATTGTGTGATTCGTGCCAGAGCTATACATTCCATCCATTTGCTGAAATATTCCACCGCTACTAAAACATAGCTTTTCTTTGACCTGGCAACTGGGAAAGGCCCCACGATGTCGATTCCCCATTGATCAAAAGGCCAGCATACAGGTATGGGGTGCATCTTTTCAGCCGGTTGGTGAGTTATGTCTGCATGAATCTGGCAGTGGTGGCATTTCTTCACATAGTCGATAGCATCGTTGTTCAGGTTTGGCCAATAGTATCCTGTTCGTAGACATTTTAAGGCCAACGCTCTGGCCCCACTATGATATCCTGCTTCCCCTTCATGAATCTCTCGAAGTATCTCCGGGACTTGGGGTTCGGAAATGCATTTTAGTAAAATTCCGGAGACCGACCTCCTGTAAAGCTTTCCGTCTAGGATCGTGTACCTAGGTGCTCGGTACTTTATTTTTCGAGCTGTATTCTGATCTATGGGCAAGGTTCCTTCCAAACGATATTTCATCATGGGAGTCATCCAACTTTCTTCTGCAATATCAATTTCCATCACCTCGGTGATGGGTGTGTTGTCGATATCAATCGCTGGGGTGTTCGAGATCAGCCAAGTGATTACCCTTTCTGTTCGACCATCTCTAGACCCCATGAATCGTGAGAGCTGGTCCGCCCACTTGTTTTTCGAGCATGGCACGTTCTGTATTTCGAACTTGTTGAATTTCTCCGCCAATTCTTTTACCCTAGCGAGATACTTTACCATGTTGTACTCCTTTGCCTCGTAAAGTCCTTCTATCTATCTGATTTAACCTGTTTTCGTCGGGTTAATTGTATATCAGTGAATTTGTAATATCGGTGGGGTTTACGATATTGGTGTATATGTTTAGTAGGGCTCTGTTACTTTATTCCGGATGGATCAATCACAAAGAAAAGCAATGATTAAGAACAAGAAGTAAAACCACAAGTAAAGCCAATAACACATCAATATGGAGATCAAAATACTCTGAATAATATATATTCTTATTCGGTTATAATGCCTTAGGCTGAGAATATTTGTGTATCCTTGAAGTAAAGGATTTCGTAGTTGTCTAATACCATCATTAACTAGGTATTTATACAATGTTTAACCTAGTTTTACAAGGAATCATAGTCCTAAAAGGACTCGGCCCAAATATCCTTCATGGGTCCGGAGTATTATCTTTAGATCGAAGAGAGCTGTGCTTGGCCGGGTCTGTTAGACGATCTCGATCTGCTCAGATTGGTCTAATCGATCTTAACATCTTCGTTCGATTCGAGTAATATGTAGGGTGCGAAATAGCCCCCATCAGTACTCCCTCACTTCTTCGAGCGTATAGATAATAGAAGCTCGTAGAAGTAGATAGATCTTTACGACTGTTTCTTTTCTATGAATGGAGCCTCGTTAAAAACCTTACTTAAGAAAAAACCCTGTGGGAAAAAATCTTAAATAAGGAAAAGAGTGCTACATATCATAGATAGTCGTTTTCTATGTCCAGTTATGGATCGCCACGCGTCTATTTTGGAAGCTTTTCGTATCCTTCCTTTTTTGGCGGGAATATCAGTAGTTGCCATAAGTTCGAAACGTCATTTCTCATTTTCTTATAAATGGGTGACTCTATAGTTCACCATTTCTCTTTTATACTTCCTTATAACTCGTAATCAATTTCTTGACTAGTCGCTTATCACGCTAAGTTTTTCCGTTTATCGACCTTCGTTTTCCGAGAACCAGAATATATGGCTTCTGTGAGAAGATCTTCTTCTAGAGAGGTTGTCGCCCCCGACAATGAGGAGGAGTTGCAATCTAGTGTAACTGATTTTGTCATCCCTATAGAGGATACTTTCAAGGTACGGATCCTTACTGACGCGGATGTGGCGGCCCGAGCCAAAAAGGGCAAAGGTACTGTTCCTCAAATTTCTGAACCAATTGAGGACGTCGCTTGCGCTTATACAGCGGAGACATTTCCGGAGGTTGTGAATAACTATACCAAATATTTTCCGGAAGGTTCTGAGATAATTCTTCCTTCCTCTACTGATAGGGTCACAACTCCCCCGGAAGGATGTCGAGCCTTTTATACGGCTCACTTTAACAGTGGACTTCGTCTTCCTTTGTCTCCCCTCTTTCTGGAAGTTTTGAAAACTTTTAGTGTGTGCTTGACACAGCTGGTTCCAAATTCCGTTGCTTTTGTAGTTTGCTTTTCGGTTTTGATGATCGCCAAGGGGTTTAAACCTTCTTTCCGTAATTTTACACAACTTTTCCGCTTTAATATTTCTAGTTCTTCAAATCGTGGATATTTCTTCGCTAGTCAACGACCTAGCCGAGCAATCTTTGATGCCCCTGTTTCTAGTAATCCCTCTTGGAAATCTCATTTCTTCTTCGTTCGTCCTCCGTCTAATCTTCGTTTAGCGGATGGTACGAGTGTGCCTTTTTCATGGGATCACGGTTCTAGTTGGATTTCCGGAGGTCGCTTAGCGACAGGCGAACTGATTCCCGATGATGCTAAGTTTATTGCTGATATCTCCGAATTGCGTGCCAACAAATTTCAAAGTGCTCTTTTGATTGGGGAAGCTTTCCTTCGTAAGGCGGGATTAAGCATTCATAGTTTTCCCATCAATTCACCAACTGAACCCCTTGGTTAGTAATTTATTTGATCTTAGTGTTGTGATGATATTATTTATTGGGAAGGTACATAATTTATGATTAATTTCTTTTTCAGCTGATATGGTAGAGAATTCTCGACACTCTTCGAAGGGAAAGATGGTGCTTTCGAAATCTTCTAAATCCGCCGAGAATGCGCCTATTGAGCAGAGAGCGTCACGAAAAAGGAAGTTGGAGTTAGGCCATGAATCCGAAGAGGACAGAGAGGAATCATCAGAATCTCCTCAGGAGCCCCCTATTCGTCAGGGCACGGGACCTGGTTATCCTCCTCTTTCTCTTAGAACATCTTTAGGCGTTCGAGGATGTCACACCTGGTCGAAGCCTCATCCAACTAATAATCCAGTCGATAGAAAGAGGAGTTATTATGGACGTTCCGGCCAGGATCTTTCTTTAGTCGGAGAAAAACACCCAAGACCTACTCTTGTCGAAATGATCGAGGAACATTTGGAGGGCAAGAGAGCCGCTGGTTATTCCGAGAAGGACTCTCTTATCCACGATGATAATGAGAATGCGATCGATAAGGCAACTCGTGTTCTTTTGTCTGGTGTTTTTACCCGTGATCTGAATAAACTTCTTCATAAGGATCCTCTGGAGAAATTCCAACGAGCTTGTCTTTATGCTGAAAAGGTGATATCCTTTTCCTTTAATCATGTTAACAGATAACTTTAAGGGTCTTCCTTAATTTACTAATCCATCTCTTTTTCTTGCCCTCTTTGCTTGTTCAGACTAAGACGTGTCTTACGTCATACGCCTATGAGAATGCACTTTGGAAACAACAGTGCGAGTTCTTGGAGGAGAAGAATAAAGCTTTCCTTCGTAAATCCTCCGGTTCAGAGATTGGTCCCTCAACATCTTCTTTGGTTCCCACCGTAGAGACTTGTGCTACTGGGACTGAAGACCAAGAAATGATAAACAAGGTGATGGAGATTTCTCGTGCTCAAGAGCAGGCCAATCAAATGGCTAGAAAGTTAGAGGAATTTCAGTTACAGAGCACGGCTCGAATTAGTGAGCTGGAATCTCAAGTGTCAAGCCTCGAAGCTTCTTTAGAGGAGTATGAAAACGATGTCCCTCTTAGGCAAAGAGATCGATATGTCAGGAAATCTGACGAAAGTGTTGTTCGCGAATTTCTCAACTCTCCTGTTCATACGGCGTTGGTGTATCGGATGGTCGGTCCTTTACTTGAAAATACTTTTAAGAAGGCGATTCATCAGCTGGTCGCTCTTGAGATGATCGATGATCGTCGAAAAGAGTATTTTAAGGCTGCTCATATTCGGTTGAATCGCTATGGTGAACTTTATTCTTCTTCTGAGGTCCCAGATGTTCTATATCAAGGTTTTCCTCTAGCTCACCTTGTGGAAGAATTTGGAAACCCATTGCCAATTCCTCCTTCTGACGTCAACGAAGAGCTTGATAATACTTTTGTTGATCCCGAAGTCGAGGAAGAAGAGGAAGAGGATATTGGTACGACTGAGGTCGTCGGTACCGACCAGAGAATTTCGGATAGCGAGCAGGCTTCTTAAAATAGTGAATTTTTGAATAATCCTTGTAATTATTTTACTCGTAGGTATTAATTGTAATTTTACCTTTTCTTCTCTTTGTACGCTAAACGTTTCGTATTCTGACAGTCGTGTCTCTTCGGCTTCGCCGTAATAATTCAGACAAGTCATTAAATCTGGCGTAATCATTATGCGTGTGTCTTTTCATATTCTAGCGTTTGCTCCAAGGTCATTTTTCCTGTTTCGCGCCCTTTCTTTAGGTCTGACGCGTCCTTTCGTGTAGTATAAATACGAAAGGTAAAAACTTGACTTGTTTTTACTGCTATACTCTTCTCTTGACAGAATACTCGTTTTTTACTTAGTTGATAAATTTTCTCGATATTAATTTGTTTATTTTCATAATCCGACCATGAGTAACCTCTTTGGCAATACTTCGAAGCGACCTTCCCGTGAGGGCGCTCGGGACACCAGATCCAAAAGGCATCGAAGAGACGGACCGTCGATGGAGCCTCCTCGTTCGTCCCAAACAATTAGGTCGGAGATCGATACCAGTGTTATTGTTTCTGAACCTCTCTCTGTGGTAAATTCGTCGTTTCCTGAACCAATCCATCCCGCTTCAACTCAAGTAGGAAGCACGCCTTCGCCTGGTCGGTTTGCTTTTGGCGATATGTCCAACGAGGAACCAGCTTATAACATAGCTGTTAGCTCGGATGCTCCTTCCTTTGAGCATGTTTTTCATGGGGGGAATTTTACTGTTTCCCTTCCTTTGTCAGTTTCTACTGCCCCAATCACCAGCGGAGGGCAAACTGGTGATGGTTTTTTTGTCAATCCTTCCGTAACACAATCTATTGTGCAGGACTGCCCAGAATATTTGTTTAATGATACTACAGTGATGACTACCTCCTTTGAATCGGGGGGACCTTCCGGAGGTCGAACCGGTTCCAGGTCTGGCCGCCGAACCATTTTTTCTGCTTCGGGCAAGGAAATTTCTGTTAGTCCCGACGGGAGAGAATCTCCTCGTCAATTAGATGATCGATGCATCCTTCAGCAAGTTAATGACATTCTTTTGTCGGAGACTCCACGTTCTGATGGTGTCCCTTTGACCAGCGAACTGCCTGGTTCTGTTGAACCTGATGCTTTGTCATGGGACCTAGGTATGAGTACTATTTTGCCTGGCGAGTTGAGGAAGCTCGAAGGTACCTCCAATGTTCGCCTTGTTCAATCTTTGGTGAAGATATGTGAGCAGGTAAATATATTTCGAATATTTTTCCTGTTCTTCGTTTAGAATTCCTTGTTGTAAGGCGGTTTCTCTTATTCTTTCTGTTCTTAGGGCAAGTATTTTGCACTCCAGCTGGGTGTGCAAAACGACGAACTGTGGAGTTGTCGGAGAGTTCTTCAGGGTCAGTTGGAGTCCGAGAAAGCTAAAAGCAGGGGTTTGGAGTTGCAGCTGCAACTTGATAAAGATGATCTTCAAAAATTGGAGGCCGAAAAAGTTGTCCTTGAAAAGGAGAGAGATAATTTAGCTCAGGCAGCTATTCTGGCGGAAGAATCTCGTCGGCAGTCCTATGAGGAAGGTTATGACGCCGGTTATCTAAAGCGTCAAGAAGAATTGATGGCTTTTGCTGGGAGTCTGACTCCTCGGAAAGCTGTTTCTGGTAGTCGGCCTGCTGACCGTTCTCAGTGACCTTTGCTCGACCTGGCAGGCCTTGGACTGTCTTCCCCCTTTTTTTTTTTTTTTTTTTTTTTTTTTTGTGGCCCGACTTTTGTGCAATTATTTGGGCAGAAATTTTTGTAATGGGAGAAGCTGTAAATTGGAAAAGATTGTCTTTTTATAGGCAGATTCTTGCCTCGATCAATTGTCTTCTGTATATGTACTTTGTTATGCTCATGCTTCCTTCGTGCATAAATATAATGTTCGCTTCAGCAAATCAAGACTTTTGTTGATCAAAATCCAGTATATTCCTTTGGTTTACATGCACCAGCATGTTTTACGTCATAATTTAGGCAATAGGTTATTTATATCGATAATGCTCATCGTCTTGGTCGATGCTCAATCTAAGCCTTGTACTTTTGTCTTTTTGCGATCTAAAACTTATATAAAGAGGTTATTGTCCCTCTGTTGATCTTCGGTTTTCTTTACGTCATTCTCCAGAAAAATGTCCCTTTCAATCTTTTCCAAACCCTTATATTTCCCAGCATCAATTTTTGAACGATATGTTCCTTGGCTAGTGTACCATTATATTACTTTCTTGATATGGGAGGAATTGGAAAATGTAGGTGTTTTAGCCAGATCTACCCTGTTCAGACCCTCTTAAGCAATTCTTTGGTATGTTAGGCAGTGACGTCTTTGCCGTTTAGAAATAGGAGGACTATTCTCCTGATTTCTATGTCAGATATCTTGGGCTCCATAGGAGTTTCTGTAAAGCTTAGTCAATGGTCAGTCATATAATGTATGAGGCAGTGACGTCCCTCGTATTGTGAAGGGTTTGGTCTTTTATCTTCTATCTTTTATCGAGCAACTATCGTTTTCGCTGTGATTTTGAAGCTTATGTCACTTCGTTTGTGGCTTCTAGGTTTTTAAACTATCGACCATGAAGTATGATCGTTCCAGTAAGACCGGTCTTGAGTTCTTTAGGTTTACTTGTGTTATCTGGGTGATCGCTTCGATCCATGACTTTTCCCGTTGTCGATCAATTGAGGCGAATAGATGGTGCCGTTCCAACTTATTTGCATTTATTACGGGGAGTCAAAGGGTCGTATCTATGTCCGTTGATCAAATACTTTTTTAGCCGTTGGATCTCTTAGATCTACCCTTATAAATAGGGGGCTGGTTTATATTCTTCATTTGCAATTTACCCAAAAAGGATGGAGATCTCCAATTCCTTAGATTTTATTCTGCCCTCTGATCCCATTGTCTTCAAAAAATCACATTACTATGAATTATTTGTTCCAAATAGTGAAGTCGTTCCCAGTCTTGTATTGACGGGTCCCATGCCAACCCTACCTTGTATCGACGGGTCCCATGAGATCTCTGCATTAGTCTTCATCATGCTAGAGGTCCGTGGTTTCCGTTTGCACATGGTGGGTTCATACTTGCCAGTCACCCCTGTTCTTCGATGTAACCTCAGGAGTGATAGACCACCGGGGTGGCTGGTAAACTCACCGTTTCACGACGGTCCCGAAGAGATGCTGCTATAGAGTAAAATGTTTTATAGATAAAGTAAAAGCAGTATCTTCTTACGGGTGGGTGAGCATTGCTTAGCTATCTGGCTGGTAATGTTCATTTCCTCTGGAAGAACATTTGATCTTCAGAGCCTGGCCGTCGAACCAAAGAAGTCGACCATCCTGAGCAGCATGCTTCTTAGGTGGTTTATCATAATCGACGAGGTACTAGGGAGGAGATTGGTGTTTCCGTGGACATTGTCGTGAAGATTACCGATAACAGAGGATCATCTTATTTAAATCATTGTAATGATCTTTAAGTAGTATGTAGACCTTTGTAACGTATGATTTTGTATGTAACTGTTTTGATGAATAAAATATACTTTATTCCTCGTATCTTCCTTGTCGTTAATTCTGTCATAATTTACTTATGAGTAGCTTCATCCGAGCTGACGGTTTTATTCTTAGTCTATCTTCAAAACTTCAGGAGTTTTAGCAGATCATTTAGATCGTTAGGAACAGATCAAGGAGTTTTTATTGAGCGTATCAATGTTTACTCGACTTGTCATAGTTTAGAACTTTAGGTTTTTAACCCAAAGTCTTTTTGATCGTTGTAAATAATTCGAGGAGTGTTTATCGAGTGGATCGATGTTTACTCGACTCTTTTTTTTTTTTTTTTTTTTTTTTTTTTTTTTTTAGACTTAGGTTCTTAACCTAACAAGTCTTTTTGACATATCGAGGAGTTTTTATTGAGCGGATCAACGTTTACTCGACTCGTTTTTGATTGTACACTTAGGTTTTTATCCCAAAAAATCTTTAAATCTATAAGTTTGAGCGAGGAGTTTTTATTGAGCGGATCAATGTATACTCGACTCGTCTTAGGTTTTTAACCCAAAAAGTCTTTAAATCGATAAGTTTGAGCGAGGAGTTTTTATTGAGCGGATCAATGTATACTCGACTCGTCTTAGGTTTTTAACCCAAAAAGTCTTTAAATCGATAAGTTTGAGCGAGGAGTTTTTATTGAGCGGATCAATGTATACTCGACTCGTCTTAGGTTTTTAACCCAAAAAGTCTTTAAATCGATAAGTTTGAGCGAGGAGTTTTTATTGAGCGGATCAATGTATACTCGACTCGTCTTAGGTTTTTAACCCAAAAGGTCTTTAGATATATCGAGGAGTTTTTATTGAGCGGATCAATGTTTACTCGACTCGTTTTTTGATTGTAGACTTAGGATTTTAACCCAAAAAGTCTTTAAATCGATAAATTTGAGCGAGGAGTTTTTATTGAGCGGATCAATGTATACTCGACTCGTCTTAGGTTTTTAACCCAAAAGGTCTTTAGATATATCGAGGAGTTTTTATTGAGCGGATCAATGTTTACTCGACTCGTTTCGTTCTGACAATATGATTGTGCGATTCCGATGAATGTTTAACCGATAAAATCGATATATATAAAATGCCAAAGAAATCTTTAATAATTGAACTTTAGGCCAAGGCCTTTATTACAAAGATTGAAATTTGATAAAGTAAAAAGTAAAAAATGCAGTATAATCTGCTAAAATTTATTTACCATAGTATTTCCTAAGGTTGACAGCATTCCAGGTTCTTGGTAAGGCAGTTCCATCCAAGTGTGCAATTCTGTATGAACCTTTCTTCCCCACGCCAATGACGATGTAAGGTCCATCCCAATTTTGTTGTAACTTTCCCACATGCTTGGATACTTCTACCTTTTTCAAGACCAAATCTCCTTCTTTGAAGGTTCGGATGCGTACTTTTTGATTGTATGCTTTCTCCATATTAGCTTTAGTGGCTTGTAAGCGCACAGCAGCTTTATCTCTTAAAGCTTCTGTTAAATCAATGTCATTTTCTCTTGACTTTTCATTTTCTTGGTCATCGAACATTTCTACTCTTGGCGTTGGGATTAGGGTTTCCACAGGGATAACCGCTTCCGACCCATATACCAAGCTAAATGGGGTTTCCCCAGTTGAGCTCCTTACTGTCGTCCGATTAGCCCATAATACTCCTGGGAGTTCATCAAGCCATTTTCCTTTGGCTGCTCCTAATCTTTTTTCCAAAGATTTTATTATCTCTCGGTTTGCTACTTCAGTTTGTCCATTTGCTCGAGGATGTCCTACCGAGGTAAAATTTTGTTGAATTCCAAGTTTTGTACACCATTCTATTATCTGTTTCCCCGCGAACTGAGTTCCATTATCGGAGATAAGGATCCTTGGGATGCCGAATCGACAAACTATGAATTTCCATAGGAAATTGATAACTTGGAATTGGGTTATTCGGGCGAGGGCGACGCATTCTATCCATTTGCTGAAGTATTCTACAGCGACCAGGACATAAGATTTCTTTGATCTGGCCACTGGGAAAGGTCCCACGATGTCCATTCCCCATTGATCGAATGGCCAACAAACTGGAATAGGGTGCATGTTTTCCGCTGGTCGATGACATATGTTAGCATGGATCTGGCAGTGATGACATTCTTGGACATATTGAGCGGCATCTTTATTGATGGTCGGCCAATAGTAACCCGTCCTGAGACATTTTAAAGCCAATGCTCTTGATCCGCTGTGGTTTCCTGCATCCCCATCATGTATTTCTCGTAGTATATCGATGGTTTGTGATTCAGGTACGCATTTCAGAAGAATCCCTGATACTGATCTTCGGTAGAGTTTTCCTTCTACCAGTGTATATTTCGGAGCTCGATATCTTAATTTCCGAGCTTCATTTTGGTCAGGTGGTAATTTTCCTTCTCGAAGATAGTCTATCATTGGGGTCATCCAGTTTTCTTCGGCTTCTTCGATTTCCATTATATCGACTACTGGCGTTTCGTCGATGTCGATTGCTGGTGTATTAGAGACCAACCAGTTGATCACCCGTTCGGTTTTTCCGTCATGGGATCCTGTGAATTTTGATAGCTGATCGGCCCATTTATTTTCCGAACGTGGTATGTTCTGGATACTAAAACTTTCAAATTTCTCAGCTAGAGTTTTCACTTTGGCGAGGTATTTGACCATGTTGAATTCCTTAGCCTCGTATAGGCCTTCTATCTGTCTTTGCACTAATTCTGAATCAGTTAGTACCTTAAGACTTTTTATATTGGCTTTGATCGCCATCTCCATTCCTGCGATTAATGCTTCATATTCAGCTTCATTGTTTGTCACAACGAAGTCTAGTGTTATCGCGTAATTTAAATCTTCCTTATTTGGTCCGGTGAAATTGATTCCGGCGCCTCCTCCTTCTCGGCATGAAGCACCATCGACATGCATTAGCCAAGTTTGATCTTCAATGGTCAAAACATCCTCGTTGGGGCAGCTCGATGATTCAGTAGCCTGTGTCGGTGTTTCTAATATAAAATCGGCCAACACTTGGGCCTTGATGGCAATCCTTGGTTTGTAGTCTACCTCGAACTGACTGAGTTCGATGGCCCATTTGATTAGTCGACCCGAGGCTTCTGGTTTTGCTAGAACTTGCCTTAGCGGCTGATTCGTCAGAACGATGACTTTGTAAGTTAAGAAGTAAGGTCGGAGTTTTCGTGCAGCCACTACTAAGGCCAGTGTGAATTTTTCTATTTCTAAGTAATTTTTCTCCGCCCCTTGTAATAACTTGCTGAGATAATATACGGGCTTATGCTCTAAGCCCTCAACTTTAATTAGTACTGAACTAATCGCTACATTGGAGATGGAGATGTACATATACAATGGTTCTCCTTCCGTTGGTTTTGCCAACATCGGAGGTGTCGTCAAATATTCTTTGAGCTGCTCGAAGGCCTGATCGCATTCTTCGGTCCAAACAAAGTTCTTTGCCTTTCGGAGAGTTTGGAAAAAAGGGAGGCTTTTGTCCGCAGACTTTGATATAAACCTGTTTAATGCTACGATCTTTCCAACTAGTCTTTGTACTTGAGAGATAGTTTTAGGAGGTTTCATTTCAGTTATGGCTCGGATTTTTTCTGGGTTGGCTTCTATTCCGCGTTGGTGAACTAGATATCCCAAGAATTTTCCTGATTTGACACCAAAGGTGCATTTTGCCGGGTTTAACTTCATACGATATTTTCTTAAGATCTGAAAGCATCGATCGAGATGCTTTACATGATCTGCTTCGTTCATACTTTTGACCAGCATGTCGTCCACGTAGACTTCCATCAGTTCTCCGATTAATTCTTTGAACATTAGGTTTACTAACCTTTGGTAAGTAGCTCCGGCATTTCTTAAGCCGAATGGCATTACTATGAAGCAATATACTCCCTGCTCGGTTACGAACGCGGTCTTTTCTTGATCCCGCTCATCCATGTATATTTGGTAAAACCCTTGGAAGGCGTCCATCATACTGAATAATGCGAAGCCAGCTGTCGAGTCGACCAATAAGTCGATCCTTGGCAGGGGGTAAGGGTCGCGCGGACACAACTTGTTGAGGTCGGTGAAATCATTACACATCCTCCATTTATTATCTTTTTTATCTCCTTTAGCGACTAGTACGACATTGCATAGCCATTCCGAGAAATGAATTTCTCGGATTTGTTTTGCCTCGAGCAACCTTTCTACCTCGGCTTTGATAATTTTATCTTTCACCGGTCCATGATTTCTCTTCTTCTGTCTGGCGGGTTTCGCCAAAGGATCTATTTTTAGGGAATGCTTTATTATTCGAGGATCAATTCCTTCAATGTCATTTGCGCTCCAAGCGAAGACATCGGCATTGTTTCTGAGGAAGTCGATCAGCATTATTTCTCCTTCTTCGCTCAACTCTGTACCAATTCTCGTCTTTTTGGATGAGTCACCTTCTACTAGAATTATATCTTTATGTTCAGGGGGTTTCAAAGATAAGTCTAGCGGTTCTTTCCCCTTTTTATCTAGTCGATCAGTACTAGGAATTTCAACCTCATTTCTAATGAGATCGCCTTCGATCTTTCTCTTGCTCGGAGTAATGGACTTAGGATGTTCTTTCATAGTTAACGAAGTACTATAGCAGTCCCAAGCCATGCAATGGTCGTTTGTTATTTCTCCGATGCCTGTATCGGTTGGAAACTTTATCTTCTGATGATAAGTAGAGACAACAGCTCGGAATAGATTGAGAGCAGGTCGTCCCAATATTGCATTATAAGCGAAAGGGGTTTCTACTACTAGAAATTTTACTAGCTTCACTGTCCGGTGGGGTACTTTTCCGAGCGATACGCTTAAGGTTATCGTTCCGCTGGGGATGATTTCGGATCCCCCGAATCCTATTAATGGCGTAGCTACTTTCTGCAAGTTTATCTGCCCCAAGTCCATTTGGGCTAAAACTTCTCGGGAGATAATATTGGCTGAGCTCCCATTATCTATTAAGATTCTCTTGACATTGTAATTTGCTATTTCTAGCGATATTACCATAGGGAAGTCGGGGTTATCCTCTCTTGCGTCCCAGACAATATTTTTAGGTGCTTCGCCTTCATTAAAACTGATCTGCTGATCGTTTGACGGCCTACTTTCCAAGGTCCAAATTTCTTTTTGGTATTTTGAGTTTCCAATTATGGACCTGGCAGTTCTTCGCCGGGCGTTGCGACTATCTCCACCCGCGGGACCCCCGGAGATCGTATGGATAGTTCCATTGATCTGGTCGTGGTTCGACTCCTGAATAGGTCGTCGTTCAGGTGATCTTTGATGAGAATTTCTCCTTCGATCAACATTCCGAGGGCTTCTACTTCTTTCCCTTTTACGATTATCTCGCTCTATGTATTCGTCAAGTTTTCCTTGCTCGATAAGTTTCTCAACCTCTCTCTTAAGGTGAAAACAATTCTCCGTTCGATGTCCATGTGCCCTATGGTATTTACAGTATTGATCGTAGTTTCGAGAGCCTGGTCTCGGTTGCGCGATTTTCCTCGCTTCGGGAATCCAGTTATTTCTCTCTAGGACTTCCAATATTTCTTCCATTGGAACATTTAACCTTGGGTGTTCTACATGATTCACCCTGCCTCTGATTGGTTGATCATGGTTTCTTGGTCTTTGGTAGAAATTATGTTGTCTGTCTTGGTCGGCTTTGTTGTATTCCAGTCGGTGGAAAACATACCTCTCCTGGAAGATCGCTCGTAATCCAAAGGTTTTTGGGTAGGAAACCTCTCATGCCGTTTGGAGCCTGAGGTGGTGGCTTTGTTTTTGTTTTTATCCTTAAAGGAATTCATCTCTTCTTGGGTCATATACTTAGAGGCCAAGCTCATAATGTCAGCAAACGTTCTCGGTTGTTTTCGACTGAGGGCGTTTCCAAACTGCCTATTTTTAGTGAGGTCGAAGAGGATAGAAATTATGTAATCGATATTCGGTGAGTCGATTTTGAGTAATTCTACGTTGAACCTCGCCAACCAATTTCTTAGGGATTCTCCCTCTTGTTGGTGTATGGTTCCTAGGTAGCTCATCGGAAGTTTTTGCCTCCTCTGACTGGCAAATTGCTGTATTAGTTTATTGCATAATTCTCGGAAACTGAATATAGAGTTGGCCGGCTGTTTGGCAAACCAATCCAGCGCGAGTCCTTCGAATGTTGTTACCATTAGCTTGGCGGTGAATTCGGCGGAGTGGGCATACAAATTCATTATGTTCGTAAAGCTAAAGATATAATCGTCCGGGTCGGTGGTTCCATCATATCGGGGTAGTCTTCCCGGGACCTGTCCTGCGGACTGTGCTTCTTTTATTTCCCTGCAGAAAGGAGAGCAAGCCGCAAGGCTTTCCTGGAGTTCTGTAGTCCGGGCCCAGGGGTTCTGCACAGATCGTAATCGTTGTTCAAGTCGCTCCTGTACCATCCTTTCAATTTCTCGTTCTGAGAATCGAGTCGCTCTCGGTCGATAGGGGATTGTATCATCTATATCATCTTCGATTGGGATGATCGTTCGTTCCTTCGATCCGCTGCGAACTGCTTGTGGTACTCTTCGACCAGTTCTTCTTTGGGGACGGTTGTCGGAGGGTTTAGAATTGACCTGTTGTGGGCTGTGCAGCGAGCGACGCTCACTTGCTGGGCTGTCAGCTTGTTGAGAGGTCCGTTCGTTCGGCCTTGGCACTCCTGTCGCGGGAGTTGCCCCGGGAGCCGTAACGTTTCGAGGAATTTGGTCTAAAACTAGCAATTCTTCTGGAGAGAGTGACTTGAAGAGCATCGCTATTTGTTTCAGTTTTTCCTGAGCGCCAGGGAGAGGAGCGGGTATTTCGGGGAGCTCCGGTTCTTCTGGTATTGTACCGGTAAGACCTCCTTGGTGTTCCTGCTGACGGGAACGGGTATCTGGGAGGTTTTCATTGGTGTTTGGATTGTTGTTATCGTTGTTGTCTTGTGGATCTTCAGATGTGTTGTGGCCTGTGGTCGTATTGCTTCTCGCTCCAACGCGAGCGCTTTTCCTTGGGCGAGCCATGTGTCGATTCGAATAATTAACCTAGCCCCACGGTGGGCGCCAACTGATTTAACCTGTTTTCGTCGGGTTAATTGTATATCAGTGAATTTGTAATATCGGTGGGGTTTACGATATTGGTGTATATGTTTAGTAGGGCTCTGTTACTTTATTCCGGATGGATCAATCACAAAGAAAAGCAATGATTAAGAACAAGAAGTAAAACCACAAGTAAAGCCAATAACACATCAATATGGAGATCAAAATACTCTGAATAATATATATTCTTATTCGGTTATAATGCCTTAGGCTGAGAATATTTGTGTATCCTTGAAGTAAAGGATTTCGTAGTTGTCTAATACCATCATTAACTAGGTATTTATACAATGTTTAACCTAGTTTTACAAGGAATCATAGTCCTAAAAGGACTCGGCCCAAATATCCTTCATGGGTCCGGAGTATTATCTTTAGATCGAAGAGAGCTGTGCTTGGCCGGGTCTGTTAGACGATCTCGATCTGCTCAGATTGGTCTAATCGATCTTAACATCTTCGTTCGATTCGAGTAATATGTAGGGTGCGAAATAGCCCCCATCACTATCTTTGGACCAATTTCGAGTCAGTTAGCACTTTCAAGCTTCTGATGTTTGCCTTTATCGCCATCTCCATTCCTGCAATCAACGCCTCGTACTATGCCTCATTATTGGTCACCATGAAGTCTAAAGTTATTGCATAGTTCAAATCTTCATTCTCTAGTCCGGTAAAGTTGATCCCGGCTCCGCCTCCTTCCCTATGTGAGGCACCGTCGACATGCATTAACCAAGTAGGATTTTCGACAATCATAACATCTCTATCACAGCTGGTCGTATCATTGGTAATTGGTGTTGAGGTCGGAGCTTCCAAGAGGAAGTCAGGAAATACTTGTGCCTTAATTGCAGTTCTTGGTCTATACTCGATTTCAAATTGTCCTAATTCGATTGCCTATTTGATTAATCTCCCAGAGGTCTCTGGTTTTGCCAGAACCTGCCTCAGTGGTTGATTCGTGAGTACGACCATCTTATATGTTAGAAAATATGGTCGAAGCTTCCTAGCAGCGACCACCAAAGCTAAAGCAAACTTTTCTATCTCTAAGTAATTCTTTTCAGCATCTTGTAACAATTTACTTAGGTAATAAACAGGCTTATGTTCTGACCCCTCTATCTTTACCAACACCGAGCTTATTGCTACCTCAGAGATGGATATGTATATGTATAATGGTTGTCCTTCAGTCGGTTTGGCTAATAACGATGAGGAAGTCAGATATTCCTTTAATTGGTTAAAGGATTGATCACACTCTTCAGTCCACAGAAAGTTCTTTGTTTTTCTTAAGGTTTGAAAGAACGGCAAACTTCTGTCTGCTGACTTGGATATGAACCTGTTCAATGCAACAATCTTTCCGACTAAGCTCTGTACTTGAGAGATTGTTCTAGGCGGTTTCATTTCAGTTATGGCCCTGATCTTTTCGGGGTTTGCTTCGATTCCCCGTTGATGAACCATATATCCCAGGAATTTTCCCGACTTGACTCCGAAAGTGCATTTAGCGGGGTTCAGTTTCATACGGTATTTTCTCAAAATCCTGAAGCATAGGTCCAGGTGTTTGACGTGATCAGCTTCGTTCATGCTTTTTACCAGCATGTCGTCTACGTAAACTTCCATTATTTCTCCAATTAACTCCTTAAACATTAAGTTAACTAGTCTTTGGTAAGTCGCCCCTGCGTTTCTCAATCCGAAGGGCATTACAATGAAGCAATACACCCCTTGCTCTGTGATAAAGGCGGTTTTTTCCTGGTCTTGTTCATTCATATAGATTTGGTAAAATCCTTAGAAGGCATCCATCATGCTAAAAATAGCGAATCCTGCTGTTGAGTCGACCAATAGGTCGATTCTTGGGAGTGGGTAAGGATCCCATGGACATAACTTGTTGAGGTCGGTAAAATCGTTGCACATTCTCCATTTATTATCCTTTTATCCCCCTTTGCTACTAAGACTACGTTGCACAACCATTCTGAAAAATGTATTTCCCGAATTTGTTTTGCCTTCAGCAATCTCTCAACCTCGATTTTGATTATTTTATCTTTCGTAGGCCCATGGTTCCGCTTCTTTTGTCTTGCCGATTTTGCCATTGGATCTATCTTTAAGGAATGAGTAATGATTCTTGGGTCGATGCCCTCTATGTCATCAGCACTCCATGCAAAGACATCAGCATTATCTCTGAGGAAATTTACTAGCATAATTTCTCCTTCCGAACTGAGTTCAGTCCCTATCCTGGTCGTTTTTAACGGGTCACCTTGCACAAGCATGATATCCTTGTGTTCGGGTGGCTTAATGGTTAAATCGACCGTCTCTTTCCCCTTCCGATCTATTTTGTCCGTACTGGGGATCTCGATTTCAGTCCTCATGACCTCATCCTCGAGTTTCCTTTTAGCTGGAGTAAAAGACTTCGACCTATTTCCCATTGCCAGGGAGGTGTTGTAGCAATCCCATGCCATGCAATGATCGTTCACAATTTCACCTATGCCGGAAGCAGTTGAAAATTTTATCTTCTGATGGTATGTAGATACTACGGCTCGAAAGAGATTGAGCGTCGGTCGTCCTAGTATTGCATTGTATGCAAACAGCGTTTCTACGACCAGGAATTTTATCATCTTTACTGCTCGCTCTGGTCGTTTTCCTAAAGAAACGCTCAAATTTACTGTCCCCGAAGGGACTATTTCTGATCCCCCAAATCCTATTAACAGAGTTGCTACTTTTTGTAGCGTTATTTCTCCCAAATTCATCTGTGTTAGAACCTCCCTAGAAATAATGTTCGCCGAGCTGCCATTATCGATTAATATTCTTTTCACATTGTAGTTTGCTATTTCAAGCGATACCAACATTGGAAAGTCGGGATTATCTTCTTTCGTATTCCATATGATGTTACGTGGCACCTCACTTTCATTAAAACTAATGGGTTGTTCCTTCGGAGCTTTGCTTTCAACAGTTCATATCTCCCTCGGGATTGATTCCAAAGCTTCCTTCTATCGACCAGGCAGTTTTTCGGTGGGCATTACGACTATCTCCCCCTGCTGGCCCCCCAGAGATAGTATGTATGGTACCGTTGACTTGGTCATTATTCATATCTTGAGGTGGACCGTTATTAGGGGTTCTCCTCGGCGAGGTTCTTCTTTGATTACGAGTTCGAGGGCTCCGGGTTCTATTTCTTTTTCTCCTATTTCGTTCAACGTAATTGTCTAATTTTCCTTCTTCGATCAGTCTTTCGATTTCCTGCTTCAGATGAAAACAGTCCTCGGTTCGATGTCTATGAGCCCGATGATATCGACAATATAAGTTATAATTCCGAGCTCCTGGCTTGGCTTGTGTAATTCTTTTTGCTGGTGGAATCCAATTGTTTATTTCGAGTATCACTAAGATTTCTTCTACAGGGCCAGTCAGTTTGGGGTATTCCACATGGTCCACCCGATTTCTTTGAGGCAGTTCAGCCGATCTTGGTCTGGCATAGACATTAGGTCTTTTGTCCCGATCGTTTCGATTATAATCCAATCTTTGGAAAATGTTCCCTTTCCTAAAGGACCGATCATAATCTGTTGGTCTCGATATAGGAGCCTTATCCTGTCGCCTTAGGCCGGAGGTCGAACCCTTATCTTTAAACGAGTTCATCTCCTCTTGGGTCATATACTTCGATGCTAAGGTCATTATATCAGCGAATGTCCTTGGTTGTTTTCGACTCAAGGCCTTCCCAAATTGCCTGTTTTTTGTGAGGTCGAATAGAATGGAGATTATGTAATCGATATTTGGCGAATCGATCTTAAGTAGCTCCACAATGAATCTAGCCAACTAGCTTCTCAAGGACTCCCCCTCTTGCTGATTGATGGTTCCCAGGTAACTCATAGGGAGCTTTTGTCTCTTCTGGCTGGCAAATTGTTGAGTCAGTTTGTTGCATAGCTCACGAAAACTGAATATGGAGTTGGTAGGTTGTTTTCCAAACCAATCCAATGCCAATCCTTCGAACGTCGTGACCATCAACTTGGCGGTATATTCGGCAGAATGTGCGTATAGATTCATTATGTTCGTAAAGCTGAATATGTAGTCATCTAGGTCAGTCGTTCTGTCATAGCGAGGTAATCGTCCCGGAACTTGTCCTGATGACTGCGCTTCCTTGATTTCCCTGCAGAAAGGGGAACATGCAGCTAGGCTTTCCTGGAATTCCGTACTTCGTGCCCATGGATGTTGGACAGTCATTAATCGTTGTTCTAGATGTTCTTGTACCATCCTTTCAATGTCTCTTTCTGAGATATGGACGGTCTTTGGTTGATTGGGGGTCGGATCAATGAGGTCGTCGTCGATAGGTATTATAGTATTTTCTTTCAACCCCTGATGCACAGGATGGGCAGGGAGTTTTGTCTGGTTCGTTCTCCTTCGGACTTGGTTGTCAATAGGTTTTGCATTGCTTCTTTGTGGAGTAGCTAGAGATTGCTGGTCGGTCCCAGTTTTTGAGCTCTCTTGCCTTGTTACGCCTGAGTTGCCCTTAAATCTCTGGGCTCCTGTTCGGGAATTGTCTGGCCCCCTGGACATAGGGAGTTAACCAATAGCGCGATCTGTCTTAGTTTTTCTTCCCTTTCTGACAACGGGATAGGAATCGTGGCAACCCTAGGACCCGGAGGTGCTGGATCAACTGCAGCATCATGCTGTCCTGGTGGGAGTTGGTCGCTAGCCTGCTGGCGTTCGTGATGATCCGATGTACGATTGTCTTCTTGCTGAGTATCGACCTCGTTGCCGATTGGTTCATTGTTTGTCATATCGTTTGGCAAAATCGTCCGATGGCACTTGCTGGTGTGTTGTGTTACTCCTAGTCTCGTTGCGTGCGTTCTTCCTTGGGCGAACCATATGTCTATCGAATAATTAACTCAGCCTTACGGTGGGCGCCAACTGATTTAACTAAATTTCGTAGGATCCAATTAAATCAATAATATTGGTGCAGGGTTGAATTATCTATAGATATAGGGCTTAGTTACTTTATTCCGGAAGAATCGATCTCAAAGATAAACAAAACGTAACGAGATTAGAGTATCAAGAAACAATGAATATGTATAGCAAAAACTCTTGTATTATATTAATCTCAGATTACAAGTATGTAGGCGTATTACGATACTATTGTGTCTGTGCCCTAATACAATATCTGATCAGGGTATTTATATGTGATAATCCCTAGCTGTACAAGGAAACATAATCCAACTAGGACTCGGGGCATTGTCCTTCTCGGATTCGGAGATTAGCTTGGTCGCTGATGATTACCAGGTGAGATCGGATTGACCGGTATCGATGACCGAGCTGCTAGATCGGCCCGACCCATATTCTCTGATCGTTCCAAGTATTATAAGGGGTATAAAATAGCCCCCATCACTCACGTGCGTCACTTGGCATTGGAGCCTTCATTGCTCAACCTGAAAAGCGTCAAAAGTGGAACAAATAAATTTTAGTAGAGATTAACGTGGGAAAAAAAACTTAAAAGGAACGACTCTGTAAAAATTTAATGATGTGAAAGACTATTGTTCTCCCTTTTCTAAAATTTTGTTAAGTATAACGGGACTTGACTAGTACTATATTTGCAGTATGAATTTTTCGTTAGCCAATCAAGAATTATGCTACTAACATTTAAAAAAACAAAATCCTAAATCTTAATTAAATCATTTTATCAACAACAGGTGATTGATTTAATAGAAGAGACTAATCACTACATGCCTTGAAAGAAATTAAATCCTGAAAAAAAAAAAAAAAAAAAAAAAAAAAAAAAAAAAAAAAAAAAAAAAAAGGGAAACGTTTATGTAACAAAAGGAAAAGGTTCTTCCACTCTCAAAAAAAAAAAAATGGCGAACTCCACTTCTCCTTCTTCTATCCTGCACAATCTCAGATTATGTTCAGATCATCTAAAAGACTCACTCACCTCAACCCAATACGCTCCGCCCCAATCCTCCCCCGAAGTCTCCATCAAATCCAAACTCCAATCCCTTCTCGAAACTCAAACCCAAATCAAAGATTTTGCCTTATGTTGTGCAGCATTAGCCTCCGCTCTAAACTCCACAACCCAACATCTTTCCTGGGTACCCAATTCCCTCTCGTTATCTGCAGTAGCCTCCTTCAAACAATTCGCCAAAGTTTACTATGAAGATGATTCAATGCACACCAAGTGTTTGTTGAAATTCCGTGACTTGGATATGGACATAAATGACATTGTGGAGAGTGAGAAGAAGCTTGTGATTGAGATGATGTTGGATGTTCTGCCTTTGCTTAAGGGGAGCATTAAAGAGAGCGCTATTGATGTGAATGAAGAGAGTGATGGGATTTCGGCTGCGAGTGCAGGTGTTCCTGTGGCTTATGCTGTTTTAGCTGCTTATCAGTTTAGATGGTTTGTTACACAGGTCTGTTGTGTGTTTCTTTGGTTCATTTATTTATTCATTCTTCGAAAAATGGAAAGTACTTGTGAGTTTTATTTATTGCATTGAGCTTTATAGGTGGATGCTCCGTATTTGGGGAAGTTATGCCATTTGGTGATACCATGTGCTCTTACGGCACTTGATCACTGGTCACCTGAAGTGAAAGTAAGTTGTCGACTATTACTCGATTCCGGTTTTATTTTTTCTTAAATTTTAGTTGAGGTAAGCTATATGCAGGATTTGAGATCTTTTCTTTATTTCAATCTCTACCTGATATCATAAATTACTCGATATTGCACTTTTAACTTTTCATATGATTATTGAGTGCATCAACTGTAGTTCCATGAAAATTTGACTGTTTCCAACCAAGATTTGTAGAAAGCACTGAAACTAACTTTTGCATGTTCTACTTCTACTTTTAATATGTTTTGGCGGGCAAAATGCAAAATCAATGAAACAATAGAGGGCTAAATAACTCTCTGTATTAACAGTAATAGTGGAAAATAATATTTGATGAATCAACACTTCAAGAAACACCAGTCTTTTGTATTCATGTTGGTTTGTACAAGTAGTTTTTGCATCTTGTTGGTTTATAATCTGCGAAGGATTCTGCATTTACTCAATCTTGTATTTATATTTTTCTGCATAAACTCATGAATTTTTTGTCGACTTAAATGTTACGCGTGTAGAAAGACATCTTGTGGATAGATTCATTGTGTTGTAAAGTTATTTCTTTTCTGGTTTCACTCTTTCAGGCCCAAGGCATGATAAGCTTTATATATCTCGCGAAAAAGGTAAAGGCTTCTGAGATTGGTGGATATGCAGATGTAATTCTCGATGCTTGCTGCCAAAATGTTGCTTCTGATGATGAAATATGGCACTATGTAGTGGAGATGTCAGTGCTTCTTGTCACCCTAACTCAGCAAAGTAATCCTCGTAGTTCATGGTATTCACTTTAGATGGTGTTTTATGTCCTCAACTATATCACACTCAAAAGATTTCTTCACATCAAGACATTTTTTTTTGGTAGATATTCATCAAGAACTCTCTAAGATTAAATTTAAAAATATGAGTGAAAAGTTTATTTATTTTCATGTTACTCGAGAATCATGATCTACTGGAAGGATTTATTAAGTGGATGTCACCCCTAACTTTCTTTTTTTTTAGGGAAGTCAACAATCAGACCTACTGATCCTATTTTCTACAAAATTCTGCTAACCTTGTGGAATTTCGAATGGAACCCATAAAACATAAATCTGATTTTACATCTCCATATCTGTTAAAACAATCTTCTCCTGATACTAATGCAGTACATATTTTAGATTGCTTTTTTGTTCATTGACTTCGGTATTTTACGTAGGTATGAGAAGCTGCTCAATGAAATGTTAAGTCATTTGGAAAGGCAGCCAAGAAAAAAGCAAAGGCGCATTGCATGGCTCACACATATTGAGCCACTATTCAGTGGTCTTGGTCTCATACTACTTGCCCATTTCAGGCGTCTTTTTCCTCTTTTCTTTAAGTGGATGCACGCAGATGATGATGAAACAGTGTTACTGGTAAGACACTAGTTCTTCTTGTGCAAGAATAATGATTGTAGTGTTTTCAAATTAAAAAACATATTTATAGCAATGTTACTTGGTTAATTGGAAATACACTTATCTTTTCAATACTTAAAAACTTTCTTCTGTTTAGTTCCTTTATTATTCATTCAGCATCTTGCTTCATTTCTGTAAATATCTGTCTTGTCTCTTTATGAGTATAATTTCTCTAATGATACATACTTCAGGTTCTCAAACGAATCGTAACTGTTTTGAGACTCACATGGATAAGAAATTCACCGTCAATTGAAAGGTAACCATAATGATAATGTGTGATTTACACTTGGACCCCTGTGGTTTCAGAAATTACAAACAGGGGGGTTTTGCAAACATTTTCAGAAGGTCTAAGGGGTGTCCTTGTAAGGATTGTTGATAATGTAAAGGTTATTTTGGTACATAGTCTAAGCTAAAAGGGGTCTCCTTGTAATTTCTGAAACGTCAGGGGGTTCCTTGTAAGACGACCAAACCTCAGCGGGTCTGGTCGTAAATCACCCTAATGATAATTTATGACAGATAAACTATTCCTGTGATTTATTAACCTGCGGGGATGATGTTTGTTTTGGGTCTCAGGTTGATTGATGAGCTTGTGACTTTATACAAGGATGCTGCATTAAAGGTTGCTCGTGAAGATATTAGATCACTCATTCTTCAAACATTAACCCTGATTTGGCAGTGAGTTACTGAGTATACCTCTGTTTTTAGTATCTTCCATATCTTTTAACACTGAGTCAAATTGGCTTTATTCTTTTCTTCTAATTTATAGGTCCAAAAGATCACAGTTTGATGCAGTATGGGTCAAGTATAAAGATGACCCAAATTTGAGACCTCTCCAACCATCATCAACTTAAGGAGATCTTGCCATTGTACTATTACTGTCTTGTCTCACTTTTTGTAATGGAGCACTCTAGTGAATTGATCTTATAATTAAGAATACAATCTGATTTTGTATAGTGAGCATAGTAGTAAGTATCTTACGATTCACGATACGAATCGTACGATTCGATACGATTCCAGGCCTTGACGATACGACTCGGTCGAAAGAATCGTTGGGTGTTTTTATCGCAACGATACGATACGAATCGTACGATACACGATACATTTGCGATACGTACGATTCTTTGACTTTAGCTAGTTTTTTTTTTTTTTTTTTTTTTTTTTTTTTTTTTTTTTTTTTTTTACAAATATAGAAAATTGTTAATTAGGTACAAAATGCATAATATTTTTCCTCTTTGCTATTAGATGTACGTCGCAGTGAACATTTTGATATTTGATGTGAAACTATTTATATTGTTATGTGTGGATTGATAGTGTTGTCTTTTTAGCATAATAAAATTGAGTTATAGCTTTAGTATAATAAAATTGAGGTGTAATATACTGTCAGTCCAGTTATTAGTATTTATTTTAGTTTTGGAACTTTATTTTATTATATCTTATTGATGATTGGGTATACTTTCTGAAATTTGAATGAACATAGAGTATCACATAGTTTATACTTTAATTGGTTGTACTTTATCTTATTTTATTCTTTGATTAAAATATTATTTTATTTGGGTGACATTGATATTGTGGTGATGTGTAATTTATATTTGAGAAAAAAAATCATTTAAGATTGATATTTCGATGTTAATTTAGAAGATTTTATTATTTCTTTTTATTTTGTGACAAGAAAGTTCAAATTTGAAACTTAATTTTTTTAAATGATGTTTTTTTTTACTTTAATTGGTTAGTCTTTTACATGTTTTTATTTCTTAGTAATGTGGAAGATATATTTTATTTAACTTTTTATAAGTGATTTGTATCTTACGATACGATACACGATTCGATACGATACGATGGCTCACCGATACGCGATACGATTCACGGTTCAATAACTATGATAGTGAGTGGTAGAAGAACAATCAGATTTAGGAACCATATTTGTACACCTTGGAAAGTTTGTCGTTAATTTAACAAAAGGGGTGTTTTATCATTGTCGTTTTATCTTAATGTAGCTTAAGAAAGTTCTATATGATTGTTTACTTATACATAATGTTTTGTAGCTGAAGAGAGTTTACAAGAAATTGTGAACATATCTTGTGGCATAGCTCCTTTCGGCTGACCCCCACCCCCCCTACCCCTAACACACATTGCAATAGGTTCGACTATTTCAGCAAAAACAAGTTCTATTTTACATTTTAACGAAGATAAATTTGTTCAAAATTTTGCCTGCGAAAAGCCTATGTATCACACTAAATTGCTTGAAAAACATGTATCCATTGCCATATAGGGAACTCTGCCTTATAATGCAAGAAGAACAGACACAGCAAAATTTTTGGACCACAACTGAATGCAAAACATACCTAATCCTCCATTAACACTCTGGCACTTAATGAATCGCAACAGAGTTCAATATTCCGGGATCATACTATTTATTAGATCAATTGAAATATGCAGGGCCAAAATGAAAGTCCAAGCAAACCTTTCTATGTTTGTAGCCACTGTTTGATTCTACAGAATGGCTTAAAACCAATTTTTTAGTATGATAAAACCTCAATATCATCTCTGGAGATCAAGATTCGAGATAAGCAGACACAGAGGAGAGGCAGATTAATCGTGGATAAGGGGGAGGAATGATAATCGAAGATGACGGGAGGAGCAAACGTGTTCCTAACATACCCAACAGCCAAACTAATTCCATGCATGGACCTCAGCATAGTGCCATATACAAAGGGAGATCTTTCATGCTAATTCGAGTTTAATTGTAATATGCAAGTATTTCAAGTAGTAGTGCAGAGGAAAATGTCAATAGAATTTCGAGACATGAACATGACATATATCTGCAATCTATACCAAAGCTAGGAGTCAAAACGCACTCTGCGTAATTCCCTACATGACCTGTGCATACATCGGTTTTGTAGGAGTAAAGAGCAATCACTGAGCAATTTACATCAGAATTAGAACAAAGAATATGAGGCAGGTTATACCGGTTTCCTATAAGTTTAACCAAAACATCCAAATTCAAATGAGGCATAATACTATACCATTACTATTTCCGGAATCTAAATTTAGAGCAGCAATACAACCAAATTAGCTTAAGCATCGAGAGGGAACACGCATATATCTGTTAAACATCATCCTCCATCAAGAATATAACAAGGTGAAACAGGGAACACAATTGCTAACAATCCACCAAATAATACTAGAATAAAAATTTTGTTTGGAATTTAATCAAATTCTGCACAATGAGCACTGTAACTGTACGAACTCCAAACACAAATCAGCAGTACATATATCCTACACTACACATCAAGTATTAACATTCTTGAATGAGAAATAGTACTGAACGTCAAACTTTTAAAAGAAGTGTGTGAATTATGTTCTTCTTAGTGTTTCTGATTCTAAAGAAGCAGTAAAACACTAACCAATGAAGCAATTACTCCAACAGCAATGTCCATCAATCTTTCAGCCCTAGAACCAGAGAAATCAAGATTATACTTCAAAGTCATATTAGGATACAAAATCCCCCAATGCTGCCCTGCCCTACTACTCACTGAAGCAATATCACTTGTAACATTAACAACACCCTCATCATCATCAAACAACTGATAAATGTAAGCCTCAGCCACACCTTCCTTCCTCAAAGGCGTCCCCAAACCCGACTTCAAATGCGCCACCAATCCTTTCAGAAACATTTCAGCATAATTTCCGGTGTCCCTCGCCTCAGCCTCACTTGGCCACCCTGTCTCCGCCACGACCACCGGAATATTCTCCTGGCCGGAAACCGCCATCGCGGCTACGACAGCATCCACCATCATGTCGAACAAGTTCCGGTACCGCACTCCAGTGATCAAATCATCCCGAAAATTGAAAGGGTGTTCCTCAAACAGAGCATATCCAATCGGAATTTCGGAGTCGATTCTGTAGATATTGTAAGGGTAGATATTTATCAAGAAAGAAGAATTCGTTTCTTCTAAGAACTGAAGCAACGGGCGGATTACTAGAGAGTATACTGGTTCCTGAAACTCTGACGAAGAAGGGGGAAACGACGTCGTCATGATGGAGACGAAAGAGAAGGTTGTGGAAACCGGTATGGATTTGATTCCGAGTTCGATTAATGAGAGGTGGAGGTTACGAATCGCGGGGAGCAGTGAAGTGGTGGGGTCCACTGTTTCGAGTGGTGACGTAGACGTTAGGGCGTCGGAGCCGACGGAGATGAGTGAGATTTTGGTGCGGGGGTGAAACGGGAGGACGGTGTTGTAGAGCCATAGGGAGGCGGCGGAGCGATTAGCGGCGAAGGAAGGGAGGAGGGAGTTGGGAACGGAAAGGAGGAGAGAAATGTTGGTGTAGGCGAAGGCGCGTACGGCGGAGGCGGTGGGGTTTAACATACGGACGGTGGGAATTTGGAGGGAGCGGAGCGTGGATGCCACGCGCTCGGGTGGGAGGAGGTTTGAATTAGCGGTGTTGTAGGTTACGCCGAGTGTGGTGGCGGCGGAGGTGGTGGATGCGCCGGAGAAGAGGAGGAGGAAAATGATGGATGTGTAGAGAAGAAGAGGAGGCATTTTTTTCGAGTACGTAAAGAATTTTCAGAACATGGGTTTTTTTGGGTTTATTATACAGGGGGTTGCGTATGTTAGCTACAAGAAGGCGGCAAATTCAGTTATTTTTCCGTTTGAGAAGGAGGGGAGGAACGATTGTCTGTGTGCGGGTGCACGAGATTATGAGAAACTGCCACCTCAGCACACTTGGGGATTTGGGCCGATATTCTGTAATTTGGGCCTTTTTTGGATTGAAATTTTCCTTCTGTAAAGCCCAAAAGGCCCGTTATTTGCCGATTAATAAGCAAACATGGAATTACACTGTTCTCTATATGTGAAGCGATTTCATTGAATGGTAAGTCTTCGAATCTTCTAATTCTATTGTGATTTTGAATTGTTTTTCAGTGCTATTTTTGAATTTTTAATTATGTAATTTTTGTAATTTCCTGAGTTCGTAGTTTTTATAAGATTTTTTATCTGAATTTTAGATCCGGAATCGTATTAGGGCTTCTTGAATTTCATGAGCTTTAATTGCTGTTGCGCAGAATTTCCTTTTTGCCAATAATATTTTTTTTAGATTATTGTATCTAAATTCAATTCTGTTAACAAAGTGAAAAAGGTTTATAATTCCCAATAGGAATAGCAAATCAAGGGGACAGAGAATTTAGCAACATTTTGAATATACTTTGAATTGTAAATTTTGAATAAATTTACAATTTTGAAATTGTAAATTGCAATCTATATAGATGTTGGGTTTATTTTTTGCATAATGCTCTTTCTTTAAGCTATGTTTGGTTACTGGATTTCAGTAAGTGAAATGACGGAAAAAACGAATATGAACGAGAAATGGAGCTTGATGTTCCATAATTTGATTCAAGAAGAGCATTTTTCCTTGCAGTTTACTCACTAAAATCCAAGAACCTAACATAGTCTAATATGTATAATTGTGTTTCTTACTTGACACGGTGTTCATACAGAGACGTGTAAATTACCTTACGAATGGGAAGTACTCAGAAGAGTTCCGGAAAGGGGAAGTTCAACCATGTTAAAGCCAATTGGACACCGGAAAATCATGAAGTGTTTGTTGACTTATGTCTTGAACAGATATCACTAGGAAATAGACCCGGGACACATTTAAACCGAGAAGGGTGGAGAAATGTTTTGGATTCATTTCAGACGATAACTGGTCTGAAATACGACAAGACTCAACTGAAGAATCATTGGGATGGTACCAAGAAACATTGGATCGTCTGGCATAAGCTCATTTCCACCGAAAGAATGAAATGGGATCCGAATACACGAACATTTGGAGCTAGCGAACAAGAATGGGATGAGTATTTAGAGGTACATTACATACATACATCTCTATATTTCTTATATGGCAAAATTCCAAAAATGGTTCTGTAAGTTTTGAATCCTTTCAATTTAGTCCTATGCAAACCATATTTCGTCTTCTCCTGTAATTAGGTCCTATAACCGGAGAAGAAGTTAATATTTGCAGGATGGAAATTAAAACTTATTGCAAGTTAGAGGATGAAATGTGTAATTGCAGGGCAATAATTGAGACTTACTAAAAGTTAGAAGACGGAATTTGTTATGCATAGGACTAAAATTGAAATTGGGTGAAAGTTAAGACTAAATGTGCATTGTGTATAGTTACAGGATTATTATTAATGAAATTTCGCCATTCTTCTGTTAATATACATTACATATATTGTCAAGTACTATGTAATGGTTTCAATTACAGGAGAAGCCAGAGGCTGCACCATTTCGATTGAAGGAGCTTCTATTTGCTGAAAAATTGGATATCGTGTTTGATGGAACTGTGAATCTTGGACAAACAAACAGACCTTATAATACTCCTAGGAAGAATACCAACTGGTTGACCACGGAAGACCCTGCTAGTCGTCGTAGAAAACAAGATAATAAGGCAAATGAGAATGAAAATCAAGAACGCTTTAAAAAACACCAACATGGTTTAACCAACACAGTTTTTCCTGTAGAGGAGCTTATAGGTGCTAGGCTCGATGGGGGTAACTTTGAGCGTTGTTGTTATGATGCAGGGGAATCGAGAAGTGTTATTACGGTTCAATCTCCACCGTCCAAACTGAGCTATAGTATTGAAGAATGCATCAAGTGTCTAGATTCGATTGAAGAATTAGAACAAGGAAGTGAAGTTTACCTTTTTGCTCTAGATATTTTCTTGAAGAAGGAATATAGAGAAATTTTCCTTAATTTGAAGAAGTCGAGCACGAAAATAGCGTGGTTAGAACGGCTGAGGTCCGTTGGTCCGCCTTTGCCTTTGCATTAGGTAATTAATAAGTTAGGAAAATAGGATATATGACTATTTGTATAGAATGTTAGAAACTCCTCCATGTTTCAAGCATTTGACTCTACTTTGTACACAGTGTTTGTGACTCCTAGTTCAACTACATTATTTTTATTTGTAAGTGTAATGTAAGTTAGTATGTTTTATGTTCCCATGTAAATGACTTAAAGTGCACAGAGCATAATCTGGAATTGTTATGCAGAACAAATTGAACAACATTTAGGACGTCTCCACCGACTCAGGGGAGGAGGGAGAGGGAGGGGGAGGGGTGGTCGATTGGTGATGCGGTGGGTGGTTGGGCCTCGCCACCGGTCGGTGCAGGTGGCGTTTTTTTTTAATTTATTTTTTTGTTATTTAATTAATTAATTTTATAATATTTTTTTTTTAAAATCTCAATACTAATATAATTTTATTATTTTTATAATTGTAACTTTTATTTAATAAATTTAACATTAATCTGTCAAATTTAATAGCATTGTAAGAAAATTTAATTTGTCTATTATTTTATTGCGAAATTGAGTTAATTTAGAATAATGTAATTAAAAATGAGTTATGGAATTTAAATACATTGAAATTAAATACAATTTATGAAATTTAAATTCATTGAAATAAAATTATATGCGACTCAAATACATTGAAATATTAGAATTGGAGTTAATTAAATATATTGTCTACTCGAACTTACTCCACAATTCATTGTATGAACAAAATAGAGAATTTGTAGATGATGAATATTTTTGGTTGTGTAATAAATGAAGAGTGGGTTCTAGTATTTATAGATTAAATTTAAAAAAAAGGTATTTAAAAAAATATTTCTTATTATTAATTTCAATGTAAAATTTCTTATTACTAATGTCAATGTTGAATAAATTATAATTTTATTTTTATTTTTATTATTATTATTATTATTATTATTAATTTAATATTATTATTGTTATTATTATTATTATTATTATTATTAATTTAATATTATTATTGTTATTATTGTTATTATTATTATTATTATTATTAGGAAATATGAAAATTGATTTTAATTGAAATGAAAAGACTGAGTCAATGGAAATAATTATGCAAAAAAAATTGAAGAAAATGAGAGCCTGGAGGAAAGAAAATGAGGTCCTCACTCGAGAAGACCTTAATACTTCAAGATGGACTCAATAAATTAAAAAGGGATAAATATCACTATTGGTCCCTCTTATTATTAATTTTTTATAGAATGGTCCTTTTATGTTTTTTTTTTCCGCTTTAATCCATATAATGAATTATTTATTTCACTTGAGTCCCTACTATGAATTATGTGTTTCACTTTAGTCCTTATCATGTGGTTCCGATAACAAGTGACATGCACATGAATATTTTTGAAGGCATGCCCGTTCACTACTGAGACCATGTGAGATATTGTTTAATTGGCGAGCAATTTAATGTTTGAAGAAGATTTTGGGAGAAAACATAATTTTGAACGAAATGGGCAATTAAGTAATGAAAGCCTAGGTTGGAAGATATTAGATATTTAATTTTATTTTTATTTAGAAAGACGAAAATATCCCTGTTAGTTTACTTAAAATGAAGAAATTGTCCTCATGTGCATATCACATGTTATCGGAATCGCCTTGGCCCACCTCAAAATGACTAAAATGAAACAAATAATTCATAGTATGGAGTAAGTGAGAAAAAAAAAACATAAGAAAAATCACTCTGTAAAAAAAAAAATAATGATAAGAGGGATCCAAAGTGGTGTTTACCCAATTAAAAAGTAACGAAATAAGAGTGTAAAAATATCAAACTATTCAACCATAATTGATATTTAATTTGAGTAAAGTTTGTTCAAGCTCGATTCATCTAAAAGTTAATGGAGAATTACTCAAAATACCATTCATTTTTTGTACAATTACACTGACAATCCTCCATGTTTGAAAAATTATTCAAACTACCCCTAAAATACTGAATTCATTAAAATTACCCTTAACTTGTTGTCAACTGATGATGGCAAAGAAAAAATTATTCCAAAAATACTGCTGATATGATTTTTTTTTTTTATTTGATAGAATTTCACAAACTACCAACGAAGTTTGAGATTCCTTATAGGTATTTTTCATCTTAAAAGATGGCCATTTTGGTACTTTCTATTCAAAACACTAGAGGATGATTTGAGTAATTACACTAAACTGCAGGTGTAGTTTGTATAATTCTCCCAAAAATTAACCTAAAGTTTCAAAAGTGTTTAGCTCAATTAGAAAAAAGCCTGTATGTTCTAAAACAAATAAAAAAAAGCCTGTAGCAACGTATTGTTTTAAAGCATTCAAGAATCGAATTGGGCAGAATGTCTGTGTAAACATTCAATGATTCAAAGAATCAATTCGTGAAGTCTTTAAGAGTATAAATAGGATTCATTACAATCAATTCACACTATAAACCATTAGTACTTTATAAGTACACAATATGACCAAATATATGTACAATTGTACATGAAATTTGTGACAACCCTTAAAAGGGCATACATAAATATGCATCAATGTTGTATTATCAACATTCATGCATTGTGGTGACACTATCGATTTTCTTGCCGGAACATTCTTTTCTGGAGTTGGTTCTCAATCTCAACCGAACGGTGCATGTAAACAGGATTCGGAAGCTTGAAAATGCGATTGCCTAAGCTTGGACCCCTTAGAGCATCCATTTGGCTGCTAATCGAGGCAATTACTCGAAAGCCCTCTCTTTCCAATGTAGATCTTTGTCTTGATAAAAATTGTTGAAAATCGATTTCCATTTCATTCTCCATTCTTCAAATTAATAAATAGCCTCTTTAATAATCTCATATATACCATGGAATTCAAGATAAGGTATTATTAACCAGAACAAAGAGGAAACATATGTCAAAATTTCAAAAACGGCCCCATGAATTTGAAATCCTTAAAAAATAGTTCTATAACTATACTGAATTTCGTTAATTTTCACCCAATTTCAGTTTGTCCTATGCATAACAAATTTCGTCCTCTAACTTCCAACAAGCTTCAATTTTCGTCCATCAATTACAAATTTTGTCCTCTAACTTTCAGTTAACATTCAATTCATGTCCTGTAATTACAAACTTTTTCTCCGGTAACAGGACAAAATTTGTAATGGCAGGATGAAAAACTGGAAGTTATTGAAAGTTAGAGGACAAAATTTGTTATGCATAGGAATAAAATTGAAATAGATGAAAGTTGAAGGACTGAATGTGCGTTCAATATATTACAGGACTATTTCTGAAAGGATTCCAAAGTTGCAGGACCATTTTTGAAATTTTGCCATAAACAAATAGTAACTAAACTTTTCTTATTCATACTATGCAAGGGATAGCTAAAAAAATTCCTTCAGATATACTTCTATTTAGCTTATCGGTCGGTCTCATCATTCAAATTCCGAACATATCATCTATGAAACACGACGAGCTTATTAACATGACTATGACTACTTTTAACAAAGATTAACAAAGGTGTATTAAATGTTGTTGTTCTTGGCAATACTTTCATCAAAATTGAATATATTTCCGATATAAATTCAACATAGAAGAGTTTAAGACACTATTTTCCAATGGGTAACTCGTTCTACACCTGCTAATACAATTTCTAGGAACAACTCGTGTAGGCAAAGATTCACAGATATAATTGTAAAACATCACTAATTTTGTAGGCAAAAATAATGAAGTAATGAGTTAAAGAAAGATGCAATTAATTACCTCATGATAAGTGAAGACCAACCATCACATCCCATTGAAGTAAGACAGTTTATAGTAGCATTACGCAGTTTCTCGGGTTTCCTTGATACCAAAATCAATGGCCATTGACCCGATTGAAGTTTCAAGTACAACTTCATTAAAAAAATGTGTTTCAAATACTCTTCATCTTTACTGCTATCGTGCAAGGCATCTTCATCGACCCTACACCACAAAATATACATGTTATGTTATGTTTACACACTAATAACATCTTCAGGTGTAAAACACCCCCTAAACCTACTTTAAGTTTCACGTCACCGTAAAGGAAAAAGTGACATTACCATTTCTTTTAATGAAATGCCCATTTGACCCCGGCTCAATCTTAACACTGAACTTGGGGCTCTTACTGTTCAAGATCCACCAAAACGATTATTCGATGATATTAACAACATAAGCTCTAGAAACATGGTTGGATTACGAGGAAAATAGACATGGGATGTTGTTATGTAACTTATGTTTACACACTAATAATGTCTTTAGAACACAATTACGATGTCATTAGGTAAAATTACTAAAACACCCTCTAAACCTACATTAAGTTTAACCCCTTAAAAGATACCTCCCTCTGTTGCTGGTCTCTATAATGGCACAGCATCACATTTTTTCTAATGAAATGCCTTTTTTACCCCGGTCCACTCTGATCTCTGACTATTCAAGATCTTCCAAAATGTAAAAGCTACACATGATTATCGATGATATTATACCTATGAATCAAGTGATTAGTAGATAAAATATCTGAAACCAACAAGTCATCAACATCCATCAGCACAATATCTCGCCCATCGTTTTGCGGTTTTAGACTGCTAAAAAAATCCTCGACAATGCCAACTGTGATATTTAAGTCTCTTCTATAGTGACCTTCTTTGACATAGCGCGTAATAAAATCCTTGCAAATTGCAGGGAAAGAATCTGCACCTAAGCTGTTTAGCTCCGCATGTAGAGCGAAATTCCTGCAATAATAATAATTGTTTGTAGACATATACATTTCAGGACCTTCAGAGCTCCCACTTTGACAGGACCGTAACATAACTGTCAATGCAACGAGCAATGACAATAATGACACTCCAACAATTACAAGCCCCGAAAGAAAAACTGTAGCAGCAAAAGACGACATGTAAATTCCTGCATCTGTGCTATAATGGCTTCCCATTTCTGCGATAATTCAATGTTATAACTTAATACTTAAACATTTTAAAATGTGATTATTCTTAGTAATTTACTTAGCATATTATTGAAATTCTATTTGCATTAGGCATACAAGATTAAATAGACTATGAAGATAAGAGTTAATGGCAATTACCCCCTTGGGATATGCATAATGTTCAATTCACCTCCATGTAATTCGAAAATGAGCACTTTACCCCCCTATGATACTAAAATACTTTCCATGTGCACTCTCAGTTTCAGCGAGTGAGTTACACTCTCCGGTTGCAGGAGGTAGATTGCTCATTTGAAATTTTCACTAGGGGTAAAGTACCCTTTTTCAAATCACCTTGAAGTAAATCGAACGATATGCATATCACAGGGGGTAAATTGTCATTAGCTAGACGAAGATATATACCCGAATCTCTTCTACTTGGAAGACTCTGAGTGGAGTATTCCCTCTCCATATCATGTCCATAAGTAGACATTTCTTATAATCAATATATGCTTCAAAAGCTATATATAAAACAATAAATTAAATCAATTTTTGATATCAACACCTGCACCAGCAATAAAGTTACAAATTAAACCTCAAAAATCACAAAAAAGCTTCACGACAACACAACAATCTAATGCTTAAAAATCTCAATTTCTCACAAAAAGCAATTACAATAATAATAAAACAAAGTGATAACAGCTCAACCCACCACAAACAGAATTGGGTCCCTAGATAATCAGTGACAAAAACAACAAATCAGTTGTATATAAGCATAAAATCGAAATGGGTTCTTCTTGAACTTCCACAAAAACTGCAAATAATTGCATTAAGAGTGTGACAAGGTTCAAATGAAGAAATTTCTTGATTCTTCATCAAAAGGATAGAAAATAAATACAAAATTGAATAGCTGATACATATTGACATGTCGATTTTTACCTGAGGGAGACGTCAACAAGAAGATTTGGACTGTTCAAGAAAAGATAAGAGGCACAGTTAGCCTAATTTTTCGCAATTTGCAAATTTTGGATGTTGCTTGTACAGATTAATTGGACTTCTTCATTCGATTAATGGGGAGGGTAGAACAGTTATTTGACATTATTGACATGAAGTGGGACCATCACAAGATTGTCTTCGTAGCTCAACAATGAGAAACATGAGTCAGATGATAGGAACTTGTATGTAAAGGTCCGAAGATTCTTCCCCGGATCTGGTCCAGGAGTTAACTCCTGGATCCAGGATTTTTCTTCTTTTTTATTTTTTTTCTTTTCTCCTCTTCTTTTCTTTTTTCTTTTCTTCATTAATAACTAAATTGTCTTATACAATTAAAAAAACATCGACATATTTTGTGTTGTAAATTTATAATATGATGTTTGTTTCTATCAAAATTATTATTTGTATTTTCCATGCTTTATTTCTTCATTAAAAATAATGTTTAAATTAATTCTATTAAAAAAATATCAATCTTAATGAAGAAATAAAAATATAGCTACAACAACATTGAACGATATAAAAAAACTACCACTACAGTAAAATAGTAAAACTTCCACGATATAAAATTTAGTGAGAAAATATTAAGTAAAATTGTTGAAATTGTCAGTTTTTTTGCATATATTTAGTGACAAAAATGTTAGTTTTGTCATAATAACAATAGTAACAAGTACAATAGTGATAAAATATAAGTTGTCACTAATGGCTATTTGTGACAAGTGTATGAAACTTAAGTTATCATTATTGACAATTAGTTACACGCTTTCAGAGGCCACTACAAGAAAAATGAATTTTAGTGACAAAATATTAAGTGATATTGTTGAAATTATCACTTTCTGCATATATTTAGTGACAAAATATTAGTTTTGTCACAATAAAAATAGTGACAAGTGCAATAGTGACAAAATATATTTTTAAGTTATGACTAATGACGATTAGTGACAAATGTGATTGTCACTATTGGCAATTAGTGACATCCTTTCTGTGATAACTTAGAGACAATAAATATTGTCACTATAGTTTAGTGACAACTTTTTAGTTGTCACTTTTGGGGTATCATTAAATGTCAATAGTGACAACTTTTTAACAACTCTCGCCACTAGTGTATCTATAAATATCATTTTAGTGACAATGTTTAAATTTTTGTCACTTTGTCTTTTACTATTTTGTCACTAAAATTTAAATTTTTTGTAATGACAACTTAGTAACAATAAATATTGTCACTATAATTTAGTGATGTTTTTTTTAGTTGTCATTTTTTGGGACGTCAATAAATGTCAATAGTGATAATATTTTTACATTTCTTGTCAATAATGTGTCTATGTACGTCACTAGTCATTTAATATTTTGTTACTAAAATTTAAATTTTTTGTACAATATTATTTTGATAGGAACAATATATTACTATAAGTTTGCAAAACAAAGTATATAAATGTGTTTAATTTGTATAAAAGAATATTAGTTATAAGAAAGGAAAAATAAAGAAAGAATGAAAAAGAAAATAAAAAAAAAGGAGGGAGAAAAAAAAATGTAGACCACATGGTCCAGGAGGAGAAGAATCTCCCGTAAAGGTCCATGTCATAAAGGAAAATTATTACTTATGTGTATATATGTAGTGACAAGAGTGAATAGCATTTTTTATTCGATTTAATTTCTCCACTTTCGTTCCTTTTTAATATTTTTATTTTGTAATAGATTCGTGCATCTTATCAATATATTATAACATATTCATCCCTCTTAAATTTTTTTGTAGTAGATTCGTCATTTTTATCAATATAGTGTAACACATTAGTCCTTTTTGTATACAAATTACATTACTTAAATTCAAAATATATTCTAAAATGGACGAAAGTTGATGTAATTTGTATACAAAAAGGACTAATTTGTTACACTATATTGATAAGAGAGACGAATCTACTACAAAAAATTTAAGAGGGACGAATGTGTTACACTACATTGATAAGACGGATGAATCTATAATAAAAAATTTAAAAGGAACGAAAGTGCAAAATATAGCTCATAAAGGAGGATAAAAATACTATTCACTCTAACGAAAATATAAATCAGTATTAATTGCAAATAAAAAATTTAAGTTTTTGCGCTAGGTTCTCCCATAACAGTTTTACCTTTTAGAACTCAATAAAAAATCAATTAGGATGTAAAGTCCACTCATTTATCACGTCCCGAGGAGTATTTGGTCTAAATGACATTTCCAAGCACTTCTAAAAGTGACCTTTCCCATTTTTTCAATTTTTGGAATTCTTTTATAAATATTATTAAATGGTGGATATACATGCGAAGGGTTGTATTTCATGCATTGAATCAATTAATGAGTCATATGAAAGGACTCATAACTTATGCAATAAATATTATAATTAGTGGCCTTTGGTTGTATTTCTTAGAACTATAAATAGATGATATTTTAATGTATTTTGTACATCAACAAGAATGAATGAAATCAATATTCCTCTCCCCACTCTATTCGATCTCTATATTTTAGTTTTTAGTTTGTTCTTTAAGATTTATTCATTACAAATTATCAGCACGACTTGCTCAATTCTTTGTTACCAAGCTAGCTAATCGGATCAACAAAAGGTTCGTATATCTTACTTCAAATTCGTAGGATCAAAATCAGCACAAAGATGAAATGGTAAGATTACCTAGATTCTTTCTACTTAAAGTACATATTGATTTATGTAGTTATGATGTATTATATTACCAAGTGGTCTAATATTGTAAATGTCGTAGGAGCTTCTTGTAAACGTAGAGATATTATTCGTGAGCTACAGGCTACCAAAATAGCTCAAGCATTAGATAGTAGAGATATTATTCGTGATTTACAAGCTACCATAATAGCTCAAACTTTAGATAGTGGGGAAATTCAAAGTGGGCATGGACTAAACCAAGAAACTAATCTCAAACGAGCTGGTGATACGCGTTGGGGATCACATTATGCGTCAATTGTAAATTTGATTAACATGTATTCTACTGTGGTTGATGTAGAGATGATTGAAGAGGAAGGGTCAATTTCCGATAAGAGAGAGCTGAAGCACGTGTTTTGATGGATTATTCTCATTCTTTTGAATTCGTTTTTAGCCTTCATTTGATGAAAAATATTTTGGGAATAACCAATGATTTGTCAGTACTTTTACAGAGAAAAGACCAAGATATTATCAATGCTATGAAACAAACAAGTTAAAGTATGCAAAACAAGATTGCAAAACATGAGAAATGACGGGTTTGAGTCTTTATTAGATGAAATTTCTTTATTCTGTAAGACTCATGATATTCTTATTCCTAACATGGATGATATTTTCGAAGCTCGAGGAAGGCCTCAAAGAAGAGCTCAAAAAATCACCAATGGACATCATTTTCGAGTAGAGATTTTTAATCAAGTGATTGACATGCAACTGCAAGAAATAAATAATCGTTTTACGTAGGTGAATTCAAATTTACTTACGTGTATAGCTTTGTTTGAGTCCGGATAATTCATTTTCTTCTTTCAATTAAGAAAGTCTCGTAAATTTGGCCAATTTTTATCCATCCGAGTTTTCTAATGTGGAGATCATAACACTTGATATGCAACTTGAAAACTATATCGTTGACATGCGATTGGATAAAGAATTCTCAAAGTTGAAAGGAATTCGGGATCTTGGTAGGAAATTAGTTGAAACAAAGAGGAATATTGTGTATCCGCTCGTATATTTGCTTTTGAAATTGGCACTAATTTTGCCAGTTGCTACAACAACCGTGGAAAGGGCTTTCTCTGCTATGAAGTATATTAAGAATCGATTAAGGAATCGAATGGGAAATGAATGGTTAAATGATTGCATGATTACATATATTGAGAAGAATTTATTTGATACCATTTCGAATGATGCAATCATGAGGCGGTTTCAGTCTATGACAATATCTACTTGCTAGATAATCAAGGCGGTTTACTGAACAAAAAGTGAATTTGTCATTAAATTTTTTTTTACAGCAAAATATCTTAGCAAATAACCACATATTGGTTACAACCAATATTCTAAAAAAAAAAAAAAAAGAAGAAGAAGCAGGTCATCAAGACTGATTGTCATTTCCAGGTCGACCTGAAGAAGCACCCCTCCGAGGAGTAGCAGTGTCCAGAAACGCCATCAGCTCCTCCCGACGCTTCTGATAACCGGCATCATAGCCTTGGTCGTATGCATGCCGACGAGACTCCTCTAAATGGGCGTTCAACTAGGTCAGATCATCCCTCTCCTTCTCAACAGCTAACTTTTCTTCACGTAATTTCTGAAGATCATCATTAAGTAGCCTAATTTGGAGAGTCTGCCCCTCGACCTTTGCGTTCTCCGAGTCCAAGCGAAGCTTCAGGTTCTCTTTATTGAACCATAATTCATCGCCTTGAACACCCAATTGAAGGGCATAATATTTTCCCTGAAAAAGAGAGAACTCGTATGTAACAAAGTAATCCAAGATAATACAAGAATAAATTCGGAAAGATAGATACCTGCTCAAATAGCTTGACAAGATACTGAACGAGGCGAACATTGGAAGTACCCTCATGCTTCTTCAACTCACCGGGCAGAATGGTACTGAGACCCAAATCCCAAGACAAAGCATCAGGTTCACAAGAATCAGGCAGCTGACTGTTAAGGGGAATCTTATCATGACGAGGAATTTCGGACTCCGTTATATCCCTAACTTGTTCAAGGATACAACGATCGTCCAACATACGCGGGGATTCTCTCTCGTTGGGACTTACGGAAGTTTCTTTCTCCGAATAAGAGATAATGGTCCGCCGACCGGACCTTGGTCCAGCCCAACCTCCGGAAGAATCACCGGTTTCAAAAGAAGTTGCCATGACAGTAGTATCACTAAGTAAAAAGTCAGGAAAACCCTGAGTTACAGACTGTGACAAAGATGGATTCATGAGGGGACCGCCGCTACCCGTTCCCATGGCAGCATCCTTTTGACTTCCACTAGTAACTAATTCAGCAGTAGTAGAGGAAGGATTTGGGTTGTCAAGAGTATGCTCTGGCAAACTGTGCTCGGAGCAAGGGACAGTAGTGGAAACAGGAATGTTAAAGAAATGCTCCATATTGGACAGGTCTCCAAAATCAACCCGACCAGGGGAAGATCTCCTCTCGAACTCAGTTGAGACAATAGGATTTTGTTGAGAGAGCTCCGAGCTAAGATTCGGATCGGATGAACGCTCGGAAGGGACGATAGGAGTCTGAGTCCCCGACCTTTTAATGTTTTGGAATCGAGGAGGATCTTCTGAGGGCCCTTCGTTGCGTGGTCTCTTAGGTTTAGGGTTTATGATATTATCGCGTGAAGAACGCTTTGAGGTGTTACCGAAGAGATTACTCATATTCGGAAATTAAAAATTGATTTTAACTATCGAAGAAGCTTATCGACCTCCCTTGAGAGAATATTCTATCGGAATTGAGTAGTGCGGTAAATAGCGAGTAAACTTTTTAACGTATGTATTTGTACTGAAAGAAAAGACGCGGCATACCTTAAGGACGGGCGCGAAATAAAAAATATGGCCAATAGATGATCGCATGAATTCGAAAAGACATAAACATAATGATTACGCCTGAATTAAAGATTTATGTCTAAATTATCATAATTGATGGAGAAGCTGAAACATCACGCATGAAGAATACAAATCGTCTTATTCAAAAGTAAAGTAATATTTAAGCAGTAATAATCAAAACTCATTTTTCGCCACTATCTGAATTCTTTTGGTCGCTCCCTAGAACGACCTGATCGCAAGCAGGAACATCCTGATCGCCTGTCGTTCCTCTTTCGTCATCCGCATTATTCACAACTTTCGGATTCTCCTCCTCACTCTCTTGGTCATCGAAATTATTATCGATTTCAGGATTAACGTCTGAATGAGGAGTCGGCAAAGGTTCTCCAAACTCCTCAACCAGATGAGCCAATGGAAAATGTTTGTATTTAACATTCGGCAAATCGGAAGAAGAGTACTCCTCGCCATAACGATTTAGGCTAACATGCGTAACTCTGAAATACTCCATCCGACGATCTTCGATCAACCCCATAGCGACCATTTGATGGATCGCTTTCTTAAAAGTGCTTTCAAGGAGCGGACCGACTTTCTGGTACACTAGCTGTATGAACCGGAGAACTAAGGAAATCGCGGATCACCTTCTCGTCAGAATTCCTACCATATCGATCAGTGAGTCCGCTGAGAGGAAGATCCTTTTCATACTCGTCCAAGGAAGTCTGAAGACTAGCGACCTACGACTCCAGCTCACTGATCCGAGTAGTGCTTTGAACTTGACAATCTTCCAGCTCCTTGGCCAACTGGTTGACCCGCTCTTCAGCGCGAGAAGTCTCTAGAATATTGTTCAAAACTTCGGGATCATCAGTTCCCATAGCTTGAGGATCAGTGGTTGAAGGTGGAAGAGAAGAAGACGTAGAAGGACCGGCCTCTGAAGCAGATGCTTTCTGAAGCAATGCCTTATTCTTTTCCTCAAGAAATTCGCATTGTTGCTTCCAAAGAGCAGCTTCATAAGCGTATGACGTCAGACAAGTATTGGTCTGTGGAATTGAAAGAATGAATCAATGAATAGGAAACACATTTAAGAAAGTTGAAAAGAAACATACGTAATGGTAAATACCTTCTCAACGTAAAGAGAAGCTTTCTGTAACTTCTTCAAGGGATCCTTGCGGAGCAACTTGTTGATGTCACGTGTAAAAGCACTAGAAAGAAGGATACGGGTAGCCTTATCAACTGCATTCTCGTTCTTGTCATGGATCAAAGAATCTTTCTCGGAGTAACCAGCCGCCCTCTTTCCCTGTAAATGATCTTCGATCATCTCGACGACGGTAGGTTTCGGGTGCTGTTCGCCAAGAAAAGAGAGGTCCTCACCGGAGCGACCATAGTATTGACTCCTCCTTTTAACTGGCGTGTCTATAGGATGGGGCATCGACCAGCTACGACAACCACAGATACCAAGGGAAGTTATGAGCTGGAGAGGCGGATAACCCTGTCCGGTCCCTGGATGGTCCGAAGTCGATGAAAACGAAGGTTGCAGAGGAGCTTCTTGAGAAGAATCTGGAGAATCCTCTCTATAATCCTCTGAATCATGGCCCGAATCCAATTTTCTCTTTTTGGACACTCTTTGTTCGATTGGATGGTTCTCCACAGTTTTGGTGGATTTTGACAGAACCATCTTCCCTTTTGAAGAGTGCCGGGAATTCTCTACCATGGAAACTGGAGAAAACAAACTCCCGTCAAATAAACTACTCAAAGAAAATATAAAGCAAATACAATAATAAGATATAACGCTTACTAAGCGACTGTGAGGAAGCAGAGATGGGAAAGGTGTGAGAGCTCAGGCCCACTTTACGAAGAAAGACCTCTCCAATAAGAAGGGCACATTGGTACTTGTCAGCGCGCATCTCCACTATCTCGTCCACTAACTTTGGATCATCGGGAATGAAGTGGCCCGTAACAGAGCGACCACCAGAGACCCACTTGGAATCATGGTCCCACGAGAATGGCTTGGTGGAACCATCTGCTAAGACAAGATGCGAAGGGGGACGAACAAAGAAAAAATATGATTTCCAAGTAGGACTGCTTGAAACGGGGGAATCAAAGAGAGAGCGACTAGACTTCTGACTAGCAAAGAAGTACCCGTGATTGGAAGAACTAGAAATATTGAAACGGAATAACTGGGTAAAATTACAAAGAGAAGGTTGAAACCCTTTCGCAATCATCAGGACAGAAAAACAAACGAAAAATGCTACGGAATTGGGAACCAATTGCGTCAAAGAAACGCTGAATACCCTTAAAATATCAAGGAATAAGGCAGACAGCGGAAGACGGAGACCATGATTGAAATGGGCAGTATAAAAAGCCCGACAACCTTCGGGCAGAGAAGTAACCCTGTCAGAAGGAGATGGAAGAATAATCTCTGAACCCTCCGGGAAATATTTTGTATAGTTATCCAAGATCTCATGGAAAGTCTCATCGGTATACGCACATGAAAGGTTCTCGATCGGATCAGAGACTTGGGGGACGGCACCCTTGCCTTTTTTAGCCTTGGCCGGGACCTCGGCGTCAGATATGATCCGCACTGAAAAAGTATCTTTCTCAGGAATAATCATTTCGGATACTCCAGCCTGTATAGATGGAGGGCTAGAAGAAACCCCCGCGTCAATAACAGGAGTGACTTGTTCAAGAGAAGAAGAAGAGGGGTTCTTCGAAATAGAAGCCATGATATTTAATCCTCGAAAAATAGTGATCAATGAATACAATATATTGGAAGAAATTATCGAGTAAGAAAATTACTGCGAGAAAATGGGAGCTGGACAGTGAAAGATGGTTAAAACAGCAATCACCTGTTTATATAGAAAGATGAAAAGACGTTTCGAACCTCTTGCGACTAATCATATTCCCACCAATCGGCAAAGAAGAATCAGCTCCCCGAAGAAGAAACAACATTACGGATCGAAAAACGACAAAACGACTATCTATGATGCGTAGCACTCTTTTCCTTGCTTAGGATTTTTTCCCACATGGTTTTTTCCAAGTAAGGTTTTTAACGAGGCACAATTCATAGAATAAACAGTCGCATAAGACCATCTACTTCTACAAGCGTCTACTACATACACGCTTGAAGAAGTGAGGGAGTACTGATGGGGGCTGTTTTACACCCCTTATAACACTCGGAACGACTAGACAATACTTGATCGACTCGATCAGGAAAGCTGTTTCGCTAACGAGCCATGCGATCTGACCAAATATTTCAATCCGCAGCGATCAAGCCTGAAGTCCGAATTCCTGAAGGATTATTATACCAAGTCCTACTAGGACAATGTTTCCCTGTATATCTAGGGTTGTTAACATATAAATACCTAGTTAAACATTGTATAAAGACAACAACAACGATTCAGAACTTACGCCTCCGTACTTGGGCAATCTGATAATAAAAATATGAAAAGCTTTTGCTATACTACATTCAACATTCATCGTCTTGTGTTCTTATTTGCTCTTTATTTATTGTTCTTTCTTGAGATTGATCCATCCAGAATAAAGTAACTAAGCCCTACAATACATATAATCTAACCCCATAAACCTATATTATTGATTTAATCCAACCCTACGAAAAATGGTTAAATCAAAGTATATTAAGAATCGATTGAGGAATCGATTAAGAGGGCAAACCTCTATCCGCTGACTTGGATATGAACCTATTTAATGCCACAATTTTACCTACTAAACTTTGCACTTGAGAAATTGTTTTAGGTGGTCTCATTTCAGTTATAGCTCGAATCTTTTCGGGATTTGCTTCAATTCCTCTTTGGTGGACCATGTACCCTAAAAACTTTCCAGATTTTACCCAAAGGTACATTTTGCGGGGTTTAGTTTCATTCGGTATTTTCTCAATATCTGAAAACATCGATCGAGATGTTTTACGTGGTCGGCTTCATTCATGCTTTTGACCAACATATCATCCACGTAGACTTCCATTATTTCCCCGATCAGCTCCCTGAACATTAGGTTAACCAGTCTCTGGTGGCACCAGCATTCCTTAGGCCGAATGGCATAACAATAAAGCAATATACACCCTGCTCCGTTACAAAAGCAGTTTGCTCCTGGTCTCGCTCATCCATGTAGATTTGGTAGAAACCTTGGAAAGCATCCATCATGCTAAAGATAGCAAAACCTGCAGTTGAGTCAACCAACAAGTCGATTCTAGGGAGAGGATAGGGGTCACGTGGACATAGCTTATTAAGGTCGGTGAAATCGTTGCACATCCTCCATTCATTATCCCTTTTATCCCCTTTAGCCACTAAGACAACATTGCATAGCCATTCCAAGAAGTGTATTTCCCGAATTTGTTTTGCTTTGAGTAGCCTTTCGACTTCTGCTTTTATTATCTTGTCTTTTATTGGCCCGTGATTCCTCTTCTTTTCTCGTGCTGGTTTCGCCATTGGATCGATTTTTAGTGAATGAGTAATTACCCTTGGGTCAATGCCCTCGATATCGTTCTCACTCCAAGCGAATATGTCGACATTTTTCCTGAGAAAGTTTACTAGTAATACTTCCCCTTCCGAGCTGAGTTCGGTTCAAATCCTGGTCGTTTTCGAGTGATCTCCTTGAACGAGCATAATATCCTTATGCTCTGGTGGCCTTATGGTCAGATCAACCGTCTCCTTTCCTTTTCGATCTATCCTGTCAGTGCTGGGAATTTCGACTTCGTCTCTTTCGATGTCGTCATCGAGCTTCCTTTTAGCTGGGGTAAACGATTTGGAACGGTTCCCCAGCGTTAAGGACGTATTGTAACAATCCCATGCCATACAATGATCGTTCACTATTTCTCCGATCCCCATGTCTGTAGGAAATTTTATCTTCTGATGGTACGTCGATACAACTGCTCCGAATAGGTTGAGGGCATGTCGTCCTAATATCGCATTGTACGCAAAGGGAGTCTCTACGACCAGGAATTTTATCAGTTTCACTGCGCGTTGTGGTTTCTTCCCCAGCGACACACTTAGATTTATCGTCTCATAGGGGACTATTTCTGAACCTCCAAATCCTACTAAAGGAGTGGCTACTTTTTGGAATGTTATTTCTCCCAAATTCATCTGTGTTAAGACCTCCTTAGATATAATGTTCGCTGAGCTTCCATTGTCGATTAGGATCCTCTTAACGTTGTAGTTTGCTATCTCGAGTGATACCACCATCGGGAAGTCAGGGTTGTCTTCTTTCATATCCCAAACGAAGTTTCTTGGTACTTCACTCTCATTGAAACTAATGAGTTGTTCTTTTGGTGGTTTGTTTTCTAGTGTCCATATTTCTTTAGAATATCTAACATTTCCTAATAAAGACCTCGCGGTTCTGCGGCGAGCATTACGACTGTCTCCTCCGGCTGGTCCTCCTGAGATGGTATAGATGGTGCCATTGATTTGATCATCGTTCAATTCTTGTGGCAGACCATTATTAGGGGACCTTCTTCACGGGGTCCTTCTCTGATTATTGTTTCGAGGACTTCTGCTTCTATCTCTCTTGCGATTGTTCTGCTCTAGATAATCGTCCAACTTTCCTTGTTCGATTAGTCTTTCGATTTCCTGTTTTAGGTGAAAACAGTCTTTCGTTCGGTGTCCATGGGCGCGGTGATACCTACAATATAGATTGTAGTTTCGCACACCGGGCCTAGGTTGTGCAATTCTTTTCGCCGGCGGGATCCAGTTGTTCCTTTCTAATACTACAAGAATTTCTTCGATAGGAACAGTCAGTCGTGGGTATTCTACTTGATTTATTCGATTCCTATTAGTCGGTTCGGCTGACCTTGATCTAGGATAGATATTAGGTCTTTTATCCTGATCGTTCCGATTGTATTCTAGTCGTTGAAAGACATTTCCTTTTTTGAAGGACCGATCGTAATCAGTAGGTCTTAAAATAGGAGCTTTATCTTGCCGCTTTGATCCGGCGGCGAGAGTTTTGTTTCTATTCTTGTCTTTGAAAGAGTTCATCTCCTCCTGAGTCATGTATTTCGATGCTAAGGCCACAATATCTGCAAAAGTTCTTGGTTGCTTTCTGCTGAGAGCATTCCCGAATTGCCTGTTTTTGGTAAGATCGAAGAGGATGGAGATTATGTAATCGATGTTTGGGGAATCGATTTTTAATAATTACACATTAATTCTTGCCAACCAGTTTCGCAAAGACTCTCCCTCTTGTTGATGGATGGTTCCAAGGTAGCTCATCGGCAGTTTCTGTCTTTTCTGGCTGGCGAATTGTTGTGTCAATTTATTGCATAATTCACGAAAACTGAAGATAGAGTTGGTGGGTTGTTTTGCGAACTAATCCAAAGCTAGTCCTTCAAACGTGGTAACCATTAGCTTGGCGGTGTATTCCGCCGAGTGAGCATATAAGTTCATAATATTTGTGAAGCTGAAAATATAATCATCGGGATCGGTGGTTCCATCGTATCTTGGTAGTCGTTCGGGGACCTGGCCAGATGATTGAGCTTCTTTTATCTCCCTGCAAAAGGGGGAGCATGCCGCTAGGCTTTCTTGGAGCTCCGTGTTTCTGGCCCACGGATTTTGGATGTTCCGAAGACGTTGCTCTAGGCGCTCTTGTACCATCCTCTCAATTTCTCGTTCCGAGATGCGGACCGCTCTTTGTCGATTAGGTATTCCATCCACGACGTCGTCTTCAATGGGAATTATGGTATGTTCCTTCGATCCTCGGCGGGTCGGTAGTGGCTTTGTCCGATCTGTTTTTCTTTGGATCGGCTCATCGGTTGGTTTCGTATCACTCCTTTGTGGACTGTGCAAGGACCGATGTTCGCTCACAAGGTTGTCTGCTTGCTCGGATATTTGATTGACCTGCCTTGAAGCTCTCCGAATGGAATTTGCCCTAGTAGTTCTAGGGTCTATGGACACCTGCTCGGGGACCAGAATTTCCCCTGGGTACAGTGATTTGAATAGCATAGCGATCTGTCTCAGTTTCTCCTGTGTATCCGATAGAGGAAGAGGGATCGTTGGAGCCACGGGTGCTTCCGGTATTAGATTAGCGGCAGTCTCTTGTTGCCCTTGGGAGTTTTGAACATGGATCCTTTGATGTTCCTGCTGATTGGGTGGTTGATCACTAGCTCTTTGATTATTCTCATCGTTAACGGTTGGAACGTTATTATTCGTATCGTCCTGTAAGTCATCAGACGTGATATGTGGATGCGTCGTGTTACTTCTTGCCTCGTTACGAGCGTTCTTCCTTGGGCGAGCCATATGTCTATCGAATAATTAACTCAGCCCCTCGGTGGGCGCCAACTGATTTAACCGTTTTTCGTAGGGGTGGATTAAATCAATAATATAGGTTTATGGGGTTAGATTATATGTATTGTAGGGCTTGGTTACATTATTCTGGATGGATCAATTTCAAGAAAGAACAATAAATAAAGAGCAAATAAGAACACAAGACGATGACTGTTGAATGTAGTATAGCAAAAGCTTTTCTATATTTTTATTATCAGATTGCCCAAGTACGGAGGCGTAAGTTCTGAATCGTTGTTGATGTCTTTATACAATGTTTAACTAGGTATTTATATGTTAACAACCCTAGCTATACAGGGAAACATTATCCTAGTAGGACTTGGTATAATAATCCTTCAGGAATTCGGACTTCAGGCTTGATCGCTGCGGATTGATATCTCTGGTCGGATCGCATGGCTCGTTAGCGAAACAGCTTTCCTGATCGAGTCGATCAAGTAGTGTCTAGTCGTTCCAAGTGTTATAAGGGGTGTAAAACAGCCCCCATCATACGTCATAGCTGATAGAAATAGTGTCCTGCAAGCCAGCTGTATGGCTAGCATTAATTGTAATTAATGAGGAACTATTCAATTTAGATTAATAAATGCACTTTTATTAAATGGTCAACTTTATCTTATGTAATATTTATCTACGCATAAGGATAGAAGTCCTTAGATCACAGGGCTATGGGACAACCCGTGGACTGATCTCTAAGGCCGTGATCTAGAACATATTCAAGAGTCGTAGAATCCAATCGAGATAGGACATCGTTGGATTCGGTTAGACTCTCACTGTTGTGTATTCTCCGATGAACTGGAGGACGCTGGGGTCCACGAGCGTGACTGGGATAGTCGATACACATAAGTGGGTGGCTTGCTGGGATGGCAAGTGCACTGAATACCCCAATTAGGAAATAACTCACCATGGAAGCGGTAGTCGCATATCGGGGTTGAAGTTATTCCAATTTACAATAGTATACGAGGAACGATCCCTAACAACTTGAGATGATAGGGTTTATCTGGTGCGAGAACGTCTATGCTTTGATGTGAGTTCCGACTGACTGGGGATAGCCAGAAAGTCTCAGTGGATTCATGTTGGGTATAGAGGAACTCGTATGCAGATTCATATCATCAACAAAGGATCCATTGACCCGACTTGATAGGTTGGGAAATTCTCCTATGGATTTCTGTGAGAAATTAATTCTGGTAAAATCCTTGGCCAAGGTAACTGACGACTTTATGTAAGTAGCTCATAAAGATTAAGTCAAAGAGAATTTATTTCGAGACCAGAATACATAAGGTCAAGACAAAAGAAAAGGGAATCCGATAAAAGACCATACCCTTAAGTCTCGACTGGGAGATTGATCGATGGAGAGATTTTGTCGTATATGGAAATTGTAAATGATAAAAGGTTCACTGAATTAATTCACCAGTGATTGGGCTCAATGGGCTTGTGACTAGACATCGACCGTGGAGTGTGGGAGAATTCCCAAATTAGCAGGGGTGCTAATTTTGGAATGATTAATCGACAGAGTGTTCGATTAATTTAGAGTATTAACTGCTCGAGTAATTAAATAATATTTAATTACAACCCACGGCCAATTATGTGGTGAACCTACGGGGGCATACACAATACACAAGTAGCGAAAGCGAGGAAAAAGGAACGAACCAGTCGACTGGGTCGACTGGGTCAAAATCGACTGGGTCGATTCAATAGGTGGGTCGACTGGGTCGACCCATATGGAACGAAAATGGATCCAATTGGAATTGGATCAAGATTATAAATTAAATTGGAATTTAATTTATGAGTAAATTAATTAATTAGGATTTAATTAATTAATGGAATAATTAATTTAATTAGACTTGGAGTTTAATTAATTAATTGGGAGATGATTTAATTAATTGGGCTATTTAATTGGGAGATTAAATAAAGCCCTGAATAATTAATTAATATGGGCCATGAATTAATTAGAAGACTTAGTCTTCTAATTAAAGAGGGCCATGGCCCATGTAGGAAAGAGAAGACCTAGTCCTAATAGGACTAGGATAGAAAGAAAACTATAAATAGCTTTCTTCTAGTTATTTTTCACATAACTCCTTAAGCAAAAATTGAGCAAAGAAAAATTCTCTCTCCCTCTCCCTACCAGATCGGCCGAACTGTTCTTCCCTGTGGAAGAATTTTTCGTCTTCGTTTTTGTTCCCAAATCGTTCCTGAAACCTAGATATTAATATAGCCTATGTTCTAGTCGATTAGGTATATTAATTTTCGTGATATTGTGGTGTATCAACTCGTAGAGGCGCAACACGTGGGGCGCTACCAAAAGGTGTGGGTCGATCAACCGGGGTCAGAATTCAGAGCTCATATTGCTAGCCTAGGATTTGCAAGGAGACAGGTATAAACGAGAAAACTTATACTGTCATTAATTATGTTCATATATATATAACTAGAGAATATCCTGGCAAGATTCTTTAAGAGGCCCTAGAAATTTTTTTATATTCCGCTGTGCCTAGGGCTGTTTTTCTTACCGAATCCCAACAGTGGTATCAGAGCCAACTCTAGGCTTTGTATATATATGAATTTGCGAATTCTGTGTTTATTAAATCATATGTTTGATTTATGTGGCTAGTTCTATTACTTTGCATGTTTTAGGACTTTATTATTAACTTGGAGTTAATGTTTAATTTAGGATTCGAAAATTTTATCATGTTGATGTTATTTTGAATTAGGATTTAATTGTTAATTGACTGGGTCTGTTTTAATTAAATCATAAAAGTAATCAAAACAAAAAAAAAAAAAAATTTTGGAACCAACCCTGCGGTGGCACGCGGCGGTGCGCGGCAGCGCACCGCGGCTGGTCGGCCACCGCAAAGCCGCGGCATGCGGCAGCATGCGGACAGCATGCTGTCCGCGCACGCTGCGCACAGCAGCAGTCCACGGGCTGCTGTCTGCGCGTGGCTGTGCGCGGCAGCCTGCTGCCGCGCGCTGTCACGCGCCGCGGCTGCTGCCCGTGGCAGCTCACGCGCCCCTGCGGGGTCGCGCGTGGGTTGTCCGCGTGGCAGCTCCTGATTGGCTTCGACTGGTCATGTTTGGGTTGGACTCTAATTCTGCCTATTTTGAAAATTCTGGAAACTTAGAATTTTGGGAAGATTAGGAAACTTGGAGTTTTTGGATAAGGTAGTTATTCTGTTAGTATTGATCACTACCTTAATTAAACTAATCTAATCAAAATAGGATTATCTTGAGAATCTTGGAGATTTGGGAATATTGGGAAACTTAGAGTTTTGGATAAGGTAAGAATCTTAGAGATTTAGATTACCTTAATTAACCAATCTTAATCAAGATAGGATTTGTAGATTACTTAGAGCTCAAGTAAGAGCTAATTAATCTTAGAGGTTAATTGTTAATTCAAAATTAATTAACTTGGATAAATTTTATGAATTAAAAATTAATGGAGCCGGTAAATTTACATTTTTGCCCTTATGTGAATTTATGCATGTTCTTGAGTGAATGTGTGGATTGGTCGATTTTGCCCTTAAGCCCTGTGTTGTTTTTGGTTTATTTAATTTTGGGTTGTAATTAAATGGGCCTGATTGGTGCCCTTGCTTGCGCAAACAAATGTAATAGAATAGGACCATTTAAATTATGTAAGCTAGGCTTAGATTAGGCTTGGAGCCGAGAAGACCTCATGAAGACTTGGAGATCCACATGAAGGCCCATTTACCTTGGAGGACATGGAGGCCCAATTCATTACATGGAGGCCCAATCAAGCTGGATATTACAAGAAGGCCCATGATGTATGGGTTTGAAAATTGTAATAGTTAGGACATTTAATTTTCACCCTAGACTGACCAATTGATTCATCACATGGCTCGTGATGGATCACATAGGATGGGCAATCGACCAATCATATCTTGCTAGGTGATGAATGTTTACTTTTTCGCACATTATTCTTTGATGTATGAGATGCATGCTTAGGATAGAAAACGTAAACAAGATAAGCATAATCTGATGAGACCTCGCACACTTAGAAACCTCCAATTGAACTTAAAATTCAATTAGAATATTAAATCGAATAACGGGCGCATATGAATAGTGTCTATGGTCCGAGCCTATCCAATTACTAGGTCTTAGGCATATTGTACGAATATATCTCGATGTCTCACGAGTCGTGGGTCGAGCTATAGGAAGATAATATGTCTATTGCCTCGATGCACGAGTTAAGTGCCAAGGGAGGGGATAGCAAGGTTTTAGGCGCTGTCTCACGAGTCGTGGGGCGTCTAGGATTGAACTATTTCTCTTCACGAGTATTGGACATGATTTAACGCTAGTAAATATGGATGTCTCACGAGTCGTGGGTCCATATCGAAAAACGAGGCTAAATGAACTTAAGGGTTAGCTGCGATGGTTAACCGTTGACGTAGTCGACCACCAAGTGGATCAAATAGTATGGCCAACGAGTCGTGGGTACTAGGAGATTGCATTTGGGCCTTAAGCCCGCTAGGATATTTTAAATTCCCGAAACTTATGTGGGGGCATAAGATTTTGATTAAAATAGTGGGAGTAATTTACAAATAAAATCCATGTTTGTGAATTGTGCATTTTAAATTATTCTTTCGCGTATTTATTTCTTCTATCATCGTTTTATAGATATGATGTCAAAAGAGCTTAGAGCACTTAGAGATTTGTCCATCTCATCACTTGAACGTAATATTTTAACTGGACCCAACTTGCATTTCTGGACGCATCATTTGAATGGATTATTTGAAGCTGAAAACATATCCTATGTTTTGTCTGTGCCACCACCCATTACTATTTCACATGACGTTCCTGATGAGCTCCGTAAAAGCATCACCAAATGGAAATTGGATGATGGCTTAGCTCGTGAATACATGTTGGAATATATGTCACTTGATCTGCGTTTGCAACATGAGCATATGGCATCCGCAAAAGAGATTCTCTCGAATCTCAAATTCCTTTATGGGATTAGAGATGGTCGTCGCAGATTCGCGATCACGAGGGAACTCTTGCAAGCAAGAAAGAGAAGGGAAACTCCTGTCGGAATCCACGTACACAAGATGATTCGACTTCTGTCTGAACTCGATGATATGGGTGTCGTGATGGACAATGATTTCCGAGTGGATATTATTCTACAATCTCTTCCTAGATCATATGACCGATTTATCACGGACTTGAATCTCCAGAGGCGAGAGATCACTGTGCATGTCCTGCGACAAATGCTCGAGGAACACGAAGCTTCTTTTGGAAAGAAAGCAAGGGTTGGCGAAAAGACTGGGCGGCATTCAAAACCAAGACAAATGGAAACCAGAGCTCCTTACTGCACAAGGTCAAAGGAAAGGATTAAATTCGAACCTATGGAGAGTTCGAACAGGTATATTCCTTGTTAAAGTTAATTTTACAATTAACTGTGCATTTTTGGTGTTAGACACTGACTGGAGTTCTCATCCTTGTAGGTGATGGGAGCATTAAGGAAACTGGAGCCTGAGGATTGGATCCTTGAATAAAGGCAATGGAGCTGGAGCTGCTACCAAGGCCGTAGGCAAAAGTAGATTTAGGTGGTTTGATAAAGTCATTAGGAAACTTTCATTTATGTACCTAGTTCTCTTTTTAAATGAAAAACTTTTTATTCATATTTTGAATAATGTTGATTTTAATAAAAGCTCCTGTTTTTGTCTTTCATTTGGTACATTGAATTATTGACTTTACATCATAAAACCACCTAAGTTAAGTCATGCACGTACAACAAAACAAAAGGAAACAAGATAATGAAATATCTGCCCAATTATGGCACGCTAGACTTGGACATATATCTAAGTCAAGGATTCAAAAGTTAGCATCATCTGGCACGATTGAAATCAATCGCATTGACGAAATGCCAACATGTGAACCATGTTTAAAGGGTAAAATGGCTAAGTTGCCGTTTAAGGGAAACCCTGAGCGAGCCAAGCAAACATTGGACTTAATACATACTGACGTATGTGGACCACTAAGAAAAAGCGCCCGAGGTGGCTATGACTACTTCATCACTTTCACTGACGACTTTAGTCGTTAGGGTATGTGTTCCTGTTGAAACACAAGTCTGAAGCCTTTGAACGATTCAAAGAATTCAAGATGGAAGTAGAGAATCAACTTGGTCATACGATAAAGGCTCTTCGTTCTGACCGAGGTGGAGAATTTCTTAGTAACGAATTTCTGAATTATCTTGTAGAGCATGGAATATTATCGCAGTGGACTCCTCCTGCAACACCCCAATTAAATGGAGTAGCAGAGAGAAGGAATCGAACCTTGATGGACATGGTTCGATCCATGATGAGTGCCACTGACTTACCTCTTTCATTTTGGGGACATGCCCTCCTCACGGCAACGAAGATACTGAATATGGTACCTTCGAAATCCGTAGAAAAGACACCATATGAACTATGGTTTGGCAAGGCACCCTCATACGCATTCATGCGCATATGGGGATCTCCCGCTTACGTTAAAAAGCTAGTGGGAGATAAATTGGAAACAAAATCCACTTTGTGCAAATTCGTGGGGTATCCGGAAAATTCAATAGGATACGAGTTCTACGATCCTACAAGACAAACAACGTTTGTCTCGAGGAACGCTCACTTCTTGGAGAAGGATTTCTTGGTGGACAAGAAAGAAAATAACGTAGAACTGGATGAGGTCACTGAAGCTGAAAAGGCCTTGGAGGTCGATCAAGCTGACCCGTCACCACAGGCAGTGGGAGAACAAGAGCATGAAAGTGCACCAGAAAGTACACCGATACTTCGTAGGTCAGAAAGACAACGTAGAGAACCCGAAAGGTACTACGGTCTGCTGCATGAGACTGGACAGTCTCTAACCGACCCAAGGACTTACGAAGAGGCTATGCTAGACATAGACTCGGGAAAATGGCGCGAAGCCATGGAATCCGAACTGGACTCCATGCACTCAAACAAGGTCTGGGCCTTGGTAGATCCACCAGTGGGAGTGGCTCCCGTGGGTTGCAAGTGGATCTATAAGCGAAAGCTTGGAGTGAACGGAGAGGTGATTACCTACAAGGCGCGACTAGTGGCAAAAGGATACACTCAAAGACCAGGTATCGACTTTAAGGAGACCTTCTCGCCCGTCGCAATGCCCAAATCCATTCGGATCTTGCTGGCCATAGCTGCGTGGTATAACTACGAGATATGGCAAATGGATGTAAAGACTGCCTTTCTCAATGGTGACATTGATAAGGAGATCTACATGGAGCAACCAAAAGGATATGCATCCAAAGGAGATGAACACAAGGTGTGCAAACTCCAGAGGTCCATTTATGGACTGAAGCAAGCTTCCCGAAGTTGGAACATTCGTTTTGATGAGACAATCCAAACTTTTGGATTCATCAAGAACATGTTCGAACCTTGCGTGTACAAGAAGATCAGTGGGAGTACAGTTGAATTTTTGGTGCTTTACGTTGACGACATTCTTCTCATTGGAAACAATGTGAAAGCATTATCTGAAACTAAAGCATGGTTGTCTACACAATTCTCGATGAAGGATATGGGAGAAGCATCCTTTGTACTAGGTATAAGGATCTACCGAGATAGATCAAAAGGACTGCTGGGCCTCTCCCAATCCCAGTACATAGATAAAATCTTGAAAAGATTTAGTATGGAAGAATCCAAGAGAGGATTGCTTCCAATGAGACATGGGATTGCACTCTCCAAGTCTATGGCCCCAAAGACGCCTGAAGAGAGAAGCAATATGTCTCGAGTACCATATGCATCCGCGATAGGAAGCATAATGTATGGTATGCTATGTACGAGACCAGACGTAGCGTACGCTCTTAGCGTAACAAGTCGCTACCAGTCTGATCCAGGTGAGCAGCACTGGATAGCCGTAAAGGCAATTCTGAAGTACCTGAGAAGGACCAAGGAATTGTTCTTGGTATACGGCGGAGGAGAATTGAAATTGGAAGGCTATACAGACTCGAGCTTCCAATGTGATGTAGACGACTTCAAGTCGACATCAGGATACGTTTTCTGCCTCAATGGTGGTGCGGTTAGCTGGAAGAGCTCCAAGCAGGAAACAACCGCGGATTCAACCACTGAAGCAGAATACATTGCCGCGAGTGACGCAGCAAAGGAAGGTGTTTGGATGAGGAACTTCATCCAGGAATTGGATGTGATACCTAGCATTGCTGAGCCCATTACTATCTTCTGCGATAATAATGGGGCAATAGCGCAAGCAAAGGAGCCGAGATCTCATCAGAAATCCAAGCACGTACAGAGACGATACCACGTGATAAGAGATATCATTGGTAGAGGAGACATTAAGATGGAACGTGTCGACTCAGAAGATAATACGGCGGACCCGCTAACGAAGCCTCTGCCTCAAAAGGCATTTGAGAAACATCTGCATAAGATGGGACTCAAGAACATAAAAGACTGGCTTTAGGACAAGTGGGAGATTGATAGAAATAGTGTCCTGCAAGCCAGCTGTATGGCTAGCATTAATTGTAATTAATGAGGAACTATTCAATTTAGATTAATAAATGCACTTTTATTAAATGGTCAACTTTATCTTATGTAATATTTATCTACGCATAAGGATAGAAGTCCTTAGATCACAGGGCTATGGGACAACCCGTGGACTGATCTCTAAGGCCGTGATCTAGAACATATTCAAGAGTCGTAGAATCCAATCGAGATAGGACATCGTTGGATTCGGTTAGACTCTCACTGTTGTGTATTCTCCGATGAACTGGAGGACGCTGGGGTCCACGAGCGTGACTGGGATAGTCGATACACATAAGTGGGTGGCTTGCTGGGATGGCAAGTGCACTGAATACCCCAATTAGGAAATAACTCACCATGGAAGCGGTAGTCGCATATCGGGGTTGAAGTTATTCCAATTTACAATAGTATACGAGGAACGATCCCTAACAACTTGAGATGATAGGGTTTATCTGGTGCGAGAACGTCTATGCTTTGATGTGAGTTCCGACTGACTGGGGATAGCCAGAAAGTCTCAGTGGATTCATGTTGGGTATAGAGGAACTCGTATGCAGATTCATATCATCAACAAAGGATCCATTGACCCGACTTGATAGGTTGGGAAATTCTCCTATGGATTTCTGTGAGAAATTAATTCTGGTAAAATCCTTGGCCAAGGTAACTGACGACTTTATGTAAGTAGCTCATAAAGATTAAGTCAAAGAGAATTTATTTCGAGACCAGAATACATAAGGTCAAGACAAAAGAAAAGGGAATCCGATAAAAGACCATACCCTTAAGTCTCGACTGGGAGATTGATCGATGGAGAGATTTTGTCGTATATGGAAATTGTAAATGATAAAAGGTTCACTGAATTAATTCACCAGTGATTGGGCTCCATGGGCTTGTGACTAGACATCGACCGTGGAGTGTGGGAGAATTCCCAAATTAGCAGGGGTGCTAATTTTGGAATGATTAATCGACAGAGTGTTCGATTAATTTAGAGTATTAACTGCTCGAGTAATTAAATAATATTTAATTACAACCCACGGCCAATTATGTGGTGAACCTACGGGGGCATACACAATACACAAGTAGCGAAAGCGAGGAAAAAGGAACGAACCAGTCGACTGGGTCGACTGGGTCAAAATCGACTGGGTCGATTCAATAGGTGGGTCGACTGGGTCGACCCATATGGAACGAAAATGGATCCAATTGGAATTGGATCAAGATTATAAATTAAATTGGAATTTAATTTATGAGTAAATTAATTAATTAGGATTTAATGAATTAATGGAATAATTAATTTAATTAGACTTGGAGTTTAATTAATTAATTGGGAGATGATTTAATTAATTGGGCTATTTAATTGGGAGATTAAATAAAGCCCTGAATAATTAATTAATATGGGCCATGAATTAATTAGAAGACTTAGTCTTCTAATTAAAGAGGGCCATGGCCCATGTAGGAAAGAGAAGACCTAGTCCTAATAGGACTAGGATAGAAAGAAAACTATAAATAGCTTTCTTCTAGTTATTTTTCACATAACTCCTTAAGCAAAAATTGAGCAAAGAAAAATTCTCTCTCCCTCTCCCTACCAGATCGGCCGAACTGTTCTTCCCTGTGGAAGAATTTTTCGTCTTCGTTTTTGTTCCCAAATCGTTCCTGAAACCTAGATATTAATATAGCCTATGTTCTAGTCGATTAGGTATATTAATTTTCGTGATATTGTGGTGTATCAACTCGTAGAGGCGCAACACGTGGGGCGCTACCAAAAGGTGTGGGTCGATCAACCGGGGTCAGAATTCAGAGCTCATATTGCTAGCCTAGGATTTGCAAGGAGACAGGTATAAACGAGAAAACTTATACTGTCATTAATTATGTTCATATATATATAACTAGAGAATATCCTGGCAAGATTCTTTAAGAGGCCCTAGAAATTTTTTTATATTCCGCTGTGCCTAGGGCTGTTTTTCTTACCGAATCCCAACAATAGCAGAGAAAGCCGGCCTTTCCACGGTTGTTGTAGCAACTGGCAAAATTAGTGCTAATTTCAAAAGCAAATATACTAGCGGATACACAATATTCTTCTTTGTTTCAACTAGTTTCCTAGCAAGATCCCCAATTCCTTTCAACTTTGAGAACTCTTTATCCAATCGCATGTCAACGATATAGTTTTCAAGTTGCATATCAAGTGTTAAGATCTCCACATTAGAAAACTCAGATGGATAAAAATTGGCCAAATTTACGAGACTTTCTTTATTGAAAGAAGAAAATGAATTATCCGGACTCAAACAAGCTATACACATAAGTAAATTTGAATTCACCTCCGTAAAACGATTATTCATTTCTTGCAGTTGCATGTCAATCACTTGATTAAAAATCTCTACTCGAAAACGATGTCCATTGGTGATTTTTTGAGCTCTTCTTTGAGGCCTTCCTCGAGCTTCGAAAATATCATCCATGTTAGGAATAAGAATATCATGAGTCTTACAGAATAAACAAATTTCATCTAATAAAGACTCAAACCCGTCATTTCTCATGTTTTGCAATCTTGTTTTACATACTTTAACTTGTTTCAAAGCATTGATAATATCTTGGTCTTTTCTCTGTAAAAGTACTGACAAATCATTGGTTATTCCCAAAATATTTTTCATCAAATGAAGGCTAAAAACGAATTCAAAAGAATGCAAATAATCCATCAAAACACGTGTTTCAGCTCTCTTATCGGAAATTGACCCTTCCTCTTCAATCATCTCAACTACATCAACCACGGTAGAATACATGTTAATCAAATTTACAATTGATGCATAATGTGATCCCCAACGCGTATCACCAGCTCGTTTGAGATTAGTTTCTTGGATTAGTCCATGCTGACTTTGAATCTCCCCACTATCTAATGCTTGAGCTATTTTGGTAGCCTGTAACTCACGAATAATATCTCTATGTTTACAAGAAGCTCCTACGACATTTACAATATTAGACGCCAAGTTAAAAAATAAAGCAATATCACCATGATTCTTTGCAACTGCTACAAGAGTCAATTGAAGCTAATGAGCAAAACAATGAATATAGTTTGCCGTTGGATTTTCTTTCATAATCAAACTCTTTAGGCCATTGAACTCTCCTCCCATATTACTTGCTCCATCATAACCTTGTCCCCGCACTCTAGATAAACAAATACCATACTTCAAAAGTAAATTCTCTATTGCGGCTTTAAGTGATAATGCAGTAGTTTCAGTAACATGAACAATTCCAAGTAATCTCTCCACAATAAATCCTTTTTCATCGACATAACGCAAAACAAGGGCCATTTGTTCCTTGCCAGATACATCTCGTGATTCATCCACTAATATTGCAAAGTTATCATCTTCAAGATCATTTATGATGGCATTACTTGTTTCAGTCGCTGCAGCATTCACGATATCCTTTTGAATGTCTGGTGATGTCAGTTTCAAATTTCTTTGAATTCTATCAACAACAACTTTTTTTATAATCTCATTGTGATTTGCAAGAAAGTTAAGAAGCTCTATAAAGTTCCCCCTGTTGCTTGAGTCCTTGGATTCATCATGACCATGGAAAGCTAATTAAACCCTGACGTAAAAGAAATCTCACGCAATCAATTGAGGCAACTAATTTAGTATGATACTCTCTTTTTAGTTCATCGCTTTGCTTATGAAAAGCAAAATTAATATGTTGATCTTGTTTCATCAAATCTTGACATCTTTTAAAAGCTTTATTATGCGCACTTTTACAGTATCCAATATAAGCATCAAGTCTTTCTCTCTTATTTCATCCTGTAAACCCAACAGTAACAAAAACTTCACTTCCAGCTTGTTTTCCAATATCAGACTTAATCAAGTAACAACATAAACAAAAGGCTGCATCGTTGCTAATGCTATATTCTAACCACCTGCCATATATGTCAAATCAATCAGAGTTATATCGACGCATGCGTCCACCAATATTTCTTTGAGGAAAATTGTGTGTACGAGGTTGACAAGGGCCTTTTTGGAGATAAGCTCTTCTAATCTCTCCTCGTTGATTTACATCATATTTCGAAATTCGTTTACGTAATCCAAGATCGATAATAAGATTATTAGATTCGAACCGACTCTTTTTAGAAAATTGATTGCTACGGTTAGTGGAAGAAGTTTCTTGAGTAGAACCTGAAACTTGTGATGTTAATGAGTCTTCTTTGGATGTCCTAATAAAAAAATTGTCCATATGATAAAAAATAAACAAACAATTAAGAATTGGCAATTATTAGACATGAATTCCCCACAACTACAAATCCAATTCTCTAATCAATTAAGAAACAAATCTTAGAAAAATTATACATACGTTATACAATTGGTCTCAAGTGACTATACGTTCAAGAAAATAAAAAATCTTGGACCAAATTCTTGACAATAAACCCTAACTAATAATTTTAAACATAATATTTCAAACCATGGACCAAATTCCAGATAATAAACTCTACGTCTAACTTGATAGTTTGATTTTAATACAAATTAAACTTCTCAGAACAAAAGATTCTTTATGCAAAATTTCAATATAAAAAAAATTATATCATAACTAACAAATATCAAATAATCACTTGTACAATTATAGATACTTCATACCTTATTTCTCCTTCAACAATGATTTTTTGTCCTTCTAATTTAAAAAACCCTAACCCAAAATATTTTCTTGGTTTACATTCTCCACTTTTCTTTTGAGTGGGTTTCTTTGTAGGGAAAGATATAAAGATGAAAGAGTTTATGGGAACTGATTTTTTACAGAAAAAATATCGCATAACCCAAAAAATTGGGATTTGTCTTTTATTATTAAATAATTAAATCATAAAGTTATTACTATTATTTAATAAGTAAGTGGATGACAAATATATTTTAATAAAAAATTGACCCCACTAACATGTAAATTTTAATATTTTTGACTTGGGTCCATTTAAAACAAATATGAGATATAAATCTTTTTTGCAACTAATATATATATAAATTCCTAAAAGTGGGGAAAATTTGAGTGGGGTCATTGCACCCCACTCATTTGGCTATACCTACGCCCATGTTAACAACATTTCTTTAAAAAAAAAAAATGGCATGCTACTCTTGGTATTCTGAAGAACTCTTAACCTATTAAGAAGTTAGTGGATTATAGAATTATTGTTAAACATTTTATGCCTCTTGAATTACAGTTGATGACAAATATTATGTCTATAATATTCTAGTTAAAATAATGCTTTGAGTGATACCAATAGAAGATTAGGTTCACTCTGAATTCAATGATGATAATGGTGTAATAAACATTGGCACAATCAGGTATGTACCTATTTATATCCACCTTGTTTACAACATTAGACATCATAAGTTGTTAACAATATTATATGACATATGCAAGATGCATGAAATTCATTGATTTCTTGATCATACCATATATAATTATCTAGTTATTAGGTGCAATTGCAACATATAAAGGGGAAAAGAAAATCCCTTGCTATATATTTGTCTTGATTTCTATGAATGTCTTGTAATGTGATGGATTAACCTAATTCAAAATCCCACTACACAAGAAGGTTGCTTTGAAGAGACTTTGACCTTATAAACTACTATTACATAATAATTTATTATTTAATCTTGATTTATAAGACCTTAATTGTGGAGTTATAGCGTTGCACTATATTGAAATAAATTATTCCGGTGAAACTTGATTGTGTGTATGAAAATAAATTGAACATGTAACTAGATCAATCTAGAATAATTCTTGCTGCAATTCAATTCTTATGAGCACTGCAATTAAGTTAATCATAATTTAAGAAACACTCTTGTGAATGAAAGAAAAAAAAATTATCAATCATATAAGAAGAGTGTGGGGTTTTAATATGATTATTATTGTGTTAAACATGATAGTTTGAACTTTCAACTGTGATCTAGAATTTATTTTTATAAATGTGATTTACATGTGTTATATCTCGAGTTTAATGAGGTTAATTCTAAGTGGGGAAAAGTGAGGACTTCAAAACAATTATAATTACTGTAGCTAGTCCTTATCTCCAACAACTTGTGTGGTGATTGTTTTCTTATAGCTAAACTTTAATTAATTCTCGAAATATGGTGTCTTATCATTCATGTATATAAGTTACATCTTGGGATTGACATCGTAATCTATGGATACATGTTCAAATTTATCTATCTTATATATTAGATATGACCACAATAAATTTCATTATCATGTTAGATGATTTGGTTGGTCATGTGGAAACATTCGAATAGTTTATTAAATTGGATACTTGTTTCTTGATCTAGCAGTTATATGATCTCGGGAAATTTTGGGGTTGGTCTTGATAAATTTTATCCTCTCTAATATTTGCCTTTAATACAGGTTGTGAGGGAAAATAAAATTTTGATAATATTTTGACAAAGGCTTATATAGTGGTGCTTGTGGAAGCTATAAAGTAAAATAAAAGTGGTAATGATCAATTTGAGATTGTTGTTAATTTATTAACCACTTTTGTTGTGGAGTTCAGCACGTGCACGAGACAATGGAATATTGAAGAAATCATATGAGATACATATAGCACAAAGAAAAAAAATGTGAAAAATTAATATTAAGAGGCAATGTATACTAATTCCACGATGTGGAAATTTGCCTTAGGATTAGCTATAAAAGCTCGATCCTTTATCAGCGAGGGGGATGGGCATGAGCCCGTAAGGGAGTCACCTCCAGGACTAACCCAACTTTTGTGATTGGAGGCCCCATGAAGAAAGTTCAATGGGTAGGAACAACCTGTAATGTGTTACTCGTTTAACACTAATTTATAGGAGAGCACCTCCTTCCCATCCCTATGGTGATAGTGTTTCATAATGTGATATTATGGTTGAGTTTAACCTTTAATGAAATCAAGGAGAGAATCCGCAGGGTATAGGTCGCACGTACCCTTTGAGGTTTCACCTAAGTGAGAGTTGTCATGGGGCCGTGGCTATGGATTTGGGCTGACCCTTGAAACTCTCCTGAGAATCAAGATTCGAGCGCATGCCCGTTAATGCGCTAACCCGCGAACTAAGACTGATGTCGATACTGTGTGTGTGATGTATTGAAGTTTGACCAAGGGACCTAATTCAAAGCGCTTGCGCCATTATGGTTTCCTCAAATGAAAATCATCAACACTAAGTGTAGGTTCAAGCTCGGAAGGCTCCTGCACCCATTGCATGGTATTTTAGTGCCCAATTATTTTATATGCATATTTTGAGGTTTTTAAATTTGTGGGGGATTGTTGCGATTTTAGAAGTTTTTAAACTTCAAAATGAAAAATGAATTTTGCAACCTAAATTGCATTAACATCCCCCCATGAATGCCATAAAGTGGCCTCTAAATTTCTTTGACCTTAGAGGTCCCATGTACATTATAAATAGGAGTGTCCTAGGGTCTTAGACACACACTCACTAGCTAGATATAATACTTTCTATATTGTTATTGGGCACTAGAGATAAAGTCTGGTTCTTTGTCTTCCTGTGAACGTGCTCATAGATTAGGATGCCGACGAGGTCATATGGGTTTTATTTTGAGATTGTGATCATCCGCCAATATCTGCACTAGGGGAGACAATCACTTTCTTAGGACGAGCATCTAGTGGCGTAGCTCTCATCAGACCAGTCATTTTATATTTTAATTATTTTATGTCATATATCATATTATAAAAATATATGAGTAGTTTATTTCAAAACTATGATTTACTTAAATTTAGTGTAAAACACAACACCATTATCTACATTCGATAGATTCTAACAAAATACATACTAATCATGTTTCAATTATATCGCACAATTTTTAAGAAAATCTTTAAAGTACCGAATTAAAAACTGTGCGATATAATCCTACTTCACATGTAATATGGATGTAATTCAAATTAAAATTACATTTCAATTATTTACATTCGATAGATTCTAACAAAATACATACTAATCACGTTTCAATTATATCACACAATTTTGGCTTTATCCCACTTTGCACCCTGGAAATGCATCATTTTGGCACTTTGCACCCTCGAAAAAAATCAATCCCACTTTGCACCCTGAAAACATACCCCGCCTTCCACTTTGCACCCTAGACTGATTTATGGCCAAAAAACAGGCGGAGCAAGGGGCAATTTCATCAAACCCTTCAAAGTCAACATATATCCCTCCAACATAATTCTCTCAAAAAGGGAATTATTAATTAACTTAAAAAACATTCCATCTGCACAACCGTTCAATATTAGGGTTAGGTTTTTTCCATTCTTGCTGAAAAACTTATCTTGAAGGTAGAAAATGGTCTGGGCACTTAGAGAAGAGAATGAAGATAACCCATTTTGTGGTAAGATTCCGGGCTTAAATTTCTACATAGTCTTGTTTAAATATGTGGAAATTTGTGTAAGTGTATACATAACTTACTTAGCAGAAGCACTTAGTTAATAGTACTACTTTGTTAAATTTAATCGAAAACTTAAACTGAGCATTGGAGTAATAGTTAAAATAAAGTTTAAAAAGTTTGAACATTTGTCTGTTTGTTTAAACCTTTTCTATTGGGACCACATTACATTGTTTAAACATATTTAAACCTTTTCTGTTTGTTGTTATTGTGGACTACATTCATTACATTGTCTATATTTTTGTTGTTTCACAAAAAAAAAAAAGACTTACTTTCTGGACCACACTCTCTAGATAGAATTAAAAAAATCTGACTTTATTGGACCACACTATACTATATAATATAATAACTTGATAATTATATATGTCTTGTATGTTTGCTTGGACAACATAATAATGTAACATTTCGTTTGTCTGGGCCACACAAAATGAGCATGATTGTTAATATTTTTTTCTCAAACTAATCTATTTTTTTAATTGCAGATTATGAAACAAATATGTTCACCATCAAAATGCAACATTCTGGAAGTTTTGTTGATAGTAGTGGTAGGTCATATATGGGTAAGGCAAACTACTTTGACTTCTGTGAAACTTCTGATATGAATATGGATGCATTATATGGCATGGCTAGGCAGATTGGTCTTAGATCTTTGTTGAAATTTTATTGTAGTGCAATATCTCCTAGTGATTGCAGTAGTTTGGTTGTTTTGGTAAGTGATGATGATGTTAAGAATGTGGCTAGGTTTGGGGATACGAATAGAGTTGTAGGTATCTTCATTGGTGATTTTGATCCATTGTCAACAATGGAAAGTCAAGTAAGATCTAGCTCTGTGAGGGTAGATGATTTAACATATGATGCAAATGGGGGGGTTTTCGTGGATGTACCAACAAACAGAGTTGAGAAAGGTAACATGGGTAATGCACATGTTGGGGGGGAAGATGATAATGTAAATGATATGGTTGATTTGGTAAGTTACACAGATTCATCAAGTGATAGTAGTGAAGAAGAGATTGATAGTGACTATGTGAATGATGATGGATTTGACGAGAGTGATTTTGAATCTGATGATGAATTATTTGATGAGAATATTGACAAGGAAATTGAGTGGGTTGGTCTTGTGGATGAAGCAATTGTTGAGAGGGGTACAAAGAATGGACAGAGCAACATGGAACCTCTGAATGCAACATCTAAAAAACCTAGAAACAAAGAAAAATCAAAATTTCTTGATTTTCCAGTTTACGATGATGATGCAGATACCTCTGATTTTGAATTTGAAATAGGAATGCAGTTTAAAGGTGCTGATGAATTTAGAGAGGCGGTGAGGGTGCATTCTAACAAGCAAGGTAGACCACTAAAGTTTACAAAGAACTGTTCTGACAAGATTCAGGTTACATGTAGGTGTGGGTGGGTTATCTATGCATCTTTTAAGTCACAAATAGACAAAACCTTTCAAGTTAAGACTATAAAAAACCAACACACTTGTACAAGAGAAGCTAGCTCCAAACACTGCACTTCCAAGTTTTTGGCAAAAAAATATCAAAATCACATTAGAAGTAATCCTGAATGGCCTGTTTATTCAATGCAAGAGATCATGCAAATGGAGAACCAAACGCTACTGTCAATCTCTAAAATGTACAGGGCCAAAAAACATGCTGCCAAACTAATAAATGGTATAGAATCTGAACAGTATGCAAAACTTTTGGGATTATTGTGAGGAAATTAGGAGAACAAATTCAAACACGACATTTAAAATTAAATGCAAGCATGTGATTGGTTCTGGGGAATGCACATTTAAGAGTATCTACATTTGTTGGGGAGCTTTGAAGAAGGGATTCTTAGAAGGGTGTAGGCCAGTGATAGGGTTAGATGGGACTCATTTAAAGACAGAAAGGGGTGGGGTGTTACTCACAGCAGTTGGGATTGATGGAAATAACAACATGTACCCTATTGCTTATGCATTGGTCTTGAAAGAAAACAGGAAAACATGGGACTGGTTTATTGAGATGTTAATTGATGACTTGAACATTCAGAATAGTTATGCATGTACTATAATCTCTGACAAGCAAAAGGGACTGATTAGGGCTGTAGAGGATTTGCTACCTGTTTGTACCCAAAAAATCACCCTCGATTTATCGAGGAAGATTGGCTCGATGACTAGCCAAAAATGGCAATAAGGCCGAACCAAGTTACTCCTAAACGGGTCGGACCGGATCGGACTCAATCTGACCCGAAAATGGATCCAATCGAGACAATAATTTGGCCACGAGCCCAATTTCAAAATTCAACCCAATTTCGCAATTAATTAACGTTTGGGCCGTATATGTATTAATTGATTGATTAAATTAATTAATTCATAAGCCAAAGTTAATTAATTGATAAATTAAAGCCAAACAATGGCTAACGGGCTCAACCCACTTAATGGTTAATCTTGGCTAATGAAGATTATGGACTAATTAATTAAATTTAATTAATTGGGCCAAGTCTTAATAAATGGCCCATTTGATAAGCAAGGCCATTAATAAATTAATTGGACAAAACTGAACCAACATGGCTCGACCCGAGACCAATCATGGTCCGATCAGCCCAGGTCGACCACGGCCCAGCCAATAAAATCGGCCCAGTGGTTTAATTAAATTAATTACTAAGGTAATTAATTAGAGATAGCCATTTTAATTAAATAATGGCTAATTAAATAGATAAGGCCAATTAGTTGGAAGTGGCCACAATAATCTCTCTAACCATAACCACTTCCTAATTTGTCTCAAGTTGGTTATCACATTAAATTCAAATTCAAACAAAAGACACGTTTTCTTCTCCTACAACTTCCATTAGCATCAATTTTCAGCAACAAAAGAACTACCATCAAAGTAGTGGAAGTAGTGGAAGGTTTTTCAAGTAGTGGAGAAAGTGGGAAAGTGGCTGTCAAGGCATCAGTTTCTGGCCATCAGCTCCTTGATTTTCGGCCATCAGGAGGTTACTTGACAGCCATCAGCTTATTTTTCAGCAGCTATAAATACAGAACAGCTGCCATTCGCGGAAACACACACAACTCAATCAACAACTCTTCAGTCTAACACTGATCGGCTCAACGCCTCTCCGGAAGTCCAGCGCTCCGCTGCTTCTTTTTCAGCAAACACCCTGTAGAACCCCTGATATCAACCGTCACTCCTCAGCCACCAGCCACCCTCGACAGCCTGAAGTCTTGCCGCCGCCGCCGCCCAAGGTCCGCCGCCGCCGCCACTAAAAATAGTCTGCCGCCGCCGCCGACATTAAGCCGCCGCCGCCGCTGCTTCCGCTGTCCAGACGCTGTCTCGAGCGAAACCCCTTGATAGCAGGCAGTTAACAGCTGTTTTCTGTCAAGTTATCAACGTGCCAACTCCTCGATATCAGTCTGTCCCTCCTCAGCCACCAGTGATCCCTGACAGCCTGAAGGCTTGCCGCCGCCGCCGCCGCCGCTCACAGTAAGCCGCCGCCGCCGCCGCCGCTCTCTTCCGCCGTCAGCTGACACTGACTCGAGCGAAACCACTCATATCAGCAAGTAGCTCGCTGGTAACTGTCATGTAAGTGCCCACGTATTTATATGACAAACTCATCAAGTAGCCATCTGCCTGATGAGCTCGTCGTCAAGTAGCCATCTGCTTGACGGCTATCGGCTAAGTAGCCATCTGCTTCGTCGATGCCTTGGTCAGTGGCCACCCGCTGATCAGGAGCCCGATTGATGGTCACCCATCAAGGTTGGGCGAACCATTGACGGTGGGTCTCCCGTCGTCAATGTTACTTTCTGTCAACAAGTCGTTTTTCATGCATTATCAGCTCATCGGCGGGTTTACCTGCCGATCAAGGAGCCAATTTTCAGAACTTAAAAGGTTTATCAACTCATCTGGCAGATTATGCCGAAACAGGAGACTCGTCGTTTTGTATATTTTTGTAATGTTTGTACATCGGGGAACTTGCCAATACTCTTTTATTTTTAATGGAAGTCGTTTGGCTCGTACGTCTTGACTCTTTTACATAAATATACTTTACGTCAATTGATTTCCATTGATATGCTGTTTTCTGTCAAGATCATGTTTTCTGTCAAGGTGTTTATTTAAATTGATTGATTGTCAAGGCACTTGCTGATTTTCAAATCCGCTGATATGTTAAGCAGGCCATCGATTGGTCATAAGTTTTTGGCACTCAAAGAGAGATTTTCAGAAATTATTTAAGTCCTGCGGCCAGGCAGGCATAGAAAAGAACTAGGGGTAGTGTTTGCCTACTCTGTCGCAATCGTTTAGAAGTCAGCCTTATCAGGACAACTTATTTTGATATCAACATGTCTCTGTCAGGACATTTACTTTATCAATTTACCGATATCAACATGTCTATTTTTCAAATCGTTATGTTTGCACGCACAAACATTGGCACGCCCGCATTATTTTATATCATATCGAGGCATTTCGCATCGAGCCTTTGGCTCGTCGAGGGATTCACTGACAGGTTTACAACGAACAATATTTTGGCACACCTTGATGCCAATAACCCCTCGATGTCGACCCCTCGATGCCAAGCATCCCTTGATATCAGTTTTACCGCAAACAATATTTTTGGTACTTCTCGATGTCAACGGTCCCTCGATGTCGTCGAGGTGTTCCTCGATACTGAATTTATATGCAAATAATTCCTTGATGCCATGTATGGTCTGATGCCAAACCCTCGATGACATCAAGGCATAACAGGGCCAAAATTATATGCAAACAATATTTTGGCACGCCCGGTGGGACATGATAATCTCTCATACAAAAATCACCATAATCTTTCCGCCGAAAATTTTTTTCGTGCCAAACAATATTTTGGCACGCCCAGTGGGACCTGAAAATCTTTTTGAAAATTTTTCTGTTAAAAGCTCACCAGCCACACAATATGATGGCTCGGGGGGCATGAAAGTTTTTATAATTGATTTGCCATAAAAACGATTTCAGCCAAGTTTGGCTAGCTGACTTTTGATTATCTCTTTGCCAAACAGTCAATCAATTGATACTAAGTGGTTATTGTCTTGTTGTCGTCAGATGACATCACAGGTACCACGAAGGACCCGATCAACCTTGACGAGAACACAGTCTGATTTAACGCATACCTTGGAAAATCTGTCAACGGTTCCACTGACTATGGAAGGAGCCGACAGGATCGAGGAGCTGACAATAGAGGTCCGCAACTTTACCAGGGACCTCGAGACCAAACAGGAGGATTGGTCTAACATTGTCAGCAAATTTGAACATATGCTGGGCTCGGCCACTACTGCTAGTCAGGCCAGTACAGAAGCCAGCCACACTGTAAATAACGCCTTGATACACTTGGAGGCAAAGTTGACGTCGCTCACTGAAAGCATCAACATGCTCGCCAACGGCATCCAAACGCAGGCCTGGACTGGGCCGCAGAGGACTGCTGTTGACAAGGGCAAAGGCCCCGCTATCCACATCGGGGGAAGCTCATCGAGGGAAGAGACGCCTTTCAAGCAAGGCAATGGACAATCTAATGTCTAGGATAAGAGAGGAAGCACATCTAAGGCAAGGAACGCCCGCCCGGACTCGGGGGGCAGGTCCGAAGAGGACCGATTGGAGGCCGTCGGATACGGCCAGGAAGGACATCAGGCCAACTCATTGGCCTATGACAGGACTGTTCATCGAGCTGCAGAGGGTCCAGAAGACCTCTTGACGGTGAATCAGGCCGAAGAAATGTTTGTCAGGAGACAAGGGAACAGGGCGTCGAGGTACAATAAGCCTCACCCTGAATACATCGATCAAGTGCCGTTCCCGCTGAACTACAGGCCGCCGAACTTTACTCTGTTTTCTGGCGAGGGATCACAGTCTGCCACGGAGCATCTTGCTCGATTTTCTCTGGAATGTGGCAACATGACTAACGACCTGAAATTGAAACTGTTCCCTAACTCCTTGACAGGAATGGCGTTCCACTGGTACGCCAACTTGAAACCTGGATCGGTCCCCGACTGGCCATCCATGGAAAAAGTTTTTGTGATGAACCACTATCAGGCCCCACTTGAGGTCTCCGTCATCGAACTATCGAATATGAGACAGCTGACGGGGCAGACCGTCGAGGAATACATGAAGAAGTTTATCAGGGCCAGAGGCTTCTGCGCCATCCCACTGCCAGAAAAAGAGTGCATCAAGATTGCCATTCATGGCATGCACTTCGAGTTGAGAAAGATCATGATGGCACAGTATCACGAGGACTTATTCGAATTGACCGATCACGCGGTCCGCTACGAACGAGTTTTGAGAGACGAAAACGGCCGACAACCCAGAGGGAATTATTACCAAGTGGGCATGGCCGATGCTAACGAAGAGCAAATCAATCAGGTCAATCGGCCGATTGATCAACAGGGTATCGAGATCGGACTGGCAGAAGTGGTCTGCCCAAAGAACACGGTTTGCCCGGCCCTCGCCAAGCCGAAAGAGCCTCAACCTACCATCAAAGTGCCAAACAATTTGGTGCGTCGAGACGCTGAATATAAGACTGACAGAGAAAGACGTTATTCTTTCGACGTCACGAAAACGGAGGCCATCTTTGATCAATTATTGGCTGACAAGATCCTTCGCCTCAAAGGGGACCACGTGATTCCGTCATCAATGAAAATATCAGGTAAAACATATTGCAAATATCATGATGTTTGGACTCACTCTACGAATGAATGTCTAGTATTCAGGTGGATGGTGCAAGATCACCTTGATAAAGGCATTTTAAGGTTTGCCCCTGATTGGAAAATCACAAAGCCGATGACGGTTGACACCAATCCTTTCCAACAAAATGAAGTGGGGATTAATGTGCTGATGGTCACGGATCCAGCAACCGGGGAACATTTGTACGTTGACGAGGAGCCAGAACGCTCACCGACGATCAGGGAGATGGGTTTATGCGCAAGATGCCAAACTGAGTTGGCAACAATGCCATTGTTCCTTAATCCGGCATTATATAGCCCATACATGCCTTGGCTCAATACAACGCCAACAGGGTATCCTTATCAGGCGATGCCGCAACCGCAGGCAACGCCTCAGACAGCCCCGCAGCCGCAAGTGATGCCACCACCTCGACCCACGGAATCGTATCAGGCTCCAGCTCCGTTGAAAAATTTTGAACATGTAACATCTACGGCGGAACAACGCCGGGAACAGGCTAGAACCAGGATGCCTCGACAGCATCAGGAATGTACCAGCCGAAACAGCAGAATCAGGGAGAGATCTCCCGACAGGACACCAATCAGGCAGGTCAGATCGACCGCCAGCCGTAGAGACAGGGCCCATGGTCCGTCACCAAAAATTACTCCGCCAGGCTCATCAAGGCCGCGAACTGTCCACACCCCTGCTGATACACAGATAGATCGGTGGGTTCCCGTCAGGCACCCTAAGTTTCCAGGCGATCGAAGGGTCGATTAGATGACCCGAACTCAATATAGGCGTTTCTTACGCCAACGAAAGGAGCTGGAAACTGCTAAGGGAAAGGCCCCGATGAAGGAATCAGCAAAGAAACCTTCACCGTCAGGGGAACAGAAACAGAAGCAGGAAGCGATAGAGGCCAAATCTGGCCAAGGGATCAATATCGAGGCCAAGACCTCGATGCAAATCGACACTTCCAAGTGGACTCCGGGGAAAGCCCAATTTGGTACAATCGATATAGAAAAGATAATGGCGGAGGATGACTTGTTGTCTGATGACGATGATGGAAATGATCTCACGGCAAAGCTTGCCGAGATTTTTGACGATGACAGAGGCAACAAGGAAAACGAGACCAAACCTGGTCAGACCGTCGAGGCCAAAACTGGCCAGGAAATCGAGAAACAGGTCGATCGACCTACTGAGCAGCAGAAAATCGAGGAGCAGCTGGTCGATAAGCAAGCGACCGACAAGAAAACAGAAACAAAGACAGTGGAAGAAGCCGCCATCAGTCAGCCGACAGACGGCTCGACGACGATGGAATGCAACGCCGTTGACTCTGAACTTGTTGAATTCGTCAACGAGGAACTGGAATACTCCACTGATGGCTTTTGGGATGAGGGTATGCCAGTAGTACAAATGGCAGAGGACTTAGAATTGTTATCGGTCGACGACGAGAAAGAGACCGATTGGAATCAGAGGGTCGAAACTATATTCCAGAAGCCACCATCTTTCATGGCTCGACACATCAGGCCACTTTACATATCAGGCCATATCGACGGAAAACCCATCGACAGAATGCTGGTCGACAACGGGGCAGCCGTCAACGTAATGCCTGCATCGACGATGTACAAACTGGGTAAGGTCAGCGAGGACCTGATGGAAACGAAGGTGATCGTCAGCAACTTCACAGGAGGAAAAGCTGATACGCTTGGAATCTTACCTGTCGAGGTAAAGATTGGAAAAACCAGTTTGAAAATCGCCTTTTTTGTGGTAGATGCTGCCACCTCATACAACGCCTTGCTGGGAAGGGACTGGATTCACTCAGCCCTTTGTGTACCGTCCTCCCTGCATCAGTGCTTATTAATTTGGGGAGACGCCCCCGAACCTGAAATCATCATGGCCGACAACAGGCCATTCACTGCCAAGATCAACGCTGTCGAGGCAGCATATTATCGAGATGATGTAGGTCCTTATCGATTTATCGGACAGGATAAATACGGACGACCACAGGAAGTCACTTCGAGCAAGAAGTTGACGCAATTGGAAATGGCTTGTTTAGCCAAGGAGCTAAGTCGGCCCTGCCACATCAAGGAATCGGGGCCGCAAAAAGAACACTGTCAGGATCAATGAATTGTCCTGATGACGAAAGACCATCGGGCTGTAAGGCCGATAGACTGGAAATTGATGAGATCGTTATTATCGGGCCGCAGCAGGAAGCATGTGCCGATTTAATCAGGAGGTTTCGGGCCTATGTGGCCGAATGCTATACAGGTGATCTCATTTTCGAAGAAGAAACGCCACCGTCGGTCGGCGATGAAATTCAATTAGAGGAGTTAGCAACGGCGCCAGCCAAGCTTGACGACATCAAGATCCAAGTACAGGATCCTGTTATCGAGATTGAGTTAGGCAGCGAAGATGATCATAGACCAACTTACATCAGCGCATTGCTTGATGATGGCCAGAAGGATCGATTGATCCAAGTATTGACGGAGTACAAGGACTGTTTTGCCTGGAATTACGACGAGATGCCTGGGTTAAGCAGGGAGTTGGTAGAACATCGTATTCCAATACTTGAAGGATACTTACCCCGGAAACAGCCCCTGCGAAGGATGTCTGTCGAGGTCTGCAGACTGATCAGGGAAGAAATTGAGAAGCTGTTGAAGGCCAGTTTTATCGAGGTGGCCCGATATCCGGAGTGGGTAGCGAATGTTGTTCCCGTAATGAAAAAGAACGGGAAAATCAGGATATGCATCGATTTCAGGGACCTAAATCTTGCATCTCCTAAAGACGAATACCCGATGCCAATGGCGGACATGTTAATCGATGCTGCCGCTGGCAATATGTTCCTGACAGCCGTCGACGGAAGTGCAGGGTACAATCAGATTTTTGTGGCTGTTGACGATGTGCCAAAACTGGCTTTCCAATGTCCCGGCGGAATCGGCACCTTCCAATGGAAAGTGATGCCATTCGGACTCAAAAACGCCAGAGCAACTTATCAACGAGCCATGAACTGCATCTTCAGTGAGTACATCGATGACTTTGTTAAAATTTACATCGATGATATCATTATTAAATCGGCTAGTTACGACGAACATTTAACACATTTGGCGAAGTCATTTGCCAAAATGAGAAAGCATAGGTTAAAGCTTAACCCCTTGAAATGTGTGTTTGCAGTTGCGTCGGCCAATTTTCTTGGCTTCTTAGTGCATCGCAAGGGGATTGAGATTGAGAAAAACAAGTCCAAAGCTATCTTGACGGCCAGACCTCCGTCGACAAAGAAGGAATTACAACAATTCCTTGGGAAAGTCAACTTTTTACGGAGGTTCATTTCTAACTTGGCTGGAAAAACAAAGGTCTTCTCGCCTTTGTTAAAATTGAAGGACAAAGAAGAGTTTTGCTGGCAAACGGAGCACGAGCAGGCGTTTCAGGAAATCAAGGATAAGCTGACAACGCCGCCTGTAATGATGCCGCCTGTCAAGGGAAAACCCTTGAAATTATATATATCTGCCACGGATGACACCGTCGGCGGATTTCTGGCACAAGACGACGATGATGGGTTTGAGCGAGCAATATACTACTTGAGCAGGCACTTGACAGAAACAGAACAGAGGTACTCCCCGATAGAAAATGTATGCCTTGCTTTGTTTTTCTCTTGCAAGAAATTACGTCATTATATGTTGCCTGTGAAAGTATTAGTTATCTCTGGTATTGATGTGATAAAATATATGATAGCTAAGCCCGTAATGAGGGGGAGGATCGGCCGATGGGCCATCCAACTGATGGAGTATCAATTACAGTACGTGCCGCAAAAAGCAGTCAAAGGCCAAGTATTGGCTGATTTTCTGGTTGACCATCCATGTCTCGATATCGATCAAGCCGTTCTCAAGGAACTGGACTCGATGACAGTAGAGATCAGGCCATGGACACTGGCTTTCGATGGGTCTAGAACCGACAGGCTGTCTGGAGCAGGTATAGTCTTGATTTCTCCATCAAATATAAAAACTAAGCTATCAGTTCAATTTGATTTTGAATGTACTAACAATCAGGCCGAATACGAAGCCTTGATCATTGGACTGGAAATGCTTAGAGAGCTCGACAGTAAGTCTGTCGTCGTCGTCGGGGACTCGCAGTTGGTTATCAGGCAATTACAAGGTACTTACAAATGCCGAAACCCAACACTTGACAAATATTATTTAACTGCGATGTCCTTGTTGTCGGAGTTTGTTGATGTTACATGTTACCATGTAACGAGGGGAAACAACAGCGAGGCCAACAGTTTGGCCCAACTAGCGACTGGTGTCGATCTCCCTGATGACATCGAGGAATCCCTCTACGTCGTCAGGAGACGACACTGTCCTTCATTTATGTATCGAGACAACGTCCTGACTGTTTTGAGTGTGTTTCAGGACCCTGATGACTGGAGAGAGCCGATCAGAAAATATCGGGCTGATCCGTCGGACCGAGCATCTCGACAAACGAGGCTCAGGGCAGTCAATTATGTCTTGATAGGTGATCAACTGTTCAGAAAAAGCCATGACGGCGTGCTCCTGTTATGCGTCGATCAGCAAGAGGCCATGAGAATTATGATGGAGGCTCATGAAGGAATTTGTGGGGCCCATCAAAATGGTCACAAGTTAGCATGGCTGCTGCGCCGATATGGCTATTACTGGCCAAAGATGGTGGGAGACTGTATTCAATTGGCAAGGGGTTGTGAGAAGTGCCAACGCTTCGGGGTAGTCCAAAGGATGCCCGTCGAGGAAATGAACATGATAATCAAGCCGTGGCCCTTCAGATGCTGGGCCATCGATATCATCGGGGAAATCCACCCCTCGTCTTCCAAACACCATCGATACATTATTGTGGCCACGGATTATTTTACTAAGTGGGTAGAGGCCAAACCGCTCAAACAGGCCAATCAGGCCGAGGTGATGAAGTTCATCAAGGACTTAATCATTCACAGGTTTGGTCTGCCACAGACCATTGTCACTGACAGGGGACTGATGTTCGTCGGTCAAGAAATCAAGGAGTTTGCCAGATCAATGGGTTTTGAATTGGTCCATTCAACACCGTACTATGCACAAGGGAATGGCCAAGCGGAAGCTTCGAATCGAGTCCTCAAGGACATTATCTCGAAAATGATCGAAGAGAACCCAAGAGCGTGGCACTTGATGTTGTCAGAGGCATTATGGGCTTATCGGACGAGCAAACGGACAAGTACAGGCACCACCCCGTATAAGCTGACGTACGGACAGGAAGCCGTTCTACCGATGGAGATCAACGTCCGATCTCTGCGGGTGATGCAGCAAAACGAGCTGACGCCCGAAGAGTATACTGAAAGTATGTTCCAGCAGCTCGATGAGCTCGACGAGATCAGGGTTGCCGCGTTAGACAAGATCGAGGCACAAAAAAGGCTAGTTGCCCGATGCTACGATAAAAAGATACGCAGGAAACACTTTGACGTCGGGGATATGGTCTGGAGGGTCGTTTTGCCACTTCATCAGCGCGAGAAAAAGTATGGTAAATGGAGCGCGACATGGCAAGGACCATATGAAGTCTACTCGATAACCCGAGGAGGGGGCTACATCTTGAAAAAGCCAGATGGGAATCTCTGTCGAGACCCCATCAATGGAAGATACTTGAAAAAGTTTAGGCCCACCCTTTGGGAATCGATGTGCTTAGAACATCAACGAGCTTTGGAGCTGGAAATCAAACGGCGTCAAGAGTACTTCAATGCGCCGATCCCTCTGTAAGTATAAGTTATGTTTATTTTTTAGTTTATTTTTAGTCTTGTTTTTATTTCCCTTTCCATTTCGTTAAACTAAGTTTTTAAAAGTAATATTAGTAGTTGCATTTATTTTCAAATTTTTCCAAACACTTCCGTTTTAATTTAAAATTTTTGTTTCCCCGATTTTCAAGTTTTTACATCAAAATGCATTTTCGTTTAAGTCTCTAGGGTTGATTTGATTTCAAATAAGTCTTGTTGACAAGAAAGTTGTGTTTTGCTTGCGAAGTTGTTTGTTGAGTTGAAAAATCAATGGCTTCGATTTTTGGTAGTCATATTTGGTTTCGGTTTTGGAGAAAAACACAAGATAAGCCAAGCCAAAACAAAATCTGCTAAGGAAAGGAAAACTAGTATATGGCCGTCAGGCCATTACATCAAGCGAAGCAACAGAAAATAAAAGGAGTCTTTGGCCATCAGGCCATTGCATCAGTCACTTGAAGGAGTGAATTTGGTTAGCTGTCAAAATTTTGGCTGACTGCTATCGAAAGGCCAACTGATATCGACGCGCTGTATTAATAGGTGTCCTGATATCAAGAGATGTCTTGATATCAAAGAGATCCATAGTATCTTGATATCGAAAAGACCCATACTTGGCTGACATCGAGAGATCCGCCATCATCAAGGCCATTGTAATATGATCTATTTTCCACAAATAGTTTCGGTTTTATTAAGCCGATAGCTGTTTATTAAATGAAGCATTGTCCCAATTTTTCATCTTTGAAAGAGAGAGAAAAACTTTAATCTAAGTCTAATTCGATCAAATTAATTTTTAAATTAATTACATCGAATACGACTTACGGGGGGCATTGTTTGTACCCAAAAAATCACCCTCGATTTATCGAGGAAGATTGGCTCGATGACTAGCCAAAAATGGCAATAAGGCCGAACCAAGTTACTCCTAAACGGGTCGGACCGGATCGGACTCAATCTGACCCGAAAATGGATCCAATCGAGACAATAATTTGGCCACGAGCCCAATTTCAAAATTCAACCCAATTTCGCAATTAATTAACGTTTGGGCCGTATATGTATTAATTGATTGATTAAATTAATTAATTCATAAGCCAAAGTTAATTAATTGATAAATTAAAGCCAAACAATGGCTAACGGGCTCAACCCACTTAATGGTTAATCTTGGCTAATGAAGATTATGGACTAATTAATTAAATTTAATTAATTGGGCCAAGTCTTAATAAATGGCCCATTTGATAAGCAAGGCCATTAATAAATTAATTGGACAAAACTGAACCAACATGGCTCGACCCGAGACCAATCATGGTCCGATCAGCCCAGGTCGACCACGGCCCAGCCAATAAAATCGGCCCAGTGGTTTAATTAAATTAATTACTAAGGTAATTAATTAGAGATAGCCATTTTAATTAAATAATGGCTAATTAAATAGATAAGGCCAATTACTTGGAAGTGGCCACAATAATCTCTCTAACCATAACCACTTCCTAATTTGTCTCAAGTTGGTTATCACATTAAATTCAAATTCAAACAAAAGACACGTTTTCTTCTCCTACAACTTCCATTAGCATCAATTTTCAGCAACAAAAGAACTACCATCAAAGTAGTGGAAGTAGTGGAAGGTTTTTCAAGTAGTGGAGAAAGTGGGAAAGTGGCTGTCAAGGCATCAGTTTCTGGCCATCAGCTCCTTGATTTTCGGCCATCAGGAGGTTACTTGACAGCCATCAGCTTATTTTTCAGCAGCTATAAATACAGAACAGCTGCCATTCGCGGAAACACACACAACTCAATCAACAACTCTTCAGTCTAACACTGATCGGCTCAACGCCTCTCCGGAAGTCCAGCGCTCCGCTGCTTCTTTTTCAGCAAACACCCTGTAGAACCCCTGATATCAACCGTCACTCCTCAGCCACCAGCCACCCTCGACAGCCTGAAGTCTTGCCGCCGCCGCCGCCCAAGGTCCGCCGCCGCCGCCACTAAAAATAGTCTGCCGCCGCCGCCGACATTAAGCCGCCGCCGCCGCTGCTTCCGCTGTCCAGACGCTGTCTCGAGCGAAACCCCTTGATAGCAGGCAGTTAACAGCTGTTTTCTGTCAAGTTATCAACGTGCCAACTCCTCGATATCAGTCTGTCCCTCCTCAGCCACCAGTGATCCCTGACAGCCTGAAGGCTTGCCGCCGCCGCCGCCGCCGCTCACAGTAAGCCGCCGCCGCCGCCGCCGCTCTCTTCCGCCGTCAGCTGACACTGACTCGAGCGAAACCACTCATATCAGCAAGTAGCTCGCTGGTAACTGTCATGTAAGTGCCCACGTATTTATATGACAAACTCATCAAGTAGCCATCTGCCTGATGAGCTCGTCGTCAAGTAGCCATCTGCTTGACGGCTATCGGCTAAGTAGCCATCTGCTTCGTCGATGCCTTGGTCAGTGGCCACCCGCTGATCAGGAGCCCGATTGATGGTCACCCATCAAGGTTGGGCGAACCATTGACGGTGGGTCTCCCGTCGTCAATGTTACTTTCTGTCAACAAGTCGTTTTTCATGCATTATCAGCTCATCGGCGGGTTTACCTGCCGATCAAGGAGCCAATTTTCAGAACTTAAAAGGTTTATCAACTCATCTGGCAGATTATGCCGAAACAGGAGACTCATCGTTTTGTATATTTTTGTAATGTTTGTACATCGGGGAACTTGCCAATACTCTTTTATTTTTAATGGAAGTCGTTTGGCTCGTACGTCTTGACTCTTTTACATAAATATACTTTACGTCAATTGATTTCCATTGATATGCTGTTTTCTGTCAAGATCATGTTTTCTGTCAAGGTGTTTATTTAAATTGATTGATTGTCAAGGCACTTGCTGATTTTCAAATCCGCTGATATGTTAAGCAGGCCATCGATTGGTCATAAGTTTTTGGCACTCAAAGAGAGATTTTCAGAAATTATTTAAGTCCTGCGGCCAGGCAGGCATAGAAAAGAACTAGGGGTAGTGTTTGCCTACTCTGTCGCAATCGTTTAGAAGTCAGCCTTATCAGGACAACTTATTTTGATATCAACATGTCTCTGTCAGGACATTTACTTTATCAATTTACCGATATCAACATGTCTATTTTTCAAATCGTTATGTTTGCACGCACAAACATTGGCACGCCCGCATTATTTTATATCATATTGAGGCATTTCGCATCGAGCCTTTGGCTCGTCGAGGGATTCACTGACAGGTTTACAACGAACAATATTTTGGCACACCTTGATGCCAATAACCCCTCGATGTCGACCCCTCGATGCCAAGCATCCCTTGATATCAGTTTTACCGCAAACAATATTTTTGGTACTTCTCGATGTCAACGGTCCCTCGATGTCGTCGAGGTGTTCCTCGATACTGAATTTATATGCAAATAATTCCTTGATGCCATGTATGGTCTGATGCCAAACCCTCGATGACATCAAGGCATAACAGGGCCAAAATTATATGCAAACACTACCCCATGCTGAGCATAGATTTTGTGTGAGGTATATGTATAACAATTTCCAAACAAAACACAAGGGGCTTCAATTACAGGAACTAGTGTGGAAGGCTGCTACAGCAACTAGAGTGGTGGATTTTAATAGGGTGATGGGGCAACTAAAGGTTATTGACCCTGCTGCATATAAGTGGGTGGAAGAGAAGCCTCCTAAGCATTGGTCAAGGTCACACTTCAGTACTTGGCCAAAATGTAATCTCTTATTAAACAATTTTTGTGAGAGCTTCAACAAATCTATTCTGAAGGCTAGAAACAAGCATATTATCACTATGTTGGAGATAATTAGGATGATAATATTCAAAAGATTACCTACTCAAAGAGATAGAATTATGAAGGCACATGGTGAAGTATGTCCCGCAGTGCAAAAGATTCTGGAAAAGAACAAGAAAAATGCACATCTGTATGTTGTGTATTGGAATGGAGAAGATATATTTGAGGTTAAAGGATGGGCTGGGGACTCATGGACAGTTAATTTGCCAAACAAAACTTGCAGCTGTAGAAAGTGGGAGTTGAGTGGTTTGCCATGTGTGCAACTTTATATGAAAGTTTTGTTTGGCAAATTAACTAAATATGATTTTATCTAACAAAAGGTTAAAATTTTAATAATAAGGATTCGTAAATAGTTTATATGAAAGTTTATGATGCAATAAATTCAGTTGAACTGAAAGCAAATTAATATTGCTTAGAAAAGATATGAAAAAGACCAATGGACCATTAATTTGTAAAGATAAAAGGTGAACGAAGAGATCATGAAAAACATTGATTAACGATACAACATAAAAGAGGAGTTCAAGGAACCCGAGGGTACGTGAAATGGAGAAAATAATAAAATAACCTCGACTTTTTAACTCAAGAATGAACTTTAAAATAAACTCCAATTTTTTTCTAGCAAATTATGCATTGAGATCTAAATACACAATTAATGATATAAGAAATTGAGGAACTCAGAAAACACAAGGATAATTTACAATGTAGAGTTAGTTGTATATAGCATAAGGTAATATATGCTAGTAGAAATATATAACATCCAAAAATAATTCAAATTTTATAAGGAAAAAAAATAGAAACTAATACTGGTTTGGCGCATAAGGAAAAGAATAAAATGGGAACTCCTTTGAGCACTAATGGCGCATAAGGAAAAAATTAGATATTAAAAAAACCAAACATAAATATACATTGAGCTTATCAAGATTCAAACACCGCACATAAAACTCCAATATTAAAAAAACCAAACATAAATATACATTGAGCTTATCAAGATTCGAACACCCGAACACCGTACATAAAACTCCAATATTAAAAAAACCAAAAATAAATATACATTGAGCTTATCAAGATTCGAACACCGCACATAAAATAGCTTTGAGCATTAATGACAACTTTACCACTAGGCCACTTTAAATATTTTGTAAATATTTACATATATATTCTATTTATCTATTTATTCTGGGGGACCATGGCCCCCTCCAGTCCCCAAAGAGGTCCGCCTCTGTATAGTAGTTCAAAAAAAATAGTGCATAAGAATTCTTTCTTTATACATTAGTCTGATATGATATGTATATATTGGTTTCCAATAAATTCTTGCAAGGAAGTTTCTGTTTTTCTAACATTTTTACTATATGCAGTCCAAAAAAAAGAAAATATCCAATCAAACTGATGAAACAGAGACTTCAACTAATTTGCAAGTATGATTATATAGCAGTTTGATCATTCTATTGCATAGTAATCCCATATTATAAACATTATATTGATATGATATGTAATTATTGGTTGACACTTGACAGGGTGATGTACCAAGGCCATCTGATTCTACTGTCTGTGATTGTGACAGAGCTTTAAGTTGGAAGGATTTTTGTTTGTTCGAAGTTTAGTACTGGCTGAAGGCTTATTATTTTGGATTTTGTCGTTGTTAGACTGCATAGATTGCAATTAGGTGATGGTTCACTGCATATATTTTGTGCTTGTTAACATTTGTTGCATAAATCAGAAGTTTTTGCTTGTTATGGTACTGGTGCAGTGCACTTATTTGATTGTAATCTAGATACAATTTGCAGAAGTGCATTGCACTTATTAGATCTTGTAATTTGGATACATTTTGAAGCAGTACTAGTAATTAGTTTTATTATGACATGTTCAATTGAGCACTAAGACATTATATCATTGCTAAGTAATTTGTCTTGTTATAATAGGTTCAATATATTTCATATATGTATTGTTGTAGATTTAATTATTGCTTTCCTATGGCGTGAATTACATTAATAGATTATATTATATTGTCAACTAAATATTAAAACAATACTCGTATGAAAATGATATACTAAGGAGGTTTTTAATTGCAAAAATCCTACCTCAGGGGGTTAATGAATTGCAAAAATTCTCTGACCCGTGTTCATTTTTTATTAGAAAAAAACCAATTCTTAATAAATCATAAGGAGATTTTTGTCAAATTTTTAAGTGAATATGTGGTTAATGTCAATTTTCGAAGTTAATAGGGATTATTGAAATTTTTTTAGGTTAATTGTGATGGGTGCATAATTGTCATTTCTACTTGGGAGGTGTTTTTTTGCTAATAAAAAATAAATACAGAGGGATTTTGCTAATTAAAATAACATAAGGGGGTTTTTGATAGTTAGACAAAGTACAAGGGGTATGTTGGCAGATATAATGTGAAATTATTGTATTATTTTTATTGACAATAGTTGATAATTTTGGATTCTCAGCAAAAAAAAAAAAAAAAAAAAAAAATTGGAGGGAAATATGTGGTTGAGAATGGAGAGAAATGGCTACTTTAGTGAGAAGAAATGGAGGGAATGAAATATATGTTGATTTTGAAGGGTTTGACGAAATTGCCCCTTGCTCCGCCTGTTTTTTGGCCGGAAATCAGTCTAGGGTGCAAAGTGGAAGGCGGGGTATGTTTACAGGGTGCAAAGTGGAATTGATTTTTTTTTAGGGTGCAAAGTGCCAAAATGATACATTTTCAGGGTGCAAAGTGGTATAAAGCCCACAATTTTTAAGAAAATCTTTAAAGTACCGAATTAAAAGAAAACATATATTGATATGCATATTACGAATAATTAGCATACATTTAACCCATCCAAGCTTCTGATTCAAATATGCTAAATGTGAAGTAGGATTGTCAATGGAGTGGATTTGAATATGAATCCTGTTAGAATTTGATTTGATTTTTTAAACTTAACTAGGAAAGTGTACGTACGTTGTACGTGTCTAGTTAATTTTATTGGTATTTTTTATAAGTTAGAGTAAAATTAATTTTATTATGTCATAAAATAAAGTAAATTAACCCGTTTTCACCTATTTAATTCATTTTTAACCAATTTAACCTTTTTTTTAATCGATTTTATTCGTTTTTACCAGTTTAATTATTATTTTTTTTTACTATTTTACCATTTTTATCAATTATAACTTCAAACGTTTTTATCATATTACTCGTTTTCACATATTTCACACATTTTTTTTCACTGATTTCACATGTTCATTTCACCAATATCACCTGAATTTTTATTGATTTGACACGTTTTTGCCGACTTTATTCGTTTTTTCATCACCGATTTCATTTGCTTTTCACTTTTGTTGTCGTTTCACTGGTTTCATATTTTTTTCAACGAATTTTCATCGATTTCAGTGTTATTTTTTTTTTTTGTTATCATTTTCAATCAATTTTTCATCAACTTCGCCAGTATTCACCAATTTCACCCGAATTTTCATTAATTTCACATGTTTCAATGATTATATTTTATCTATTTTATCATTTTCCACGAATTGCATAGAGGTTATGCATGTCTTGAAATTATTGAATTTTCTTCATATTTTATATTCTAGCCAAAGTAAAATTACATAATTAGCTAGGTTATAAGTAATTTTTATTCTTTCATAGTAAGATGGCGATTTAATTTTAATTTTTTTTTTTTGTAGCATAATGATATTTAAGAGAATTTCATTTTAAATATTTATATTTAAAGTGTTTATGACTTATGTTGTACTATCCTCAAATTAACATTTTTCTTACTTAAGTAAATATTGATGCTAAAATATAATAATTTATATATAGGAACTATTTAAAATAATAGTGTTTTCTTAAGATTAAAATTATAAAAATTCATGTAAAAGAGAATTTATAAATTTTAGGAGTTTATGTAGGAGATAAATATAATAAGACTTCATGTCTAAATATACCTTTTCAATTACTTTTATTCTTTTATATATTCACTATTTAATTAAATATCACTTTACAATTTAAATAGGGGTATTTTAGTCTTCACAAAAAAGTTAAGAAATATTCATGCTTTTATAATAGTAGAGATAGAGATAGAAATTAGTGATACAATATATATATATATATATATATATATATATATATATATCGTTCCAATATTTTAAAGATCTGAATATGACAATAATTAAAAAAAATATGTAAACATAACTAAAATAGCTTACCTTCAATTTAATTGGACGTGAATTAATATTTCATTAATTATCTAACATTTATGCATATTTTCACCTAATATGTTGGATTAATTTTGACACGTTAATATCATAACAACTGTTTTTCATCATGGTCTCTAAAATCATTAAAATTAATTAAGTTGTTAAATGTGTCGAAATTTATGGATATGTTTGCGTTAATTTTGACAGCGAGGGCACCTCGACATCGAGCAACCCTTGGCATCAAGAAGTGCCAAAATATTGTTTGCGATAAAACTGTCATCAAGTGATGCTTGGCATCGAGGAGCTGACATCGAGGGATGTTTGGCATCGAGGCGTGCCAAAACATTGTTTGTTGTAAACCTGTCAGCAGATGCCTCGACGAGCCAATAGCTCGATGTAAAATACCTCGATATGATGTAAAATAAATGCGGGCGTGCCAATGTTTGTGCGTGCAAACATAACGATTTAAAAATAGACATGTTGATATCAGTATATTAATAATATAAGTGTCCTGATAAAGACATATTGATATCGAAATAAGTTGTCCTGATAAGGCTGACTTCTAAACGATTGTGACAGAGTAGGCAAACACTACCCCTAGTTCTTTTCTATGCCTGCCTGGCCGCATGACTTAAATAATTTATGAAAATCTCTCTTAAATGCCAAAAACTCATGACCAATCAATGGTCTACTCAACATATCAGCAGATTTGTAAATCAGCAAATGACTTGACGATCAATCGGTTTAATATTCACCTTGTAGGCTTCGATATCAAGATACTATGAATCTCTTTATAAAACCGAAACTATTTTGCTTGATGTAATGGCCTGATGGCCATAGATTAGTTTTCCTTTCCTTAGTAGAATTTGTTTTTCGGCCTGGTTTATGTTATGTTTTTCTTCAAACCAAAGCCAAATAAACTGATGACCCAAAAATCGAAGCCATTGATTTTTTGCAACTCGACAAACCACTCAAGCAAAACACAACTTTATTGTCAACAAGACTTAACTAAAATCGGATCAACTCAACAGGCATAACCGAAATGCCTTGATGTAAAAACTTGAAAATCGGGGAAACAAAAATTTAAATTAAAACGGAAGTGTACTTAGACAAAATTTTTGGAAAAAAAAATGCAACAACTAATATTACTTTAAAAGACTTAGTCTAACAACGCAGAAAGGGAAATAAGAACAAGACTAAAAAATAAACCTTACTTATATTTACAAAGGGATCGGCGCATTAAAGTACTCTTGACGCCGCTCGATTTCCATCTCCAAAGCTCGTTGATGTTCTAGACACATCGATTCCCAAAGGGTGGGCCTGAACTTTTTCAAGTATCTTCCATTGATGGGGTCTCGACAGAGATTCCCATCTGGCTTTTTCAAAATGTAACCCCCCTCGAGTTATCGAGAAGATTTCATATGGTCCTTGCCACGTTGCGCTCCATTTGCCATACTTTTCCTCGCGCTGATGAAGTGGCAAAACAGTTCTCCAGACCATGTCCCCGACGTCGAATTGTTTCATGCGTATCTTTTTATTGTAGCATCGGGCGACTAGCCTCTTTTGTGCCTCGATTCTGTCTAACGCGGCAACCCTGACCTCGTCGAGCTCATCGAGCTGCTGGAGCATGGTTTTAGTGTATTCTTCGGATGTCAACTCATTTTGCTGCATCACCCGGAGTGATCGGACGTTGATTTCCATCGGTAGAACGACATCCTGTCCGTAAGTCAGTTTGTACGGAGTGATGCCGGTGCTTGTCCGTTTGCTGGTCCGATAGGCCCACAATGCCTCTGACAGCATCAAGTGCCAAGCTCTTGGGTTTTCCTCGATCATTTTTGCAATAATGTCCTTAAGGACTCGATTAGAAGCTTCTGCTTGGCCATTCCCTTGTGCATAATACGGTGTTGAATGTACCAACTCAAAACCCATTGATCTGGCGAACTCCTTGATCTCCTGACCGACAAACATCAGTCCCCTGTCAGTGACAATGGTCTGTGGCAGGCCAAACCTATGAATGATTAAGTCCTTGATGAACTTCATCACTTCAGCCTGATTGGCCTGTTTGAGTGGTTTGGCCTCTACCCACTTGGTAAAGTAATCTGTGGCCACAATAATGTATCGATGGTGTTTGGAAGACGAGGGATGAATCTCCCCGATGATATCGATGGCCCAGCATCTGAAAGACCATGGCTTGATTATGACATTCATCTCCTCGATGGGGATCCTCTGAATCACCCCAAACTGTTGGCACTTCTCACAACCTTCTGCCAACTGTACCCAATCTCCGACCATTTTTGGCCAGTAATAACCATATCAGCGAAGCAGCCATGCTAACTTGTGGCCGTTTTGATGGGCCCCACAAATTCCTTCATGAGCTTCCATTATAATTATCATGGCTTCCTGTTGATCGACGCATAACAGGAGCACGCCGTCGTGGCTTTTTCTGAACAACTGATCTCCTATCAAGACATAATTGACTGCCCTGAGCCTCGTCTGTCGAGATGTTCTGTCTGACGGATTAGCCAGATATTTTCTGATCGGCTCTCTCCAGTCATCAGGGTCCTGAAACACGCTCAAAACAGTCAGAATATTGTCTCGATACATAAATGACGGACAGTGTCGTCTCCTGACTACGTAAAGAGATTCCTCGACGTTATCAGGTAGATCGATACCAGTCGCCAATTGGGCCAAACTGTTGGCCTCGCTATTATTTCCTCTTGTCACATGATAACATGTAACATCAACAAACTCCGACAACAAAGACATCGCAGTTAAATAATATTTGTCAAGTGTTGGGTTTCGGCATTTATAAGTACCTTGTATCTGCCTGATAACCAACTGCGAGTCCCCGACGATGACGACAGACTTGCTGTCGAGCTCCCTGAGCATTTCTAGTCCGATTATCAAGGCTTCGTATTCGGCCTGATTATTCGTACATTTAAAGTCAAATTGAATCGATAGCTTAGAATTTTTCATTTGATGGAGAAATCAAAACGATACCTGCCCCGCATAGTCTATCGGTTCTTGACCCATCGAAAGCCAATGTCCATGGCTTGATCTCCACTGTCATCGAGTCCAGTTCTTTAAGAACGGTCTGATCAATGTCGATACATGGATGGTCAACCAGAAAATCAGCCAATACTTGGCATTTGACTGCCTTTTGCGGTACGTATTGCAGTTGATATTCCATCAACTGGATGGCCCATCGACCGATCTGTCCCCTCATCACAGGCTTAGCTATCATGTACTTTATCACATCAATACTAGAAATAACTAACACTTTCATAGGCAACATATAATGACGTAATTTTTTGCAAGAGAAAAACAACGCAAGGCATACCTTCTCTATCGGTGAGTACCTCAGCTCTGTTTCTGTCAAGTGCCTGCTCAAGTAATAGATTGCTCGTTCAAATCCGTCCTCGTCGTCTTGCGCCAGAAATCCACCGACGGTGTCCTCTGTGGCAGATATATATAATTTCAAGGGTTTCCCTTGACAAGCGGCATCATGACAGGCGGCGTAGTCAGTTTATCCTTGATTTCCTGAAACGCCTGCTCATGCTCCGTTTGCCAACAAAATTCCTCTTTGTCCTTCAGTTTCAACAAAGGCAAGAAGACCTTCGTTTTTCCAGGCAAGTTGGAAATGAACCTCCGCAAAAAGTTGACCTTGCCAAGGAATTGTTGTAATTCCTTCTTCGTCGACGGAGGTCAGGCTGTCAGGATAGCTTTGGACTTATTTTTGTCAACCTCAATCCCTTTGCGATGTACTAAAAAGACAAGAAAATTGGCTGACACAACTGCAAAAACGTACTTCAAGGGATTAAGCTTTAATTTATGTTTTCTCATTTTGGAAAATGACTTCGCCAAATGTGTCAAGTGTTCATCATAACTAGCCGATTTGATAATGATATCATCGATGTAAATTTTAACGAAGTCATCGATGTACTCACTGAAAATGCAGTTCATGGCTCGTTGATAAGTGGCTCCAGCATTTTTGAGTCCGAATGACATCACTTTCCATTGGAAGGTGCCTATTCCCTCGGGACATTGTAAAGCCAATTTTGGTATGTCGTCAACAGCCACAAAAATCTGATTATAGCCTGCACTTCTGTCGACGGCTGTCAGGAACATATTGCCTGTGGCAGCATCGATTGGCATCGGATATTCGTCTTTAGGAGATGCAAGATTCAGGTCCCTGAAATCAATGCATATCCTGATTTTCTCGTTCTTCTTCATCACGGGAACAACATTGGCTACCTATTCCGGATATCGGGCCACCTCGATGAAGCTGGCCTTCAATAATTTTTCGATCTCCTCCCTGATCAGTCTGCAGACCTCGACGGACATCCTTCTCAGGGGCTGTTTCCGGGGCAAGTATCCTTCAAGTATCGAAATACGGTGTTCTACCAATTCCCTGCTCAATCCTGGCATCTCGTCGTAATTCCAGGCAAAACAGTCCTTGTACTCCTTTAATACTTGTATCAGCCGATCCTTTTGCCATCATCGAGCAATGCGCTGATGTAAGTTGGCCTGTGATCCTCTTCGCTGCCTAACTCAATCTCGATGACAGGGTCCTGTACTTGAATCTTGATATCATCGAGCTTGGCTGGCGCCGTTGCTAATTCCTCTAACTGAATTTCATCGACATCTGTTGTTGGCGTTTCTTCCTCGAAAATGAGATCTCCTGTATAACATTCGGCCACGTAAGCCCGAAACCTTCGAATCAAATCGGCACATGCTTCTTGCTCTGGCCCGATAACAATGATCTCATCGATTTCCAGTCTGTCGACCTTGCAGGCCGACAGTCCCTCGTCTTCAGGACTAACAGCTATGTTCATGCGGCCCTTCTTCCTTGACGTTGCAAGGCCGACTTAGTTCTTTGGCTAAACAAGCCATTTCAAGTTGCGTCAACTTCTTGCTTGAAGTGACTTCTTTTGGTCGTCCGTATTTTTCCTGCCCGATGAATCTGTAAGGTCCTACATCGTCTCGATAGTACGCAGCCTCGACGGCGTTGATCTTTGCGGTAAAAGGCCTGTTGTCAGCCATTATGATCTCGGGTTCAGGGGCATCTCCCCAAATTAATAAGCACTGATGCAAGGAGGACGGTACACATAGGGCTGAATGAATCCAGTCCCTTCCCAGCAAGGCATTATAGGATGTGGCAGCAGCTACCACGAAGAAAGCAATTTTCAGGCTGGTTTTTCCAATCTTTACCTCGACAGGCAAGATTCCTAATGTATCAGCCTTTCCCCCTGTGAAATTACTAACAATCACTTTCGTCTCCATCAGGTCCTCGTTGACCTTACCCAGCTTGTACATCGTCGACGCTGGCATAACGTTAACGGCTGCCCCATTGTCGACCAGCATTCTGTCGATGGGTTTTCCGTCGATGTGCCCTGATATGTATAATGGCCTGATGAGTCTGGCCATGAAAGATGGTGGCTTCTGGAATATACTTTCAACTTTCCTGTACCAATCGGTCTCTTTCTCGTCATCGACCGATAGCAGGTCTAAGTCTTCTGCCATTTGTACCACTGGCATTCCCTCGTCCCAAAAGCCATCAGTGGAATACTCCAGTTCCTCGTTGACGAACTCAACAAATTCAAAATTGACGGCGTTGCATTCCATCACTGTCGAGCCGTTTGTCGGCTGACTGGTGGCAGCATCTTCCACTGCTTTTGTTTCCACTTCATTTGTTTCTTTCTCGATGGTCTGTTTTTCAACTTCCTGTTTCTCGATTTCCTGGCCAGATTTGGCCTCGACGGCTTGGCCAGGTTTGGCCTCATTTTCCTTATTGCCTTCGTCGTCGAAGATCTCGGCAAATTTTGCCTTGAGATCGTTCCCGTCTTCCTCGTCAGCCAATAAGTCATCTTCTTCCATCATCTTTTCCAAATCGATCGTGCCAAATTGGGCTTTCCCTGGGGTCCACTTGGAAGTGTCCATTTGTATCGAGCCCTTGGCTTCACTCGTTCCCTATTTCAGTATATGTTCCACTGACGGTGATTTCTTTGCGGACTCTTTTATCGGGGCTTTCCCCTTGGCAATTTCCATCTCTTTTCTTTGGCATAAGTAACGCCTATACTGTGTTCGGGTCATTTGGTCGACCTTTCGATCGCCGGGGAACTTCGAGTGTCTGACAGGTACCCATCGATCCACCTGTGTATCGACAGGGGTATGAACAGTTCGCGGCCTTGATGAGCCTGGCGGTGTAGTTTTCGACGACGGACCATGTGTCCTGTCTCTGCGACTGGCGGTCGATCTGACCTGCCTGATTGGTGTTTTATCAGGGGATCTCTCCCTGATTCTACTGCTACGGCTAGTGCCTTCCTGATGTCGTCGAGGTATTCTGGTTTTAGTTTGTTCCCAGCGTTTTTCCGCCGTTAATGTTGCGTATTCTGTATATTCCATCGGGGCTGGGATCGGACACGGCCCCATCAGTCGAGGTGGTGGTGGTGGTGGTATCGCCTGCGGCTGCGGCGTTGTCTGGGGCGTTGCCTGCGGTTGCGGCATCATTTGATACGGATACCCTGACGGCATTGCACTTGGCCAAGGCATGTATGGGCCATATATTGCTGGGTTGATGAACAGCGGAACTGTTGCCAACTCAGTTTGGCATCTCGCAAACAGACCCATTTCCTTGTTTATCATTGCATAATATGGATCTCCTTCCGAATACAATTTCTCACATGTCGGTGATTCTGTGACCGTTATGACATTTATCCCTACCTCATTTTGTTGGAAAGGATTGGTATCAACCGTCATCGGCTTTGTGATTTTCCAATCCGGGGCAAATCTCAAGATGCCCTTATCGAGGTGATCCTGTACCATCCACCTGAACACTAGACATTCGTTTGTCAAGTGAGTCCATACATCATGATATTTACAATATGTTTTACCTGCTATCTTCATCGATGATGGAATCACGTGATCCCTTTTGAGTCGTAGGATCTTGTCGGCCAACAGCTGATCAAATATGGCCTCTGTTTTTGACACGTCAAAGGAATAACATTTTTCCTTGTCGGTCTTGTACTCAGCATCTCGACGCACCAAGTTTTTTGACACCTTGATCGTAGGCTGAGGTTCTTTCAGTTTGGCGAGGGCTGGACAGACGGTGTTCTTGGGGCAGACCACTTCTGCCAATGCGATCTCAATACCTTGCTGCTCAATCGGTCGATTGACCTGATTAATTTGTTCCTCGCTGGAATCAGCCATCCCCACTTGATAGTAATTTCCCCTGGGCTGTCGGCTGTTCTCATCCCTCAGCACTCGTTCATATCGGACCGCATAATCGGTCAACTCGAACAAGTCTTCATGGTACTGTGCCATCATGATCTTCCTCAATTCGAAATGCATGCCATGGATGGCAATCTTGATGCACTCTTTCTCCGGTAACGGGATGGCGCAGAAACCTCTGGCCCTGATGAATTTCTTCATATACTCCTCGACAATGTTGGGATTCGGTAAGATAAACAGCCCTAGGCACAGCGGAATATAAAAACTTTTAGGGCCTCTTAAGGAATCTTGCCAGGATATTCTCTAGTTGTATATATATGAATATAAATAAACGACAGTATAAGTTTTCTCGTTTATACCTGTCTCCTTGCAAATCCTGGGCTAGCAAAACGAGCTCTGAATTCTGCTCCAGCAAAATCGATCCAGGCTTCTCAGGAGCGCCCCACGTGTTGCGCCTCTACGAGTTGATACACCACAATATCACGAAAATAATATATCTCGATCAGCTAGAACACGAGGTATATTATAAACTAGGAATTATGAACGATTTGGAACAAGATCGAAAAACGAAAAATTTCTTCCACAGGGAAGAAGGGTTCGGCCGATCACTAGGGGAAGGGAGAGAGAATTTTGCTCTTGCTTAATTTTTACTTAAGGAGTTGTGTGAAAAATAACTATAAGATAACTACTTATAGTTATCTCCCTAACCTAGTCCTATTAGGACTAGGTCTTCTCTCTCCTACATGGGCCATAGCCCTCTTTAATTAGAAGACCTAGTCTCCTAATTAATTCATGGCCCAGTTAATTAATTTGACCAGGCCTAATTTAATCTCCCAATTAAATAGCCCAATTAATTAACTTAATCTCTCATTTAATTAAATCAGAATCTAAGCCGATTTAATTAAAGTCCTTTTAATTAATTAAATCCAAATTAATTAATTAATCCACAAATTAAATTCCAATTTAATTTATGATCCTGATCCAATTCCAATTTGATCCCATTTTGTTCCAATTGGGTCGACCCAGTCGACCCACCCAATATAATCGACCCAGTCGATTTTTCACCCAGTCGACCCAATCGACTCGGTCGTTCTTATTTCCTCGCTTTCGCTACTTGTGTATTGTGTATGCCCCCGTAGGCTCACCACATAATTGGCCGTGGGTTATAATTAAATATTATTTAATTATTCGAGTAAGACTTACTCTAAATCAATCGAACACTCTGTCGATTGACCATTCCAAAATTAGCACCCCTGCCAATTTGGGAATTCTCCCACACTCCACGGTCGATGTCCAGCCACAAGCCCATGGAGCCCAATCACTGGTGAATTAATTCAGTGAACCTTTTATCATTTATAATTTTCATATACGACATAATCTCTCCATCGATCAATCTCCCAGTCGAGACTTAAGGGCATGGTCTTTCATCGGATTCCCTTTTCTTTTGTCTTGACCTTATGTACTCTGGTCTTGAAATAAATTATCTTTGACTTAATCTTTATGAGCTACTTACATAAAGTCGTCAGATACCTTCGCCAAGGATTTTACCAGAATTAATTTCTCACAGAAATTCATAGGAGAATTTCCCAACCTATCAAGTCGGGTCAATGGATCCTTTGTTGATGATATGAATCTGCATACGAGTTCCTCTACACCCAACATGAGTCCACAGAGACTTTCTGGCGATCCCCAGTCAGTCGGAACTCATATCAAAGTATAGACGTTCTCGCACCAGATAAACCCTATCATCTCAAGTTGTTAGGGATTGTTCCTCGTATACTATTATAAATTTGGAATAACTTCAACCCCGATATGCGACTACCGCTTCCATGGTGAGTTATTTCCTAATTGGGGTATTCAGTGCGCTTGCCATCCCAGCAAGCCACCCACTTATGTGTATCGACTATCCCAGTCACGCTCGTGGACCCCAGCGCCCTCTAGTTCATCGGAGTATACACAACAGTGAGAGTCTAACCGAATCCAACGATGTCCTATCTCGATTGGATTCTACGACTCTTGAATATGTTCTAGATCACGGCCTTGGAGATCAGTCCACGGGTTGTCCCATAGCCCTGTGATCTAAGGACTTCTATCCTTATGCGTAGATAATTATTACATAAGATAAAGATGACCATTTAATAAAGTGCATTTATTAATCAAAATTTAATAGTTCCGCATTTATTACAATAAATACTAGCCATACAGCTGGCTTGCAGGACACTATTTCTATCAATCTCCCACTTGTCCTAAAGCCAGTCTTTTATGTTCTTGAGTCCCATCTTATGCAGATGTTTCTCAAATGCCTTTTGAGGCAGAGGCTTCGTTAGCGGGTCCGCCGTATTATATTCTGAGTCGACACGTTCCATCTTATTGTCTCCTCTACCAATGATATCTCTTATCACATGGTATCGTCTCTGTACGTGCTTGGATTTCTGATGAGATCTCGGCTCCTTCGCTTGCGCTATTGCCCCATTGTTATCACAGAAGATAGTAATGGGCTCAGCGATGCTAGGTATCACATCCAATTCCTGGATGAAGTTTCTCATCCAAACACCTTCCTTTGCTGCATCACTCGCAGCAATGTATTCTGCTTCGGTGGTTGAATCCGCGGTTGTTTCCTGCTTGGAGCTCTTCCAGCTAACCGCACCACCATTGAGGCAGAACACGTATCCTGATGTCGACTTGAAGTCATCTACATCACATTGGAAGCTCGAGTCTGTATAGCCTTCCAATTTCAATTCTCCTCCACCGTACCAAGAACAATTCCTCAGTCCTTCTCAGGTACTTCAGAATTGCCTTTACGGCTATCCAGTGCTGCTCACCTGGATCAGACTGGTAGCGACTTGTAACGCTTAAAGCGTACGCTACGTCTGGTCTCGTACATAACATACCATACATTATGCTTCCTATCGCGGATGCATATGGTACTCGAGACATATTGCTTCTCTCCTCTGGCGTCTTTGGGGCCATAGACTTAGAGAGTGCAATCCCATGTCTCATTGGAAGCAATCCTCTCTTGGATTCTTCCATACTAAATCTTTTCAAGATTTTGTCTATGTACTGGGATTGGGAGAGGCCCAGCAGTTCTTTTGATCTATCTCGGTAGATCCTTATACCTAGTACAAAGGATGCTTCTCCCATATCCTTCATTGAGAATTGTGTAGATAACCATGCTTTAGTTTCGGACAATGCTTTCACATTGTTTCCAATGAGAAGAATGTCGTCAACGTAAAGCACCAAAAATTCAACTGTACTCCCACTGATCTTCTTGTACACGCAAAGTTCGAACATGTTTTTGATGAATCCAAAAGTTTGGATTGTCTCATCGAAACGAATGTTCCAACTTCGGGAAGCTTGCTTAAGTCCATAAATGGACCTCTGGAGTTTGCACACCTTGTGTTCATCTCCTTTGGATGCATATCCTTTTTGTTGCTCCATGTAGATCTCCTTATCAATGTCCCCATTGAGAAAGGCAGTCTTTACATCCATCTGCCATATCTCGTAGTTATACCACGCAGCTATGGCAAGCAAGATCCGAATGGATTTAGGCATTGCGACGGGCGAGAAGGTCTCCTCAAAGTCAATTCTAGGTCTTTGAGTATATCCTTTTGCCACTAATCGCGCCTTGTAGGTTATTACCTCTCCGTTCACTCCAAGCTTTCGCTTATAGATCCACTTGCAACCCACGGGAGCCACTCCCACTGGTGGATCTACCAAGGCCCAGACCTTGTTTGAGTGCATGGAGTCCAATTCGGATTCCATGGCTTCGCGCCACTTTCCCGAGTCTATGTCTAGCATAGCCTCTTCGTAAGTTCTTGGGTCGGTTAGAGACTGTCCAGTCTCATGCAGCAGACCGTAGTACCTCTCGGGTTCTCTACGTTGTCTTTCTGACCTACGAAGAATCGGTGTACCTTCTGGAGCACTTTCATGCTCATGTTCTCCCACTGCCTGTGGTGACGGGTCAGCTCGATCGATCTCTTCGGCCTTTTCAGCTTCAGTGACCTCATCCAGTTCTACGTTATTTTCCTTCTTGTCCACCAAGAAATCCTTCTCCAAGAAGTGAGCGTTCCTTGAGACAAACGTTGTTTGTCTTGTAGGATCGTAGAACTCGTATCCTATCGAGTTTTCCGGATACCCCACGAATTTGCACGAAGTGGATTTAGTTTCCAGTTTATCTCCCACTAGCTTTTTAACGTAAGCGGGAGATCCCCATATGCGCATGAATGCGTATGAGGGTGCCTTGCCAAACCATAATTCGTATGGTGTCTTTTCTACGGATTTAGAAGGTACTATGTTTAGTATCTTCGTTGCCGTGAGGAGGGCATGTCCCCAAAATGAAAGAGGAAGGTTAGTGGCACTCATCATGGATCGAACCATGTCCATCAAGGTTCGATTCCTTCTCTCTGCTACTCCATTTAATTGGGGTGTTGCAGGAGGAGTCCACTGCGATAGTATTCCATGCTCTACAAGATAATTCAGAAATTCGTTACTAAGAAATTCTCCACCTCGGTCAGAACGAAGAGCCTTTATCGTATGACCAAGTTGATTCTCTACTTCCATCTTGAATTCTTTGAATCGCTCAAAGGCTTCAGACTTGTGTTTCAACAAGAACACATATCCATAACCACTAAAGTCGTCAGTGAAAAGTGATGAAGTAGTCATAGCCACCTCGGGCGCTTTTTCTTAGTGGTCCACATACGTCAGTATGTATTAAGTCCAATGTTTGCTTGGCTCGCTCAGGGTTTCCCTTAAACGGCAACTTAGCCATTTTACCCTTTAAGCATGGTTCACATGTTGGCATTTCATCAATGCGATTGATTTCAATCGCGCCAGATGATGCTAACTTTTGAATCCTTGACTTAGATATATGTCCAAGTCTAGCGTGCCATAATTTGGCAGATATTTCATTATCTTGTTTCCTTTTGTTTTGTTGTACGTGCATGACTAACTTAGGCGGTTTTATTATGTAAAGTCAATAATTCAATGTACCAAATGAAAAACTAAAACAGGAGCTTTCATTAAAATCAACATTATTCATTAACATGAATAAAAGTTTTTCATTAATAACTAGGTACATAAATGAAAGTTTCCTAATGACTTTATCAAACCACCTAAATCTACTTTTGCCTACGGCCTTGGTAGCAGCTCCAGCTCCATTGCCTTATTCAAGGATCCAATCCTCAGGCTCCAGTTTAATTAATGCTCCCATCACCTACAAGGATGAGAACTCCAGTCAGTGTCTAACACCAAAAATGCACAGTTAATTATAAAATTAACTTCAACAAGGAATATACCTGTCCGAACTCTCCATAGGTTCGAATTTAATCCTTTCCCTTGACCTTGTGCAGTAAGGAGCTCTGGTTTCCATTTGCTTTGGTTTTGAACGCCGCCCAGTCCTTTCGCCAACCCTCGCTTTCTTTCCAAAAGAAGCTTCGTGTTCCTTGACCATCTGTCGCAGGACATGCACAGTGATCTCTCGCCTCTGGAGATTCAAGTCCGCGATAAATCCGTCATATGATCTAGGAAGATATTGCAGAATAAGATCTACTCGGAAATCATTGTCCATCACGACACCCATATCATCGAGTTCAGAAAGAAGTCGAATCATCTTGTGTACGTGGATTCCGACAGGAGTTTCCCTTCTCTTCCTTGCTTGCAAGAGTTCCCTCGTGATCGCGAATCTGCGACGACCATCTCTAATCCCATAAAGGAATTTGAGATTCGAGAGAATCTCTTTTGCGGATGCCATATGCTCATGTTGCAAACGCAGATCAAGTGACATATATTCCAACATGTATTCACGAGCTAAGCCATCATCCAATTTCCATTTGGTGATTCTTTTACGGAGCTCATCAGGAACGTCATGTGAAATAGTAATGGGTGGTAGCACAGACAAAACATAGGATATGTTTTCAGCTTCAAATAATCCATTCAAATGATGCGTCCAGAAATGCAAGTTGGGTCCAGTTAAAATATTACGTTCAAGTGATGAGATGGACAAATCTCTAAGTGCTCTAAGCTCTTTTGACATCATATCTATAAAACGACGAGAGAAGAAATAAATACGCGAAAGATTAATTTAAAATGCACAATTTACAAACATGGTTTTTATTTGTAAATTACTCCCACTATTTTAATCAAAATCTTATGCCCCCACATAAGTTTCGGGAATTTAAAATATCCTAGCGGGCTTAAGGCCCAAATGCAATCTCCTAGTACCCACGACTCGTTGGCCATACTATTTGATTCACTTGGTGGTCGAATACGTCGACGGTTAACCATCGCAGCTAACCCTTAAGTTCATTTAGCCTCGATTTTCGATATGGACCCACGACTCGTGAGACATCCATACTTACTAGCGTTAAATCATGTCCAATACTCGTGGAGAGAAATAGTTCAATCCTAGACGCCCCACGACTCGTGAGACAGCGCCTAAAACCTTGTTATCCCCTCCCTTGGCACTAAACTCGTGCATCGAGGCAATAGACACATCATCTTCCTATAGCTCGACCCACGACTCGTGAGACATCGAGATATATTCGTACAATATGCCTAAGACCTAGTAATTGGATAGGCTTGGACCATAGACACCATTCATATGCGCCCGTTATTCAATTTAATATTATAATTGAATTTTAAGTTCAATTGGAGGTTTTAAAGTTTTTCTTGTGCGAGGTCTCATCAGATTATGCTTATCTTGTTTACGTGATCTATTCTAAGCATGCATGACATACATCAAAGAATAATAGTAAACATACATCACCTAGCAGGATATGATTGATCGATTGCCCATCCTATGCGATTCATCACGAGCCAAGTGATGAATCAATTGGTCAGTCTAGGGTGGAAATTAAATGTCCTAACTATTACAATTTTCAAACCCATACATCATGGGCCTTCTTGTAATATCCAGCTTGATTGGGCCTCCATGTAATGAATTGGGCCTCCATGTCCTCCAAGGTAAATGGGCCTCCATGTGGATCTCCAAGTCTTCATGAGGTCTTCTTGGCTCCAAGCCTAATCTAAGTCTAGCTTACATAATTTAAATGGTCCTATTCTATTACATTCGTTTGCGCAAGCAAGGGCACCAATCAGGCCCATTTAGTTACAACCCAAAAATAAATAAACCAAAAACTACACAGGGCTTAAGGGCAAAATCGATCAATCCACACATTCACTCAAGAACATGCATAAATTCACATAAGGGCATAAATGTAAATTTACCGGCTTCATTAATTTTAATTCGCAAAAATTCATCCAAGTTAATTAATTTTGAATTAACAATTAACCTCTAAGATTAATTAGCTCTTACTTGAGCTCTAAGTAATCTACAATTCTTATCTTGATTAAATTGGTTAATTAAGGTAATCTAAATCTCTAAGATTCTTACCTTATCCAAAACTCTAAGTTTCCCAAATTTTCCAAATCTCCAAGATTCTCAAGATAATCCTATTTTGACTAGATTAGTTTAATTATGGTAGTGTTCACATCTAACAAGATAACTACCTTATCCAAAAACTCTAAGTTTCCTAATCTTCCAAAATTCTCCAAGATTTTCAGGACTTTCAAAATAGGCAGAATTAGAGTCCAACCAAAAATTAACCAGACGAGGCCAATCGAAGACTGCCACGTGGACAACATACGCGCGGACACGAAGTCTGCGCGTGGCTGTTCGCGGCAGCCGCTGCTGCGCGTGACAGCGTGCGGTAGCGCGCGGCTGCGCATGACAGCACACGGCTGGCAGCCTGTAGGCTGCTGCCGTGCGCTGCTCGCGCGGCCAGCGTGCTGTTCGCACGCTGCCGTGGGCAGCAGCACGCGGTGGCCGCCCAGCCGCGGTGCGCGGCAGCGCACCGCCGCGTGCCACCGCGGTTGGATCCAATAAATTTTTTTTTTGTTTCTTCGATTACTTATGATTTAATTAAACAAACCCAGTCAATTAAATCCCAATTCAAAAATAAAACTAACATGATAAAATTTTCGAATCCAAAATTAAACATTAACTCCAAGTTAATTAAACATACGTCCTAAAACATGCAAAGTTAAAGAACTAGCCACATAAATCAAACATATGATTTAATAAACACAGAATTTGCAAATTCATATATATACAAAGCCTAGAGTTGGCTCTGATACCACTGTTGGGATTCGGTAAGATAAACAGCCCTAGGCACAGCGGAATATAAAAACTTTTAGGGCCTCTTAAGGAATCTTGCCAGGATATTCTCTAGTTGTATATATATGAATATAAATAAACGACAGTATAAGTTTTCTCGTTTATACCTGTCTCCTTGCAAATCCTCGGCTAGCAAAACGAGCTCTGAATTCTGCTCCAGCAAAATCGATCCAGGCTTCTCAGGAGAGCCCCACGTGTTGCGCCTCTACGAGTTGATACACCACAATATCACGAAAATAATATATCTCGATCAGCTAGAACACGAGGTATATTATAAACTAGGAATTAGGAACGATTTGGAACAAGATCGAAAAACGAAAAATTTCTTCCACAGGGAAGAAGGGTTCGGCCGATCACTAGGGGAAGGGAGAGAGAATTTTGCTCTTGCTTAATTTTTACTTAAGGAGTTGTGTGAAAAATAACTATAAGATAGCTACTTATAGTTATCTCCCTAACCTAGTCCTATTAGGACTAGGTCTTCTCTCTCCTACATGGGCCATAGCCCTCTTTAATTAGAAGACCTAGTCTCCAAATTAATTCATGGCCCAGTTAATTAATTTGACCAGGCCTAATTTAATCTCCCAATTAAATAGCCCAATTAATTAACTTAATCTCTCATTTAATTAAATCAGACTCTAAGCCCATTTAATTAAAGTCCTTTTAATTAATTAAATCCAACTTAATTAATTAATCCACAAATTAAATTCCAATTTAATTTATGATCCTGATCCAATTCCAATTGGATCCCATTTTGTTCCAATTGGGTCAACCCAGTCGACCCACCCAATATAATCGACCCAGTCGATTTTTCACCCAGTCGACCCAGTCGACTCGGTCGTTCTTATTTCCTCGCTTTCGCTACTTGTGTATTGTGTATGCCCCCGTAGGTTCACCACATAATTGGCCGTGGGTTATAATTAAATATTATTTAATTATTCGAGTAAGACTTACTCTAAATCAATCGAACACTCTGTCGATTGACCATTTCAAAATTAGCACCCCTGCCAATTTGGGAATTCTCCCACACTCCACGGTCGATGTCCAGCCACAAGCCCATGGAGCCCAATCACTGGTGAATTAATTCAGTGAACCTTTTATCATTTATAATTTCCATATACGACATAATCTCTCCATCGATCAATCTCCCAGTCGAGACTTAAGGGCATGGTCTTTCATCGGATTCCCTTTTCTTTTGTCTTGTCCTTATGTACTCTGGTCTTGAAATAAATTATCTTTGACTTAATCTTTATGAGCTACTTACATAAAGTCGTCAGATACCTTCGTCAAGGATTTTACCAGAATTAATTTCTCACAGAAATTCATAGGAGAATTTCCCAACCTATCAAGTCGGGTCAATGGATCCTTTGTTGATGATATGAATCTGCATACGAGTTCCTCTATACCCAACATGAGTCCACAGAGACTTTCTGGCGATCCCCAGTCAGTCGGAACTCATATCAAAGTATAGACGTTCTCGCACCAGATAAACCCTATCATCTCAAGTTGTTAGGGATTGTTCCTCGTATACTATTATAAATTTGGAATAACTTCAACCCCGATATGCGACTACCGCTTCCATGGTGAGTTATTTCCTAATTGGGGTATTCAGTGCGCTTGCCATCCCAGCAAGCCACCCACTTATGTGTATCGACTATCCCAGTCACGCTCGTGGACCCCAGCGCCCTCCAGTTCATCGGAGTATACACAACAGTGAGAGTCTAACCGAATCCAACGATGTCCTATCTCGATTAGATTCTACGACTCTTGAATATGTTCTAGATCACGGCCTTGGAGATCAGTCCACGGGTTGTCCCATAGCCCTGTGATCTAAGGACTTCTATCCTTATGCGTAGATAATTATTACATAAGATAAAGATGACCATTTAATAAAGTGCATTTATTAATCGAAATTGAATAGTTCCGCATTTATTACAATAAATACTAGCCATACAGCTGGCTTGCAGGACATTATTTCTATCAGACAGTCTGTCCTGTCAGCTGTCTCATGTTTGATAACTCGATGACAGATACTTCGAGCGGGACCTGATAATGGTTCATTACGAAAACCTTCTCCATGGATGGCCAATCGGGGACCGATCCAGGCTTCAAATTGGCGTGCCAATGGAACGCCATTCCTATCAGGGAGTTGGGGAACAGTTTCAATTTCAACTTGTTAGTCATATTGCCACATTCTAAGAAGAATCGAGCCAGATGCTCTGTGGCAGACTGTGATCCCTCGCCCGAGAATAAAGTAAAGTTCGGCGGCCTGTAGTTCGATGGAAACGGCACCTGATCGATGTACTCGGGGTGAGGCTTATTATACCTCGATGCCCTGTTTCCCTATCTCCTGACAAACATCTCCTCAGCTTGATTCACCGTCAAGAGGTCTTTTGGACCCTCTGCAGCTCGATGAATAGTCCTGTCATAGGCCAATGAGTTGGCCTGATGTCCTTCCTGGCCGTATCCGACGGCCTCTGATCGGTCCTCTTCGGACCTGCCCCCCGAGTCTGGACGGTTGTTCCTAGAATTGGAAGTACTTCCTCTCCTGTCCGGGACATTAGATTGTCCGTTGCCTTGTTTGTAAGGCGTCTCGTCTCTCGATGAACTTCCCCCGATCTGAATCGCGGGGCCTTTGCCTTTGTCGACGGCAGTTTTCTGCGGCCCTGTCCAGGCCTGCGCTTGTATGCCATTGGCGAGAGTGTTGATGCTCTCTGCGAGTGATGTCATCTTCGCTTCCAAGTGCATCAGGGAGTTATTTACAATGTTGCTGGCTTCCGTATTGGCCTGACTAGCAGCAGTGGCCGAGCCTAGCATGTTTCCAAACTTGCTGACAACGTTAGACCATTCCTCCTGTTTGGCCTCAAGGTCCCTGGTGAAGTTGCGAACCTCTGCTGTCAGTTCTTCGATTATGTCGGTCCATTCCATAGTTAGTGGAACCGTTGATAGATTTTCCAGAGTATGTGTTAGGTCAGAACGTGTCCTCGTCAAGGTAGATCGAGTCTTTCACGTTATCGGTGGTATCATTTGATGACAACAAAAGAATAACCACTTAGTATCAACTGATTGAATGTTTCGCAGAAAGATTATCAAGTGTCAGCTAGCCAAAATATTACTTGGCAGATAATCTTTTTTTGGCAAATAAAAATCATAGAAAAATTTCAAGTCTCGCCGAGCCAAGGTATTGTGTGGCTGGTGAGTTTTTTACAGAAAGATTTTCAAGTCCCACTGGGCGTGCCAAAATATTGTTTGCGTTAATTTTGACAGCGAGGGCACCTCGACATCGCGCAACCTTTGGCATCAAGAAGTGCCAAAATATTATTTACGATAAAGCTGACATCAAGGGATGCTTGGCATCGAGGAGCTGACATCGAGGGATGTTTGGCATCGAGGCGTGCCAAAACATTGTTTGTTGTAAATCTGGCAGCAAATACCTCGACGAGCCAATGGCTCGATGTGAAATGCCTCGATATGATGTAAAATAAATGCGGGCGTGCCAATTTTTGTGCGTGCAAACATAACGATTTAAAAATGGACATGCTGATATCAGTGTATTAATAATATAAGTGTCCTGATAAAGACATATTGATATCGAGATAGGTTGTCCTGATAAGGCTGACTTCTAAACGATTGTGACAGAGTAGGCAAACACTACCCCTAGTTCTTTCTATGCCTGCCTGGCCGCAGAACTTAAATAATTTATGAAAATCTCTCTTAAATGCCAAAAACTCATGACCAATCGATGTCCTGCTCAACATATCAGCGGATTTGTAAATCAGCAAATGACTTGACGATCAATCAGATTAAACATTCACCTTGACAAAAAGACGACATATCAATGAAAATCCGTTGATGTAAAGCATACTTTAGTAAAATAAATCTAGAGATGCGAACCAAATTACTTCCATTAATAATACAAGCAAACCAGTAAGTTCCCCGATGCACAAATATTACAACAATATGCAAAACGATAAAAGTCTCCTGTTTTGGCATAATCTGCCAAATGAACTGATGAATCTATTAAGTGTTGAAGATTAACTCCTTGATCGGCAGGTAAACCCGCCGATGAGCTGATAATGCATGATAGAACAGCTTATTGACAGAAAGTAACATTGACGACGGAAGACCACCGTCAATGGTTCGCCCAACCTTGATGGATGACCACCAATCGGGCTCCTGATCAGTGGGTGGCCACTGAAAAGGGCATCGACGGAGCAGATGGCTACTCAACCGATAGCCGTCAAGCAGATGGCTACTTGACGACGAGCTCATCAAGTAGATGGCTACTCGATGAGTTTATCATTTAAATACGTGGGCACTTACATGACGGTTAATAGCTTGCTACTTGGTTGATATCGAGTGGTTTCGCTCGAGACAGCGTCAGCTGACGGCGGAAGCAGCGGCGGCGGCGGCTTACTTTGAGCAGCGGCAAGACTTCAGGCGGCCAGGGATCACTGGTGGCTGAGGAGGGACAGACTTATATCAAGGAGTTGGCAGGCTGATAACTTGACAGAAACAGCGTGTTATCTGCTTGCTATCAAGGGGTTTCGCTCGAGGCAGCGTTCTGACGGCGGAAGCAGCGGCGGCGGCGGCTTACTTTGAGAGGCGGCGGTGGCAGCGGCGGCTTACTTTCGGGGGTGGCGGCAATACTTCAGGCGGTCAGGAATCGCTGGTGGCTGAGGAGGGACGATTGATATCAAGGGATTAACAGGTGTTTGCTGACGAGAGAAGCAGCGTTGTGCTGGACTTCCGGTGAGGCGTAGAGCCGATCAGTGTAGACTGAAAACTTGTTGATTGAGTTGTGTGTGTCTTGCGCGTATGGCTGTCCTGCTGTATTTATAGGCTGATGGCTGGAAATTGATGAGCTGATGGCCTAAAACAGCTGAGCTGATGGCCTATCTCCCACTTTCTCCACTACTTTTGAATTTCCCACTATCTCCACTACCTTGAAGGTGGTTTTCTTCTTCTTGTTTGCTGAAAATTAATGTTAATGGCAGTTGGAGGAGAAGAGAACGTGTGTTTAATTGTTTTGTGTAACCAACTTGAGATAAATTAGGAAGTGGTTGTGTTTTAATCTATCTCTTTTGGTTAGAGAGATTTATGTGGCCACTTCCTAACTAATTGGTCTTATCTATTTAATTAGCTATTATTTAATTAAAGGGTGATTTACACTCAGACCCCCTCAGGTTTGGGCATATTACAAGAAACCCCCCGTTGTTTTAAAAATTACAGGGACACCCTCTCAGGTTCGGGCATATTACAAGAAACCCCTTACGGTGTTAAAAACAGACGGAATTTGATGACGTCAGCGAAAATATTTTTGATTTTCCAAATTTACCCCTGGCTAAATATACCCACAGGGGGTGTCTATGTAATTATACTATACCTAAGGGGGTTTCTATGTAATAATATTATACCACAGGGGGTGTATTTGAAAGATTACAATAACTCCAGGGAGTTAGTTCTAGCCAACTGTCATATTCAAAAAAATGACTGTCGGATGTTATTGTTGGCCACATATTTTGGTTATAAATAGCAGTCGAAACGTTTTTATTTTCTTTTGTGTTTCATCCCACAAATTTGATAATATCATCATCAAATTCAAGATGTAGTGTGAGATGCTTAAAATATCGATAATCAAAATATTCATGTGTTGTATGAAGAATGCACCCATAATGGTTACAGATGCACGCCAAGATTTAAAGTTGTATCATCCCTACAAGTGAAGATTTTGATTTATAGTCAAAATATATGGTCAACATAACATCCATTGGTCATTTTTTAAAATATGACCATTGGCTATAAATTCCTCCATGAAATTTATAGTCAAAATATATGGCCAACATTAACATCTATTTGTCATTTTATAAAATTTGACAGTTGGCTACAACTAACTCCCTAAAGTTATTGTAATCTTTTAAATAAATCCCCTCTGGTATAATATTATTACATAGACACCCCCTGTGGTATTATATTATTACATAGACACCCCCTGAGGTATAGTATAATTACATAGACACCCCCTGTGGGTATATTTAGCCAGGGGTAAATTTGAAAAATAAAAAATATTTTTGCTGACGTCATCAAATTCCGTCTGTTTTTAACGCCGTAAGGGGTTTCTTGTAATATGCCCGAACCTGAGGGGGTGTCCCTGTAATTTTTAAAACAACGGGGGGTTTCTTGTAATATGCCAAAACCTGAGGGGGTCTAAGTGTACATCACCCTTAATTTAAATGGCCATCATTTAATTAAATTTCATATGGGCCATTTGGATCACTGGGCCGATTTAATCGGCTGGGCCATGTCATTTTGGGCCATTTCGGATCAGTTGGCCTGATAATTGAGCCATTTAATCTTATTTCTTAATTGTAATTAATTATCCAATTAATTACTTATTTTGGCCTTTGTTAATTATATGGGCCAATTAATAATACTCGGCCCAATTAATTAACTAATTAACTTAATTAATTAATTATAACAATTGGGCTGTATCTCAAATTGGGCTCGTGACCCGTTTAATTTCGGTCGGATTGATTTCCGGATCATAGTGGGTCCGATCCTGATCCAATTCACTTGGCTCGGTTCGGCCCATTGCCGTTTTTCGGCCCTTCATCGAGCTGGTACTCCTCGATTAATCGAGAGTGATTTTTTCAGTACAAACAAGATCATGATGGAGAATTTGAACATTTGACTTAAGTTGAATGAAAATCTGACCTGAACAAACTTTTTGTATAAAAGAATATTTATGAGAATCTTGAAATTGAATTTTTGGAAAAATAATGGAATATGAAATTCGCTGAATACAACAAAATCCGTTGAACTCGAAAATTTCCATCAACGCGATATAAAATAAACCGAATTCAGTAAAACCCGATCCGATCCAATCCAAACTCAACAGTTAAAGCCCTACAATATCACTATGTTCTTTGATATTTGAGCCACAAATTCGTTAAAGTTAAAGATAGAAATTCAACACCCAAGAACTCCATTCATCATCACTCTATCTTTATTTAACACATGCCACGTGTCACCCAATCCTTTAACTACTTATCTTTCCATTATATTTTGTCCTAGGTAGTCTCAAAATTCAGTTAAGTAAAATAAGAAAATCTTGCAAGAGAATTAATCAAATTATGGAGATTAGTATTGCATGTTGCGCCCGTGGAGCAATTTTGCCTAATGTTTCTTCACAACAATATTCGGCTACACTCGCCTCGCCTCGGTCCATTTCTTCATCATTTAGCTCCAAAGTTAGTTCTTTTCATATAAATATGATAACCTAAGTTGGATTTTTGTACTATAATATATAAATGGTATTTTGAATCCATTGCAGAGTTTGAAAGCAAGCTCACTATTTGGAGAGACTTTATGTGTTGGACCCAAATCGGCACTCAGAATTTCAAAAGCAAAGAGTTCTTCACTTGTGACTAAGTGTGAACTTGGTGACAGTCTGGTGAGTAGATATTTAAAATTTAAATTAGATGAAATTTTGTGTTTTTTTTTTTTAATTTGAGGGTGTTAAGTGCTAATTTTGTGTTTTGGAGTGCAAAACGCCCATTTATTGTGTTTTGGGGTGCAAGTTGTTGATTTGTTCTTAATTAAAGGATGTTAAGTGCTAATTTTATTTTGGGGTGCAAAATGCCAAATTCTCAGGTTTTGAGGGTGCAAAGTGCTAAAGATTTAAAATTGAATTACATATTTTGCAAAATGCTGCATTTTTCATATTTCAATGGTGTAAAGTGCTAAATCTAAGTTTTGAGGATACAAAGGGCCTATTTTTCATGTTTCGGAATGCAAAGTGCAAAAAACTCAATTTGGAGTACTTACAAAATAATTGGGTCTTTATGAGAATTTATTTCGTATTGAAAGCGTAAGAGAAATCTATGATACTTGCATAAGAGTTCATTAAAGACAAAATTATAACCCCTCACAAAATTTTCAATACTATTTTCTTTTTGGTGTTTCAAAATAACACTCAATTTCTATAAATAAAATTATTTTTTCAAAAATATCATTTCACATAAAATAATGATTTGATGCTACTAACTTTAACTCTCAACTGTTACTTTTTAAGGACACCTGTATATGTAAAAGTATCTAAAAACTTCATATTTTTAACTTTTTACATAAAACTATGTGTCAAAAAGTAAAATGATAGAAAAAAAGGGACGGAACGAGTATATATTATGTCAAGTAATAGTTAGATATTAATATTTGTTTTAGGCAACGTTTGGTTTGACTTATAATATTGTGGGGAGATAACTCAATTGGGCCGATTACATATCTGGTCCAATAATTAGTAATTCGTTCGGCATATTACAATTGGGCTAAATATTATTGTGTCCAACTTCTCAATTAGGTGATCGGTTGGCCCAATTAAAATAAAAAGACCGAAATGCCCTCACATCCTATGTGTCTCAGACCTCCATCCCACCCTTCATTTGTTCAAATCGTAGCCGTCCAATTCAGCGTATATGAACTAAGAAAGAAATCCTAATCCGATTTCATTGCTCTCTTTCCCCTCTCTCTCTTTCGCGAGCAAACGGCAAAAATGTGTCTGTAATTGGGTCTCTAATTTTTCTTGAATGTTTAGATTCCTTGCATCCCGCGGCTATTTTCCAGATGGATTGTTTATAAAATGGCAGTTAACAAATCCATGAGCTTCTAGTAAAACATACATGAATATATTGAAAAAATAGGCAAATCCATTGTTTATAAAATGGCAGTTAAATTTTTACCCCCCACTCAACATTAATCGAACATATAGGAAAAAATATGGGTACCTAACTCTATCCACCATTGAAAATTTCTAGTAAAACAACGGCTAATTGTGGCCTAATATACCAAACCGAACGCTGCCTTAGTCAATAACACTTCTACTTGCATTAAATAACTATTAGGCTCCTTTATCCGAATTATTATTTTGTGTTTGATTTCAACTGGAATGTGACTATTACATATTCAAATTGGAAGTTTCATGATAGTTATTTTAATTAACTGTTTTGTCCAAATTAAATTGAACAATTCTGTCTAAAAACGGCTGCATGGCAATTACAAAAATTAAAACTCATTTTTTCCATCCCTTCTTCAAATTACTTATATATTATTTGCTGCAAAAAGTAACTTAATTTTGGATAATTCTAGCATTTTTATGAGTTTTTATGTGGTTCGATTATGTGAGTGCAAAACGAAATTGAACATCATGATTCATTGTACCCTAGAGGCTATATAGTAATCCCTACTACATTCCGGATGGTGAGGGCAAAATAGTCCAAAAGAACGGTCATTGCATCACACATTAAAGCATTTATTAACAGTGGAGGAGCTAGAAACAATTTTTTGAGGGGCTAATTTTTTTTGTCAAATACTTTTTTAATATTTTTTATTTTCAATATTTTTATACCGTGACAAAAATATAAGATAATGTAATACAACAAAGAAAGAAAATCACACAAAAATTGAAATTATAATATCCTAAAGAATAAGAATCATTTAAATTGTAATTGAAAATCTCTTATTGAATATAAATAGTTATTATCGAGTCCGCGTTAAATGAATCAACATTTGTTTAAAAAAATAATAATATATAACTATGTAATCCATGAAAAAATTCATTTCAATTATGTTATGAGATCTACTTCAAAATAAAAATTTTGTTCCTTAAATATTCTTAGAAAACTAGAAGAAACAATTTGTTAAGAAAATAATATAATGAGATATTTTAATCTATATTAATTAGATTTGTCAAGAGATTAAAATATGACGCTCCGTCACTGTTTATGCATTCTAGTTTACTTTATCTGTCATTTCCAATCATGAATTAAAATTGCCTAAGTATGAATTATGAAAATATGAAAAAGAAATATTTTTTACATTAATTACAGGAAGAATTTCTTACAAAGTCAACCTCGGACAAGGGACTAATTAGACTAATGGTGTGTATGGGAGAAGCATTGCGTACAATTGCGTTCAAAGTGAAAACAGCTTCTTGTGGAGGAACGGCCTGTGTAAACTCATTTGGAGATGAACAACTTGCAGTTGATATGCTTGCTAATAATCTTTTATTTGAGGTACATTTATATATTATTATTATCAAAATCCTTATCTTTAGTTGTAAGTATTATTATCAAAATCCTTATCTTTAGTTGTAAGGGAGAATTTATTCCTCAAATTACCCATTAAGTTTAGTCTAATTAATGGACCACCCTGCATGTTTAAAAAATTACTCGAAGTACCCCTGTGATATCGAATTCATTACAGTTACCCCAACATTAGTTTCACAAAAGTTTGAATTCCACAAATACTAAGGGTAGTATCTGAATAAACACAAAACTCAGGGGTCGCAAACCGATTTCACCCATTTTATCATCAATTTTTGCACCGATTTCACTTGTTCTTTTACCGATTTAGCTCAGTTTCACCCCTTTTTTTTTTTCATATCAAAGGTTTTGTTTAAGACATCCGCATGCACTTCAGAATTTAACGTCGTAAATGGGTAATTAATATTGTAATGAATTGAATCTAGTACCTCAGACCTCAGGGGTAGTTTGTGTAATTAATTACACTAAACTTGAAGAATAGTTTGATTAATTCTCCCGAGTTGTAATAATTTTGTACATATGTAGAAGTTTAACGTTGTAATAATGAATGGACTTCTATTAGGCGTTGCAATATTCTCACTTCTGCAAGTATGCCTGCTCGGAAGAAGTCCCCGAGCTCCAAGATATGGGTGGACCTGTTGAAGGTATGCAATTAATTCGGTGAATTCGTGGCTACCCTATGAGTAGCCACTATATGTCATGTTATGTCCCTTTTAGGGCACCTTTGCATAAAAAGTGTCCCTAAAATCCCTCTAACAGGACGGATGGTGACTACCTCAGAGGGTAGCCACGAAATTTCCAATTAATTCATATACTATAATTGCCATTTAAAATGGATTCATATCATAAGTATTATCAAATCGTGCGTGCAGGGGGATTTAGTGTCGCGTTTGATCCACTCGATGGTTCAAGCATCGTCGACACAAACTTCACCGTGGGTACAATATTCGGTGTATGGCCTGGAGACAAACTTACTGGTGTAACCGGAGGCGATCAAGTTGCAGCTGCAATGGGAATTTTTGGACCGCGAACTACATATGTTCTTGCCCTTAAGGATATTCCAGGAACACATGAATTCCTTTTACTTGATGAAGGTATGAAATTGGATAAATATCATGTTCAATGCAAACTTGTCATAAAAATTATCCTAGCTCCTTATCAAATAATTCTCTTGTTTAGAATTTGGCCGAAAAATTGATCTATGTAACACGTTTTATATAAGGACTTAAGTGTAAAATTTTTGGTAAGAGAGATATAAGTGTAAAACTTTTTCTATAAGAGGGACTTAACTGTAAATTCTTTGATAAGAGAGATATAAGTAAAAAACACTTTATACTTGGGGGATCATAAGAGTGATTCTATTAGTCTATTAGATATTCTTTTTGTACTTAATAGCAATTATTTTGGCACAATTTAAAATCTCGCCTGTTTGTTTGGTGTTTAGGAAAGTAGTTTGTGAGAGTAGTAGAGGTTTGTAAAATAATCTCGATTTGCGTAATGTTGTTTGTTTGAGTTTTGAGAGAGTTGTTTGAGAAATAAAGTAGGTGTAGTTTTTTTTGGAAGAGTTAGTTTGTGGGTGTAAGATGTGTAATAATTTATGTCAAATCATGTTTAATGTGAGATAAATTGTGTAAAAGATATGTTACTTTATGTCACGTCAGAGTAGAGTTTATATATGTTTTGTTTAGCGATAAGAAATTTGTTGTTTGTTTGGATTTTGAGAGAATAGTTTGAGAAAATTGAGAGATAAAAAATTTATTTCAGAAAATAGAAAATATGTTTGTTTGGCATTTCCCAAACACAAATTTCTTTTGGGAAACGCCAAACAAACAGACCAAAACTTTCAGTCTAGCATTATTTGGTATTATCCTCTATTATATGGTCATAAATTTTATTAACATTACAACTTACATATGCTAACAAGTAATTCAAACAATTTCATCTATTTCTTTCCTTTCAACTTTCATTTTTTCTTGCAGGAAAATGGCAACATGTTAAAGACACTACATCAATTGGAGAAGGAAAAATGTTCTCCCCTGGTAATTTGAGAGCTACTACAGACAATCCTGAGTATGCCAAGGTTTTATTACGTTCTCGACTTCTACTTTCTCTTAGTTAGATATTGTAGAGTTAATGGCAATTTATCCCCTGTGACTTAATGCTCAATTTACCCTGTGTAATTTGAAAATAGCACTCTACTACTCTTATAATCTCATAAAAGTTTTATACTACATCAATAACATATTTAAACTTAAAAAAATACGAATTGAGAAACAACCCCTCTTATATTTGATATTTTACCCATATATTATGATAAATGTTGCACTTTACCCCTGTTGTTATGATAAATATTGTACTTCACCTCCCTTATGTTACAAAAATACTTTTCATGTTACTTCCAATTTCAGCGAGTGAGTTACACTCTACAGCTGAAGGAGGTAAATTACTCCTTTAAAATTCACACAGGGGGTACACTACAAAAAAATTGAGCTTAAGTGACAAAAAAATTAAGTGATAATGTGGAAGTTGTCACTCTTTGTAAGCATTTAGTGATAAAAATATTAATTTTGTCATAATAATAATTGTGACAAGTGCAATAGTGACAAAATATGTTTTTAAGTTGTCACTAATAACTATTAATGACAAATATATGGTGACTTAAATTATCACTATTGACAATTAGCGACACCCTTTTAGTGACAACCTAGTGACAATAAATATTGTCACTATGGTTTAGTGACAACTATTTGATTGTCACTTTTGGGGTATCGCTAAATGTCAATAGTGACAACTTTTTTACAATTCTTGTCACTAGTGTGTTTATGAAAACTAGTGACAATATTTGAGTTCTTGTCACTTAATATATATAAGAAGTGACAACTTTAACATTGTCACATAAAATTTTATCACTAAAATTAATTTTTTTATAGTGGTAAATTGTTCTTTTTCAAATCACAATGGGGTAAATTAGACATTATTCATTTCTAACATTATTAATGCTTCTAATTTCTAAACAGTTAATCGACTACTATATCCGAGAAAAGTACACCTTAAGATACACTGGAGGAATGGTTCCAGATGTTAATCAGGTAATTACACTCTTCCGTATATTATGTAAAGCAAAATAGTTATTAAATCAATATAAGGTCACTTAATTTTCTTTTTTTGGAGTTCAAAATAATCTGTAGATTATTGTGAAAGAGAAAGGGATTTTCACAAATGTGATATCTCCATCTGCTAAAGCTAAGCTGAGGCTGCTATTTGAAGTTGCTCCTTTGGGATTCTTGATTGAAAAAGCCGGGGGCTATAGTAGTGACGGAAAACAATCTGTGCTCGATAAAGTGATCAATGAACTTGATGAAAGGACACAAGTAGCTTATGGATCCAAAAACGAGATTATCCGATTCGAAGAAATGCTATATGGATCCTCCAGACTCAAGGCTGCTGAACCCGTTGGAGCTACTGTTTGATGAATGATGGCATGTTGTAGACTCTACAATTCATGCAGTGTTCCCTTTCTAGATTAACTTGTACACAATTTTGATGTTTTTATGGAGATTAAAGGTGGAAATGGAGGATTATGGTCAATTGATCAATTGATCAATTGATCAAACTTAATATGAATGAAATCCAGTATTTTTTTTTTTCCTGAAAAAAAAAATTGAAAACTAGTTAAACGAAGTTGGTTGAAATATTTCCCGCATTTAAACTTGCTAGTGCTATGACCCTGAAAAAGGCTCAAAATTCCTAGTTTTGATGTGGGGTAACTTGGATTTAACATTACATCAGCCTAGCTGGGTCGAAATTCGTCAACTTCGATCTCTTAAGCGTAAATTCGAGCCCGCAATTCGGGAATCCTACACCGACCAACTAAAGAAGCGTATGATCCAGAATCACTGTTGGGCCAAGTCCAAGCCTAGGCCCGTGGGCCGAGTAATGCATGCCTGCGGTCGGTTTACCTGGATCCAGATCTTAGCTATAAATACCCCAAGCATTTATGACGACGACACAACTTCCCAGGTGCTCTACCTTCGAGACTGCTGCTCGAAATCACTTGGGAATATTAGCATAGGCTACTTTGTATGAATTTCACCCTCTAGCTTGTACGGCATCCAATGATGCTCGGATAGGACCCCCCTTATCATTGTAATTTGTACTCGAACACATTGAATACAATATTATTGATCTTTTTCCTCTATTCGTTTGCATTCATCTCACGTCGTATAACACATTGATCGAACACACGAAAACGCGTAAGATCAATTGGCGCCCACCGTGGGGCCTTTTTTCGAGTATTAGACCGAAATATGCCTACTACGAGGAGAAATACATACAACCGAGGGGAACCATCTGTTCCAGCAGGAGCGATAATTTGTCGCGGGCGGCTCAGCAACAGGAGGTTCCACCGATTATACCACAGGATAACGCTCCAATTCACACGACAATTGGAGATCTAAGGTCCATCATAGGCACGATGTGTCGAGAATTTCTGAATGGGGGAAGGGCTGATCAGTCACCTGTAGATCAGCCTGCAGTTCACGTGAGACCCGAAATACCATCTTCGAACGTCCAGAGGGAAAACAGCATATTGCGATCTATATCGCATGCACCAATGACGAATCTTCCTCGGGGTGTACCATCTCGATAAGAAATTCCGCCAAGGTCAATACATTATGTGGAAGATTCAATAGTGGGGGAGAGCCACCCTTCTGGTGTGATCAAGGACAAAAAATCGACCTACAAAAGGCTTACTGATATCGAACTGGAAAAAATTGTCCGAGAAAGAGTGGCTAAGGAGCTGGAGAAGGAAGGAACTTTGATAGGTTTTCCACGCGGCAATATTGCCGACAGGCGAGCGGGAAATGTTCCGAATAAAGAGAGCCTAAGAGACAGGGAGATTTCGAACAGTATTATGCGTTGTTCCCCATTTTGTCAAGAAATACGCGAAGCCCGAAACGCGGAAACAGTACCAACCAGACTCCCACGGTATAACGGGACTACCGACCCCGGCGAGCACATTAACAGCTTTATTAATGTGATGAACTTATATGGGCATTCTGAGGACTTTTGCTGCAAAATCATGGTCACTACCTTCGAGGGAACTGCCCTCGACTGGTTTGGAAAGTTGCCACCTAACTCAATATTTTCCTTCGAGGAATTTTGTGATAAATTAAAACATCAATTTGCTAGTCAGAGAAAACCGAGATTACCTGCTAATCATTTGGGAACTGTGAAACAATTGGAGGGAGAAACTTTGAGGCAATGGTTAGCAAGATTCAGTATCGAGCTTCTCAAAGTTGATACCCCACAAATTGAATATCTCTCCTCATTGATGTTCGAGATGACAAGGAGTACTCAGTTCGGAAACGCCTTATGTAGGAAGCAGCCGAAATCCTTTGAAAGAATTATGGAAATCGCTGAAAAATACATGATTCAGGAGGAAATGAATAAGTTGAAAAGCTCGAATGCTGTAAAACTTCCTTTAAACAAGAAACAGGATCGGGCCCCTGTTCCAAAACCCAGTGATTACGGAGGATCGAACAGAGGCTCCGTTTGGCAAAGAATTAACACCTATAAACCACATATGCCACCACAAGGGTCGAACTCCTATGGGCATTCCTATGAAAGTGCTCGGCCTCCTAGAACCGGAAAAATTCAGTTTACCGAACTCAACAGTTCGAAGGAAGAAGTATTAACTGTATTAGAAGAAGGAAATCTGATTCCTGAGGCTCAAAGAATCACGCAGGCTAGGCCGGGTACGTTGGGTTACGATCAATACTGTCGGTATCACCGGGCTCGGGGGCACAACACCGAGAATTGTTACCAATTGAAAGTCGAGATCGAGAAATTAATTGCGCAAGGAAAACTAAAGGAATTTGTCAAGGGGAACAACTATAACAATCGTTATAGGTCGAGAAGCCCCAGGAAGTTTATTACTCAGTCGAAACAAGGTCGAAATCAAACAGAAGAGCGATCGAACGGAGTGATAAACATGATTGCTGGAGGACTAGCGGGAGGAGATAGCAGAAATGCTAGAAAGAGAACGATGAGGTCAATAAGGGCTGGGGTCTCTACAAAGAGGGAAATTCTATCCTTGGAATTTCCCTCCATGGAAAATCAAGTCGTAAGTTTCAGTGAAGCTGATCGACCTGCGGATGTCAACTGGGATGTAAACGAAGACGATCCGGATTTTTCCATGGTATTGACATTGAAGATTGCCAATTTTGAGGTCAAAAGAGTACTGGTTGATAATGGGAGCTCGGCCAATATTATCTCCTCAGAGGCTCTCACAAGAATGAACCTTTGCCATCCACGGCTGGATAAGGTAACCACTCCTTTGGTCGGTTTTGGGGGGTCGGAGATCGTCCCGCTGGGGACCATTCTTTTAAGCACGACCTTAGGAACCAAGCCGAAGAACATAACAAGGATGATCAAATTCCTAGTGGTAGATACGTCATTCGCTTACAATGCAATATTAGGAAGACCAGCACTGAACATTTTCAAAGCAGTTGTATCTACCTATCACCAAAAGATAAAGTTCCCGACCGAGGGAGGAGTAGGGGAAATGAGGAACGACCAATACATGGCTTGGGAATGCTATAATTCATCTTTAAGCATTAAAAAGAAAGTGGAACCCGAACTCCCAATTAAGAGAAGAGCAGCGGAATTGGAACCTGGTATAGACTCCACAATTCCCGACTACGAGAAATTACAAGGAAAGAAAGGAAAGAATGTCGACATGAGTGTGCAGGCGCCCGGCCACAAAAAAGTAACTCTGGTTCCGGGATCCCCTGAGAAATTCACTAAAATCGGAACGGAATTAAGTGAAGGCATGGAAACCATGCTCATCGAATTCTTACAGAAAAACGTGGACGTTTTTGCCTGGAGCTCGGACGATATAATTGGAATTGACCCACGAGTGATAACACATTCATTAAATATCGACCCAAAGGCAAAACCGGTAAGGCAAAAGAAGCGCAATCACGGTCATGAAAAGGACAAAATAATCAATGCCGAGGTCGATAGATTACTAGCAGCGGGTCAGATCAGGGAAATAAAATTCACAGAATGGCTATGCAATGTGGTCCTATTTCTAAGGGTGAAAAAATCGAGAACAAATGGAGAATGTGTAATGATTTTACGGATCTAAACAAACTATGCCCAAGAGAGATCCGTATCCATTGCCTCGGATCGATATGCTTGTAGACTCAACTGCGGGGTTTGTGTTTTTCAGTATGATGGATGCTTTCCAAGGATTCTATCAGATCTTTATGAACGAGAGAGACCAGGATAAAACAGCGTTCATCACCGAACGAGGGGTCTACTGCTTCATAGTTATGCCATTTGGCTTAAGGAATGCAGGCGCAACTTACCAAAGGTTAGTCAATATGATGTTTAAAGATTTGATCGGGGAAATCATGGAGGTGTATGTAGATGACATGCTCGTGAAAAGTATGACGGAGGAGGACCACATCAACCATCTGGATCGATGTTTTGGAATTTTGAGAAAATATGGAATGAAATTGAACCCGGCTAAATGCACTTTTGGCGTGCGATCAGGAAAATTCCTTGGATATCTCGTCCATGAAAGAGGCATCGAAGCCAATCCAGAAAAGATTAGAGCAATTACCGACCTACATCCGCCAAGAAGGCTTTCGGATGTTCAAAGCCTAATCGGGAAGATTATCTCATTGAATAGATTCATTTCGAGATCTGCTGACAAGAGTTTACCATTCTTCAAACTATTGCGCAAATCTAAAAATTTCGAGTGGAATGAAGAATGCGATAAGGCTTTCGAAGAACTGAAAGCATACTTAACCTCACCACCAATGTTAGCTAAGCCATCTGATGGAGAACCTCTATACTTGTATATAGCTGTGTCAAAAGAGGCTATTAGCTCGGTCTTGGTAAAACTCGATAAATCCGAGCACAAGCCAGTGTACTACTTGAGCAAGTTGTTGCAGGGTGCGGAGAAAAATTACTTGGAAATTGAGAAGTTCGCGCTGGCCTTGGTAGTAGCTGCGCGGAGGTTAAGGCCTTATTTCCAAACATACAAGATCATCGTATTGACAAATCAGCCTCTAAGACAGGTCTTATCAAAGCCCGAAGCATCCGGCAGATTGATAAAATGGGCAGTGGAGCTGGGTCAATTCGAGATTGAATATCAACCACGGGTTGCTATAAAGGCACAGGTTTTGGCCGACTTCATAGTCGAGTCAACAGGTATTCTGAACACGGAAGAAGGGGCAATCTCTGAGGTAAAAATGGTCGAAAAAGCAGAAGATCAGGTATGGCTAATGCACGTGGATGGTTCCTCGACCAGGGAAGGTGGTGGAGCTGGAATTCATTTTCAAGGACCCGATGGTGAGGACCTGAGTTATGCTATCACTTTGGACTTTGTTGTTACTAACAACGAAGCGGAGTATGAAGCTTTGATCGCGGGATTGGAGATGGCCATAAAGGCAAAGGTAAAATCAATTGTGGTATTAACTGATTCTGAACTCGTTCATAGACAGGTGAAGGGCACTTACGAGGCCAGGGAATTCAATATGATTAAGTACCTGAGAAAAACGAAGAAATTGATCTCCGAGTTCAACAAATTTGATATTCAGCCTATACCAAGGGAGGAAAATATTTGGGCAGATCTATTATCAAAATTCACAGGGCTTGCTGATGGGAAGAATGAAAGAATAATTACATGGTTATTATCAAATACATCTGCTATCGAAATAGATGTGATCCCCTCAGTCGACGTCATGGAGATCGATCAGCCTAAGAATTCCTGGATCGACCCCATTGTTGCTTATCTCAAAGAAGGGAAGCTTCCAGAAAACCCAAACGAGGCTCGAAGGATCAAATACCGAGCGTCCTCGTTCACTCTAGTCGACAATCGACTCTATAAACGATCTTCTTCTGGAATTTTATTAAAATGCGTCTCCGAAATACACTATGATGCTATCTTAAAAGAAGTTCACGAGGGTGAGGCAGGGAATCATTGCGGCGCTCGAGCATTAGCTCTTAAATGCTCAAGATCAGGTTATTATTGGCCGACTCTTTTTTCTGATTCTGTTGATTATGTGAAGAAATGCCACCATTGCCAAATTCATTCGAATTTGATCCATCAACCTGCCGAACACCTACACTCAATTCCGATCTGTTGGCCTTTTGACAAATGGGGCATCGATATCGTGGGACCTTTTCGACAGCAAGAGCCAGGAAGAATTATGTGTTGGTAGCAGTCGAATATTTCAGCAAATGGGTCGAGTGCATCGCCCTAACAAAGATCACACAGTTTCAAGTTATAAATTTCTTGTGGAAAAATATTATTTGCAGTTTCGGAATCCCCAGAATTTTGATATCTGATAACGGAACGCAGTTCGCTGGGAAAAAGATCACAGAATGGTGTGAAAAATTCGGTATACAGCAGAATTTCGCTTCAGTGGGACACCCTCAGGCAAATGGACAAACTGAAGTTGTGAACAGAGAGATCGTTCGATCTTTGGAAAAGCGCCTATCTGAAGCAAAAGGAAAATGGCTTGATGAACTGCCAGGGGTACTGTGGGCCTATAGAACTACAGTCAAAGCTGCAACAGGAGAAACTCCATTCGGTCTGGTCTACGGATCGGAGGCTGTTATTCCGGTCGAGAACCTCGTACCTTCTCCCAGGGTCGAGTTTTATGATCCTGAAGAAAACCAATCTCTAAGGGAAGTGGAAGTTGATCACGCGGATAGTCGAAGGGACCGTGCGAGGTTGAAAATCCAATCCACAAAGTCTAGTATGGAAAAATCTTATAATCAAAACGTTCGAATCCGAACATTTAAGGTGGGGGATCTGGTGCTAAAGAAAGTGGAAGTATCGAGGCTCGTTGGAAAACTCCAACCTAACTGGGAAGGCCCTTTTGTGGTCGTCGAAGTGGGAAGAAAAGGTTCTTACAAGATTGCTCATCCTAATGGAGAGGTACTACCTCGAGCATGGAACGCTGTTAATTTGAGAAAATATTATGGGAGATAGTTAAATTCAAGGATATTGTTATTTAGTCAACTTGCTCTGTTTCTAGTGATTTGGTAATTTACGTGTTTGAAGGAGATCTATTTCAACTAAATTGTTTACCTGGAATGTTTATGCCGACTGAGTATTTATTCAATGAAAGTTTATTTCGCCTAAATTCTTGTTTCATTCGTCATATTTGGACCATTTCTGGATATTCTCGATCTATATTCATCTGTTATCAGTCTCTATTTATCTCCGTTTATTATAATGGGTGAAAGCCTCTGCTATGACCCTCGAGCTAAAAATGCTCTGATGCGACTAAGGGTGAAAGCCGTTGCTATGCCCCTTAGATCGAAATTACTAAATGGGTGAAAGCCTCTGCTATGACCCTCGAGCTAAAAATGCTCTGATGCGACTAAGGGTGAAAGCCGTTGCTATGTCCCTTAGATCGAAATTACTAAATGGGCGAAAGCCTCTGCTATGACCCTCGAGCTAAAAATGCTCTGATGCGACTAAGGGTGAAAGCCGTTGCTATGCCCCTTAGATCGAAATTACTAAATGGGTGAAAGCCTCTGCTTTGACCCTCGAGCTAAAAATGCTCTGATGCGACTAAGGGTGAAAGCCGTTGCTATGCCCCTTAGATCGAAATTACTAAATGGGTGAAAGCCTCTGCTATGACCCTCGAGCTAAAAATGCTCTGATGCGACTAAGGGTGAAAGCCGTTGCTATGCCCCTTAGATCGAAATTACTAAATGGGTGAAAGCCTCTGCTATGACCCTCGAGCTAAAAATGCTCTGATGCGACTAAGGGTGAAAGCCGTTGCTATGCCCCTTAGATCGAAATTACTAAATGGACGAAAGCCTCTGCTATGACCGTCGAGCTAAAAATGCTCTGATGCAACTAAGGGTGAAAGCCGTTGCTATGCCTCTTAGATCGAAATTACTAAATGGGTGAAAGCCTCTGCTATGACCCTCGAGCTAAAAATGCTCTGATGCGACTAAGGGTGAAAGCCGTTGCTATGCCCCTTAGATCGAAATTACTAAATGGGTGAAAGCCTCTGCTATGACCCTCGAGCTAAAAATGCTCTGATGCGACTAAGGGTGAAAGCCGTTGCTATGCCCCTTAGATCGAAATTACTAAATGGGCGAAAGCCTCTGCTATGACCGTCGAGCTAAAAATGCTCTGATGCAACTAAGGGTGAAAGCCGTTGCTATGCCTCTTAGATCGAAATTACTAAATGGGTGAAAGCCTCTGCTATGACCTTCGAGCTAAAAATGCTCTGATGCGACTAAGGGTGAAAGCCGTTGCTATGCCCCTTAGATCGAAATTACTAAATGGGTGAAAGCCTCTGCTATGACCCTCGAGCTAAAAATGCTCTGATGCGACTAAGGGTGAAAATCGTTGCTATGCCCCTTAAATCGAAATTACTAAATGGGCGAAAGCCTCTGCTATGACCCTCGAGCTAAAAATGCTCTGATACGACTAAGGGTGAAAGCCGTTGCTATGCCCCTTAGATCAAAATCATCAAACGAGTAAAAGTTGTTACTACGGCCATATAAAAAAAAAAAAAAAAAAATAAAGGAAGAAGAGAGAAGAACATCATTCCAGCTACATTATCATTACAACAAAGATTGTATCACAAGAAGAAAGGAAATTCGTTACAACAGATATGGTGTTACAAAGGAAAGTCATATTATCATTACAACAAAGATTGTATCACAAGAAGAAAGGAAATTCGTTACAACAGACATGGTGTTACAAAGGAAAGTCACAATATTACTGAACGAAGTTATTTTCGAAAAGGACCTTTCGAACTTCAGCACTACAATCAGCATACCCGCGGGTGTAAGCTTCCCTCTCACGAAACTCGGAGTTTCTTTTCTCACGCTCGTAAATATCTTTGAGTCTTTCTAATTCCGAACTTAACTTATCCTGAGACAATCTTTCCTTAAAAAATCTATTAGCTTCCAGCGCGCGTTCCAGCTCAATCTTTTTCCTAATTAGTTCGAGCGAAATAGAAGCCCGCTGTCCGATCTCATGTTTGACCAACGCATAAAGCCTAGAAAAGTCTTTGCCAGCCTGAACTTATAAAAAGATATGTCATGGCAGAAATAAAGAAATTAGAAAATCATGATAAGAGATTAGAAAAAATTACCTGGGCAAGGGATTCCAACCCAGACTGAAACAGGAACGAGGAATATTCTCCAGTCGAAAGAACCGCCTCGGAGATAGAAACATTGGCCCGAAGAAGGGTCAGGTCGGACTTCTCATGTGACACTGTATCAAAAGGAGTTATGTCTCTCTTAAATGAAGAGACACCAGAAGAAAACAACAAATCAAAAGGTTCTCCGGCCAACGAAGGAACGGATTGGAAAGGAGTGCGCACAGTTACATCCTCCACAAAAGAAACCTTTTTAATTCTCTTGTTTGAACCCCCGGATTTCAAGCACGAGGAAAGGGCAGCAGTCGAAGATTTATTTTCTTCTTGGAAGGTTAGCCGATCAGAACTAATGGGTTTAATTGGTGCTCGGCTTCTTTTCCTTGTATTTCTACCGCCACTAGGTCTGGGGAAAGGTGCAGAAGAAATCACTAAAGCGTTCGAGTTAGTATTCATCTCTCGATTTCCAGGTAAAGATTCGACCGAAATAATTTTCTGAAGCTCCGAACGCTGTAGACAATATTAATGTGAAAGCAATGTAAAATGGCCCTGGTATTTATAAGAGAAACAACATCATGTGAATTGCAATAATTGGTAAGGCACTACTCCCAAGAAAGATTCGATGACGCAACTGAATATGCAAGAATGACGTTATAAAATTCAACAAGAGGATTAGACAGACAATAGCCAAGAAATAGCAATAAGGAAAGAATGCAAATTCGAGCATTCACCAAATACAGAAAAGCAGAAGACTATAAAACAAATATACAAATACTATTGTTAGCCGAGTAAATCCTATTACATACTAATCGTTACTGGCTGGATTCTTTCACGCCAGAACCATGATCCGATCTCTCTTGCTCCTCTTTCTAGCTAGAACCGCTCTTCGAGCTATCAGAATCATCATTACTCGAGCTGCTCCCTTCTTCATCACTACTTTGCACACCGGCCGCAGATTTACTCGAATCGGAACAAGGAGTGCCTTGTTCCCCCTGGTCACGGGAATCCCCTTCAATATCCACATCTTCATCCTCGGATTGAGCTTCGAGCGCGTCGGGATTTGGCATCGGCACTCCAAATTCCTCAAGAAAAGGAGCAAACTCATGAGTGGCCAAGTCCTCAAGCTTGGGTGGAAGGGAAGAAGCCTTGTAATATTTCCCGAAAATATTCTTATAAGGGTCTAGGTAAGGAAGGTAGTCATCAAGGGCGCCTTCGACCTTTGCGGCTGTGAGGAGGTGCTGAGCTCCTTTATAGTAAAAGGCTTGATTAACTCCACCCGACCGCAAGCGAACTAAGGCATCAAGAAAGGGTGACCCTAGAAATTCCCTTATGGCGGGAATTCTGCCCTCTTCTCGACCGCGAGCATAGGCCTGTTCAGATGATGCCTTAGCATGTTCAAGATCCGATCTCAATTTGGTTACCTCTTCCTCGAGGGCCCTTTTTCCGTCAAGACTCTTCTTAACTTCTTCGAGCTCCTCCCTAACCTCAGATAACTTGGCAGAAGTATCCTTCAACTGATTAGCCTTGGTGGCCTCCGCCGTAAGGACATTATGGAGAGCACTTTGAGCCATCTGAGATTCCACGTTTAAGGTGGCCTGTCGATAAGCTTGATGATTATACAAATCCCCGACCTGGAGAAGAAACTATACATTAAAAACAAAGCACAAACTTTGAAGATAAATCAGTACTCACGAAAGAACTTGTATACCTTTTGAAGAGCATAGGCAAAATCACCCGCGAGCTCGAAGTCGCTTTTAAGGAATAGTGCTGTATTATCATCCTTAAATCTTCCGGCCATGAACATCCAGAGAGACTTGTCCACTGTATGTTCCCCGTTCGGACCCAAGTCGGACTCGATGGTCCCATCCTCCGGAAAACCAGCTGCCCTTGGTCCTTGGAAATGATCCTCTATGAAGTCAACCAGGTCTGGCTCGGAATGGCCTGCCCGGCACGTGATCGGATCAAGTCCCCGACCAAAGGGCTTCACCCTCCAAGAAGATTCGGGAATATCACTACTTCTCTTGCGAGCCATTCTCGCTTCTAGTATGTTTTGAGCTCGGACCTCCTGTAGAGAGTAATGGCTGAGTCCTTCCTCGTTCGGGTTGGAGGAGCCGGTTGGAAAAACAGTACGGAGATCAAGGATTCGAGGTTGAGAAACCCCCTCGACCGCGAATGAGGATGAGAAGTTCCCGCAATGGCAGTTTGGGAAAAATTCACCATAGCGTTCGGAGTCGTTGCTGGGACGACCCCAGGGGCGGACTTTACTACCTTACGGGAAACCTTCGTGGTTTGCTGGTGAGGTCGACCTTGGATACCCTTCGAGAAGGAAGCAACAACCGGACCAGCTATTGATGTTCGGAACTTATCGACAATTCCAGCTGAAAGATAAGAGGAAATTAGGTATTGCCGTAAAAAATAAATCGAAATGATTTAACACACCTAAAGTGGAGGGGGCATTGGCAGGATCAATCGCAGCTTTCCCATATTCGATTGGAAGAACAGGGAAAGAACATGTGCTGAGCCCAGCCAGTCGCAAAACTGCCTCCTGAGTCATCAAAGCTGTCTGATGAGGGTCAGCTCGAAGAGATTGCAGGAATTCGTCCGAGATTTCATTATTCATTTTTCCTCTAAGGCGACGTTTACCATAGATCCATGATCTTGCACCAGGCCACACATACGGCGTGGGTTCGGGGTTATCCTCGGAGGGTGGAGAATCTGGTCCACGAACAAAAAAGAATTCATATTTCCAACCCTTCAAGTTGCTGCTAACGTTGGCTGATAAAATTGAGACTTTCGGTCTCTGAGAAAAATAAACATAACCAGCGTTCGAAGATGTGGAAGCGCTTATTTGAAATATCTGCCAGAAGTTCTGAAAAACAGCCTTTTTCCCTTTGGCTTTCATCAGCACACAAAAGGCTATGATAAGCCCGATCGAATTTGGTAGAATCTGGGAGGGTGTTAACTGGAAAGCTTCCAAAATACTTTCTATCAAAGGAGGAAAAGGGATGCGTAGGCCATAATGGAAATGCTTAGAATAAAAGGATTGGCATCCAGCAGGAGGATCAGTAACTCGTTGATCAGGAGTTGGAAGAACAATCGAGAAGCCGGCACCTAGGTATTGACCAAATTCTGCTTGCAATTTTCCCAGACCTGCTTCCACATAGGAACAAACAATCTTGTCCGCCCTATCCTCGGTCATGTTCAGTCCTACACTAGTCGACGACTCCTCCCAGTTGAAGATCGTAACTATGACATTACCGTTCAGCCTATACTTCATCTGCTCGTTCTTCCCTAAGGGAAGGACGACATCCTCCGCAATTTCCTCCTCGGAGACCGTGGTTTCGCTTGAATTGTCTTCATCATTATCTTCCGACCCGGAACACGATTCTCTCTCTTCCCCATTAGGTTCGGAAATGGGACTCGAATCCCTTGGGTTCTCCCCCACGGATGGTCGAACGTCTATAACCTCCCTCCCTTCTCGATCATTTTCTTGATTTTCCATTAGGGGGATTTTCCCTTCGAATCCGTTGGATTGGACATAACGAATATACAATGAGCACTCGAAAGAGATTATAAGAGCTCACTTATCGAACTATTCACTTCGATCTAGGGTTTGTTCTCCTCAGAATCTTTAATGAACAGCGGCCCTCCCTCAGGGTATATATACAGGGACAAAATGGGAAATTGCAAATCAGTCCCCGAGTAACCGCGACGATTAAACTCCTCAAGAGTATACTTGAAGTCATAATTCCTATAATTGCATTTGTAACCCTCGAGCTTTCCGAAATCGTAAACTTGAAGACCAACATTAATCGGCGAGAGCGATTTACAAATGATACCATTTCGTATTTTCTAAAAGTATGCACTCTTTTTCCCTGAGTTGGTTTTTATCCCAAAGGGTTTTTCCAAATCAGGTTTTTAATGAGGCATACTCGAGACTTATTCAGAGATGGCTCATCCCGCTCCGTCATTCGACTAATACTTCTTCGAGTTCAAGCTCCTCTTTACACTCGAGAAGTGGGGGAGTATTGATGTGGGGTAACTTGGATTTAACATTACATCAGCCTAGCTGGGTCGAAATTCGTCAACTTCGATCTCTTAAGCGTAAATTCGAGCCCGCAATTCGGGAATCCTACACCGACCAACTAAAGAAGCGTATGATCCAGAATCACTGTTGGGCCAAGTCCAAGCCTAGGCCCGTGGGCTGAGTAATGCATGCCTGCGGTCGGTTTACCTGGATCCAGATCTTAGCTATAAATACCCCAAGCATTTATGACGACGACACAACTTCCCAGGTGCTCTACCTTCGAGACTGCTGCTCGAAATCACTTGGGAATATTAGCATAGGCTACTTTGTATGAATTTCACCCTCTAGCTTGTACGGCATCCAATGATGCTCGGATAGGACCCCCCTTATCATTGTAATTTGTACTCGAACACATTGAATACAATATTATTGATCTTTTTCCTCTATTCGTTTGCATTCATCTCACGTCGTATAACACATTGATCGAACACACGAAAACGCGTAAGATCAAGTTGCAATGTGCGACATGGGTGGTAACAGTCATCTTGCAGTGTTCATCCAGCCATCCAAGGTGTTTAGCCAACTGACATGACTCACAGTCTAATGACGACACTTTACTGAACTTTGGACAAAGTTTCTTGAGCAGTGGAAGAGATGGATGGGCCAACTTGCAATGTTCTTCAAAGGGGACGTGATACTAGAACACCCAACAGATCTAGGTATATGTGCAGAGGCGGACGGACTAAGGGACAAGGGGGACTATAGCCCCCCTGAAATTTTGATTTGTTTTTTTAAATATATTAGTGCTGTATGAAAAAAAAAATTAATAAATCAATTCAATATGAAATTTTTAGCCCCAAATATAATCTTAATCCAATTAATATCACACAATCCACTTTAATAATAACCCACTCTTCCCAATTTCTAAGCCCCAATGAAAAGTCTATTTTTTCTCTACTCCCAACATCTCCAAATGAGTTATCTTTTCTTGAGCTGAACAATGGTTTTTTGTGTTGTCAAAGATTTGAACAATGAAAATAGATGGCGAGTGCCTGATCGAATTGATCAGGTCATGTAGGAACAAGGTTCAAGTCTACCGGTCTGTTAGGAGACCATGAAAAATATGAAGGTGAACCACAATGAAAAACATACTTGCCAATCAACTTGAAAATTATATTAGGGATGTTCGATCAAGTGATGATTTTTCTAGATTGAAAGGGATTGGTGATCTTGCTAAGAAGATGGTTGCAACTAAAAGACATGTCGCATTCTCGATGGTTTACAAACTTGTGACATTGATGCTTATTCTACAACTGCATCAGTGGAGAGAGCTTTTTCGGCTACGCAGATAGTAAAGAATCGACTTCGTAACTGAATGGGCGATCAATGTCTAAATGATAGTTTAGTTGTCTTTATAGATAGAGACATAGTTAGTAGTATTTCAAACGATGCTGTCATTGACAAATTTTGAAAGATGAAAAACCGTCGTGGTCAATTATTAAAGTAAATATGTAGATATTTTGGGTTCTTTTGAGACTATAATGGGTAGGGGTGGGCATTGGGTTCGGGTAACCCAAACCCAACCCGTCCCGTTTTTAAAATACCCGAACGGGACGAATATTTTTTGGGTTTGGGTACCCAAACGGGACGAATATTTTTTGGGTTTGGGTACCCGAACTTGAATACCCGTATTTTATTACGAAAATACGGGACGGGTTTGGGATTGGTCTCTCCAACCCCGAATTCCCGAACCCGCCTATCTAATATTATTAATTATATAATTTATATACTTTACTAGTTTACTTGTATAACATTATTTATTAAATGAACTTTTTTTTTTTATTTTACCCTAATATTCCTTTTAAATCCTACATTAGTTTAGTAATTAATATTAAGCCAATCCTAAAAAGTTAAAAACTCTCAATCTCTCATAATCCTTGTAAGTTGTACGTCTCTTCCTCTCCCACATCTTCTTCCACGGCACAGCACAACACAAGCCACAAGGTAGTTATTTTTTGTTTTTGTTCTTCAAATTAAATCATACTCTAGTACTCTACTACATATGAAATTAGTTTAATAATCTACAAAGTACTTCTTACTGTACCGAAATTTGGGCCTCTTAGGGGTTAGGGGTAACTTTTATCATATCTTATGCATGGATTCTATTGGAGGATTTTTTTGTTTAGTCCCTTGAATTTTGAATTAATTGTGAATTTGACCTTTGCAAATTGCAAAAGTATTTTTATTTTTTAGTGTGCTGTTTTGGTTTGATTATTGATTCACAAAATTTTGTAGTTACTTAATTGGTTACATGCAGTAGATATAATTATGAAAGATGATCATGGAAAATGGTTTAGTGTTTCAAAAATCAAAGTTCTAACAATAACTTCTTTTGCAAAATATAATTGTTAAATATTAATGTTTTTTCAAATTTTAGATGTCATGGTTGAATGAAAATGATGCAACTTCAGAATTTCTATCAACAAATCATTCTCCTGAGGCTACACAAAGAACGGGTACTCAAAATACTATGCCGAATGAAAACGAGTCAGCACCTAAAGAGGTACCTCCTAACCCATTAGTTAGTGGTGATAATGTGACTAAACCTTTGGCTTCACCAGTGAATCATAATAATTCAGATGATGGAAATAAACAAAGAAAAAAAATTGATCATAGGTCGGAGCTTTGGGCTCACTTTGAGGAAGTGAATGTTAACAATATTAAAAAGGGTAAATGCAATTATTGTGGGGCTCTAATATGTGCAAGCTCAAAAAGTGGAACTAATGGTCTTAGGAACCATTACACTGCTTGTAAAAAGAAACCCCATGAAGTGGCAACAAATCAAATGCGCCTAGACATGCAAAAAATCGCAAATGGTGATGGTTCTAATCGACTTTCTTCATGGAAATTCGATGAAGAAAAAGCTAGAAAAGCCATTTGCATTTACTTTTTGCTCGATGAGCTTCCATTCATGCATGTTGAGAAATCGGGGTTCAGATATTTGATGTCTGTTGTTTGTCTTATTTTTATACTCCCATCAAGAAAGATGGTTGCAAGAGATATTTTTAAAATGTATTTAGATGAAAAAATTCTCCTCAAGGCATTTTTAAAAAGATCTTCTCAAAGGTTTTGCATTACAACTGATACATGGACTTCATTTCAGAAAATGAATTACATGTGTCTTACAGTTCATTTTATTGATAATGATTGGAAGTTGCAAAAGAAGATTTTGAATTTTTGCCCTATCAATAGCCATAAGGGGGAGGATATCGGGAGAGAAGTTGCAAAATACATTCATGAGTGGGGGAGTGAGAATATTTTTACTGTGACTGTTGATAATGCATCATCAAATGATGGAGTTGTGGCTCACATAAAATCAAAAATGGCAACTTCTTGGCATACAAGCATTCTAGGTAATGAATATGTTCATATGAGGTGCATTGCTCACATAATTAACCTAGTTGTGCAGGATGGGTTGAAGGGGGAAGAAGAACACGAGGCCATTAACTGCATTAGAGGGGCTGTTAGGTATATTAGGGGTTCTCCAGCAAGGTATCAATCTTTTAAAGAATGTGCTGAAGTTGAGTAATTGGAAACTAACAAATTGTTGAGCCTTGATGTACCTACCAGGTGGAATTCCACCTATTTGATGTTGGATGCTGCCACAACCTTGGAGAGGGCATTTATATCCTATGATGATACTAATTCTAGTTTCAGAAGGGACCTTGAAAGAGGGTTAAATGAAGGTGTTCCTTCGGATTATCATTGGGCTAGAGCTAGATTATTGCTGAAATTTTTAGGCCACTTTTAGGATCTTACTTTGAAAATTTCTGGTTCTTTATATGTGACAGCTAATATGGTTTTTCATGAAATTAGTGTTGTTCATTTGCTTCTAAGGCAATGGTTGGAGAGTGATGATATTGAGCTGAAATTAATGGCAAAAAGGATGAAAGATAAATTCGATAAGTATTGGGGTTCGGTTGATAAGATGAACAAGCTTCTATAGTATGCTGTAATTCTTGATCCTCGACATAAATTAGATTTTCTTAGAGTATTCTTTTAATATGATGTATGGTGATGGTAGTATTACGTGTGAAAATTTGAAGAGGGACGTCCGGAAGGGAATCTATGCTATGTTTGATGAGTATAAAATAAAATTTGATGGTGTCGGTTTGTCAAATACTTCATCGAACGGGTCTTCTTCTTCCTCTACTGCCTCAATCCCTTCACAACCTAATTCTGAAAAGAGACAAATGGTTTATTTGAAAAATGAGTACAAGAAAATGAAGAGTGGAAGTATGGGAGTACAAGTGAAGTCTGAATTAGAAAGATATTTGGCAGAAGAACAAGAGATTAAGGATGGTGATTCTTTTGATATTTTATTGTGGTGGAAATCAAATGCTCATAGGTTTCCAATTATGTCTAGAATAGCTCGAGATGTATTGGCAGTTCCGGTATCGACTGTTGCTTCTGAGGCTGCATTTAGCACGGGAGGACGTGTTCTTGATGCATTTAGGAGCACATTGTTACCTAGAACTGTTCAAGCTCTTGTATGTACTCAAGATTGGCTCCGTGATCATACACATCCAATTTGCATTGAGGATGACCTTTGTGAAGTTGACCGATTAGAGAATGGTACTTATTATTTATAGTTTACATTTATAACATTTTTTTTTGCTATAATATGATTTATATTGTTCATATTTCACGAGTTTCTTATGATTGTCCATATTTGGTTGTTTAGAATTTATACAGGTAAGTCTTGGTTCGAGTACGAGTATGATTGAGGAATGACGCCTTGATTAACACATTGGTTGCTTGCAAGGTAATTTGATTTATGCAGCAACTTTTTGTTCTTAATCTCCATTTTTTTTCCCTTTTTCCTTTTGCATATAGATGTAAAATCCTAATTTATTAAGTTTGTTCTTATTGCATTGCAGGAGATCATTACAATACATTTTCAACATCAAAGTTATTTTTTGGTTTCAGTTGCGAAGCACTTTGTATTTTGAAAGTGGTGGAGTTGGTGAAGGGTCATTATATGATTTTAGAATTTAGTTGTTTTAAAAATTTATAACTTTTGCGTAATTTAATTGTGGGCTTGAATAAATTATTTTGGTATCAACTATAGATAGTATATGGATTGAATTTTTTTATTGATGCTTGATGTAGATCGTGTTTTATCATTAATACATTATATGAGTTTAATTTTTGTTCGTATTTGGATATATTTGAAATATTCGTTATGATGACTTGATGATATGTTTTATGTATTAATGAATTAAAAAGTGATACGATTTAGCAAAAGGAAAATGACGAAATATAATTATGTAATATTATATTATTTTGTTAGATGGATGGAGAATTAATGAATTAAAATAATATGAGACCCGTAATCCCGTCCCGTCCCGTCCCGACCCGCAATAATTCGGGTACCCGCGTCCGGGTACCCGAATTATTACGGGGCGGGTTTGGGATGAAAAGTGTCAACCCCGAAATTTAGTATACCCATATCTCTAACCAAAACCCGTCCCAAACCCGCCCCGTGCCCACCCCTAATAATGGGTATCGTGTGTACTTAAAATATTTCGTGGGACTTATTTTTGTCAAACTCCACCTCCCCATTTTTGTATTGCGTCATATATTTTCTCGTGAATAATATATATTTTAAGTTTAAATATTTGATAGATTTTTTTTTATAAGTTTAGGCCCCTTGACCAAAAATTCTGGATCCGCCCCTGTATATGTGCGTCAAGAAAGTCGAGACCTCCAGACTCATGTCATTTACAAATAATCTTCTTTGTCATAAGATCCTGAAATTAATAATAATCAGGAAAAAAAATGAGATACAACAATTAAGATTGCGATGAGTTGGCTTACATAAACTAAACTAAAGGATAGTTGAGGTAAATGTAGGACAAAGGCAGCAGAGGAGTCTGGATAATTGCGTCGAACCCAAGAACACAAGATGGTGATCCATCGGCTAAAGTAACATTAGGGGATTATGTGTTTGACTGAAAAGTAGAGAATAAAGAAGTGCTTTTCAAAATTGATATAAAGAAAAATTAAATTTACAAAAATAATATTTAGAAAATTTTATTTCCAACAATGATACACTTTTAATCTATTACCTAATAGGTTAATTAAGTACTTTAAAGATGTAATTAATAAACTATAATTATATTATAAACATCCCACAAAATTCCTAAAATGAAATTAAAAACAGTCTTCCAGTTCTCTCCTCCACTAAACCCGTCGTCATGAACTCACTTAGACAAAATTACAACATTGATTGAAATCAAGAAGAAATACACAAGAAGATCAATAATTGAGGTTATCATTAGATTTTCTATAACATTTGGTCTATATTTAAGTATTTTAATAGCTAAATCGAACCAGAAAATGTTGGGGGGGGGCTTGGGGCTTGGAACAGTCCCAAATTCCAAGCACCAAGCACCCGTAAGATGTTCTAAATTGTTGGGGCTTTAGGGCTTGTAATTTGGAACAGTCCCAGTTCCAAGCCCCAAGAGCACAAAATATTTCTGGAATGGTTGGGCTTGGAACTTGGAACATAACAGTCCTGTTCCAAATTCCAAGCCCCAAGCGCCTATGAAAATGCCCATTTGGGAATGTTTCAAGCACCAAGTGCCGTAATAGTGTCATGTTGGATTCCAAGACCAAGTCCGCTGTTTTACTAAATTTGTTATTTACCCTGTGCTAATTTTGAATTGTTTACTTGTAGATATGGATATGGACTCTAAAATTGTGAGTGTAATTGGATTTATGTATGGATTGATGATATTCCATGTATTGAGCAAGATACCAATGTCGTTGTGATCACTCGCAAATCTATTGGATCGGCATCTTACGTGAACATAAACAATGACTCCACTTTGGAGATAACTATATATATTCACAAAAAACATGATGAGATTGATTTGTACGTGACTTGTACTCCGAGCAGACATGAGACTATGATCCAGGGTAAATGAAGACAACTTGAAGATCTAGCTAGTTACCCAAATTACGCTTATGGATCCAATCAAATGACACCGATGTTAAATGTGAGTGATGATGTTCATGATATACTTGAGCCTATAGTTGAGTATGTTTCTGACGATGATCATGTTGATGAGCCACCGTGTTATGAAGGTGCTAAGGGAGGTTTTGGCCCGTTCAACTATGAAGAGCCACCTAGTCATGACGATGGTGGTGAGGTGGATCCACGTAGCCATGATGATGGTGGTGAGGCAGAGTCACCTAGTCATGATGATGGTGGTGATGCGGAGCCACCTATTCATGATGGTGTTGAGATTTTAAGATTTTGTCTGAAATCAAGTTCTAGTCAATGGAGGCCCGATGGATCAAGTTTACATGTCGATCAACGCTTCAAAAACAAAGTTGACATTAACTACAAACTCGGGATGGTTGCTTGTAACAATCATTTTCAATTTGATGTCCATACATGCAACACAATTACACAAATATGAACTATATTAAGTGTGTCGATAAGACTTGTGTACGTGCCATGAAGGAGAAGACTAGTGATCATTTTGTTATTCGAAAATTTATTAACACACACACTTGTTCATTATTGGAAAGAACTGCCGAACATAGACAAGCATCTAGTTGTATAATTGGTACTCATGTCCAGGGACAGTTTTTGAATGCGAGGGTTCCACCCAACCCAGAAGCAGTGAAGGACTTCTTTCGTAATGAAGAACATATCACCATTAGCTATGCAAAAGCTTGGAGAGCGAAACAAGTTGCTCACGATATCATTAGAGGCACCTTTGCAGAAAAATTGCCAACCTCCTTTCGTATTGCTACTCACTTGAGCAACAAAATGATGGCACGTGCGCTCGCATCCATACGGACGAAGATAACAAGTTCAAATACTTCTTCATGGCTTTAGGAGCGTCTATACGGGGATTCAAGTTCATGAGAGATGTGATTATAATCGATGCATGTGTTTTAAAGAATAAATATAAAAGGAATCCTCGTAAATGCATGTGTGACAGATAGTGAGTGCCACAGTTACCCGCTTGCATGGGGTCTAGGTGACTCTGAGAACATGGACTGTTGGACTTGGTTCTTTCAAGGCCTGCATGACTTGATACCAGAAAAGCGATATTTGGTTATTGTTTCAGACAGAGGCTCCCAGGTTGCAAGCGCGGTATCGTTATTTACCCCTTTTTGCATAACACGGGGCATGTTATTGGCATCTCATGCAGAACATAAAGGACAAATTTGGCAAGGGTTTTTAATCAGGTTGTTTGAACTAGCCGCCTGCCCATACACCGAACCAGAGTTTCGTGAGCATTTTGTTGAGTTGAAAGCTGAAAACGAAGGATGTGCGAGGTGGCTCGAGCAAGAAGTGATGTTTGAGAAATAATCGAGGGTGCACCATAAAGTCAACAAATGCGAGGTGATGACATCTGACCACATTGAGGTCGTTAATAAGGTAATATTAGAGGCAAGAGTAATTCCTATATGTGCATGATCGGATTTATTGTTGATAGAATGGGAATGTGGTTTTGTCAGTGTCGTGAGACAGCATTGATCTTTCCTAGTCAACTCACCCCAAAGAGGGAAAAAATCATATGTGAACGGTTTAATAATGTGGGAAAGAGAGACATAGCTCGATTGAGTGTGTGGAAGTGGAAAGTATAGTCGAGTTATTGGTTTAGAGTTGTGACTTAAATGCAAGAACTTGTTCATGAGGCGTATTTCAAATTGATATGATACATGAGAGCACGCAATAAGAGCCGCCATGGATAGACGATCAGTGGGTGTTGGTCCCAAGTGGTCAGTTGAGGTCTAGAAGGGGGAAGGGGGTGAATAGACCTCAGAAAATTTTACAACTTTAAAATTTAAACTTCAACTTTTCAAATGAGCAGACTAAACTGATCAGCTTAAGAGAGGTTACTAGGTTGTTCGCGCACACAACTTTGAGCAGCTGAGTAGACCACTTCAACTGATTCACTTAACTGATATGAATCAGCGTTCCAAGATGAATTACTTGAAGCGGATTTTGCAAAGTTTTTCTCAAGCAATCAAGACTTGGTTTCAAAGTTTTATCCCCAGGTTTACAAAGTTCTTTTCAAACAGTTTTGATGAAAGTATGCTTATTTTGAAATATGCATGAAAAGAATGCAGAATGTAAAACACCGATCTTTTTATAGTGGTTATATGGATCAAAGTCCTTTAGTCCACTCTTCCAAGTCACTTAGATCTGGGTTATACTATAATCACACAGATTACAATATTTTCTCTGCTTACGCCGAACAACACATGAACGGCCGTAAGTTCGCAATAGGAGATCACAAAGAAAACCTATCCTCCGAAGTAATATCACTCACAAAGATGGATATCTACTCCTCACAATACTTTTCTCTTTCAAGAATCACTCAGATTTCTTATTTTCTTCAACGTTAGCTTTTGTCAACAAATGACTAAGCTGATGAGTGAGCTGCTCTTGAGTTCTTTTGAGACTTTGAAAGATTCTGCTTCTGAATACTCTAAAAAATGTGTTGTTTCGTATTGTGTCTCGTGTCTGAACTCTTTGAACAAGCTTCCTTTTTATACTTGAGATTTGAAATCTGTCTGTTGAAGTGTAACAAAAGTCTTCATCTCGAGCATTGGTCCCTATCTCTTAGGAACGGCTCCCTGCGACTGTGTACTGTCATATCCATTGTACTCCTTGTCAGTCGCATTAAATGCAATCCGCTGATATGAGGTTCTTCTTTAATCTTTTGTCATGAATACCCTTCCTCTCTAGCATTAATTTATCTAAGTACATTTATGACCGTTGAGGTGACTTGTCTGATCACATCCACTCAGTTGTCCGAAGTCTCGCGTCTGATGAACACTTGGCTGACCCCAAACTGAACAAATCTGTTGAGTCGGTTGACTTTCACCAATCTGATTTCCTTATGCAGGAGTAGATCAGTCGTCTCCTCGACCATAAGTCTTGATCTTTCTGATTTGTCTTTTATGTTTGATCAAAGCTTCTTGATAGGGAATTCACTAAGCTTTTATTACTTAGCTGATCTTGATGTTTTGGAAATCATCAAAACATCCCTTCAATAACTGTCTTCATCTTCATCTTTATCCAAAAATTTTCCCCTTTTTGATGATGACAGAACTTCAGCTAAGTACATGTACCTATACTAAAGTTAAGTCCTCAAAATTTTTTGAGATAGAAATAATGTGTTGGAAGTAACTTGAACTTTTATAGATATGATTCAATTACAATTACATGTTCAAGCAGATGAGACAAAAAGAAGTAAACTGATACAAAAATATTCAAGTAGAAAGATTAGTTTAGGCTTGTTATCAGTTTCTTCATCTTCTTCTTCACTTCCTTCAATTTCCTCATCCTCATCAAATTTTTCTTCATCTTCATCTTCTTCGCCTTCAGAGGTTAGATTTCTATATGCAGCATCAATTCTTATCTTGAGACGTTCTGGGTCTTTGTACTTCACATATTGATCAGTTTGCTCTTCAGGTGTATCCTTGGTTTCTTTCTTCTTGGCATCTTCTTTATCTCCAGATTTCTCTTCAAGTATTGGTTCCTTTGACTTATTCTCTTCAGTTGGTTTCTCTTGAGTAGCAGAGATCTTTTCAGCAGTAGCTTGAACAGCAGCTGTGACTGATCTCTCTTCCTCCCTTTTGTCATCAACATTAGGGTTGAGTTCAGCAGCCGAGATATTCACAGCAACACAAAGTTTCCTGATGTTTTGATCTATTATGTTCAGTCGAGCAGTTTGATGAATTTGAATAGATTTGATCATGTCAGTTTCTTCTGTAGCTTTGTCACCAAAGTATTGAACTTCCTTAACCAGTGCTAAGTTTTTCTCAACTTCCAATTCTCCAACTTGTCTGAATAGCTTTGTCAGTTCTGCAATGTCTGACTCATTTTGGTGAAGAGCTGTGGAAAGGTGACTGATGTCAGCCTTAACGTCTTCAATGCTCTTATTCATTCGGAGAATGCTTTGAGTTGGCATTAAAGAGTTGTCCGGCGGCAGAGGAAATTGGCAATGGCTTCTCTCACCATTTTGGCATTTTCTTCTTGCATCCGCCTCATTTGTAACCTGTTCCTTTAGTCCATTTCCTTTAGAGTATTATCATGTAGCATTTGAAAGGAATCCATCAGTGACGAGTGTATGTCAGCTGTTGGAGTGGATGTTGAAGCAGGGGCATCTTCCTGGTGGACAGGTTCATCCGTAAGAACAGCTTCATCATCAGCTTTCCACTCGATTGCTAAAGGTGTTTTGGTAGTAGCCTGTTCCATGTTTGTAGTTTCAGCAGTTCCATCCTTATCAACGACTGTTGTCTGATTGATTAGTAGAGCAGGTAACCATCTTTTGTAGATATCTTCTTCTTAGGTTGCTCTTGGAATTTGCTAACTTCGGAGTCAAATGCAATTTCTTGAACACTTGGTAAGTGGAGCAGGTCACTTAAAGAACCTTTACATATCTAGCTTTCTTGGCCCACTTCTTCAAAGCAGTGTGTACAGCAATTTGCACAGCCCTTTCTATAGGATCATCTCCTCTTCTTCTTTTGGCTGGCAGTGCATTTTCGATGCATTCAGCTTCTTTAGCAACTCTGTTTCGAATATATCCATGAAAAACATCATGCACATAGTCTGTATCCAAAGCTTGAGTGACTGAAGAAGTGTGCAGCCAACTGAGTGTTGGGTATGGGGTTCGATTGTCATAACAACAAAGTGCGGAATTTAAAAATTTTCGAAGCACCCATGGTCCCATAGATTAGATCTCCATATTATGTATACGAAAGCATAGAACAAAAACACACAATGAATTAAACAAATGGGGTTTTTGCGATTTACCTCACCACAGGCAAGGTGGTGGCAACCTCCAACTCTGATCTGGATTCTGGTTCACGGGAGTGATCCAAATGTCTCACCTCCAGAGTTTAGTCCACACCAATTGGATTCTAGTAACACCTCCTAGTCTTAGGCTCAGAACTGGATCTAGGAGATTTGTTATTGCAGGACTGTGCAGATCTACTTGGCAGGGCAAGATCCAGCACGGTGGAACGAGGGAAAGGCGGCGGCGGCGCTAGGGCAGCTCACGGCAGCAAGGTGGCGACGGCACTAGCATGGCGGCGCAGGGTTGGGGCGGCGATAGGTGTAAAGAAAGAGGCTAGGGTTTTGTGCTAAAGTGTTAGCTTTCTGAGCTCTGGTAGAACTCTATTTGTAAGCCTCTACTTGACCTAAGTTTGAAAGACTCCTTATGGGCTTTTAATTAAAGGCCCATGTCTTGCAAGCCTTCATTTAATTAACTACTTTAATTAAATGCCCAATCCATTTTATAAATCAATATTTCCTTCATATAATTAATTAGCAACTTAATTAAGTATTTAATTAACTAAGTCAACTAACTAATTAAATTCCCATTTGAATTAATACTTTAATTCATTTAATTACCTTTAAATCAATTAATTCCTTTCATGTCCTTTTATAACAGTCACCGTCCAATTGTATTGTGTGTGACCCTCTGGGTTCACCATCAATTGGCAGCAGGCCCACGAATTCCTCGTGATTTAATTTATGAACAATAAATTGCTCCGGTCAATTAAACAACCTTTAATTGACCACTCCTAGAATCAAATCCTCTATTAACTCAGGAGTACCAACACTTCATGGTCGATGTCTAGCCACAAGCCCATGAAGCCCAATTTCAGGTGAATTGATATTTGTGAACCTCGTCTCATACAATTACCATGTACATACGGTCCTTCTATCGACTAATATTCCCGATCAAGACTTAGGGTGTGTGAATTGATCGGCACCTCTAAATTCGTCTCGATAACTATACTTTCAAATTTAGGATAATATTCCAGTGTGATTGCTAAATTTGGAAACCCCTTTCCAAATCCGTCACCGACTGCGGCCGCAGATTCCTCGGATATATTATCTAAGAATCGTATAGGAAATTCTCTCATCCATTACGATGAGTCAATAGATTCCATATTGGTGCTAACCACCCGCGTACATGTCTATACGCACCCAACCTAGGCATGTTATGATCAAGCTAAGTGACCTATACCTAGATCTAAGTACGCACTTTCATGTACCGAATTCGCCCTAGCACCTCAAGTCAAAGGACTAAATCGTACACTATTATAATCCTTGAGAAACATCCCATCACCGATATGCGTCATGCACTTCCACAATGGGTTTCTATGTTCGGGTCGTTTGATGCGTTCAATCAACCATTGAACCACCTACTCCTATGCACTGGCCTCAAATGCCTTGATCATGAAACGCTACAAATTCACTCCATGTGAATCATGCATACTCGTACTAGTCTTGGCGATTCCTACGATACCCTGTCTCGTTCGGATTCTAGGACTTGGAACAGTTTTAAGATTACGACCTTAGAGACTGTTTCATGATTGCACTCAGTACTGAAGTGAATCGTCCCATAGTCTTATGTAATTTAAGGATTTCATCCAATCGCTTAAATGTATTCGCGAGAGATGAGGTTGGCCATTGTTTATCCTTATACATATATAAATAAACATGTGTATTATTATAAAATCAAAGATTGTCTTATACAGAATAGATCTATTACAAGCTTATTGAACTGGCTTGCTGGGCACTATCCTATCAATCTCCCACTTGCCCTAAAGTCATTCACAGATGTTCCTAAGACCTATCTTCTCTAGATGACTATCGAACGCCTTTTGTGAAAGTGGCTTAGTTAGTGGGTCAGCCATGTTGTCTTCTGATTTGACATACTCCATGTGCATGTCTCCTCTACCAATGATCTCCCTGATCACGTGGTATTTCCTCTGTACGTGTTTGGATTGATGGTGTGATCTCGGCTCCTTCGCTTGAGCTATTGCCCCGTTGTTGTCACAGAAGACTACTACATGTTCAGCAATGCTAGGAACAACATCCAGTTCTTGGATGAAGTTTTTCATCCATACACTTTCCTTTGCTGCATCTGATGCTGCGATATATTATGCTTCTGTGGTTGAGTCGGCAGTGGTAAACTGTTTACAGCTTTTCCAACTGACTGCTCCACCATTGACGCGGAATATGTATCCAGAGTTGGATTTGAAGTCCGTCAGACTGGAAACTCGAATCAGTGAATCCTTCAAGTTTCAGTTCTCCACTACCACCGTAGACCAAAAACATATCCTTAGTCCTTCGCAGGTACTTTAGGATTGCTTTTACGGCAGTCCAGTGCTCTTCGCCTGGATTTGACTGATAGCGGCTCATTACACTTAGAGCGTGTGCTATGTCTGGTCGAGTACACAACATTGCATACATAATGCTCCATATAGCAGAGGCATAAGGTATGAGAGACATTCTAGTCTTTTCTTCGTCGGTTGTAGGGCACATTAACTTAGAAAGAGAGATACCATGTCTCATTGGAAGCAATCCTCTCTTGGATTCTTCCATTTTGAATCTCTTCAAAATTGTGTTGATGTACTGAGATTGGGAGAGTCCTATCATCTTCTTCGATCTATCCCTATAGATACGTATTCCCAATACATAAGATGCGTCTCCCATATCTTTCATGGAGAACTGCGCGGATAACCACGCTTTAGTCTGCGCTAACATCTTGATATCGTCTCCGATTAACAAAATGTCATCGACGTACAAAACAATGAATTGTATCGAACTCCCACTATTCTTCTTGTACACACAAGGTTCATATACGTTTTTGATGAAGCCAAATGCTTTGACTGTCTCATCAAATCGTATGTTCCAGGTTCGGGACGCCTGTTTGAGGCCATATATTGACCTTTGAAGTTTACACAGTTTGTGTTCACTTCCTTTTGACGCAAAACCTTCAGGTTGTTGCATAAAGATCTCCTTATCAATGTCTCCATTGAGAAAGGCGGTCTTTACGTCCATTTGCCATATTTCGTAGTCATGCCATGCGGCTATGGCAAGCAGTATCCGAATGGATTTTGACATCGCCACGGGATAGAAGGTTTCCTCATAATCTATACCAGGCCTTTGAGAATACCCTTTCGCCACTAAGCGATCTTTATGAGTTAATACATCTCCATTCATTCCAAGCTTGCGCTTGAAGATCCATTTGCATCCTACAGGGATAGTTCCCTCAGGTGGATCGACCAAGGTCCAAACCTTGTTGGAATGCATGGAATCCATTTCAGATTGCATGGCTTCGAGCCATGCACCCGAGTCTATGTCTGACATCGCTTCTTGATAGGTCCTTGGATCACTTTCAACTTTCTCGTTTTCGTGAATGAAACCAAATCGCTCTGGCTCCTTACGAATTCGATCAGACCTTCGAAGAGTAGGTGTACTAGTAGTTTCAGTAAATTCTGGTTCAGCTCCCACTGTTTGTGGGGATGCGTCCGATTCCTGGACTTCATCAAGTTCTACGATTGTCCCATTTCGATTGGTGAGGAAATCCTCTTCCAAGAAATGGGCGTTCCTAGATACAAACGTGTTACGTTCTTTAGGATCGAAGAACATGTATCCAATGGATTCCTTTGATACCCCACAAATTTGCACAAACTAGATCTACTATCTAGCTTATCTCCCTTTTTGTTCTTTACATACGCCGGAGATCCCCATCCTCGTAAGTAGTAAGTACGAATACACGGGTGCTTTACCATACCATACTTGGTGCGGTGTTGTTGGCACTGACTTCGAAGGTACTATGTTCAGTATCTTCGAGGCAGTTAATAGGGCTAAGCCCCAAAACGAAAAGGGGAGATCAGCGAAGCTCATCATGGAACGAACCATGTCTAACAAAGTTCGGTTCCTCCGCTCAGACACTCCATTGAGTTGGGGCGTCCTAGGGGGAGTTCGCTGTGCGAGAATTCCATTCTATTTCAGATAATCAAGGAATTCTTGGCTTAAGTACTCACCACCTCTGTCAGATCGAAGTGCTTTAATACTATGTCCAAGTTGGTTCTCAAATTCCATTCGAAACTCTTTGAGTTTCTCAAAAGTTTCAGATTTGTGTTTCATAAGATACACATATCCATAATGACTAAAATCGTCGGTGAATGTTACGAAGTAAGAGAATCCTCCTCTCGCATTGACACTCAATGGTCCACAAACGTCAGTATGGATTAAATCCAATGTTTGCTTGGTTCGCTCGGAATTCCCTGTGAAGGGTGATTTGGTCATCTTTCCTTTGAGACAAGATTCGCAAGTTGGGAGTTCATCCAAGTTCTTTATTTCAAGAGCCTTAGATGAAACCAGCTTTTGAATCCTACTCTTGGAAATATGTCCAAGTCTAGCGTGCCAAAGTTGTGGAGTTTGATTATCATATTTCCTTTTTCTAGATTGAATGTGCCAGACGTTGGAATTTGTAGGTTCTAGGGAATACAGACCATCTATCAAAGTACCACGAGCATACATTAAACCACCTTTAAATATGCAAAAAGCTCCATTTTAATGGAGAGATTAAAACCATCAATGTCTAACATCGGAATAGAAATGATGTTCTTAATTATTGTCGGTACGTACAAACAGTCTCTTATACTAAAGTAAAATCCCCTAAAACTAATTCCACGTCTCCTATAGCCTCAGTGGCGATCCTAGCTCCGTTTCCAAAACGCAGGATTCTATTCCCGGGCTTCAGGTATCTTACTGCTCCCATCACCTGCAAATCATTGCAGATATGAGAACCTGCTGCGGTGTCTAACACCCACGATGCACAGTTAATAGAAATATTAACTTCAACCAAAGAAAATACCTTTGGCTACCAGTTTCATCTGTAGGTAGTCTGGGCAATTCCTTTTCCAGTGCCCTGCTTTCTTGCAGTGGAAGCATTCGTCTTCTGGGCTTTTGCGCTTCTTTTCAACCACATTTGTGATTGCCTTCGAAGAAAACACCTTCTTCTTCTTCTTACCTCTCTTGGGCTTTGCAGCCTTCGATTGGTGTGCAATCATTACCGGCTTCTCTTTCTTGAGAGTCGATTCTGCCGTTACCAACAAATTGGTTAGTTAGTGAAGAGCGAAGGTTCTATCCTCCATGTTGAAGTTCAACACGAACTGGTCAAAAGAACGGGGCAGCGTATGGAGAAGGAGGTCAGTGCTAAGATCAGCGTGCAAGTCCACATCGAATCGCCCTAGTTTTTCAACCAGGTTGATGAAACGCAGACAGTGATCCTTGACACTGCTTCCCTCAGCCATCTTGAGATGAAACAGCTCCTTAGTGGTCGCGAACCTTTCGGTGCGAGACCTCTCTCCAAACATCTGCTGGAGATGGAGAAGTATATCTCTAGCAAGCGGTATTTCAGCATGCTGTTTCTGCAGTTCATTCGACATCGAGGCTAGCATGAGGCAGCGAACCTGAAGATCATCATCAACCCTTTTAGCATGGGCGGTTCGTTGTTCCTCACTAGCTCATGCTGCGGGTGCAGCAGGCATAGGTGTGTCGAGCACATAGCTTCGTCGCTCGGAGTCGAGGATAATTCTGAGATTTCTCAGCCAGTCGACAAAGTTTGAGCCATTCAACTTGTTTGCGTCGAGGATAACAGATAATGGATTCTTAGACATTGTACTTAATATCTACAAATGGAAAGAACACAACGTTTAGCTAACTGATCTTATGTCTAATACTTATAATTATCGAATTTTGGACTTGTTATCGAAAAAGTTCTCCCACTATTTTATCAAAACAATCACCCCTTTGATTGCTCGGGAAATTTAATTCCTAGCAGGTCTTGACGTCCCAGCAGCAATTAATTGCACCCACGACTCGTGGCCATACAATTAATTCTCCAGGTAGGTATACTTTTACCAATTGTGGCACCTCACAACCTTCAAGCTATTTTGCCTCGGTTTTCACATTTATCTAGCACTGCTACATCATAAATGCTACTAATCGTTAAGTAGAACCCATCAATCATGATGAGCAACGGGCTCGGTCGTGAATTCTCCGTAACTAGTTATCGGTCGATCTTCACATCCCGACCAGTCCTCATCCTTGTCGAGTTTAGTTAAAAACACGAGTCAAGGAATTTCGTGTATTGTCCCTTTCTTTGACTCGGGTGCCAGACTCTGGATCACCTCTGTCAATAAGTAGACAACATACACTAGTTCCTATTGATGGAAGGCTTGGATCTTTAAAACTTCATTTTAAATGTACCCAATAGACTTAATATTAAATTTGAGAGGGGAATTTCTGGTTTTGAAAGTTATACTAACTCTCCTCGAGATCTCAGCGATTCAGTTATGCTTTATCTTTTATTACGATCTAGATTCTAGCGCGCATCTCATACAAGCTAAATATAAATCGACAAATAAATAAACGCCATACAAGCCTAGCATGCATTCTACCACAATATGTTTTCGATCGGGAGCCTCCTATGTGGTCCATCATCGAGCCAATGATGTTGGCCCTATTGGTCAATCTAAAAGGTTTGCAAACAGGTCTATGCTATTACACAATGTACCACGCATACATGGCCTTCATGTCTTCTTGGGCTCCCACCTTGCTTGTAAACGGGCCTCCATCCTAATCTAGGAAAGCAGTAAAGCCCTATTCTATTACAAAGGCTCAAAGTGGCCCAAAAATATAATAGGCTCGCAGGCCCAATCAAAACCAAACATTAAATTAAACCAATCACATCTACCCTAAGGTCAAGGCTCGGCTCGATCGAAAACCATGTAAACAGTTCACGTAGAGCAAGAAACATGCAAACAACCTTTACCTATTTCTTTTTTAATTTTAAAACAACCTTTTAAAACTAACTTCCTATAAATCTTACTTTTTAGTCACTACTAATTATGACAAAATGAATATTTGGGTAAACAAAAATAAATTTTCTGCTGAAATTCAGATTCTTTTTTTTCAACTTTCGAAAATTGCACTTTGACCCCAAAACTTTTAAAAAGTTACAAAAACACCCCAGAACAAATTCGGGCAGCAGACCAGAAAATAAAATTTTGAATTCTGAAAATTTTCGAATTTTCAAATAGACCCCTGATGTTTCGGTAATTGCAAAACAGTCCCCAAACTTTCGAAAATTACAAAACGACCCCAAAAAGCTATGCGACCAGACTTGCAAAACAGTCCAGTAATTTTGAAATTTTCAGATTATAAAAATTCGAATTTTCAGTCCTTTAAAACCCTAATCTCGATTTTTGCACCAAAAAGTCCTGAAGTTTTCAAAAACTATAAATTCGCCACAGATCTAAAAAAGCAGTTTTACCCAATCATAGATCCAGTCATAACAAGCAAGAATCAACTTACAGAACATAATTATCATGTGTTTACATATACATAATTAAACATATACGTTGAACACACATTATGTTCAGGCTTTTCGTATAATAAGTATGGAGTTGGCTCTGATACCACTGTTGGGTATGGGGTTCGATTGTCATAACAACAAAGTGCGGAATTTAAAAATTTTCGAAGCACCCTTGGTCCAATAGATTAGATCTCCATATTATGTATACGAAAGCATAGAACAAAAATACACAATGAAATAAAAAAAGGGGGTTTTTGCGGTAACCACAGGCAAGGTGGTGGCAACCTCCAACTCTGATCTGGATTCTGGTTCACGGGAGTGATCCAAATGTCTCACCTCCAGAGTTTAGTCCACACCAATTGGATTCTGGTAACACCTCCTAGTCTTAGGCTCAGAACTGGATCTAGGAGATTTGTTATTGCAGGACTGTGCAGATCTACTTGGCAGGGCAAGATCCTGCACGGTGGAACGAGGGAGAGGCGACGGTGGCGCTAGGGCAGCTCACGGCAGCAAAGTGGCGGCGGCACTAGCTTGGCGGCGCAGGGTTGTGGCGGCGATAGGTGCAGAGAAAGAGGCTAGGGTTTTGTGCTAGGGTGTTAGCTTTATGAGCTCTGGTAGAACTCTATTTATAAGCCTCTACTTGACCTAGGTTTGCAAGACTCCTTATGGGCTTTTAATTAAAGGCACATGTCTTGCAAGCCTTCATTTAATTAACTACTTTAATTAAATGCCCAATCCATTTTATAAATCAATATTTCCTTCATATAATTAATTAGCAACTTAATTAAGTATTTAATTAATTAAGTCAACTAATTAATTAATATCCCACTTGAATTAATACTTTAATTCATTTAATTGATTTAATTACCTTTAAATTGTTATGAAATTAAAAGGATAACAAGCAATAACAAAAATACAAGTGTAGAGAAGAAAGTAAAGTAGGAGAAATTTGTATTCATTCATATTCTTGTCTTCCATACATTTTACAATAGATCAATTTATAGGGATAAAGAGATTCAAGACCCACACTAATGGCCTCACTATTGTCTTCAATACATGAGTTATAAGTGCAAGACCTTTAGACATCCACATTAATGTATATTTTATAACACTCCCCCTTGGATGTTCATTGCTTATGGACTATGTCTCGTTAAAAACCTTATCAGAAAAAAAAACTGGAGGGAAAAACCTGAACAAGGAAAAAGAGTACATATCCATTTGGGATATCCATTTGGGGTCGTTAAGCGTGTAACACTGCCTCGTTAAAACCTTGCCAAGAAAACCCATTGGGACAAAACTTGGACGAAGGAAAAAGAGTACAGTGTGCAGATTATTATTGATGACACGCTCCCCCTGATGCTGACGCAAAGTCCACAAGTTGACCCATTTCGATGTGGTGGACCCATCTTCTTAAATGATGTAGTTTGCAATGCTTTATTAATTAAATCGGCTAAATTATAGTTTAAACTTGATGACATATATATATCACCATTTTTCTAAAGATCATGAGTGAAAGAAAAACTTCGGTGATATGTGTTTTGTTATGTTATCTCTGATATAGCCGACATTGTCCTCGTATAAAATTATTGGGCTATTTTTCTCAAATGATATACCACACATCTCTTGGATATGATGAGTCGTTGATCTTAACCAAACTCGCTCTCAACTTGCCTCATGCATGTCGAATATTTCTGAATGATTCGGTGAAGTGGCAACGAAAATTTATTTTGTAGAATGCCATTATTCTAGTTCCTCCGTTTATAAATACATAACATGTTTGAGATCGAGCTTCATGTAGATCAGATAAGTACCCTGCATCCGCATAGCCAATCAATGTGATTTTGAATCATTTGTATAAATAGCCACATATATCGAGATATATATTTAACCTCATTCTATCATTCTAATGTCGGCGTGTCGGAGAAGAACTAAACCTTGCTATAATAAACTTACAACAAATGACATATCAGGGCATGTATCATTAGCAAAATACGTCAATTCTCCTATAACATTGAGATATGGTACTTCAGGACCAATGAGTTCTTCATCATTCTCACGAGGGGAAAAAGGGTAATTTTCCGAATATAAAAATCTTAAAACCATTACGGTACTTAGAGGATGTGCCTTGTTTCATATAAAATCATCTTAATATCTTCTTTTCCCTTATAAGTTGATTGATGAAGAAGAATTTCGTTTAATAAGTGCTCGATCTGCAGGCCGAGACAAAACCTTATTTTTCCCATGATCTTTCATCTGAATTTCTTTATTTAAATAATCAACCATTATTTGAAACTACTCAGGAGTTCCAATAATATATAGACAAAAATAAACATACAACAATTATAATAAACTCTGATCCGAAAATATTTTTTATGTATATACATGGGAAAATTGGATAACGTTTGTAACTTTCTTTTGACAATATTCAATAAGTCGGTTATACCATATATACCCAAATTCGTTTAATTCAATTAAATATCTACACATGTGCATTGAAAAATTCCGGGAATTTTTTAGTATATTAAGAATTTAAATCCTTCAGGGACTTTCATATAAATTTACTATCAAGCGAGCCATGGCTGTAACAATATCTATTAGACGCATATCAAGTTTTTCACATACTGCCAGACTAATATCTAAAAATTATTGCATCCACCACTGGAGAATATGTATTCTCATAATTAATTTCATGTCTCTGTGAAAACTCTTGTACCACTAGTCATGTTTTATATCTTTCGACTTTATTTTTCTCATTTTCTTTTTCGCTTGAATACTCATTTATACCCAACATGATTTATTCCTTCAGGTATTTGGACTGCTACTGCAAAAACTTTGCGTCTTTTCATTCTGGCCAGCATTTCTATGTTTATATTCTTTAACAAATTTAGTTTTAAGATCCTCATTTTATTTTATAATTATATGCAAAAGTGTTGTCGACAACTGTTTTAATTTGGTTCCAACTTTTTCTCGTAGTGACATAACTTATAGAGATCTCTTTATTTATTTTCAGGTACCTGAACCTCTTTTGGGGTATTATCTAATAGTTATGTCTTGTGACTCTTCATGAGTGCTTGTCTCCATAATATGACCATCTTCAATGTTAGCTCCTTATTTTACAGGATTTTTATCATTGGAACCAATTGATTTCATTTGAATTGGAGCATATCTAGCTGGTATATGAGATTTAGTAACTCTTTTATATTAGTAAATTCATCTGGCAGTTGAATTACAATATTTTGCAAATAATTATCTTCTGGACTTCTAGTGTACACTGATTTTTTTTTCTTCGAGGATCTAGAGAAGATAATGATTTTGCATTCCATATAATTTATGTTTACCAACTCTTTATTCTCTCCCCCTAATATCGAGAACATTATTTCATCATTTATACTCTCCTCCTAATGTCAAGAATATTAGGAGGGGATTCATAACAAACATATATTCTCAACATTCTTTTGAGAACCCATCTTTGTGCTTTGTGGTGGAGCAATTGTAACATATGTCGCACATCTTTGATTTCTAAGATGGGAAATCTTTGGCTCTGACCAAAAGTTAATTTCAATGGGAGAAATTTTGATAACTTATTGGCATGATGCACACAAGTGTTGCGGCATGCAAAACAATATATATACATGCTTAAACAAGAAGTCTTGTTCTCATTAATTATGGCCTAGCAATTTATTGGAGGCGTGTAATAAATGATTCAGCTAAACCATTTTGTGTTTGATTATGGGCAACATGACTTTCAACTATTATTCAATAGTCAGAAAGCCTCATAGTTAAAATCACCAACATTTTCAAAGTACATTGTAAAGATTGTATAATTTGAAATTGTGCTCTTATTTTAATCATTTGCGCAAATGATCCCGCAAGCTTCAGGTTGCAGGTTGAAATTATCACCACTTGTAATAGATTTATCTACCAAGATTATGGAATATCTAAATAGTCCACATAGTGGATCGATGTATGGGCCCATATATATTTAACCGTGAATTTGTGTTACAAATGCTGGAGATTCAAACCCAATTTTAATTAGAAATGAAAAAAAAAATAACCTTGAGAACAAGCAACACTTTTGAATTAAGAAATCTTCTGGTTCTTCAATCAAAATTCATGTAAATTCGCAATGATTTTTCACATCATAGTTTTCCGGGATGGTCTAACCGATCATGCCAAATAATAAATATATTTGGATTAGTAAACTTCTAGTTTACTGTAACATGTTATTCAAGTGTACTAATATTTATATAGTACAAACCAAAAGATAAGAAATCCAAAATACTTTTCTTTCATGATATGTAATCATTATTATTCTTGTCTACAGTCTCACTGTAATATCCATTTAGGTGGATATCTATGAAGCTTAATAAACTTCTTCTGGACCTAGTTAAAAATAGTGCTACAAAGTTTGGGATAATGATGTTGTGTAGTTTTCAATTGATTAACATTTACATCATTTGTTGGTAGATGAGAACCCTTTTTTTCATAAATGGTTTGCATTGTAGCACAATTTGTGAACCTAATTTTCTTTTGGTCCAACTTAAAATTACACTTTATAGTATAAGATTTAGTATCGATCTTTTCAAAGTGTAGTTGTTCTCAACATGACATGAAAGTGACATATCAAAAATTTTAAATCGATTTCCCATAAACTTTGAAAACACCTCATATCTTGAAATCAATATGATTAGCAAGAATTCAATGTTTTAAGTTTTGTAGCTAAAAATATTCTTGCATTGATAGCAAATAAGGTCAAATTATATTAAAATGAAGTAATAAAATCAAGCTATATTATAAAGAGGCCATTGGTTATGCATTGAAAAGTAATAACGTCTCTTAACCATAATTTATTTCAGATCAAAGCATTTCTACAAATTTATATGTCAAGCACTTTTCTTTTGATGACCACGGCCAAAAGAACACTTTTATTTCCCTATTCCAAAATTTCACTCTAGTAAAGTCATTTATAAAAATTCATTTAGCAAAGCTAATTGGCAGAAGACCCGCCTTTAAATCAAAAATAAATTTCAATATACTCATGATTCAATATATTATTTAGGGCTATAACACTAATTCTATTACTGAAAATTCTTTGAGAAAGGAAAATCATATATCCAATATGACCAGTTTAGTTCAAGAATAGAATTAAATAAAATTGATACTTCTATTCTTCAATTTATTCATTTCTTATTGTCAACGTATATTTGTTAGTCACATTCATAATTTACAAGAATCTTTTTATTCTAAAACAAATACATGAACATAGACTAGAGCATAATATTTCAAGTGATTGGGAATATGGTTCTACATAATTCATAATTAGTCACGGTTCCTTTTACTTTTACTTTATTTTTACTATATGATAATTAAAAATATCATGTGATAATCAACAAGAACTTTCTACCAGATTGAAGAATTTCATACCTTATGACTTTTCAATAACTCACATGTATTCCTCCATTATTTTGCAGGAAGCATTCCCCTGATTAATCTCCAAAGCACTTTAGAGATATCTTATGCAAACATAAGGTCAAATGTTAGAGGAACAAAGCATTTCCAATTTTTCTACAAACTCATATCACATTTATCATGACCTGAAAATGTTGTGTATTTTGTGTGATATGTGTTTAAAATCAACTAAATATATAATACATAAAAACTTTTCAAAAACATGATAAATGCTCTACAATAATTAGTACAGTGATCTAATCAACATATTCATCAAAGAAAGTTGAACCATTATATGTAACATATACACAGACCCAATCATGCATTATCAATTCAGTACATACTTAATATGCAATTTAATCAAATCAGCAATAGCAATTCGTGTATAAAAATTTCTTCAATATAATTATGAATCAAAGATTGAATATAAATCATATAATTAACTTGAATGGATTTATTATAAATCATATAAACAGAATCACATATAGGAAGTAATTAATTGATACACTGCCAGAAAGACTACAATCTTTCTTAAAGCTCTTATCGGGAAGAGATCAGACAAAGCAAAAAAAAACTTTCAGATTAATTGTAGCAATTTGAACATTCAAGATTAATCAAGAACTTTGAGCGAAGTCGTGCTGATAACGTGTTATGAAATTAAAAGGATAACAAGCAATAACAAAAATACAAGTGTAGAGAAGAAAGTAAAGTAGGAGAAATTTGTATTCATTCATATTCTTGTCTTCCATACATTTTACAATAGATCAATTTATAGGGATAAAGAGATTCAAGACCCACACTAATGGCCTCACTATTGTCTTCAATACATGAGTTATAAGTCCTTTCATATGGCTCCATCAAAGTGTAATTAAGTGCATGGTTGCAAGACCTTTAGACATCCACATTAATGTATATTTTATAACATAAATCAATTAATTCCTTTCATGTCCTTTTATAACAGTCACCGTCCAATTGTATTGTGTATGACCCTCTGGGTTCACCATCAATTGGCAGCAGGCCCACAAATTCCTCGTGATTTAATTTATGAACAATAAATTGCTCCGGTCAATTAAACAACCTTTAATTGACCACTCCTAGAATCAAATCCTCTATTAACTCAGGAGTACCCACACTTCATGGTCGATGTCTAGCCACAAGCCCATGAAGCCCAATTTCAGGTGAATTGATATTTGTGAACCTCGTCTCATATAATTACCATGTACATACGGTCCTTCTATCTACTAATATTCCCGATCAAGACTTAAGGTGTGTGAATTGATCGGCACCTCTAAATTCGTCTCGATAACTATACTTTCTAATTCAGGATAATATTCCAGTGTGACTGCTAAATTTGGAAACCCCTTTCCAAATACGTCACTGACTGCGGCCGCAGATTCCTCGGATATATTATCAAAGAATCGTATAGGAAATTCTCTCATCCATTACGATGAGTCAATAGATTCCATATTGGTGCTAACCACCCGCGTACATGTCTATACGCACCCAACCTAGGCATGTTATGATCAAGCTAAGTGACCTATACCTAGATCTAAGTATGCACTTCCATGTACCGAATTCGCCCTAGCACCTCAAGTCAAAGGACTAAATCGTACACTATTATAATCCTTGAGAAACATCCCATCACCGATATGCGTCATGCACTTCCACAATGGGTTTCTCTGTTCGGGTTGTTCGATGCGTTCAATCAACCATTGAACCACCTACTCATATGCACTGGCCTCAAATGCCTTGCTCATGAAACGCTACAAATTCACTCCATGTGAATCATGCATACTCGTACTAGTCTTGGCGATTCCTACGATACCCTATCTCGTTCGGAATCTATGACTTGGAACAGTTTTAAGATTACGACCTTAGAGACTGTTTCATGATTGCACTCAGTACTGAAGTGAATCGTCCCATAGTCTTATGTAATTTAAGGATTTCATCCAATCGCTTAAATGTATTCGCGAGAGATGAAGTTGGCCATTGTTTATCCTTATACATATATAAATAAACATGTGTATTATTATAAAATCAAAGATTGTCTTATACAGAATAGATCTATTACAAGCTTATTGAACTGGCTTGCTGGACACTATCCTATCAATCTCCCACTTGCCCTAAAGTCATTCACAGATGTTCCTAAGACCCATCTTCTCTAGATGACTATCGAACACTACTAGAATCAGTCAAAATTCCCACCGAAATATTCCCACCGAGGGAATATTTCAAGAATTCCCACCGAATTTTCTTTCGGTGGGAATATTCCCACCGGTGTAAACGTCGGTGGGTGGGAACATTTTTTATTCCCACCGACTTCATAGTCGGTGGGAATTTAATTCCCACCGAATTTACGTCGGTGGGAATTTGTATTAAATCGGTGGGAATTTAATTATACTTGATATTTTACATATATATGAATAAGTTATATTATCTGAATTGCTTCTTGTTTATAACAACAAACTGATGTTGATTTTGTAGATTTCTTATAATACTTAATTTGTGAAGGCATGACATACATATAAGCAACGTAAATTTTAGGATTTAATAAAAAAAAAAAATAGTCCTGCAATATTAAAAATTTAAATTTCAAGAGCTAATTAGCGCAACTATTTTGTAAACTGTTATAATAAGGCGTAACCCGTCATTTTCTTTTCGAGCAATCATGATGGGTGTTTACGTACTGCAAGATAAAAAAAATATTAATGAATCAAATAAATGTGTGTGATATAGCTAGATATTAATTAGCTAGGTATATATAGACTTATTATATATTATTCATTCCCTTATTAATTTTAAATTGTGTCATTTTAACAGTATATATAATGCAAAATAGTATTTTTAATAAAACATATAAAATCAAGCGAAACAAATCCGTACGAGTACCGTACCAGAATAATACATTAATTTAATTATTTATCACCCCAATATATATATAAACAATAATTAGATAGAGAAATGCTTAATTAACTAGTATCATTTATTTTATTATTTCACCTTATTCTAGTCTAGTATAGTGTTAATTAGACTTATATATTATTCATTCCCTTATTTTAAATTGTTCAAACTAACAGTATATATAATGCAAAATAATATTTTTAATATATGAAATCAAGCGAAACAAATCCGTACGAGCTTACCAGGATAATACATTAATGAAGATGTCTTATCACCCCAATATATATATATAAACAATGATTAGAGAAATGCTTAACTAGTATCAGTTATTTTATTATTTCACCTTTAATTATACTATAATGTTAATTTAGCCATGTACAAGTATATACAGAATATAAACCAAATTAAGCAGCTAGATTACGATCGAGTCTTTAATAAAAAAATTTCAAAGTTAATATATAGAGCCGATCTGAGACTTCAATTTAAATAATTTTTACATATTATTTAAATAAGAAACACTGCTATTACTTGATAAAAAACATTAATAATATGTTTACACAATTTCCAGAATCGAAAGGCCATGGTTCAAATTGGATCGAGCCATGGCTCAAATTGGATCGAGCCATGGCCTAAAAAAAAAATAAAATAAAAGCAGAAACAAACAAACGGGCGACCTGCTATCTCTTCCCCAAATCCAATTTCAAAATCAACCCAACCGCGCGCGACCTCTTTCTCTCCTTCAGCTGCAAACCTTGCTCGCACCGCCGCACAAATCAACTTCGACCACCGCCGCGACACCCACTCGAGCTCACACCCCCGAAACCGCCGCACCATCAGCTCCCTCCGCCGCCATCAGCCACACACAGCCGAAACCCTAACCCGTGCGACCCTGCCTTTTTCTCTCCTTCAGCCGTGAACCTCAGATCTCCCCCAGCCCAGCAACCAAGCCGCGAGCACGAACCCAGACGCGCGCCACCGCACAGCCGCGACCTGAAACCCTAACCCAGCCATATCCGCCGCGACTTGCCTCCCCTTCGCGCCTAACCCCGCCGCACCACTCAAACAACCACTCACACAACCCTAATCAACACTCTTTGAATAACAGAGGCTGTCATTATCACTCAACCTAATCGCTACTTAGCAATTGCAACCAGTGGAGGTTTAAACCAACAAATTAAAGAACTGGGGTATTTTCTCAATTCACATTTTTTCTTATTTAGGCAAAATGTAAATGTGTTTTAGTGTGAGGGTTAAAATATCATAATTGTTTACTTTAAATTAATTCCCAACTTTATTGTTTAGATGAGACAAATTTTATTTCTATATTTCTCATATGTTTGATGACTTGTCTGATTCTGGTTTTGAATTTGTTGGCAAATAAATTAGATTACTTATATTCTCATTCACTTATAGTTGTCTATGATATTACAATTAATTTTTTTCTCACAAAAACTATTTAAATAATTTTTGGTACACAATTATATTATTTTTTAAAAAAAATTGACTTAGTTCCACCCCCTCAATTCATAATGGTAAACTCTTACTTGTATGTGTTATACTATATTTTTTTTAATATAAAATAGAAAAAGAAAGTTCATTCTTAGGTGCTAAATCTTTTAACGGATACGTATTCTTTGCAGATCAAGAACACCAGCATCTTAGTTACTCTTTCATGATCATGACTAAGTTAATACAATAGCAGCAATTAAGTAGACACACTAGACACTAATTAATATCATATGAATATATCATATAGATATAAGAATAATTAGACCAGTTCAGAAAATTACTTAACTAATTATTTGGGCTTGATTTGTTGGATTTTATAGTATTTAAGATTCATATCTTTATGCTCATTTAATGCAGGTTGTGAGAGAGTTGCTCTTTCACGATATGCCCATGTAATAGTTGTATTTTGTTTCTTGATAGTATACAAGTTATAGTTATCAAGTATAAAATCTGTTTTATTTGCTTATAAGTTGTAGTTGTGGTTGTCTGACCACTTCCTATAACATGGTGAATTTGTAACAGTTGGCATGAATGTGGCTGCTGAATTTTTTGACTTGTCCCTAAGCTAGGAAAATGTAAGCATTTTTATGCGATTTTGGAAATGGTAACAATTTGCTGGCATTGTGTGTTGATCTTCTTATACCTTTGAGTTACCTATATCTTCCTATATCATACTAGCCTTTGTCTTTTAATAGACATCTTCAACCTATGAGAAAGAAAAAAAAAAAAAAAAAGATATTGTTCTAAAGCTGGTCTACTTTGACAGGAAAGTGTAGTTGATTGATCATCATAAAAAATAAGAGAATATACAATAATGGAGAAACGACTGAAAAAGAGAAATCTTGTTCCTTAGTAAATACTAGTTGTACCAAGACTAGGGCTAGCATATTGATACACTGAGGCTAGTACATGGATTCAAAGCTTTGTGTACATCTCCAAATACCTGATAAATTTTGTCCGTCATAGGATGGCATGATTGCTTAAGTGTCAGAATAACTGTTTGATGAAAATGTGGAGAACTTACCTGAAGCCCCACAGGTGTGTCACCCACCCCATTTTCTTAATACTGCATAATTGTATTACTTTATGTGTTGGGTTGAAATTTTACATTGTTAATTAGATTGTTGATATTTGAGGTATGGGTACAGACTCAGGGAGTGTCGAAAAAGGGGACTGTACTCGGGCTGTCAGGTCGGGCGAATATTGTACGTCGTTCACGTATCGGAAGGATGAACGCAAACCAATTACAATGATCCACAACTTTTGCCACAAACCGTTGAAAGAGTTGTAGAATCTCGAATGGCAACAATGCATGAGGAGATGCAAACAATCCAATCAAGACACCAATCTGAAAATTTTGTAAGAATTGAATGTTTGTAGGATGATTATGAATATTTATGGTTTGTAAGAATTGAATATTTAGGTTTTGTAAGGATTTATTATTTAAGTTTGTAAGAATTAAATATTTTGTTATGAGTAGATGGACATTTATGTAATTATTGTTGGGAATTCATGCATATTACAAAATTTAAAAAAAATTATTTTCAGAAATTTAAAAAAAAAAATTGAATATATATGAATTCCCACCGAATAATTTTCGGTGGGAAATAATAAATTCCCACCAAATTTTGAACCAGTGGGAATATATATATTCCCACTGAGTTATGCGGTGGGAATATTCCCACCGACATATTCGGTGGGAATAAATTCCCACCGACTTTGCGTTCGGTGGGAATTTATTTTCCCTCTGAACATTTCGGTGGGAATTGCGGTGGGAAAAATGTCGGTCGGAATTTCGGTGGGAATCCGATTCCGACCCGACTTTTTTCGACCTATTTTTCCGGTGGAAATTTCGGTGGAAATTTTTATATTCCCACCGATTTTGAGCATAATCGGTGGGAATTTCAGTGGGAATTTTAATAAATTCTAGTAGTGGAACGCCTTTTGTGAAAGTGGCTTAGTTAGTGGGTCAGCCATGTTGTCTTCTGATTTGACATACTCCATGTGCATGTCTCCTCTACCAATGATCTCCCTGATCACGTGGTATTTCCTCTGTACGTGTTTGGATTGATGGTGTGATCTCGGCTCCTTCGCTTGAGCTATTGCCCCGTTGTTGTCACAGAAGACTACTACATGTTCAGCAATGCTAGGAACAACATCCAGTTCTTGGATGAAGTTTTTCATCCATACACTTTCCTTTGCTGCATCTGATGCTGCGATATATTATGCTTATGTGGTTGAGTCGGCAGTGGTAAACTGTTTACAGCTTTTCCAACTGACTGCTCCACCATTGACGCGGAATATGTATCCAGAGTTGGATTTGAAGTCCGTCAGACTGGAAACTCGAATCAGTGAATCCTTCAAGTTTCAGTTCTCCACTACCACCGTAGACCAAAAACATATCCTTAGTCCTTCGCAGGTACTTTAGGATTGCTTTTACGGCAGTCCAGTGCTCTTCGCCTGGATTTGACTGATAGCAGCTCGTTACACTTAGAGCGTGTGCTATGTCTGGTCGAGTACACAACATTGCATACATAATTCTCCCTATAGCAGAGGCATAAGGTATGAGAGACATTCTAATCTAAGGATTTCATCCAATCGCTTAAATGTATTCGCGAGAGATGAAGTTGGCCATTGTTTATCCTTATACATATATAAATAAACATGCGTATTATTATAAAATCAAAGATTGTCTTATACAGAATAGATCTATTACAAGCTTATTGAACTGGCTTGCTTGGCACTATCCTATCACTGAGGACCCACTTTTCTTCATCAACAAACTCTCTCCAGGCTTGGATTTCTTCTACAAACTTGCTGATTCTGTAATCTCTCCATCTTGTATATCTGATCTTTTCTTGCAGGAACGTAGTTCTTAGTTGCAGCTTCTTGTCAAATTCCTCTAGGGCTGCTTCAAATCTACTAAATACAAGTGGATTACTGTAAACAATGTCAAGAGATTTTCTTACTTCGAATTTCTTCTTCTCTTTCCTGGAGGTAGAATTTGTATGGCGTTCATAGTTCCATCAATCTTGATACCTCCGACCATGCGAGGACCGTGAGCATCCTTCTTACTTAGTTCTAGAACTTTAGCCAGTTCTTCATCCTCCCTTGCCTTGAGTTCGGCTTCAGTCATTTGCCGTCTTTGAGCTTCTTTAAGAGCTTCAGCTTTGCTTAGCTCAATGGCTTGACGAACTTCAGCTTCATAACTTTTCCTTTGCTCTTTTTCATTTTTCTTTTTCTTGTCAGCAGCAAACACTTTTCTCTTTGTAAGTCTCCTTTTCTTCTGAGGCTTAGATCTCTGAGCAGTAGCAGTAGGTTCTGGGGCAGTAGTAGCAATAGGATTGGCATTGATTGGTTCGAGGATTTGAACATCATCATCCTCTTGAGGTTGTGATTCCTCAACTACTAGAGTGGTAGTAGTCTGTTCAACAGCTGACACTGTGAAAGCAGACTCCTTTTCAAGCTCAGTAGATTTGTCAGGTGTTCGAAGATTAACATAGTCCGACAACCTAATAGGTGACTTAATAGGTGTCATTTGTTTTTTTATGGTAGCTTCGTTGTGTTTTCCTTTGGGAACCTTAGTAGTTTTCTTGACATTCCTTCTTCTTGTTGCAATGGTTTTCAAGGTTTGATTGTCAGAGTCCGTCCTTGAAGGAGAATAATCAGACATATCTTCAATTTCCTTAGCTGTCAGATCTATGATAGCATCTGCAACTGTTTCTTCAGCAGACTTCCCTGTTTCAGTCTGAGCAGCAGACTGTGCTGATGTAGCAGAGGCCTTAGGAGCAGTAGCTTCACTTCTTTTTATTCTTTTTGTTACTTATTTAGGCTCATCAGAAGCCTTTCTTTTGGAATGCTCATTCACGGCTTGATATATCCTCATGGCTTTTGCAACGTGAATGTTCTTTCCATGGGTCATAGAGCAAGACAAACTAGCAAACATGTGACATAAAAAGATCCTGTAATGGGTCTTCTTATTTTTGACATGCTCTGCTAGTATGTACCAAATATAGGTTGCCCAGTTTACATCCAATCCGTAGTAAACTGCAATCATAGCATGATACCTCTTCATGGGTATGCTGTCAAGAGAGAAAGTGCAGTTCTCAATGACTTTTGAGATAATATCAGCCATCCTCTGATATTCATCTTTTAGCTGATTCTTTTTGATGTTTCCAGACAGTATTTCCCCTTCCTTGGAAATAATGCTCTAAAATTCAGCTTCTTTTGCTTCAGCCAAAGTAGAAAAGTTTGTTCTTCCAGTTACAGATAATCAGTACTTTACATTTAATAGGGCAGGAGTGATGCAGATGTCGACTCCTCCGACTGTAGCGCTTATCTCTTTCTTCGTCCAATCAGGTTCTTTTGCCGAACCATAAAACTCCATTATTTGATCTCGATAGACCATATCTTCATGTGCTTCCATAAAGTCAACCAGTGAAGCAGCTTTGAATTTCTCTATGATTTCCTTCATCAGTTGGGTACCAGTAGCATAGAAAGTAGAGTAAACGAGGTACCTTCCTTCAGCATCGGCTTCTTTGGTGTTCTTTCCAATGTTGTTTGACTGATTAAAGAGATCAGAGAGTTGATTTACAGGAAACAGGTAGCAAAAATTCTCTCTAGGGTTTTGAATGTTTGAGGGTGCGTAAGAGATGAGTATGCTGATCAGTTCCGTATTTATAGAACTTTTTCGATCTTTGTGTTTTAACACTAACCGTTGATCAGTTATTGCGACGTGTTTGATCGTGTGTAGGATTATTACGCGTCTCAAACTTTCATTTGATAGATGTATAAGGCGGGAATACGAACCGTCCTTATTTTCTTTTTATAAAAGCGTGTTTTAGGATATGCAGATAATAAATACTTTTATAATTTCATCAGATTAGTCACATTTTAACTTATCTGACAGACGAATGTTCTGATAACTTGATATTACTAGGGAAAGCCAATAACTAGTAATCTACCTTTGATGTTTGTCAATCCAGCAAGGTAAATCTTCAGTCTTCCTTAAATCATTCGAACATTATCTTTAACAAACTGTCATTAACAAATATCATCTTTGATCAGGAGTACCGCTAGTCTTACACGTTCCTCCTTGATTTAAGAATCCATTAGTTAACTTGCCTGTTGAAAGCTAATCTTGAAATGTAGAGATCTTTAGGAGTAAGCTGATGAACTTGTGTCTTCTGATAAGTTCCCCCTCAGCTTATGCATCCAAACTTAGTAGTCCTAGTTCAGCTCTCAGAGTTGAAAACCTCGCGTCACTTAGTGATTTTGTGAAGATGTCAGCAATTTGATTATCAGTATGCACATATTTGATAGTGACATTTCCTTTTTCCACGTGATCTCTGATGAAGTGAAGTTTGATCTCTATATGTTTTGTTCTTGAATGAATTGTTGTGTTCTGAGTAAGGGATATTGCACTTGTGTTATCTCAGTAAATTGGGATTCCACTGATCTTGATATTGTAGTCTTCTAGTTGATGTTTCAACCAAAGTATTTGCGCACAACATGCTCCATCAGCGATGTATTCAGCTTCAGCTGTACATATAGATACTGAAGTTTGCTTCTTACTCATCCACGAGATCAGACGACTTCCTAGAAATTGAGAAGCATCGGTAGTGCTTTTCCTATCAATTTTGCAACCAGCAAGGTCAGAATCTGAATAACCAATTAGTTCAAATTCTGATTCTCTAGGATACCATAATCCCAAATCTTGGTTGCCTTTAAGATACTTAAGTACTCTTTTGGCAGCTAAGAGGTGAGATTCCTTAGGATTTGATTGATATCTCGCACAAACCCCGACTGAGTGCATAATGTCTGGTCTGCTAGCTGTTACATACAGCAGAAATCCTATTATGCCTCTATATCTGGTTATGTCAACTGATTTGCCATCTTCATCTTTATCTAGACGAAGTCCAGCAGACATTGGAATACTAACAGTTGAGCTAGTTTCCATACCAAATTTCTTGAACAGATATTTTGTGTACTTAGCTTGGTTTATGAATATTCCATCAGGCAACTGTCTTACTTGCAAACCAAGAAAGTAACTAAGTTCTCCCATCATGCTCATTTCGAACTTGTTTTGCATTAACTTGGAAAACTTTTCACACATCTGTTGGTTAGTTGAACCAAAGATAATATCATCTACATATATTTGCACAAGTAATATATGTTCTTCCCACTCAATGGTGAACAGGGTCTTATCCACTTTACCTTTTCGAAATCCTTTAATTAAAAGACAATCTGATAATGTGTCATACCATGCTCTTGGAGCTCGTTTCAGTCCATACAGGGCTTTCTTTAGACGATATACCTTGTCTCCTTGTTGATAGACTTCAATCCTGGTGGTTGTTCAATGTATACTTCTTTTTGCAGTTCTCCATTGAGAAAAGCAGACTTCACATCCATTTGATAGACAATGAAGTTTTTGAGAGCAGCATAGACTAGAAACAGTCTAATTGCTTCAAGTCTTGCCACTGGTGCAAATGTTTCATCAAAGTCAATGCCTTCTTCTTGGAAGTAACCCTTGGCCACTAGTCTTGCTTTGTTTCTGGTGACAATACCATCTTCATTCATCTTATTTCTGAAAACCCACTTAGTGTCAATGACTCTTTGATGATTTGGTCTAGATACTAAGTACCAGACTTCATTTCTTTTAAATTGATTTAGCTCTTCTTGCATTGCTTCAATTCAGTGAGAAACATTAAGAGCTTCTTCAACTTGTTTAGGCTCTATTTGGGATAGAAAGCTGACAAACATAGCATCATTTGCAGCAGCTCTTCTAGTTTTTACTCTATCCAAATGATCACCAATCACTAACTCTGGTGGGTGATTCTTGAGCCATCTAAGATCATGTTGCAAATCGGAATGTTGTCCTCTTGATTGATCTTGCAACACTACTGTTGGAGTTCCAATAGTAGTCTGTTGAACAGCCTCTGGTCTGTCAGTTGGTGATAACTCGTCTGTTAGACAATCAGTGGGCTGATTTTGAACAGTACTTGAGCTAATAGCTGTATTGAGATCAGGTAGTATGATGGGAACATATCTTCTTTCTTTTAGTGCTCAATTTCTGACAATCAGTAGACAGTTCTTGATTTGTGGATTGATTCTTTTCAGAAGATTGATTTGGTTCATCAAATACTACATGAATAGATTCTTCTACTAGCAAAGTTCTTTTGTTAAAGACTCTGTATGCTTTACTAACAGTAGAATAACCAACAAAGACAGCTTCATCAGCCTTTTCTGCAAACGCAGTAAGGTGATTTTTTCCATTTTTTAGCACAAAGCATTTACAACCAAAAATTCTAAGGTAATGAATGTTTGGCTTTCTGTTGTTCCAAACTTCATATGGCGTCTTGTTTTGATTTTTGTTGATCATGCATCTGTTCTGAGTGAAGAATGCTGTATTTGTTGTTTCTGCCCAGAATCTTCGGGGCAATTTTGCTTCAGCTATCATTGTTCTGGTAGCTTCCTTTAGAGTTATGTTTCTCCTTTCAGCAACTCCATTTTGTTGAGGGGTTCTGGCAGTAGAGTATTCATGATAGATTCCTCCGGCGTTACAATACTCTTCAACAGTAGATTTTATAAACTCAGTCCCTCTATCTGATCTGATCTTTAATATTTTTATATTCTTTTCATTTTGGATCAGTTCCATCAGATTGGTAAGATGCTCCTTGGTCTCACTTTTTTCTTCATGAAAATCACCCAAGTGTATCTTGAATAGTCATCCACAACAGCTAGGCAGTATTTCTTTCCACCGTTGCTGATTGGATCAGTGGGTCCAAATAAGTCCATGTGTAGTAGCTCCAAAATTCTTGTAGAAGATTGGTGCTTCTTGCTTTTGAATGATGACTTGATTTGTTTACCCTTCTGACATGCGTCACAGAGCTTATCTTTGCTCATGATTGTTTTGGGAATTCCTTCTACCAAATCGTTCTTGATTAATCTGTTAATGATCTTGAAATTAATTCACGAGATTCATTCTTTTGTGCCATAGGCAACTAATCTCACTTGGTGTAGAGGCCATCAAACAGATATTTGAATTCTTGTCCACAGAATTCTAGTCAACTATATAGATATTCCCTTGTCGTCTTCCAGATAAGATGACCTTCTTTGTTCTGACTTGTTCAACGTAGCATTTATCTATTGAGAAGATAACCGAGAAACCTTTGTCACAACTTATGCTCAGCAGATTGTATTTGAGGCCTTTAACATAAGAGACGTCAGATATCTCAATGTTGCCTTTGATTAATTTCCCGCATTCTACAATCGTGCCTTCTTTGATGTCTCCAAATGTAACGTTTGGACCGTCCACAACAACAACATCTATCAGTTCATGTATGTTTCCACACATGTGTCTTGAACATCCACTATCCAAGTACCATTTCTTTTCTACTTTACTCCTGCTCCTAATCCTATCCTACAAAACAAAATAAAATTATTTTAGGTACCCTTTAAAGAGAGGATCCTGGAGGATTAGTTTCACCTTTGATAACCCAAGATGTTGAGGTCTTAGGCTTCTTAGGCTTTTGAGTTTTAACAGGAGTATGAACAGTTTTCTCATCATTATATTCAGTAGATGGGTCATGTTGATAATCAGAATGATGTGGATGATGTTCATAAGCAGAATAATGTGCATGATATGCAGGATATGCATGCATTGGATGAGCAGGGTAAGGCGTATAGTAAGCTAGAATTTGAGGTGCATGATATACAGGTGGATATGCAGCAGGGTGCACATAATATGATGTCTCATTTCCATACCAAGCATTTTGATTCTTCTTGTTCTTATGCCTCTTTGGCTTACTCTTTACTTGCTCATTAACAGACGACTTAGCTTTTCCACTAGTCTGATTGGTTTTACTCTTATCAGTAGTTTTTTCAGAAATATGTTGTTTGGTTTTACCAGTCTGTTTTTCTATTTTAGGCTCTTTGCTCATTTTAGCCTTAGGAGTTTTCTTCTCCTTTAATTCTTTCTCAGGTGAAGCAGGTTTAGCAGTCTGAACATACAATATGACCTTAATGTTGTCAGTTGATACAAACTTTTCAGTATGGTTAAGTTCTAACTTGTCCTATTCTAAAGGCATCTTCTGTTTACAAGACATATGCAATGATGAAAAAGATGACTTGTCATGAGACTCTATGATTTTCTCAAGTTCCATGATTTTACCCTTATGTACATCACATTCAGCTTTTAGAGATTCATTCTCTTGCTCAAGCATTTTGTATTTACTTGATTTTTTCGGTCTTTCAACCTTAAGTTTCAGTGAACCATTTTGCTCTCTTAACAATATCATCTCTTCTTTAAGCTTAGCAAATGCATCAACAATACTTGTATTATTAACTACCATTTGCTCAAATGAATTGAATAATTCATTGTCAAGGGGAGTTACTTCATCCTCCGAATCATCTGATTCTTTGGCCATCAGACAGAGAAGTGCAAGGTTCTCATCTTCAGTAGATTCATCTTCTGAAGTGTCTGAATCTGAGTCAGACTAGTAGATAGCAGCAAGCTTTTCTGCTTCAGCAATTAGTACCTTGCCTTTCTGATGTTTTCTCCCCCTTCTTACTTTCTTTTCTTCCTCAGTATATTTTTCAACTTTAGGATATGGGCAATCCCTGATGAAATGTCCCAATTTTCGACAATTGTAGCACATTAGCCTGGACTTGTAATCATCTTTACCTTCATGAGGAGAAGAAGTAGGATTAGAAGTGGAAACATTGTTGTATTTGTTCTTTAATTTTCTTTTGTAGAACTTCCTGAAATTATTAATCAACAGTGCAACGTCTCCAGCAGTGTACTCCTTTTTATTGAGTAGTGTGGCTTCATCAGATGAGTCCACATCTTTACTTTTGTTTGCTGTCCTTCTTTGATTTTCAGTAGCAACTAGTGCATCTGTGGGGCTTGAAGTTGAGGTTCCCTCAATACCCATTCTTGGCAATTTATACTCATATGCCTTGAGTATGGAAAACAACTCTGTAAGAGAGATCTTCCCAAATCTCTTGATTCTTCCATTGCCGTTACCTTCATGTTAAATTTAGGAGGCAATGCCTTCAGTACTCTGACAATAATTTCTTTGTCAGTGAAGGTCTTTCCCAGCTTTCGGACTTCATTTAGTGTTCTGGTAAACCTTGTGTCCATTTGGTCAATGGTTTCCGCAGACTTCCTTTTGAAGTTATCCAACTTTTCTAAGGCAACACTCAGCTGGTGCTCCTTTATGGCATGGTTTTCCTCACTTATGTCACAGACTTTATCCCACATTTCTTTTGCAGTTTTGCAATGTTTGACTTTGTCAAACCGATCATTATCGAAGGCCTTAGTCATGATGAAACGACAAACCTTGTCCAGATTGAACAACTTGACTTCCTCAGCTGTCAACTTCAAGTTCTTTATTCACCACAATATCGACTTCATTTTCCTTTATTGTCTTGGTGATTTTGAATGGACCTTTTGTGATACATGTAAACATGTTATCATTGTAAGCCGTAAGAAAGATTTCCATTCTAATCTTCCAGTCTTCGAAACTCATAGCGCCAATGTGGGGAACATGGCTGACACAGTCCATTTTCAAAAAGTTTTGGTTTTTAAAAAAAAAACGTGCTCTTTTGAAACCTTTGAAAAACACTCGGATCAAGCTCGATGATCAGACGGTTGATTCTAATGAACCACCCGCTCTGATACCACTTGTTGGTCCCAAGTGGCCAATTGAGGTCTAGAGGGGGAGGGGGGGTGAATAGACCTCAGAAAATTTTACAACTTTAAACTTCAACTTTTCAAATGAGCAGACTAAACTGATCAGGTTAAGAGAGGTTACTAGGCTGTTCGCGCACACAGCTTTGAGCTGCAGAGTAGACCCTAGGTAACTAAATTCGCCCTCCTCCCTCTTCTGTGCGCTCCGAATTCGCGCTCCGAGCGTAAATCGAAATTCGCATATAAATTCGCGAATTTATCGATCACAGTTCGCGAACTCTTCAACAACAATGCGCCCCTTCATGATTTGTGGCACAGAATACAGACACCTGTACAATTTCATTTTATAATAGTCCGGCTGAACCAAATATCAGTCAATCAACCTTTTGGGCAGCGGGCAGTGCCAGGATTACTCTGAATTGGTGGGTCCCTCGAATTGGGAGATGGGTCAAATTACCATTATTTCCTTTTTCTTTTCTTATTTTTTTAGATACCCTTTTCTTTTTTAAATCAATTTTTAGAATTTTATGTTAAATTTTCAACTAAATATTTTCCTTCTACAAAGTGATACAGATTACATAATGAGAATTTAAATTAACTTTTAATATTGTATTGAATATTAATAATTGATAATTAATAGTTTCACTTTATTAGTTAATTTATATGTGCAGCTATCATGATTGAAAATATTTTATTAAAGGAAAAAAATTCAATTGTTAGAGAGGAATTTTGAGGGATTATGATCTAAAATGCTCAAGGAAATGTATTAAATATTTATTTACATATAAAATACCATAAATGATTTTTTAAAGTATCCAAAATTTTAATATATAAATAAATAAAATTGTAAATTTTGACGCTCTCACAACGCTCTCAAAATCATATTTTTCTAAATACGACGCTCTGCGCTCTCGCTCCCGCTCTACGCTCGCGCTCGGCGTATTAGTTACCTAGAGTAGACCATTTCAACTAATTCACTTAGCTGATTTGAATCAGAGTTCCAAGATGAATTACTTGCAGCGGATTTTGCAAAGTGTTTTTCTCAAGCAATCAAGACTTGGTTTCAAAGTTTTATCCCCAGTTTTACAAAGTTCTTTTCAAACAGTTTTGATGAAAGTATGCTTATTTTGAAATATGCATGAAAAGAATGCAGAATGTAAAACACCGATCTTTTTATAGTGGTTATATGGATCAAAGTCCTTTAGTCCATTCTTCCAAGTCACTTAGATATTGAGTTATACTATAATAACACAGATTACAATATTTCTTTGCTTACGCCGGACAACACATGAACTAGCCGTAAGTTCGCAATAGGAGATCACAAAGAAAACCTATCCTCCGAAGTAATATCACTCACAAAGATGGATATCTACTCCTCATAATACTTTTCTCTTTCAAGAATCACTCAGATTTCTTCTTTTCTTCAACGTTAGCTTTAGTCAACAATTGACTAAGCTGATGAGTGAGCTGCTCTTGAGTTCTTTTAAGAATTTGAAAGATTCTGCTTCTGAATACTCTCAAAAGTGTGTTGTTTCATATTGTGTCTCGTGTCTGAACTCTTTGAACAAGCTTCCTTTTTATACTTGAGATTTGAAATATATCCGTTGAAGTGCAACATAAGTCTTGATCTCGAGCATTGGTCCCTATCTCTTAGGGACGGCTCCCTGCGACTGTGTACTGTCATATCCACTGTACTCCTTGTCAGTCGCATTAAATGCACGCCGCTGATACAAGGTTCTTCTTTAATCTTTTGTCATAAATACCCTTCCTCTTCAGCATTAATTTCTTTAAGTACATTTATGTCCGTTGAGGTGCCTTGTCTGATCACATCCACTCAGCTGTCCGAAGTCTCTCGTCTGATAAACACTTGGCTGATCCCAAACTGAACAAATCTGTTGAGTCGGCTGACTTTCACTAATCTGATTTCCTTCTGCAGCAGTAGATCAGTCGTCTCCTCGACCATAAGTCTTGATCCTTCTAATTTGTCTTTTATGTTTGATCAAAACTTCTTGATAGGGAGTTCACTAAGCTTTTATTACTTAGCTGATCTTGATGTTTTGGAAATTATCAAAACCTCCCTTCAATAACTGTGTTCGTCTTCATCTTTATCCAACAGTAGGTATGTGTATGAACTTTGTCCCCCATATTTCATCAATACCTACATGATTCATGCATATGGTGAGATTATCATGCCTGCTCCATCCCAAGACCAATGGATCGATATTCCTGAAGAAGTCACGTCCAGAGTAGTTTTAGCTCCAAATGCGAAATGGAAACGCGGAAGACCTTGAATGTCACGTATCCCTTCTCATGGTGAAAAGCCAATGAAAATTATCGTTGCTCGATTTGCATTGGTGACAATCACATTGTAAAGACATGTCCAAGTCTTTTTGAAAGTTCGAACCAATGTTAGGTTAAAGTAGTTGTTGTTATATCTGATGTTTACTACACATGTTTAGTGACTAAAGACATTTTTTTAATTTAACAATAATTAAGTAAATGACGGCTCGTGGGGCTAAGACCAAGTGCTGGCACTGCAGATGGCTCTTGGACTTGGAGAACTCTGCACTTGGAGCTAAGAACATTTGAAGCTCCAAGTGCAGAGTTCTCTAAGTCCAAGAGCCATCTGCAGTGCCAGCACTTGGGGCTTCCAACATATCAAGCTCCAAACTCCGCAACAAGTATCCTACATATTTTGGCAACAAGTATATTTTAAATTTGATCAATAGAATGAACAATCTAATCGAATGATTTATCAAAGTTAATAATTTAAATACTTTACTATGTCTATAAAGTTTTGAATCAGTTCAAGTAATATCGGATGGACAATCGAATTAAATGTGATCAAAATCAATAATTTTATGTATTTTAGTAAGTTTTATGTAGTTCTGAGTTATTCAAGTATCGAATATACAATCGAATAGAACGATTGATAAAAGTCAAACAAAATTGAAATTTTTACTAATTTCTATAAAAATATAAGTTAGTTCAAGTATCAGATGAACAATCGAATTGAATGATTTATCAAAGTCAATAATTTTAAATATTTTAATATGTTTTATAAAGTTTTGAGTTAGTTCAAGTACTATCGAATGGATAATCGAATTGAATGTGATCAAAATCAACAATTTTAAAAATTTTAGTAAGTTCTATGTAGTTCTGAGTTAGTTCATGTATCGTATATACAATCAAATAGAACGATTGATAAAAGTAAAAAAAAATTACTAATTTCTATAAAGATATAAGTTAGTTCAAGTATTGGATGAACAATCGAATCGAATTATTTATCAAAGTCAATAATTGTAAATATTTTACTATGTTCTATGAAGTTTTGAATTAATTCAAGTACTATCGGATGGAAAATCAAATTGAGTGTGATCAAAATCTACAATTTTAAATATTTTATTAAGTTCTATGTAGTTCTTAGTTAGTTCAAGTATCGAATGTACAATCAAATAGAACGATTGATAAAAGTCAAAAAACTTGAAAATTTTACTGATTTCTATAAAGATATAAGTTAGTTCAAGTATTGGATGAACAATGTTCTATAAAGTTTTGAATTAGTTCAAGTACTAACTTTGAATGGACAATCGAATTGAATGTGGCCAAAAGTAAAAAAAATTAATATTTTAATCAAGCACCGCGAGCTTGGAATGCTACAAGTTCCAAGAGCCATTGACAGTTCCGACACTTGGGGTTTCCACCATTTTAAGCTCCAATCCCCACAACAGTATCATTAAAATATTCAAACGCATTCACATTCATAATTTACATTTACAATTCTTCAGAATCAACCATGTCTCTAGAATTTACAAACATAAAAATATATTTATATTTATAAAATTTACACTCTTTTATGCCGCCAACGTCTCCTTGAACTTGAGGCGAGATAAGGAGGTAACGGTGAAGCAACAAGTTTTCTGATTTGGCCATGTCGGTCTTTCACCATAAGAGTTTCCTAAATTGATTGCTCAAGACCTGTTGGGGCTTCCGGGCTTTCCTAGCCTTCCAAATCTTCAACACCATGATCTTCAACATGATCATCAAATTGATCAAAATGTGGAGAATGTGCCTATAATAAAAATACACACAAGAATTTACACCCGATCGAACAAAACATACACATCATAATTCACAATAGTTAAAATAAACAATAACATCAAAAATGTAAATAGGAGTTTCCTGAAATGATTGTTCAAGACCTTCTGGGGCTTTCGAGCAATCCAAGCCTTCCAAATCTTCAACACCATGATCTTCAACATGATCATCGAATTAATAAAAAATGAGGAGAATGTGTACAAAATAAAAATACACACAAGAATTTACACCAGGTTGAACATAATATACACATCATAATTCACAATAGTTAAATTAAACAATAACATCAAAATTCACGACGTGTAACTAGGAAATAAATTCACAACACAAATAAAACAAACAAAAACATATAATCCAAAATATTATTCTTAAAATATCCTAAAACATACATCAATCATTCACCTCATCTTCTCTCTCTCGGTTTCCTGCTTGTGTTCAACATCAACAATAGATTCATGGAGTTCTTTGACCATCTCTTCGATTTGAATCTGCCTCTGATCGATCTAAATCTATCTCTGATCGATTTGCATCAACAATCGTTGATTGTCATTGCACATTTGCATCAATTGGGCAGCCCAAGGATGTGTATCTTCAATATTTGAAATTGAAGGCGATGAGAAGTGCGACGGACATTGGGTCGACGCAAAGATGGAGAAATGTCAGATTGGTTAGGAGCAATATTTTCAGAACCGGACCGAACAGTGAACCGATGAGCCAACTGGCCACTGATTTTCCTGGTCGAACCGGTCGGACCGCTGGTCGGACTGAATGATGTCATAATGATATATTATTAATTTTTAATAACTTATTATATATAACATATTCCAACATAAAATAATAGACCCAAATGAACACTTAATCAATGAATAAATTTTGTCCAATGCATAATTAAAATTGAACATAAAATCATAAGAGTTACAACTTACAACATAACAAGTTTAAACTTTAAACGAAGTAAAATCACATATGGATCCTAAATAAAAGAGTAGACCAATTAAAACAACATAAGTTCAAAATAAACAATCAAACATCCAATCATGATCTCAAAACTCATAAGACATACAAAAATGTCTCAAAAACTACAATCAAGATAAAAATCATTAATCTTCATCCCCTTCATCAAAAAGAACATTTCTTTGTTGTCTTAGGAGACGAGAGATATCACCGTCACTCGAGCTTGCGGTCAAATTACCAAACGTCGACAAATCAATTGGATCATCTATAATATTCATATCATCCACTTCATTACCTTCATTACCTTCACAATAATTTTAAATAAAATGTAAGTTCTTCATTTTTTTTTTTTTGGTGAGTTTTTTTAGTAGATAAAGAGTTTGATATATACCTCAAAATGAATGTAAGCTTTCATCATTAGCTAACTCTTCCTCAAGCATTTCTTCCAATTCATCATAATCAAGCTCTCCACTTAGCTCCTCTTCGACTATCCAAAATTCCACTTTGTCAATGCATTCATAATCAATTGGATCATATGGTCTTTTTGGTTCTTTACCACTACAAATATTATCAAGTAATTATGTACTAAAATAGAGAAAAAATGGAGTAAACACCAATAGAAGGTTACAATAAATAATGACCATACCGGTTTCGCAAGCGTAAATTATAATGAACAAATACTAAATCATTTAGCCTTTGATGCTCCAATTGGTTTCGCTTTTTAGTATGGATGCGCTCAAACACACTCCAACTACGCTCACATCCGGATGAAGATGAGGTTTGACTCAAAATCTTAATAGCAAGTGCTTGTAAGTTCGAAGCATCGGAACTGAATAATCTCCACGATTCATCTAATAAACAAAAACAAGATAGTAATAGTATCAATATACAAAATAATAAATTTGAGATCATTAACTTGAGTTAAGGAAATATAAATACAGACATACCGGGACGAGTAGTTTTTGCATTTTTTTTAGCTAAATTCCGCCCAAAACTGTTTCTACCTTCCCGAAACATACTAACTTCATCCATTATATCATCAACATCGGGTAGAAGCTTCTCTATGACATCAAGTATACCAGTCATTGCTTCAACATTTTTACAAGGACTTTAGGGATCATACTGAAATGCAGGATTCAATCAAAATGCAGCTGCATGGAGATGTTTGCATAACATTTTATCCCACCTCATTTCAATAATATTAGTGTAGGTGTGGTATAAATGTTGCTTGTTCTTAAATATCTTCTTTATGCCATTAATTGCTCTCCACATTCCCTCGTATACATAGCCTATTGAAGGCTTACAATCGGAATCACACATGTGCAATAACCTCATAATAGGCGACATAATATTTGTAACGATCAAACAATTATTCCAAAAAGCACCATCTAGAATAATTTGTTTCACATCTCTTCCTTTGTCAATCTTCAAAAACTTCTTAAATCCCTGACTTACTACCATGGCTTCCAAATATCCTTTACGATCGTAAAGATTCTTCAATGCTATGAATGTAGTGCAAAAACGAGTGTCTCCTGGGAGGATAATTTCAGTCCAACCGGCTTTGTTCTTCAACCATGCACGAGCCCACTTATGGTTATACATGAAAACTGTTATCCTTGAAGCAAGGGTTGTCAAACCTTTTACTAAAGGCAATTCCCCCTTATCTTTCATGATCAAATTCTGCAATGAGCAGCACATGGCTACCAATAAATGGTTGGATATCTTTCAGTCAACTACTAACCTGCTTTCTTATAATTACTTGCATTGTCAGTGACCAAATGATTGATATTCTTAGCACCAACCATTTCAACTATTTCAGAGAAAAAGATTGCATAAACTCTAGAATTTGTCTCAATATCATGAACATTAACAGACTTTATAAATGAAATACCATCAGGACAATATACCAAAAAATTAATCAATGGTCTATGACTCTGATCCTGCCAACCATCACTCATAATAGTGCAACCAGTATCAACCCATTTACTTCGAAAAGCATCAATAGTCAATTGAACTTGAATTTTAGCTTCTTTGAGTAATGAGACTCTTAATGCATGATAAGAAGGTCCAGTGTATCCATGATCCATTGTTGCTATCCTACTTATTGTTGCCTGAAAATATGGAGAGTTCACAGCATTCATCGGAATACAAGCAATTTACATCCATAAAGCAAATGACATCAATGTCATGCCATCTTTCTTTACTTTGCATTTTTACTTGTATACTAGGTTGAGATGAATCAATCCCTGTTTTACCTTTCATGTAAGTCCCTATATGCATTGTTTTTGACATCTTACTACTACCACCTATATTATCCATCGGGTTAGGAATTTCTACAACATCATCTCCCACAACTGGAGATGTAGTATCCTCATCTATCATATCCATCTTAATTTGTTCTTTGTTCTTCGTACTTTGTGCAGTCTCTAATATAGACCCTTTCATTTCAAAACGAACCTCTGGAGGAACTTTAGGACAAGATTTTACATTACCTATAATGCCAGCAAGATGTTGCTTCACCCGATTGATTCCCCCACCATTAATTATTTGCTGACAAAACATACATTGAAGTGCCCGAGCCCTCCCCGTCGCCGATGTCACCTCTTGACTATACCTCCAAGTCTTGTCATCCTTTCGACGAGGATTTTGAGAAAAACCACCAGACGAGTGTTCAATTGGTTGAGAATCTGCAGATGGAGTGGTAGAAGTTGCGTCCATATCCTACATTTTCATATATCAAATTAATAGTGCTCGAAACATAATTTTATAACACATTTGTATTACTCCTACCTAACTAACATTATTTTAATGCTCATAACATAATTATGCTAACTTTATCACAGAAATAAATTAACTAATGCTTGCTAACATGACAAAACACTTGAATGAATCAAATTAACTAATTTTTTACTTCTTTTTTTGGGATGGGTGAAGTGTAAAGATAGAAAATAATTAACACCTTAAAGCCAAAAAAAAGATAACTAAGTATCAACCTAAATTTGAAGACAAATATATATATATATATATATATATATATATATATATATATATATATATATATATATATATTTTTGGGTTTCCCAAGGGTTTAATCACTTTCGAGGTGGGTCGGGCACATTAAGTGGATACCTCTCCCAACAGGGATTCGAACCTGAGTCCGCTAATTTGTAGTGACTAGTCCCTTCCACTAGACCAATCACCTGTTGGTTATATATATCTACGTTTTCCTTTCTACTTTAATACCTCAACGAAAGAACTAGGAACCTCTTGGTGGAGTTCAGTCCCCCGAATAGCACTACTACATATATATATATATATATATATATATATATATATGTATATCTACCTAATCTACTTATATATTAACAAACAAAGATTGAAGAAAAAGTAAAAATTTCTTACCAAAAACCCGTCGCCGCTGCTCTCCCTGTTTCAATTTCAAATTTGTGTATGACGTTCTGTTTTCCGTAGCCTTAAGACATAAGTTTTAATTTTTTTAAAGTGTGAACCGCGGTACCCAAACCGGTTCACCGGTTCGTTGGTATTGAACCGGTTCAACCCGGTTCCAACTGGGTTTTAACTTAAGTAATTTTAGAGGGCTGTCCGGAGCGGATAGGCCTCCGGTTCGCGGTCGATCCGATATAACCGGTCGGTTCGGTCCGGTTTTAATAACATTGGTTAGGAGAGGTGTGGGAGGCATCATTTTCTTCCTCACCTTCAGCACCTCCGGGAGCGGGCCTCTCCCGGACAATGACATAGTCATTACCCAAATCTTTCGCCAGGCTCCTGAAGATATCAAATTGATTTTGAAAGAGGTCATCCACTCTTCAAGATGACTAAAATAAGACTTCTGCTTCTCCTCTTCGGTTGGATGGAGGATCGGGATCACGGCCTAAAAACATAAAAAAACACAATCATTCCAGTTATTTTTTGTTATTCACGTCAGTATTAAAAAACAATAAGTAAATACTATAAATCACACCGATATCTGGTCTAGGAATTTTCTGACTTGGTTATTCTTCGGCGAATTACTCTCAACTATCCACATTATCATTTTCGGATACTCCTCACCAAAATCGGGTCTGGGCAAAGAATGACATAACTCAACCAGGGCTTCTATCGCCTCATATGCCCAAAACTGCACAAAAAAAATGTTAGAAATTTAGAAGTTGTCATAAGAGTTCTACAAAAATAACTTGATTAAACTAAGAGTGAATGCATACAGTTACAATCCATGGACATATGTATGCATTCCACTTGTGTTCCTCATGATAAGCTGTCAGATCTACAATGTTTTGCATCATCAAGGTTTGTGTTCCAACACTTCCGACCGCATGAATATTTTTTGCATAGATCGAGGTTATCGCAAACATGTAATATTAAACAAACTTATGGATAAATAATCAATAGTACAATAAAACATACCAATATGGAATAATTAAAATTACTTACAACAAACACATAATCTTCGATAGTCTCGGTGCGACAGCTCAAGAAGAAGTTGATACTATCAAAATGTAGACCAACTTGAGTCTTTCGATGTTGTCGACATGATAAATAACCATTTGATCAAGCTTTATCATGACAGAATTCACGAAGGCCTTTTTTCTCCCTCGCCTTTAAATCACTAGCCTTTATCATGTGGAAGTCAGTCCCGACACCTATGCAAACTCATGCACACTCAACTTCAATGGCTTTCCATTTACAACAAACTCATGCGCACTCGAATATGTTCTTATCAGAAACAAAATGCTCACAAACTCTAATGAACAATTGATGAAACATGGCCTTTTTGAATTTACACTTATTTGCAAGATTTAGAAAGTTCTCAATCTGGAGATACTTTTTTGGTTGCTGAAGGTTCTGTGGAGATAGGTAGTTTTTGTAAGTAATTAGCTCCTTCAAGCTTCTCCAGATAGTCAACTTTCCATTACTACAGATTTCCACTAAATGAAGAGGAGGCAACTCAGGTAACTGGTCCGTATATAGAATTCGATAAGGACCATCATACAAAACAGATAAACGAATTGAATTCAGAAACTACATTCCAGATATAAAAAGCCACATATTGAAAGATAAAAAACTAGCTACATTTTGTTTGGCACTGACTTGTGTTTTGCACTTGTAATGTTCTGAACTTGGGGTTTGGAGAAGGTCAAGCCCCAAGCGTCGTTTTGTGTTGTTTTTATTCTTGCAAAAATGGCACTTATTCTTGCAAAAATGGCACTTGGGGCTTAAAGAAGATCAAGCCACAAGCTCCATTTTGTTTGCCACTGGTCCAAACCCCATGCCAAATATTACAAGTGCAAAACGCCAAAGCCAAACAAAATGGAGCTTGGGGCTTGATCTTCTCCAAGCCTCATCCCGTTTTTGCAGGAATAAAACATAAAACTGCTCTTGAGGCTTGATATTATCCAAGCCCCAAGTGCGGAACATTACAAGTACAAAACCCTAAATAGTGCCAAACAAAATGAAGCTTGGGGCTTGATGTTCTCCAAGCCTCAAGTGCCATTTTTGCAGACATAAAAATTAACAAAACAAAAAATGGTGCTTAGGGCTTAATCTTCTCTAATCTCCAAGAGCCGAACATAAAAGAAATTGGGCCAAAACCCTTAGTGTTGAACGTTCTTACTTGTTCATGTTCTTCACCACCACTTCGTGATAATTTCGGTTCCTGACTAGCTCGAATAACCACCCTATCATTATTTCTCTTACTTCGAATCTCGCTCATTTTTAAGAATTGTTTATGTTGAAGAAGAATAGTAGATGTGAATGATTTTGGTGGATTGAATCTGAAAGAAGATAATCACGGTTCTGATAGAGGAAAGGTTTTTCTTATTTCTTGATTTTGAAAATGAAAAGTGAGTAATTATGTTAACGGATTAAGGTTAATTGTGAGAAATTAGATTTTGAGGACTTAATTTGTAAATTATGGTCAAAATATCTGGAATAAAAATAAATGAAAAAGAAATTATATCATTTTTGTAATTACAACTTTCAGACATATCATTTCAAGCAATTACTCAGAATAAACTTGATTAAACCGAATTTCGTCGGGTAAGATTAAATCAGTAAGGAGTATGATTAGGAGTTCTTAATCAATATGAATTATAGGGCTCTGTTACTTTATTCTGGATGGATCAATCTCAAGGAAGAACAACTACATGGAACAATCAGTAATCAAGACAATCAGTGAATAAAATAGTATAGCAAAAGCTTTTCTATTCAATAATCTTAGATTATTTTAGTATGCAGGCGTAAGTTGAGTCTGTAAAACCTTCTGTAATACAATGATTAACTAGATATTTATATCACATTAAACCTAGCTTTACAAGGAAACATAATCCTAATAGGACTCGGCCCAACCGTCCTTCTTGAGTCCGGATTGTAGTCTGCTTGTTGAGGAGAGTCGTATTCTACTGGGTCGATAGATGATCCCAAACAGGCTCGTCTGGTCGAACCGATCTTATATCCCTTAGTCGATCCGAATATTAGAAGGGGTGCGAAATAGCCCCCATCAGTACTCCCTCACTTCTTCGAGCGTATATGTAGTAAAAGCTCGTAGAAGTAGATGGTTAATTACGACAGTATTTTCTCTGAGTTGTGCCTCGTTAAAAACCTTACTTAAGAAAAAACCCTGAGGGAAAAAATCCTAAGTAATGAAAAGAGTGCTACGCCTCATAGATAGTCGTTTTCTCGTTCCAATTATGAACCGCTACGTGTCTCTTTGGGGAAGCGTTTCATCTTTTTCCGTTTGGCGGGAATGCGATTAGCCGTGAGAATTTCGAAACGTCTTTTCACTTCTCACTATAAATAGGTGACCATTATATTAGTCATTTTTTACTTTTATACTTCCTTTAATCTCGCAGTCATTTTCTTGCTTGGTCATTTATCTTTTCAAAATTGCTTCCATCGACTCATATCCTCCGAGGATCCCAAAAAAAATGGCTTCTATTTCAAGAAAATATTCCTCGTCTTTAAGGGAGAGAGTCGCTCCTATTATCGAGGAAGTGATACACTCTAATCCTTCGAGCGAGCAGATTGGAGTGTCTGAATTTACTGTCCCGAACGAGGACACCTTTAAGGTGCAGATTCTATCTGATACGGATGTCGCTGCCAGAGCTAAGAACGGCAAGGGTACGGCTCCTCAAATTTCTGAACCAATCGAGGATCTTGCTTGCGCTTATACTGAGGACACTTTCCCTGAGGTCGTGAGTAATTATGCAAAATATTTTCTGGATGGTTCCGAGATCATTCTCCCTTCTCTTTCTGATAGGGTAACATCACCGCCGGAGGGATGTCGAGCCTTTTACACAGCCCATTTTAACTGCGGTCTGCGTCTCCCCTTGTCTGCTCTCTTTCTTGACATTCTGAAAATATTCAGTGTGTCCTTGACTCAATTAGTCCCTAATTCCGTGGCCTTTGTGGTCTGTTTTTCCGTTTTGATGATAGCGAAAGGATTCCAACCCTCTTTCTTTTACGCAATTGTTTCGTTTTAACATTTCGAGTTCCTCCAATCGCGGATATTTCTTCGCTAGCCAAAAAACTAGTCGCGCAATCTTTGACTTCCCGGTTTCCAGCAACCCTTCCTGGAAATCTCATTTTTTCTTCGTTCGTCCACCTTCTCATCTTCGTTTGGCGGATGGCTCCAGCGAGCCCTTTTCATGGGACCACGATTCCAAATGGATTTACGGTGGTCGTTTGGCGACTGGTGATTCTATTCCTGACGACCACCAGTTCATCGGCGAAATCCAAGCCATGCGTGTCAACAAATATCAGAGTGCTCTTCTTATTGGCGAAGTTTTTCTTCGCAAGGCGGGATTAAGTACTCATACTTTTCCAATTTCTTCTTCTTCTGAATCATTGGGTAAGTATCTATTCTAATATTGTGTTGTCATAACTCTTTTTAGTACTAAGTCTAATTCAAATTTTGTTTTCTCCTCAGCTCTTATGGTAGAAAATTCCCGACGCTCTTTAAAGGGAAAAATGGTGTTGTCTAAATCTACCAAAACCATAGAGAATGTTCCTATCGAGCAGAGAGCGTCTCGGAAGAGAAAACTGGAATTGAGTCATGATTCTGAGGAGAACAGAGAGGAATCTCCAGATTCTTCTCAAGAATCTCCTGTTCGCCAGGGGACAGGATCGGGTTATCCTCATTTCCAACTAAGGACATCTTTAGCTATACGTGGATGCCGCAGCTGGTCGATGCCTCATCCTAATGATAATCCGGTGGAGAGAAAAAGGAGTTATTATGGTCGTTCCGGTAACGATCTTTCTCTACTCGGTGAGAATTATCCAAAACTCACTTTGGTCGAGATGATTGAGGATCATTTAGAGGGAAAAAGAGCCGCTGGCTATCCCGAGAATGATTCTTTAGTTCATGACGAGAGCGAAAATGCAGTGGATAAGGCAACTCGCGTTCTTCTGTCCGGCGTTTTTACTCGTGACATGAATAAGCTCCTTAGGAAGGATCCTTTGGAGAAATTTCAGCGAGCTTCTCTTTATGCTGAAAAGGTGATCTCCTTTTATGTGTGCTCGTAGGATAATTTTCCTCAATGAATACTTTAGCTTGCTAATTTATTTCTTTTATCTTTTTCTCTTTCAGACTAAGACTTGTTTGGCATCATATGCCTATGAAGCTGCTCTCTGGAAATAACAATGTGAGTTTCTGGATGAGAAATATAAGACTTTACTTCATAAGACTTCTGGTTCAGAAGTTGGTCCCTCAATGACTTCTTCTCTTCCGGTCGTAGAGACTCGGGCTACGGGGACTGATGACCAGGAGATTATAGACAGGGTTCTGGAGACTTCTCGTGCTCAAGAACAAGCCAATCAATTTGCTAAAGAGTTGGAAGAGTATCAATTTCAGAGTACTGCTCGAATTAGAGAGTTGGAATCTCAAGTATCGAGTCTTCAGGCTTCTTTAGAGGAGTATGAGAGGGACATTCCTCTTAGTGGACTCAGGGATCGTTATGGTCGGAATCCTGATGAAAAAGTTATTCGTGAATTCCTTAGCTCTCCTGTTCATACAGCGTTGGTATATCAAATGGTCGGTCCGCTCCTGGAGAGTACGTTCAAGAAGGCGATTCATCAGTTGGTCGCTTTTGAACTGATAGATGATCGTCGGAAGGAATATTTTAAAGCGGCGCACATTCGATTGAACCGTTATGGCGAAGTATATTCTCCTTCCGAGCTGCCGGACGTCGTTTATCAAAAGTTTCCTTTGGCTCACCTTGTCAAAGAGTTCGGTAGGCCATTGCCGATTCCTCCTTCAGATATCAACGACGAGGTCGATAATGATTTTATCGATCCAGAGGAAGAGGAGGAAAATATTGAATCAGCGAATGAAGGAGACGTCGCTGGTGAATAGGAAATTCCAGATGGCGACCAAGTTGTATGAATCAAGGAGCGATATGTTGATCTGTGAAATAACCTTTGTAACTGTTATCATAAGTTGAATTGTAATATTACTCTTTTATCCCTTAGTAAAATAGACGATTCATATTCTGACAGTTATGTCTTTTCGTCTTCTCTGTAACAATTTAGACAAGTTATTAACTTTGCCGTAATCATTATGCGTATGTCTTTTCGAATTCTTGCATCAATTTCTAAGCTAGTTTCTGTGTTACGCGCCCATTCTTTGAGTCTCTTGCGTCTTTTCGTATAGTATAAATACGAAAGGTAAAACTTTACTCGCTATTTACCGCTTTTACTCCTTTCTCAACAGAATACTCTTTCTTTAGCAGGTCGATAAGCTTTCTCGATAATTTAATTTTCTTTTTTGAATTCCGATCATGAGTAATCTTTACGGTAACACTTCAAAGCGTCCTTCCCGCGAGAGTGGTAGGAATATTAGACTGAAAAAGTCTCGAACAGAGGGGCCCTCGATAGAACCTCCTCGTTCATCTTCCATTAGTAGGTCGGCGATCGATACTCTTGTCGTTCCTTCTGAACCTTTTCCCGTAGTTAGTTCGTCTTTCACACAACAAAACTTTTCCTCTTCTGGCGAAGCAGGAAGGAGGCCTTCCCCTGGTCGGGTGGCCTTTGGCGATTCGTCATTTATGGAGCAAGCTTTCGACGTACCCTTTACTTCAGGCACTTCTTCTTTCAAACATGGCACATATGAGCATGTTCCCGTTAGTTCCCTTCCTTTTTCTACTTCTGCTGCCCCGGTTGTCAGCGGAGGCCAAGTGGGTGTTGTCTCGGAGGTGATTAATGAGGGTTCCTTTGTAAATCCCTCCACAACACAACCTATTTCTCAAGATTTCCCTGATTACTTATTTAATGATACCACTGTGATGACTACTTCTTTTGAATACGGCGGGCCTTCTGGCGGTCTGACCGGATCAAGGTCCGGTCGGCGAACTATTATCTCTGCTTCGAGCAAGGAGACCTCGGTGAGTCCTAACGAGAGGGAATCCCCTCGTATGCAAGATGACCGTTGCATTCTCGAGCAAGTTAAGGATATTATGCAGTTGGTGACTCCACGTCCTGACAATGTTCCTTTTGGTAGTGAACTGCCTGGCTCTGTTGAGCCTGATGCTTTGTCCTCGGACCTGGGCCTAAGCACTATTTTTCCTGGCGAGTTGAGGAAGCTCGAGAGTACCTCCAATGTTCGCCTTGTTCAGTCGCTAGTGAAGATATGCGAGCAGGTAAACATATTTTTGATTATTTTTCCCGCTTTTATTTTGATTGCCTTGTTATGTAAGGGCTTTTCTTTTTCTTTTATTTTTCAGGCCAAATATTTTGCACTCCAGTTGGGTGTGCAAAATGATGATCTGTGGATCGGTAAGGATGCCTATCAACGTCGTTTGGAGTCAGAGACGGCGAAGGCCGTAGGGCAGACCCTCCAGCTGCAGCTTGCCAATGATGACCTCAAAAAATTACAAGAAGAGAAGTCTGTCTTGGAGAAGGAGAAAATTGATTTGGTTCAGGCTGCTGCCCTAGCAGATGAGTCTCGACGGCAGGCCTATGAAGAGGATTATGATGCCGGTTATCTGAAGCGTCAGGAGGAATTGATGGCATTTGCAGGTAACTTGACTCCTCGGAGGAGTGCTTCTGCTAGTCGGCCTGTTGATAACAACCCTTCTCGGTGACCTGTTCGACCCGGCTGTTATTTTGAGCTTCTTCTTTTTTTTTTTTTTTTTTTTGTGGTAGTGCCCCAACCTTTTGTCGGTTGTTTGGGCTGAATTTTTGTATGGGGAGAATGAACTAATGAAAACGATGATCTTTTATGAGCAGATCCATTCCTTGATCAATTTTGGTTAGTAGATATCTTTCGTTATGCACATTTTGCTGTTATGAATAAGTATAACTTCCCGAAATAATCAGTATAGATTAGCATACTTATCTGATATTGATCTTCTGGGAGAATATGCTTTGTTCGAAAGAGTAGCTTAGTCTGGCTCGATCAGTTTATAAGTAACTGAATGATATAACGTTTGTTCTGTAAATCAAACTTTTAAATCAAGTATAAGAATGATGATCGACCAAGTACGGTCCCTTATGATTGTTCCGAAGTCGCGTTAGACATTAAAATGTGGACAGTAGGCCATCCATGTAGATAGTTGATTGAATAATCGTTAAGGAACGCTCAGCGTTGTCGTCGATGTTCGACCAATCCCTTGTAAATTTGTCCTTTTGCTAAGGATATCTTATTTAAGGATGATGTCATTTCCTCTGTTGAGCTCTGCTTTTCTTATCATAGGTCTAAGTTCGCTGAACCTTGTGAAAAGATATCGTTCTAGGTATCTTCTTAAAATCCATTTTTCTCTATACTGATTGTGAGGTCCATGTTCCTCAAATGAAGCAACCAATGTATCAAATATGTCAAATTTTTTGATATGGGAGGAATTGGAAAATGTAGACTTATTAGTTAGATCCAACCTGTTCAGATCTCCTTCAGCAATTCTTTGGAATGTTAGGCAGCGGCGATAGTGCAGTCTGGAATGATGGTAATTATTGTCTTAATATCGGTGTCAGGCTTCTTGGACTCCTGTGGAGTTCTTGTATAGCCAATTAATAATTTTCCATATAATATATGAGGCAGTGACGACCCTCGTATGCTGGAGGGTTAGGTCTTACACCTCTATGTGAACCAGTATTTTTTCATAATGGTGTAAACTTGCATGTCTTTGTTGAGGATCTCAAGCTCTTTATCGAGCGACTAGCATATGTGAGCGTGCAAACTTTTTTGGTCTGGAGCTCTTTTAGATCTGCTTTTATTGTGCATTGATCGCTTCGATCTGGATTCTCTTTTGTCATCTATTCGTTGAGTCGATCAGAGAGGTGCCGTTCCAACTTACTCGCATTAATTACGGGAAGTCAAAAGGTCGCATTTTCGTCCCTTGATCAAATCTCTATCCAGCCGTAGGATTAATCAGATCTATCCCTATAAATAGGGAGGCGGTTCCCGTATTTCAATTGTAACTCTCAAAAAGGATGGAGGTCTCAGTTTCCTTGAATTTCACTTTGCCTTCTGATCCCATAATATTCAAAAAATCACATTATCGTGATTCATATCATAATAACTTAAATTTCTTATGTCTTGTACTGACGGGTCCCATGGAAGCCCTACCTTGTACTGACGGGTCCCATGAGGCCTCAACCTTTGTTTTCACAGGTTTGAGGTCCGTGGTATCTGTTTGCACATGGAGGGTTCATATTTACCAGGCACCGCCACTTTTGGATGTTACCTCCGGATTGATAGACCACCGGGGTGTGCTGGTAAATTTTCTCTTCTGTGACGGTCCTGAAGAGATGCTGCTTTAGAGTAAAACTCAACCCCATTATACCAGCAGTATCTCCTTCTGGGCGAGTGGCTGTTACTGGGCATCTGGCTGGTGATGGTCAATTCGTCTGGAGGAACATTTGATCTTCTGATCCTGACCATCGAACCAAAGAAGTCGACCATCCTGAGCAGCATGCTTCTTAGGTGGTTTATTCCGATCCTCGAGGTACTAGGGAGGAGATTGATGTTTCCGTGGACATTGTCGTGAAGATCACTGATCTATAGGATAGGATCATTTTATCTAAACAATTGTAACGATGTGCGGATCATATATAGACCTTTGTAATCTGATCAAAGCTTTTGTATGTAATTTATTACACGTTCCCTTAACACAGATGAATAAAACTTTATTATTATTCCTCGCATACTTCTTGTTGTTGATTTCGTCTCAATCTTATTTATTATTATCATGGAGGAGCGTTTATCGAGCGGATCAATTTATACTCAACTCTTTTCATTTAGACTTAAGTTTGCAAATAAGTCTTTTTTAATCGTTAAAAATAGATCGAGGAGCGTTTATTGAGCGGATCAATTTATACTCAACTCTTTTCATTTAGACTTATGTTTTTATACCAAAAGCCTTTTTTAATTGTTAAAAATATATCGAGGAGCGTTTATTGAGCGGATCAATTTATATTCAACTCTTTTAATTTAGACTTAAGTTTGCAAACAAGTCTTTTTTAATCGTTAAAAATAGATCGAGGAGCGTTTATTGAGCGGATCAATTTATACTCAACTCTTTTCATTTAGACTTAGGTTTTTATACCAAAAGCCTTTTTTAATTGTTAAAAATAGATCGAGGAGCGTTTATTGAGCGGATCAATTTATACTCAACTCTTTTCATTTAGACTTAGGTTTTTATACCAAAAGCATTTTTTAATTGTTAAAAATAGATCGAGGAGCGTTTATTGAGCGGATCAATTTATACTCAACTCTTTTCATTTAGACTTAGGTTTTTATACCAAAAGCCTTTTTTAATTGTTAAAAATAGATCGAGGAGCGTCTATTGAGCGGATCAATTTATACTCAACTCTTTTCATTTAGACTTAGGTTTTTATACCAAAAGCCTTTTTTAATTGTTAAAAATAGATCGAGGAGCATTTATTGAGCGGATCAATTTATACTCAACTCTTTTCATTTAGACTTAGGTTTTTATACCAAAAGCATTTTTAAATTGTTAAAAATAAATCGAGGAGCGTTTATTGAGCGGATCAATTTATACTCAACTCTTTTCATTTAGACTTAGGTTTTTATACCAAAAGCCTTTTTTAATTGTTAAAAATAAATCGATGAGCGTTTATTGAGCGGATCAATTTAGACTCAACTCTTTTCATTTAGACTTAGGTTTTTATACCAAAGTCTTTCTAATCATTAGACATGGATCGAGGAGCGTTTATTGAGCGGATCAATTTATACTCAACTCTTTTGTTTGGACTTAGGTTTTTATACCAAAGCCTTTTTAATCGTTAGACATGGATCTAGGAGCGTTTATTGAGCGGATCAATTTATACTCAACTCTTTTGTTTGGACTTAGGTTTTTATACCAAAGCCTTTTTTAATTGTTAAAAATAGATCGAGGAGCGTTTATTGAGCGGATCAATTTATACTCAACCTTTTTCATTTAAACTTAGGTTTTTATACCAAAGCCTTTTTAATCGTTAGACATGGATCGAGGAGCGTTTATTGAGCGGATCAATTTATACTCAACTCTTTTGTTTGGACTTAGTTTTTTATACCAAAGCCTTTTTAATCGTTAGACATGGATCGAGGAGCTTTTATTGAGCGGATCAATTTATACTCAACTTTTTTGTTTGGACTTTTAGGTTTTCATACCAAAGTCTGTCTAATCGTTAAGAGTAGATTGAGGAGCGTCTATTGAGCGGATCAATTTATACTCAACTCTTTGTATTGTTAGATCGAGGAGCGTTTATTGAGCGGATCAATTTATACTCGACTCGTCATATCTTTAGATCAACTTATTGGATCTTAACCAAGATGATCGTAGAATTCCAAGGAGCGTTTATCGAATCAATCGATTTATATTCAACTCGTTTTGATATTTTTCCTTAAGCGAGCTTTGATTTGATATTTAAAATTGCTAAAATCTTTAAAAAAAAATCGAACCATAGGCCAAGGCCTTTATTATAAATAATAAAACTTACTAAAAAGAAATAAAGCAGCATAACCTACTATGATTTATTTACCATAGTATTTTCTAGGGTTGACTGCATTCCAGGTTCTTGGTAGGGCCGTTCCATCCAAGTGTGCAATCTTGTATGAACCTTTCTTTCCTACACCGATGACAATGTATGGTCCATCCCAATTCTGTTGTAACTTTCCCACATGCTTGGATACCTCTACCTTTTTTAAGACCAGGTCTCCTTCTTTGAAGGTTCGGATGCGTACTTTTTGATTGTAGGCCCTTTCCATATTTGATTTAGCGACTTGCAAACGTACGGCCGCTTTTTCTCTTAAAGCTTCTGTTAACTCAATATCATTTTCTCTCGTCTTTCCATTTTCTTGGTCGTCATACATTTCAATTCTTGGTGTTGGAATCAGTGTTTCGACTGGAATAACAGCTTCCGAGCCATATACTAGACTGAATGGGGTCTCCCCGGTTGAAGTTCTGACCGTGGTTCGATTAGCCCATAGTACTCCTGGGAGTTCATCTAGCCATCTTCCTTTGGCTTCCCCTAATCTTTTCTCCAAAGATTTTATTATTTCTCGGTTCGCTACCTCAGTCTGTCCGTTCGCTCTAGGATGCTCAACTGAAGTGAAATTTTGTTGAATTCCTAGCTTTGTACACCATTCCATTACATGTTTTCCCGCAAATTGGGTTCCGTTATCAGAGATTAGAATTCTCGGGATGCCAAATCGACATACTATGAATTTCCATAAGAAATTGATCACTTGGAATTGAGTTATTCGGGCAAGGGCGATGCATTCTATCCATTTGCTGAAGTATTCAACAGCGACTAGAACATATGCTTTCTTGGATCAAGCCGCTGGGAAAGGTCGCACGATGTCCATTCCCCATTGATCGAACGGCCAACATACTGGTATTGGGTGCATGTTTTCGGCTGGTTGATACATATATTAGCATGGACTTGGCAATGATGACATTTTTGGACATATTGGACGGCATCATCGTTGATGGTAGGCCAATAATAACCTATTCGAAGGCACTTTAAAGCCAAGGCCCTTGCTCCGCTGTGATTCCCTGCATCTCCTTCATGTACCTCCCGGAGGATATCGTTGGTTTGAGATTCGGAGACGCATTTCAGAAGAATTCCTGATACTGATCTTCGGTAAAGTTTTCCTTCTATCAATGTATATTTTGGAGCCCGATATTTTATTTTTCGAGCTTCGTTTTGGTCAAGCGGCAATTTTCCTTCTCGAAGATAGTCTATCATTGGAGTCATCCAGTTTTCTCCAGCTTCTTCGATTTCCATCATTTCGGCGACCGGTGTCTCATCGATATCGATTGCCGGTGCATTGGAGATTAACCAGTTGATCACCCTTTCAGTTTTTCCGTCGTGGAATCCTGTGAACCTAGACAATTGATCGGCCCATTTATTTTCCGAGCGTGGAATGTTCTGTATACCGAAACTTTCGAATTCTCCAGCCAATTTTTTAACTTTGGCAAGGTATTTGACCATATTAAATTTCTTAGCCTCATACAGACCTTCTATCTGTCTCTGTACTAACTCTGAATCGGTTAATACCTTAAGGCTTTTTATGTTGGCCTTGATCGCCATTTCCATTCCTGCGATCAGCGCTTCATATTCTGCTTCGTTGTTTGTTACGACGAAGTCAATGTTATCGCATAATTTATATCCTCCTTATTAGGTCCGGTAAAGTTGATTCCGGCACCTCCTCCCTCTCGGCACGAAGCACCGTCGACGTGCATTAACCAGGTTTGATTTTCTACGATCAAGATGTCGTTGTTATGGCTAGTTGATTCGGTATGTTCGGTTGCCTGGGTTGGAGTTTCTAACAAGAAATCGGCTAAGACTTGGGCTTTTATCGCAATTCTTGGTTTGTACTCGATTTCGAACTGACCGAGTTCGATAGCCCACTTGATCAATCTTCCAGAGGCTTCTGGCTTCGCTAGAACCTGTCTTAGTGGTTGGTCTGTTAAGACCACAATTTTGTAAGTTAGAAAATAAGGTCGGAGTTTTCGTGCTGCTACCACTAAGGCTAAAGCGAATTTCTCTATTTCCAAGTAGTTCTTCTCAGCCCCTTGTAGTAATTTGCTTAAGTAATAAACAGGCTTATGTTCTAAGCCATCCACTTTAACTAAAACCGAACTGATGGCCACGTCGGAGATCGATATGTAGACATATAATGGTTCTCCTTTGGTTGGTTTGGCCAATAGCGGGGCTCTCGTTAGATATTCCTTTAACCGTTCAAAGGCCTGGTCGCTTTCTTCGGTCCAAGCAAAATTTTTCGCTTTCCGAAGGATTTGGAAGAACGGCAAACTTCTGTCAGCCGATTTGGATATGAATCTGTTTAATGCCACGATTTTGCCTACCAAGCTCTGTACTTGGGAGATCGTTTTGGGAGGCTTCATTTCAGTTATGGCTCGAATTTTTTCTGGGTTGGCCTCGATTCCTCGTTGATGTACCAAATATCCCAAAAATTTTCCCGACTTAACGCCGAAAATGCATTTTGCAGGATTTAGCTTCATTCGATACTTTCTCAATATTTGGAAGCATCGATCGAGATGCTTTATATGATCAGCTTCATTCATGCTTTTGACCAGCATATCATCTACGTATACTTCCATTATTTCTCCGATTAATTTTCTGAACATCATGTTAACTAACCTTTGGTAAGTGGCCCCGGCGTTCCTCAACCCAAATGGCATAACTATGAAGCAATACACTCCCTGCTCGGTTATGAATGCTGTTTTCTCTTGGTCTCGCTCATCCATGTATATTTGATAAAAACCTTGGAAAGCATCCATCATGCTGAAGATTGCAAAGCCAGCGGTTGAGTCGACTAATAAGTCGATCCTTGGGAGAGGATAAGGATCGCACGAGCATAATTTATTAAGGTCGGTGAAATCATTGCACATTCTCCATTTGTTATCCTTTTTGTCACCCTTTGCTACTAGCACAACATTACATAGCCATTCCGAGAAGTGTATTTCTCGAATTTGTTTCGCCTTGAGTAGCCTTTCTACTTCTGCCTTGATTATTTTATCCTTTATTGGCCCATGATTGCTCTTCTTTTGTCTAGCAGGTTTTGCCAAGGGGTCGATTTTTAGTGAATGACTGATTACTCGGGGGTCAATCCCTTCAATGTCGTTCGCGCTCCAGGCGAAGACATCTACATTATTTTTGAGAAAGTTGATCAACATTACTTCCCCTTCCTTGTTTAATTCGGTACCTATTCTTGTTGTCTTTGTTAGGTCCTCTTGTACCAGTATGACATCCTTATGTTCCAGTGGTTTTAAAGCTAAATCCACTGGTTCTTTTCCCTTTTTATCTATTCGGTCAGTGCTAGGGATTTCAACTTCGTTTCTATTAACGTCAACTTCAAGCTTTCTTTTGCTCGGGGTAATCGATTTAGGGCGATTTCCCAAGGTTAGTGACGTGTTGTAGCAGTCCCATGCCATACAATGATCGTTGACTATTTCTCCGATCCCTGCGTCAGTTAGAAATTTTATTTTCTGATGGTATGTTGAAACAACAGCTCGGAATAAGTTGAGTACAGGTCGCCCTAGAATCGCATTGTAGGCAAAGGGCGTTTCTACTACTAAAAATTTTACTAGTTTTACTGTCCGATATGGTTTCTTCCCGAGTGAGACACTTAAAGTTATCGTGCCACTGGGGACAATCTCGGATCCCCCAAATCCTACTAAAGGCGTGGCTACTTTTTGGAATGTTATTTGTCCCAAGTTCATCTGGGCTAGGACCTCTTTAGAGATGATATTCGCTGAGCTTCCATTATCGATTAGGATTCTTTTGACGTTGTAATTCGCTATTTCTAGCGATACCACCATCGGGAAGTCGGGGCTATCCTCTTTCGTGTCCCAAACAAGGTTTTCGGGTACCTCGCTCTCGTTGAAACTAATTAGCTGGTTGTTTGTTGGTTTACTTTCTAGAGTCCATACTTCTTTCGGGTACTTTAAGCTTCCAATTATGGATCTGGCAGTCCTTCGATGAGCATTACGACTGTCCCCGCCTGCGGGTCCTCCTGAGATTGTATGGATGGTACCGTTAATCTGGTCATTGTTTAATTCTTGTGGGGGACCATCATTAGGGGACCTTCTACGGGAATTTCTTCTTTGATTGTTATACCGAGGACTCCTACTTCTTCCTCTCTTGCGGTTACCCCGCTCCAAATAGTCATATAGTTTTCCTTGTTCGATCAGTTTTTCAATTTCTCTTTTAAGGTGAAAGCAATCTTCAATGCGATGCCCATGTGCCCGGTAACTCATAGTTTCGTCCACCTGGTCTGGGCTGAGCGATTCTCTTTGCTTCCGGGATCCAATTATTCCTTTCTAGTACAGCCAAGATTTCTTCTATCGGAACAGTTAGCCTTGGGTGTTCTACTTGATTAACCCTGCTCCGAATTGCCGGCTCGGTGGTTCTAGGTCTTTGATAGATGTTAGGTCGTCTGTCCTGGTCATTTTTATTGTATTTTAATCGCTGGAAGACGTTGCCTTTTCTAAAAGATCGTTCATAGTCCATGGATCTTTGGGCAGGAATTCTATCTTGCCGTTTGGAGCCTGAGGCTGTAGCTTTATTTTTGTTCTTATCTTTAAAAGAATTCATCTCTTCCTGGGTCATATATTTAGATACCAAGCTCATGATGTCAGCAAACGTTCTTGGTTGCTTTCGGCTGAGGGCATTTCCGAACTGCCTATTCTTCGTGAGGTCGAAGAGAATGGAGATTATGTAATCGATATTTGGGGAATCGATTTTGAGCAATTCCACATTAAATCTTGCCAACCAGTTCCTTAGGGATTCGCCCTCTTGTTGATAAATGGTTCCTAAATAGCTCATTGGAAGTTTTTGTCTCTTTTGACTGGCGAACTGCTGTGTCAGCTTGTTGCATAGTTCCCGAAAACTGAATATGGAGTTGGTTGGTTGCTTGGCGAACCAGTCCAAAGCAAGTCCTTCTAACGTGGTCACCATTAACTTAGCGGTGAATTCCGCCGAGTGAGCATATAAGTTCATTATGTTTGTGAAGCTAAAAATATAGTCATCTGGATCAGTGGTTCCGTCGTATCTGGGTAGTCTACCCGGAACCTGTCCGGTCGACTGTGCCTCTTTTATTTCTCTGCAGAAGGGAGAGCACGCCGCTAAGCTCTCCTGGAGTTCCGTGGTTCTGGCCCATGGGTTTTGAACAGATCGTAAGCGTTGCTCAAGTCGTTCATGTACCATCTTTTCGATTTCTCTTTCCGAGAACCGCATAGTTCGTGGTCGATCTGGGATTGCGTCGCCTCCGTCATCCTCGATGGGGATTATGGTATATTCCTTGGACCCGCTGTGTCCCGGCTGCGGTCTCCTTTTACCCGGTTTTCTTCGGAGATTGTTATCGGAGGGTATTGAGTTCCCCTTTTGCGGACTGTGTAATCAGCGCTGCTCGCTTACCGGGCTATCAGCTTGTTGAGAGATTTGATCATTCTGCCTCGGCGTCCTGTGAATTGGATTTGCCCTAGTAGTTCTAGGGTTTCGAGGAACCTGTTCGAGTACGAGTAGTTCCTCGGACTGAGTGATCTAAAAAGCATAGCGATCTGTCGAAACTTCTCCTCAGCGTCTGAGAGGGGAACAGGGATGGCAGGTTCTTCCGGTATCGCACCCGTAGGGATCCCTAGCGGTTCCTGCTGGTTCTGAAGATGTTCCTGCAAATTGTCGTTGTTCTCAGGGGCGTTATTATCAGTATTGCCCTGTGGATCCTCAGACGTGTTATGGGGGTTAGTTGTGTTATTTCTTGCCCCATTACGAGCGCTCTTCCTTGGGCGAGCCATATGTCGATCGAATAATTAACCTAGCCCCACGGTGGGCGCCAACTGATTAAACCGAATTTCGTCGGGTAAGATTAAATCAGTAAGGAGTATGATTAGGAGTTCTGAATCAATATGAATTATAGGGCTCTATTACTTTATTCTGGATGGATCAATCTCAAGGAAGAACAACTAGATGGAACAATCAGTAATCAAGACAATCAGTGAATAAAATAGTATAGCAAAAGCTTTTCTATTCAATAATCTTAGATTATTTTAGTATGCAGGCGTAAGTTGAGTCTGTAAAACCTTCTGTAATACAATGATTAACTAGGTATTTATATCACATTATGATGAGGGGTAATTCGGATCCCCTGCATTAGCAGGATTGATGCAATTCGAACGACACCAGCACCTGCCCCCAGGAACCAAAAGCTGGCCCAGGGTTCTAAGTAAACTATTCAGAACCATTAAAAGGAACCCGAGCTCGAGAGGTACAGTTGGGCCAAGCCTAGGCCCAAGCCCATCAATTCTGTTATAAATACCCCACGTATTTATGACGACGACACAACTTCCCAGGTGCACTACCTTCGAGACAGCTGCTCGGACTCACTTGGGAATAATAGCATAGACTAGCTCGTATATATTTCGCCCTCTAGCTTGTACGGCATCTAATAAAGCTCGGATAGGACTCCTAATTATTGTAATATGTACTCGATCACATTGAATACAATATTATTGATCTTTTATATCCATTTACTTACGTTGCATAGCATTGTTGCATCACCCTCATCGAACCAACGAAAACGCGTAAGATCAATTGGCGCCCACCGTGGGGCCTTATTCGAGTTTTAGATCGAAATATGCCTACTACGAGGAGAAATATGTATGTCAGCGGAAAACCTTACTAGTCAGAAACTCCACCATTCACTATCCAAGGCGATCCTCCAACCATCAGAGCGTTCGTCAATTCAAGGTCCAAGATAAGACCTATACGGTGAAATTCCGAGCTTAAGATTAGTGGTTTATTTCTATGACTGCACAGCTCATTCATTCCTTCAATGGATTTATTTTCCATAAAGGATCTATTTTCTAATACATAATGAATAAGAAGTTCCACAGATATCGTCCACAGCAGATTAACATAGAATCAATCCCGTCAACTCGATCATCAGTTAACGTTGAAGGCGTAGAAAATCTATGGAATTACAGCTGTTAATGGTCGGAATTTATTTTTCCGATCATCATATTTATTAAGTTCAGAAACAAATTTCGCGAATCAATGATTTGAGAGATCAGTCGCATAATCTGTATACATTATTTGTCGGTTATCTGTGTATTTCTCGAGTCAGTTGGGATAAGTTGAATATTTGGAGCTTGAAATCATGGATGAATATTGACAATCGTTCGACCGATAAAAGAAAAATAAATAACGAAATTCGATCAGAGAACAAAGCCTTATTATTAATATTCCTCAAACAAGTTACAAAGTGAAGCCTCGAATATAATTCGAGCTCAAGAAGTACAATACGATCACTCCTACCCTATTACAAATTCTACGAATAATTCTACCCTGTTACGTGCTCGGTCTTCATTCCCTAGAGTCGCTCCAGATGCAGAACTCAGCAGTGATTCTCCTGGGCAATCACTAGCAACGCGTCGCACATCCGTCTTCGTACGGGATAAAAGCCGGATCGGAGCTCCTCTTCGGGGCTTCAGACCGACCTTAGGTCTTCATCTGTTAATAATGATTGAAACACTCAATCATTATTTACATATTAATCCGAACCGGAGCAGCAAAGGGTTATCTCAACAGAGGCACTCCAAGGAAGCTCGAAGGAACTATACTTCAAGAAAGCCCTCGAGGAAGCTGATGCCTCAGATTTAAAGAACTCCTCTCAGATTAACCAGCTGCCCGATCGGATATTACGCTAGAAGACCGGAATTCTAACCCGCACCAGATAGGATATGTCTGGGAAAACAGGTTGCCTGCCGGTATTCTAGGCGCAGTTTCTTTTGCCTGTCGATATTCTAAGCGAAAAGGCTTATACCTAAGGAGCTAAGATCGAAAAACAGGGTTCGAAGTCTAATCTCAAACTCCTTTATCTGGGAAAAAATACGAATCAAATTTAAAACTCGACCCATTGGGGTCGGAGGAAGCATAAAGGAGAAAGTGAGGAGTGTTGTATGCATAAAGGGACCTATTTATAGTGGTGAAGGACTTTGAATCAACGGCCTAGATAACGGATCACGAACGGCTAGGATGTCCGTATTAAATGGACTGACCGATACATTTCCCGAGAATTAGGGTCCTGTTTGGTTAGCAGAACATACGGTCCAACAATGTGCAAAGAGGGGCTTATTCGAAAAATTCATTCGAACAATTGTTTCGCTTATTATCCTACTCCAAAATAGCACAAAGATCGGGGACGCTTATCTGAAAGTTCAACCCTCATGCACTTGATACTCTGGATATGAAACCGCTATTTTTATAACCGACTAGAGATGTTCGAATTGGAAAAGCTATGATCTACTCGAACAAAACTAACGAACTGAAAAATTCGACAGCTTTTGAAATTCGGCGATAACAAGGATCGATCACTACAAGTTCTTTATTAACTCCAAATCTACCAAGACATTAATATTCTTACTGACCACTGTTCGGGTATTTCGTCATTAATCTTAGATATTTGTGGTTGAAGTTATTGGAAATAAGAACGTCTGGTTGTCCTTTATTCTACCAACAAGAGAAAGAGAAAATTCTATTCATGAATATTATTTAAAAGATACAAGAGTTCAGAAGGAAAATGCGGAAGATACATTTCGGACATATTACAAGCTAATATATTACATAAAAATCCCTTCGCCTTCTACAATCCTATGAAATTTTCGGTTTTCACTCCTATCATCTACTCGAAATAACCTAGCTCCGAGCAGGGAATCTCCTTTGGGTTCGCAGGCTTTTAACTTTATTTACGATCTTCCAAAGACAAAGGGGCGAGCGCATGGATTATCGGGTAACTGTATTCTGAATCGTTCTCTCCCCAGTATGTCTTCCTAAATGCATTGTTGCAACAGGTCCCTAATCGAAGACCTGCGCGACAACCTGCGGACTTCATGAATCCAGCATATTGGCCTTCAAGATGGAAATGATATTTGCCTGTCGATATTCTAAGCGAGGTCGGGTTAGAAGACTGACTCTCTTAAAAATTGTTCGAAGTCTGAGCTCAAAAAATTGAATTGATTGAATAACAATCTTGATTACCATGATCGGACAGATAAAATGCCGATACAACGAATAAGATAATCTCAAGATTATGACAGCCTTTTATAGTGAAAGTAGAAAGAATCCAGCAGCAGATAATTCGCGGAATGAACGGATGAGATTTCTCGACCCTTGCAATTCTCAATAAATAAGGAACCGTTTGGAAAAAGTCAAACTTATCAAAATTGGGAACTTACAGACAAAGAATTCTCTTAACAAGGCATAAGGATTATTTATTCCTAAGGTTATTCACTATTTGCGCTATGATTCATCTTTCCTCAGGATTTCAGAAGACTATTATCTTAACAAAATTTATTTCGATCGGGGTTATATATTCGGAGGGGACTAATCTCGCCAGTATTCATATTTATTATTATTCTTCTTATTCTGATATTATCGATCTCGTCAATCTAGCATTCTATCTCTACTTGTCTATATCTACTATTAAAAAGGGTGAAAGCTGTTGCTATGCCCCTTAGATCGAAATTATTAAATGGGTGAAAGCTGTTGCTACGACCCTCGGGCTAAAAATGCTCTGAAACGACTAAGGGTGAAAGCTGTTGCTATGCCCCTTAGATCGAAATTATTAAATGGGTGAAAGCTGTTGCTACGACCCTCGGGCTAAAAATGCTTTGAAACGACTAAGGGTGAAAGCCGTTGCTATGCCCCTTAGATCGAAATTATTAAATGGGTGAAAGCCGTTGCTACGACCCTCGGGCTAAAAATGCTCTGAAACGACTAAGGGTGAAAGTTGTTGCTATGCCCCTTAGATCGAAATTATTGAACGGGTGAAAGCTGTTGCTACGACCCTCGGGCTAAAAATGCTCTGAAATGACTAAGGGTGAAAGCCGTTGCTACGCCCCTTAGATCAAAATTAGTATTCAAGATCGATCTAAATTCTATCTCGACTATTTCTCTACGATTATTTTATCCGACTGGGGGACAAAACCTTTATTTGGCCCCTCAGATTAAAGTTATTACCCGAGATCGATATGAATTCTACCGTGTGATTTTCTAACAGTTATGTAATCGATTAAGGGATAAAGCCTTCGACAGGGCCCTTATGTTTGAAGTAAATTCAAAATTGATCTAAATGTTATCATGTTGTTTCTCCACGATTACATATTCGACTAAGAAGGAAAAATCCATAATCAGGTGAAAGCTGTTGCTACGACCCTAAGCGCAAATTATCGATGGTACAAAATTCCGATATATATCAAATTTCGAGATACAGCGATCGTGATCCGCTAAGATCACCTTTATTTATCCGAATATTATTAACTTTCGATCACGCTACCAACAAATGAAATCGGCAAAGGACGTCAATTATCATTTTTATCTGAATATCAAAGGTCGAAGAATGTCAATTGACGACTATTATCTAAATACTTATCAAAGTTTATGGGGAGTAGCACTTGTTCATATTTTTGAGGAATTAATGCTCGATAACAATATACGAAACCAATTCTGCAGGTTAACAACTAAGGATGATAAAGGAAATAAATATTTCATTCATGATTTTCCAAACAGTTACAAGAGAATTCGTGATTACAGTAATAAGGAAAATCGAGCAGAGCTGAGACTTTACATTTAATGTAACCCTATTACAAATTAACCCTACGCTAGAATATTTTTGTAATCAAAGGAGGGAGGCGGGGCTAGAATGACACTTCTACCCTTCATCCATCATTTCCTCAATAATTGCTCCACGCCGGACCAGATCGAGAGATAGGGAAGCAATCCCTAGAAAAATTACTCCACGCAATCTCGAAGGCAGCATTCTTCAAGAAACATCTTGGAGAAATGGAGATCGAGTGCAGGAAAACTCCTCCAGCAGTTGACCCACTATCCCGACTGGATAGAGGACAGAGTACAGGAAGTCGAGCCCGCCTCAAAGACTTGGAATCAAAGAGAGCTGGTCGCCTGCCGGTACCCCAGTCCCAATTATTTTCGCCTGTCGATACCCTAGTCGAAATAAGTTGCCGTTAGGAGACAGCAGAAATTATAAAGGAAGATAGTTCGAAGTCGAACCTCGAACCGTTTGGTCGGGGATAACAAACGAAACATGATGGCCAGAGAAAGTAAAATCTCAATCATAGAGCCGATCAGAACAATTACTGAAGTGTAAAGTTTGAAGGTAACTACGGAACTATATATAGTGGAAGGAAAAGGCAATTAACGACTCAGATTTCATAATACTAACGGCTGAGATACAAGCAGTAAATGCACCGACCGTTACGGTTCCCGAGAATACAGAAACTGTTTGGGGTAAGTGAAGAAAATGTCAAATTTATTCCTGCTCGAGTTCGTCCTGTCCGAATTCATTACAATCTCAGTACCAATCATCGAAAGAAAATCATGAAGAAAAATTCAGGATCGGCTTATAAAGAAAGCGTTATCAGTAATTAGCCCGAGGATGACTGAGACCAATGAAGTACAATATTTGAGTAAAGCGGTCGTAAAGATCAATAAAAAAGACTATTATTTTCCGAGCTTGACATATCAAGCAATTACAAGTTACAAGAAATCAACTCCTATTACGTATCAGATTAATCTCTTGATAATAGTACTTTTTGCAACCTTGGGAGATTAACGAAGAACAAATCTATATATCCGAACGTGAGAGGAACCTCATAATCGGGCCATCCTATAAAATTTTCGGCGGGCGATAATGTCCTTACTCGAATGGGAGGCGCCTGTCAAGACAACAAATTTTCGTCTATGGTTACGATTCTTCAAAAAGGAGAGGGGTAATGCATCTCTTTCCTAGGTGAAACATGAATGTTTTCTTAAGGACGTCGATCTTCGAAGCACTACCCGNACACCCTATTCGAATATTACATCATGATTATTTGCCCAAGATAGAGGACTTGGCCCTTCAGATTAAAATTGTTACTTGAAGGTCGTTTTGTATTCTTCTATTTTGATATCTTAATTATTTCACGGGGAATAAAAGTCTCCTACAAGTTATATTCAAAATCGAGGAATATCGATTATCATCTATCATCTAAATATTTATCAAAGTAAATAAAGAACGGCACTCGATCATATTTTGGAGGCAGAAGAAATCGATGCTCGATAACAGCATACAAAAGCAATTTTATGGATAACATATATGACGAGAAAAATAAATGTCTTATTAATGACATTACAAGCAAAGTTTGAAATTACAATGGCAAGGAAAAATTGAACAAGGTCAAGGCTTTACATTTTATGTAACCCTATTACAAACCAACCCTACGCTAAAAGTTTCTCGTGATCGAAGGAAGAAGTCGAGGCTGGGCTAAACATTTCCACCCTTCATCCTTCACTTCCTCGGTACATGCTCCACGCCGGGCCAGATTGAGAGAAAGCAAGGCAACCCCTAGAGAAATTATTCCACGCAATCTCGAAGGCAACATTCTTCAAGGAATATCTTGAAGAAGTAGAGATCGAGTGCAGGAAAACTCCTCCAGCGGTAGACCCACTATCCGACCGGGTGGATTGACAGGATACAGAAGATCAAACCCGCCTCAAAGACTTGGAATCAAAGAGAGCAGGTCGCCTGCCGGTACCCCAGTCGTAATTATTTTCGCCTGTCGATACCCTAGTCGAAGTTAGTTGCCATCAGGGGAGAGCGAAATTTGTAAATAGTTCGAAGGAGAACCTCGAACAGTTCAGTCGCAGATAGCAAACGAAACATGGTGACTAGAAAGGATAAAATCTCAATCACAGAGCCGATCAAGTTTCTTACTGAAATGTAAATTATAAAGTAACTACGGAGCTATATATATAGCAAAAGAAATAGGCAATTAACGACCCAGATTTGATGATACTAACGGCTGAGATATAAGCAGTAAATGCGCCGACCGTTACGAATCCCGAAAATGTCAAATTTGTTCTACTCGGATTCATCTTATCCGAATTCATCATAATCTCAGTTCCAACCATCGAAGAAAAATCATAAAGAAATCCAAATGAAGCATGATTAAAGGAAGAACACATAAGAGGAGCATGCAATTCGAGGAGAAAGCAAATCATTACAAGCCATAGAAAATAAAAATTATTCAGGATAGCACAAGTAAAAACAGTATACTGCGAGTTCGGGTAAATAAGAGACAACATCTAAACAAGTTTATTGTCAGAAATAATCTTTCGAAGCTCAGCATTGCGAGCCTCACGTCCTGCTTCAAATCCACGATCATAAGCCTCCTTTTCTCGACGCGTAAAATTTTGTTTCTCCTCCTCGTGGAGGATCTTCAGTTTTTCGAGTTTCTCATTCAACTGCTTATGGATCTCCTCTCCATGGTTGTTTGTCTTCTTCTCCTTCTCTAAAGCAAGCTTCTCTGCGAGGATACGGTCGAACTCGATTTTCTTCTCCTCCAGCTCGATAGAAATAGCAGCGCGCTGGTTGATCTCCCGCTCAGCAAACGTTTTAAGCTCAATGAAGTCCTGTCCGGCCTGTTAAAAAGGGTCAACAGCGTTAAAAAAAAAAAAAAAAAAAAAAAAAAAAAAAATATGTGAAAAAGGTAGAATAAATAAATGTACACCTGAAAAAGGAAGTGCTGCCCAGACTCGAACAACTCTTCTATGTTTCTCTCTTTGGACGTGTTTCTTTCCTTGGGTATATCAGTCTCTGAAGAAGTAAAGGTATCTTGCAACAAGTTACCCATGGGATCAACCTTAGAAGGAGATCCATTTTTCAACTCCTCGTGTAGAGGAGAAGCAACCTTTTCAGGAGAGGAATTGACAAAAGGTCGGGGAGGATTATCAATTCCTAAAGGTTCAGCAGAAGCCCCCCCACCAGTCTCTGACTTGGACTTTTTATTGGGATTCCCTGAGGGAGAAACGATCGAAGCATCGGAGGATGACTTGCCACCAATAGCAAGATTTTGCAAAGCCTCAATGGGCGTAACCCCATCAGAATAAGGCCTCTTATTCGAAGAGGGAACAGGAGTCTTTTCTAGGACACGATCCTCAGTCTTAGAATCAATCTCTTTTGGGGAGGAACCTCCGAGCTCAGCCTCGAGCTCTTCGTCCAAAATGGACTTGCTGGAGCTACCCTTATTCTGCTTCGAGGAAGTACCCTTCTCTTTCGTATTTTCCCCACCTTTAGGTGCTTTTGGGGAAGAGGCGGAAGTCTTAGAAGAAGACTTGGAGGGTTTGGCCTCCTTGTCAGCCTTTTGCTCCTTATTCGACTTCTTATTTTTCGAACCACCAAATAGCGACCTGGGATCGATAGTTTTGCCCAACACGTTCTCCATGATGAGTAAATTTGGATCAATTGCTCGGATCTTTACCCGCAGGAAGCTCAAAGAATGCAGAAAATTTTGGGAGAGCTCCGATCTCTATAAGCAAAGATGTCGTGTGAATAATGATAAAAGATCCCAATATTTATAGACGCTACGCACTACGATTGAGATAGTGAATCGACGCGACTATGGAGAAAAAATCTCACTCGGATAAACAAAGCTCGAGCAAAAAAGTAGGTAAAATCATCGATATCTATAAAGTTAGAATTCATGAGTTACACGAATCAAGTCAAGGAATATGAAGTTAACTCGTTTACAAAATTGGGTTGCATGAGTAAATACAATTGATTCCTAACTAGAAAACCTTGAATCGCCCCCTCCGGCCTACTCAACCCCAGTAACTCGCTAAACCGAAGATCAGACGATATATACATATATTTGAAGCTCGATGATTACCCAGCTTGATCGAAAGATTGACTGTCTCTCTTATCCGGGGCATTGCCTATTTCAACATCTTTATCTTTCTCCTCGGACACATTAGAAGGATCGTCGCAGGAATACTCGAGCACATCAGGGTTAGGCATCGGAGTACCATACTCCTCGACCAAGGGGGCAAAGCGATGTTCCTGCCAATTAATATTAGCCTTGGGAAGAGAGGAAGTTCTATAAGCCTTCCCTTCAGCGTTCTTGAAAGGGTCCATATACTTGAAATACTCTTCCATGTCGTCCGGAATTTTCTCGGCCGCGACTAACTGTCGAACCCCTTTATAAAAAATTGTCTGAAGAATTTCTCCCGTTTTCCTTTGAACTAAAGGATCCAACACGGGGGATTCCAGGAATTCTCGTACGGCAGGGATCTCGGCTTCTTCCCGACCTTGAGCATATGCACGCTCGGAATATTGCTTCGCCAGTTCGAGTTCTATCTTTACTTTCTTCAGCTCTTCCTCGAGGGCACTCCTCTCTTTAACAGATACTAGCAAATCTTCCTCCACGGACGAGGAACGTTTCTTAGTAGCTTTTTCAAGTTCCTTTTTCGTTCGAGTTAGTTCTTGTTGACTTTCTGCTAACTGAGATCGAAGAGATTGATTGTCGACGAAAATTTGCGCATATGCATCATGAGCATCCTGCGACTCTTGTTCCAGCAGGGCCAAGCGATATGTTTGAGTGGCAAAGAGATCTCCGACCTAAAAAAGTAAGAAGAAGTATCACATGAATATTAAGGGCACTAAGGAAAGAATAGTCGGTCGAAAGATATGTTTGTACCTCATGGTACGACCTGGAGAAGTCACTTAGAACCTCAAAATCCCCTTTAACGGACTGAAGCAGAATGTCCCGTTTAAATCGACTAGCCATGAAAATCCTAGTGGCCTTATCAAACTCGTTCTCCCCAATTGCATCCAAATCAGTCAGAATGGTGCCATCCTCAGGGTACCCAACAGCCCTGCTACCTCGAAGATGTTCTTCCATAAAGTCTGCCACATCAGGCTCCGACCTACCTTCTCGACATGGAACTGAGTCAGACTTCATACCAAAAGGTTTTACCCTCCTTGAGGGCCCGGGATTTCCAGCGTTTCTTTTTCGACTTAGGAGCTTCTCATACTCCTGGACGCCCTGAATTCGATTCCAAGAGTGCTGGCTGTAGCCAACTGATGAAAGAACGGTAGTATCTGGGGAAAACAGAGCTCGAAGAGGCCCGGCAGTGGCAGAATTCAGGCTACTCATAGTGCCGACCCCTCTCAAATCGGGAAGCGTAGCCGCTAGGACAACCGAGTTCCCACCTATATTATGCGCGTCTGCATTCCTCTCGGAAGTACGAGGTGACGGCTCGAAATAAAATGGTTTATCTCCAACCAAGCCAGCGGAGAATACTCGAAATTTCTCGACAATTCGACCTGCGAGTATAATATGAATCGGGCACGAGTTCAAAACAAGGAAAATTGTTTGATTAAACACAAAAGTAAGTCAAAAATAAGAAACACACCCAAAGAAAGAGGAACAGTGTTCGGAGCACTGGAGGTTGGCAGGACGTCTGTTCGTATGGGGGGCCCTTGGGAGAACTGGTTAGGGTATTTAATCGCCGGGGCAGGATAATCGCAGCGGCTCAGCCCAGCCAATCGTAAAACGCCTTCTTGAACTAGGGACTTGGTATAGTAAGGATTGGATCGCATTTGTTCGAGGAAATCGTCAGAAAGACGCTGTCTGAGCTTTTCTCTAATTTTGCGAGAACCATACGACCAGGAATCTGCGCCATCCCATCGATACGGTCTAGTCTTTGAACTACGTTCTGACACAGGAACATTAGGACCCTTCACGAAGAAGAATCTCCTCTTCCAGCCTACACTCTGTTTTGTTGCTATCTTAGTAAGAAAAGGTCTTTTCGACCTCTGGAAAACGGATACAAACCCCGCGTTGGAACCCTTGCCTAATTCAATTCGGAAGGTATGCCAGAAATTGCTAAAGGAGGCCTCTTCCCCTTTTGCCTCCATAAGAGCACTGAATGCTACTATATAGGCGACGGAATGCGGGAGAAGTTGAGAGGGGGACAGCGAAAAGAAAGAAAGGACATTTCTGATAAGGGGAACGAATGGAATACGTAGACCACTGGAAAACTGACCCTCATAAAAGGATTGACAACCAGCTGGGGGCTCAGTAGCACGCTCGGAATAAGAGGGAATAACGATCGAAAACCCTTTTGGAAGATATCTTCCAAACTCCTTCTCAAGATAAGCACGATCTTTCTTTGAAAAACAACAGGAAGTTTCTTTAGCGGGAAGTTCTGACGTGCTCGATATCACAGGCTCGGGAGCAAGCGCGGGTCTATAGATTCTGACAAAGGCACCCTCACCGATGCTGCGTTTATCAACCTCATTTTCTTCGTAATCCTCGCTCGGATCATCATCCTCGCCCCCTTGACGGAATTCTCCTTCTTCGTAATCATCAACGAGCTTTAGCAAAGGATCAGATTCTTGATTCTCTTCGACCTTATTCTTACCCTTCGAACTTCTAGAACTTGACATTATGAATTCGAAGACGATTATACTAAAGAAATTACCTTTTCGCTTAAAACACTTCGAGCTCAAGAGAAAATATAACATGGAAGTAATTTTTCAACGGGTCAACATATATATACGGGGTTAAAAAGGTAAAATTGCAAAGAGGTCCCCGAGTAACCGCGACGATTGAACTTACCAAGGGTAAAAACTTTGGGTTTTTCCTCTCAAAATAGCCTTTTTGATCCTTCCTTTTTTGGAACTGCGGAATTTGTCTCTGCATTTTATTCTTAAGGATCTCGGAGACCCTCATTGTTATAATCAGAAATTCTAAGAAAGCATCCATCTAGGGGTCGAACAACGCATCTTGGAATCCGAAAGGATATTATCACTTCAACATCCTCCAACGAGGGTAATTTCAGAGCGTGCCAAAGTATGCTTCTTATATATGCACTCTTTTTCCCTAGCTCGGTTTTTATCCCAATGGGTTTTTCCGAGTCAGGTTTTTAATGAGGCATATCCTAAAGACATGCTGAACGGCTCATCTCATTGTAGCATGGAACGTACTTTGTACTTCTTCGAGCGTTTGCTTCGCTTCACACTCGAGAAGTGGGGGAGTATTGATGAGGGGTAATTCGGAGCAGCTGTTTTCCTAGCCTCAACGCAGTTCGGATAGCTATGAACCCTGTCGCCAGGGACCAAAAGACGAATCAAAGCATGAAAATAATCGATCCGAGCTCATAAGGTCGCCATAGATCGAAGGACACTGTTGGGCCGAGCCCAGGCCCAAGCCCTCAAATTTGGCTATAAATACTCCATGCATTTATTACACTGGGGACAACTTCCAAGACACTCCAACCTTGAGACGCCAGCTCGAGTTTACTGGAGAATATTAGTATAGGTTTTCTCATACATATTTCACCCTCTAGCTTGTACGGCATCCAATAATGCTCGAGTAGGACCTCTTGAATACTTGTACTTGTACTCATTCAATTCGAATACAATTACATTTGATCTTTACTTCACTTTATTTATCGTTATTATAATCGTACATCCCACCCTTGATCGGACCAACGAAAACACGTAAGATCACATATTCAGTCTTGCTTACTTATTATTCTTTACGTAATTGTTCTTCCTTGAGATTGATCCATCCGGAATAAAGTAACAAAGCCCTATAACATATACTTAAATTGAACTCTAAAACATACATCATTGATTTAATCTGACCCAACGAAAAACGTTAAACAAGTTGGCGCCCACCGTGGGGCTAGGTTAATTATTCGATCGACATATGGCTCGCCCAAGGAAGAGCGCCCGTAACGGAGCAAGGAGTAACACAACAAACCCGCGTAACACATCCGAGGATCAATCGGACGATACTAACAACAACGTCCCTTTAATTAATAACAATCAACAAGAGAACGAGCAGCTGCCGAATCAGGAGGAACCACAAGGGATAAATATCCAAAATCCCCAAGGACAACAAGGGATCCCCGCCACTGCCGTAACAGAAGACCATGTGGCTCCAGCGATCCCGGTTCCACTCTCAGACACTAGGGAGAAGCTACGACAGATCGCTATGCTCTTTAACTTACTCTGCCCAGGAGAATTACTAGTACCCGAGCAGGTTCCTAGAAACCTTAGAGCGACTAGGGCAAATCCTATTCAAAGGACACAGAGACAAGTCGATCAGATCTCGCAACAAGCGGACAGCCCTGCATGCGAGCAACGATCACTGCACAGTCCGCAAAAGAGCAATTTGAAACCCTCAGATGAACATGTCCGAAGAAAAACGGGTCGGACGAGGCCGCAACCCGTCAGCCCCGGATCAAAGGAACATACCATAATTCCCATCGAAGATGACGTAGTTGACGCAATTCCTAATCGACCACGAACCATGCGATTCTCGAAAAGAGAAATTGAAAAGAGGGTACAAGAACGTCTTGAACAACGCCTACGAACTGTTCAAAATCCATGGGCCAGAAGTACGGAGATCCAAGAGAGCCTAGCTGCGTGATTTAACCGTTTTTCGTTGGTTATGATTAAATCAATATTTTGTGATTAGGAGATCAGGTTTTGTATTAATTATAGGGCTCTGTTACTTTATTCTGGATGGATCAATCTCAAGGAAGAACAATTAAGTAAAAGAACAAAAAGGTAAACAAGACAACGAAGGAGTTAATGAGTAAAATAGTATAGTAAAAGCTTTTCTATTCAATATGATATTCTTTGATAGCCAAAGTAAGTAGGCGTAAGTTCTCAAAATTGTGTAATACCACGTTTTAACTAGGTATTTATATGATAATAACCCTAGCTTTACAAGGAAACATAGTCCCGATTTGGCTCGGCATAATAGTCCCTCTCAAGTCAGGATTGTAGTTTGGTCGTTGAGGAGAATCGTTTCTGATCGGGTCAATGGACGATTCCGTATGAGCTTGTATGGTCGAAATGATCCGTTATCCTTATGTCGATCCGAGTTTTATAAGGGGTACAAAATAGCCCCCATCAGTACTCCATCACTTCTTCGAGCGTATATGTAGTAGAAGCTCGTAGAAGTAGATGGTGGATTACGACTGTATTTTCTATGGAATGTGCCTCGTTAAAAACCTTCCTTAGGAAAAAAACCCTGTGGGAAAAAATCCTAAGTAAGGAAAAGAGTGCTACATCTCATAAATAGTCGTTTTGTTGTTCAATCATGATCTATCACGTGTCTCTTTTGAGAAAGCGTTTCAACCTTTTCTGCCGCTTTGGCGGGAATGCGATCAGCCGTGAGGAGTTCGAAACGTCTTTTCATCTTTCTTCATAAATAGGTGATCGTTGTTTCAGTCATGTTTTACTTTCTACTCCCATATTCTGCAATCATTTTCTTATTCGCTTATTTCTTTTCTAATTTGCTCTTATCGACTCGTATTCATCGAGGATCCTAAAAATGGCTTCCATCTCAAGAAAACCTTCTTCGTTAGTTAAAGAAAGAGTTACTCTTAATGTCGAGGATGAGGTTCCCCCGAGTCCCCCGTCTGAGCAGACTGGAGCGTCTGAATTCACTGTCCCGAATAAGGATACTTTTAGTGTGCAAATTATATCTGATACGGATGTTGCCGCCAGGGCCAAGAAGGGTAAAGGTACGGTCCCTCAGATTTCTGAAGCAATTGAGGACCTCGCTTGTGCCTATACCGAGGAGACTTTTCACGAGGTCATGGATAACTACGCGAAATACTTTCCGGCAGGTTCTAAGATTATTCTACCTTCTCCTTCGGATAGGGTCACTTTCCCGCCGGAGGGTTGTCGAGTCTTCTATACTGTTCATTTCAATTATGGCTTACGTCTTCCTTTGTCTGCTTTATTTCTTGATATTCTGAGAATATTCAGCGTATCTTTGACGCAATTGGTTCCAAATTATGTGACTTTTGTTGTGGCCTTTTCCGTTCTGATGATAGCGAAATGATTCCAATCTTCTTTCCGTAATTTTACGCAATTGTTTTGTTTTAATGTTTCTAGTTCTTCCAATCGCGGATATTTCTTTGCCAGTCAGAACACTAGTCGCTCCATTTTCGACTCCCCGGTTTCTAGCAATCCTTGCCGGAAATCTCATTTTTTCTTCGTTCAACCACCTTCTCATGTTTCTTTGGCGGACGGATCAACTGGGGCCTTTTCGTGGGACCATGATTCCAAATGGATTTATGGTGGTCGCTTGGCGACTGGCGATCTTATCCCTGACGACCCTCAATTGATTGGCGAAATTCATGGAATGCTCGCCAACAAATATCAAAGTGCTCTTCTTATTGGTGAGGCCGTTCTTCGTAAGGCGGGACTGAGTCTGCATAGTTTTTCCATTTCTTCACCCTCTCAATCGTTGGGTAAGTATTTTTCATTTGTATCAACACATTACTATCCCTTTAAGATTATGTCTAATTTTTGGCTTTGTTTCACTTCAGCTCTAATGGTAGAGAATTCCCGGCGTTCTTCTAAGGGAAAAATGGTTTTATCCAAATCCACAAAAAACCATAGAGAACTTTCCTATCGAACAGAGAGCGTCCCGAAAAAGAAAATTGGAATTGGACCACGATTAAGAGGAAAACAGGGAGGAATCTACGGATTCTTTCGAAGAATCTCCCGTCGGTAAGGGGGGACCGGATCCGGCTATCCTCCTTCCATCTTCGAACCTCTCTAGGTATTCGTGGGTGTCGTAGTTGGTCGATGCCCCATCCTAACGATAAGCCAGTGGAGAAGAAAATGTGTTATTATGGTCGCTCTGGTGAGGACCTGTCTCTTCTAGGTGAGAATTCTGGAGCCCACTCTTGTAGAGATGATCGAGGACCATCTGCAAGGGAGGAGAGCCGCCGGTTATCCTGAGAACGATTCTTTAGTTCATGATGAGAGCGAGAATGCGGTGGATAAGACAACTCGTGTGCTTCTATCTGGTGTGTTTACTCGTGATATGAATAAGCTCCTTCGGAAGGATCCTCTGGAGAAATTTCAGCGAGCTTCTCTTTATGCTGAAAAGGTGATCTCCTTTTATGTGCGCTAGTAGGGTAATTTCACTTAACGAGTACTTTAGCTTGCTAATTTATCTCTTTTATCATTTTCTCTTTCAGACTAAAACTTGTTTGGCATCGTATGCCTATGAAGTCGCTCTCTGGAAACAACAATGTGAGTTTCTGGATGAGAAATATAAGATTTTACTTCATACGACTTATGGTTCGGAGGTTGGTCCCTCAATGTCCTTTTCTCTTCCGGTCACGGAGATTCAGGCTACGGGGACTGATGACCAGGAGATTATAGATAAGGTTCTGGAGACTTCCCGCGCTCAAGCACAAGTTAATCAATTGGCTAAAAGGTTGGAAGATCATCAACTTCAGAGTACTGCTCGAATTAGCGAGCTGGAATCTCAGATATTAAGCCTTCAAGCCTCTTTGGAAGAGTACGATAAGGATATTCCCCTTAGTGGTCTAAAGGATCGGTATGGTCGGAATCCTGATGAAAGAGTCATTCGTGAATTCCTTAATTCTCCTATTCATACCGCTCTGGTGTATCGAATGGTAGGTCCGCTCTTAGAGAGTACTTTCAAGAAGGCGATCCATCAGCTGGTGGCTCAGGAACTGATTGAATATCGTCGAATGGAGTATTTCAAAGCAGCGCATATCAGGTTGAATCGTTATGGCGAGGAATATTCTCCTTCCGAGCTGCCAGATGTCATTTATCAACAATTTCCTTTAGCCCATCTTGTTGAAGAGTTTGGGAGGCCTCTACCGATTCCTTCCTCCGACATTAATGATGAAGTCGATAATAATTTTATCGAACCGGATGAAGAATGTGACAATGAAGAGGCAGCGGACGATGGGGCGGACGACGGTGTGGTCGCTGGTGAACATGGAATCCTAAATGCTGATCGGTCTTTATGAGGAGGAAGTGATTCATTAACCTTGGGAACTGATCTTACGGGTTTTCGTGTGTTCGATCAAGGGTGGATAAACAGTGCGGTAATAATATTAGACGATAAATAGGAAAGATCAATAGTATTATATTCTGAATTATCGAGTACAGATTACAAGTGTTTGGAGTCCTATTCGAGCATTATAGGATGCCGTACATATTAAGAGATGAAATACATATGAGAAAGCCTATACTATTCTTCTCATGTGAGTCCGAGCAGCAGTCTCAAAGTCAGTGCACCTAGGAAGTTGTGTCTGTTGTCATAAATGCATGGGGTATTTATAGCCGAAAATGGGGTTTAGGTGATCCATCCGCAGACATGCATTACTCGGCCCACAAGTTTGGACCAGAGCTCGGCCCAACAGTAACTTTTGATCCAGGTCCGTCTATATATTGTGTACTTGGACATTGGGGTCGAATTCGAGCTCCTCAGACAAGTATTGTTCGATCTGACATGGTTGTAGAAAAGCGGAGCGCCAAAATACCCTTCATCAGGAACAATTTTCGTGACAGTCAATATTACACGGATTGAATATTACCTTTTTATACTCTTGTACAATAAACAATTCATATTCTGTCAATTATGTCTTTTCGACTTCTCTGTAATAATTTAGACAAGTTATTAATTTTGCCGTAATCATTATGCTTGTGTCTATTGGAATTCTTGCGGCTGTTCGTAGGCTAGTCTTTGCAAGTCGCGCCCATTCTTTAGCTCTCCGGCGACTTTTCGTATACTATAAATACAAACGGTGAAAATTTTACTCGCTATTTACCGCTTTTACTTAGCTTCAATATAATACTCTCTTGCTAAGAGGTCGATAGGCTTTCTCGATAACTAAAAATTCTTTTTTCATTTCCGAACATGAGTGATCTCTTTGGTAATACTTCAACCGACGTGGTTACTCTCTTGCTAAGAGGTCGATAGGCTTTCGAAAAATACGGGGCCTTAAATGTAATTTTCAGAAATATGATTTTAAGTTTACCTTGAGGAAGTTCAACCGACGTGGTTACTCGGGGACCGGTTTGCAATTTCCCGTTTTGTCCCTGTATAAATAGCTTTGCGAAGGGTCACCGTTCAGCAAAGACTCTCTAGAGGAAAAATTTAGATCGGAGCATATAGATCGATAAGTAAGTTCTAGCAGTCTTTTTTGAGCAGCCTTCGTATACTTATTATGTCGAGTTCAGTAGACTTGAAGGGAAAATCTCCTTTAGAGGGGAATGAGGCTGATAATCAGAAAGAGAAAGAGGTTGTAGAAACTCGGTCATCTGAGGTCGAGAAATCACAAGATTCGAGTTCCACCTCCGACTCCAGCGGGGAGGAGCGGGAGTCGAATTCTGAGACGGAAGATAACAGCGATGAAAATTTGGGCGAAGCAGAGGTCTCTAATGAGGAAGATGTAGAGGATGGGGACCTTCACTTGGGTAAAAAGAGCAAAGGAAATATAGATTGAACCGTAATGTGGTAGTCACGATCTTTGACTGGGAAGAGCCGTCGACCAGCGCAGGTCTAAACATGACTGAGGAGAGGGCAGACGAGATCGTCTGCTCCTACCAGGAAGAAGATCTGGGCGAGTTGCAAAAAGATTTTGGCCCATATTTAGGCGCCGGTTTTTCGATAGTACTTCCTACCTCCGACCAACGGGTTACCGACCCTCCCGAGGGTTGTCAAGCCTTTTATTCCAAACATTTCCATTATGGCCTACGCATCCCCTTCCCTCCTTTGATAGAAAACATTCTGGATGCTTTCCTATTGACTCCTTGCCAGATTTTACCGAACTCGATTGGTCTAATTATAGCCTTTTGCGTGCTGATGAAAGCCAAAGGGAAAAAGGCGGCCTTTCAGAATTTTTGGCGGATATTCCAGATGAGTGCTTCCACGTCTTCGAACGCAGGTTATGTATATTTCTCTCAAAGACCAAAAATTTCAATTTTATCAGCCAACGTTAGTAGCAACCTGAAAGGATGGAAGCAAGAGTTCTTCTTTGTTCGAGGACCAGAGACTCCTCCTTCCGAAGATAATCCCGAACCTACTCCATTCTCTTGGCCTGGAGCAAAAACATGGATATACGGTAAACGCCGTCTCGAGGGAAGTATGAAGAATGAGATAACGGACCAATTCCTTCAATCTCTTCGTGCTGATCCTCATCAGACCGCGTTGATGACTCAGGAGGCGGTTTTGCGATTGGCCGAGCTTAGCGATTGCACTTTTCCAGCCGATCCGATCGAGTATGGGAGGGCTCGAATCGATCCTGCTAACCCCCCTTCCTCGTTAGCCGATATTGTTGATAAATTCCGCACATCAGTAGCTGGTCCACATGTTGCTTCCTTTTCGAAGGGTAACAAAGGTCGGCCTCGTCCTCAAATATCAACAGCTTCTCGGAAGACGAAAAAGTCCAAGACCCAGGTTGGGATCACGTCAACCTCAAATGCCTTGATGATTATTCCCCCGATTACCGAAGTAGGAACTTCCCACTCTCGGGCTGAGGCGGAGGGGACTCCTAATTTCCGAACTTCAGATGTCCTTCGGTCCGTTTTTCCAACCGGCACTTCTGACCCGAATGACGCAGGGTATAGTAACTACACTTTGATGGAGAATCGTGCCAGGGAGATCTTGCAGGCCAGGACGGCTCGTAAAAGAAGTAGTGACGTCGCTGAGTCCTCCAGGAGAGTTAAACCCTTTGGTCGAGGAACCGATTCGATTCCTTGCCGGAGTGGTCATTTCGAACCGGATCTGGCTGACTTCTTCGAGGATCATCTGCGAGGGCCCAGATCGGTCGGATACCCCGAGGGTGGGACAATTGAATCTGACTTAGGTCCCGAGGGGGAGCATACGGTGGATAAATCTCTTCGGATGTTCTTGGCCGGAAGGTTTAAGGATGATACTATCCAATCTTTTGTTAAATCGGATTTCGAGATAGTAGGCGATTACGCCCACGCTCATCAAAGGGTATCGTCTATTCTGAAAGTTTCTAGTTCTTTCCTTATAATTTTTATTTTGTGTCTTACATATCTTTTTCTTCGCAGGCCGGAGACCTGTTTACTCAAACTGCTCTTCGACTGGCCGTACTGAGCGAAGAGTCTCAGGCGGCACAGAAAGCCCTATGCAATGTTTTGAAGGACGAAGCTGCAAAGACCAGTCAGCTAGAGAATGCCAAAATTAAGTTATCTGAGGTTGAGATAGAGCTCGAGAAGATTAAGAAGGAGTTGGAGGCGAAAAGGGCCTTAGAGGGTGAAGTGGCGAAATTAAAGCTGGAGCTTGAGCAAACCAAAGTGTCCGCCGAACAGCTTTATGAGCGAGGTCGAGCCGAAGCTAGGCTTCCTGCCATAAGGGAGTTCCTGGAGTCTCCAATCCTTGATGCCTTGGTTCGCTTACGATCGGGTGAAATTAATCAAGCCTTTTACTATAAAGGGGCTCAGCACCTCCTTACAGCTGCCAAGATCGAAGGCGCCCTTGATCACTACCTTCCTAACATGAATCCTTGTAAGAATATCTTTGGTGAAGATTATAAAGCGTCTTCCCTTCCTCCCAAGCTCGAGGATTTGGCCGCTCATGAGTTCGCTCCTTTTCTAGAGGAATTCGGAGTGCCGATGCCAAATCCCGATGCGCTCGAAGCTCAATCCGAGGATGAAGATGTGGATATTGAAGGGGATTCTCGGGATCAGGGGGAGCAAAACAACTCTTCTTCCGATTTGGGCAGACCTGTGGCCGATGCACAAAGTAATGATGGAGAAGGGAGCAGCTCGAGTAAAGGTGATTCCAATGGCTCGGACAGTGGCTCTAGCGAAACAGAGGAACAAGGGAAAATGAATCATGGACCATGATCCTGGTTGTGAATGAACCCAGCCAGTGACGATTATTATGTAATAGGATTTGCTTATTGAACCGTTGTCTTTGTATATCTATAATTTTCTGCTTTGTCTATTTGGTGAATGCTCAAAATTAACTTTTCCTTAATGCCGTGCTCAATTTGCCTGTTTGACTGTCTTGCTAGATTTTATAACGTCATTCTTGCATACTTATTTGCGTCATCAAATTTTTCTTGGGAGTAGCGACCTACCAATTATTACAGTTCGCATGATGTCATGTCTTTATAAATACCCAGGTCTTTAGCGTTGCTTTCACAATAATATTGCTCAGGGCAATCGGAGCTTTAGAAAGCCATCTCGGTTGAATCTTTATTTGGAAATCGAGAGATGAATAAAAATTCGAATGCTCTCGTGGTTTCTCCCGTGCCTTTTTCCGGGCCACGTGATGGTAGAAAAACTAAGAAAAGAAACCGATCCCCAATTAAATCCGCTAGTTCTGATCAGTTGAACTTTCATGTGGAAAACAAATCTTCGACTGTTGCCTTTTCTTCGTGCTTGAGATCTAGGAGCTCGAATAAGAGAATTAAAAAGGTTTCTTTTGCGGATGAAGTAACTGGGCGTACTCTTTTCCAATCCGTACCTTCGCTGGTCGGAGGATCTTCATCTAAAAGGGGTGTGACACCTTTTAATACAATGTCATATGAGAAATCTGACATGAGTCTTCTTCGGGCCAATGTTTCCATTTCTGAGGCGGTCTTCTCGACTGGAGAATATTCCTCGTTCCTGTTTCATTCTGGGTCGGAATCCCTTGCCCAGGTAATTCTTCCTAACTTCTTTATCATGACTCTCTAATTCCTTTATTTCTGCTATGATGTATTTTCTTATAAGTTCAGGCTGGCAAAGTCTTTTCTAGGCTTTATGCGTTGGCCAATCATGAGATCGAACAAGGGGCTTCTATTTCGCTCGAGCTGATTGAAAAAAAAATCAAGCTGGAACGCGCACTGGAAGCTAATAGATTTTTCAAGGAAAGATTGTCTCGAGATAAGTTAGGTTCAGAATTAGAGAAACTCAAAGATATCTACGAACGTGAGAAAAGGAACTCCGAGCTTCGCGAGAGGGAAGCTTACATCCGCGGGTACGCTGATCGTAGTGCTGAAGTTCGAAAGATCCTTTTCGAAAATAATTTTGTTCAGTAATACTGTGGTTTTCCTGATTTTCCTTTGTATTATGAGCTTGCTAAGATTTTTCTTTTGTTGTATCACTATATTTACTGTGACGATTTCCCTTTCTTGTTGTAACACAATCCTTGTTGTAATGATAATATTTGCTGGAAATCGGAATGATGTTCTCCTCCTCTCTCTCTTTCTCTTCTTTTCTTTTTTTTTTTTTTTTTTTTTTTAATAGAATCTTGAACGATCTTGGATATGCCTTCGATTTAAAAGGCCTTTTCAAATGGGTTCCATCCCTAGTCGTATCAGAGTAATTTTAGCTCGAGGGTCATAGCAGAGGCTTTCACCCTTTTCAATAATTTCGGTCTAAGGGGCATAGCAACGGCTTTCACCCTTAGTCGTATTTAGAGCATTTTTAGCTCGAGGGTCATAGCAGAGGCTTTCACCCTTTTCAATAATTTCGATTGAAGGGGCATAGCAACGGCTTTCACCCTTAGTCGTATTTAGAGCATTTTTAGCTCGAGGGTCATAGCAGAGACTTTCACCCTTTTCAATAATTTCGATCTAAGGGGCATAGAAACGGCTTTCACCCTTAGTCGTATTTAGAGCATTTTTAGCCCTTGGGTCATAGCAGAGGCTTTCACCCTTTTCAATAATTTCGATCTAAGGGGCATAGCAACGGCTTTCACCCTTAGTCGTATTTAGAGCATTTTTAGCCCTTGGGTCATAGCAGAGGCTTTCACCCTTTTCAATAATTTCGATCTAAGGGGCATAGCAACGGCTTTCACCCTTAGTCGTATTTAGAGCATTTTTAGCCCTTGGGTCATAGCAGAGGCTTTCACCCTTTTCAATAATTTCGATCTAAGGGGCATAGCAACGGCTTTCACCCTTAGTCGTATTTAGAGCATTTTTAGCCCTTGGGTCATAGCAGAGGCTTTCACCCTTTTCAATAATTTCGATCTAAGGGGCATAGCAACGGCTTTCACCCTTAGTCGTATTTAGAGCATTTTTAGCCCTTGGGTCATAGCAGAGGCTTTCACCCTTTTCAATAATTTCGATCTAAGGGGCATAGCAACGGCTTTCACCCTTAGTCGTATCGGAGCATTTTTAGCTCGAGGGTCGTCACCCATTTTTATTTTTCGATCCAAGGGGCGTTGCAACGTCTTTCACCCTTGGTCGATTTTTGAGGGTCATAGCAACAGCTTTCACCCTTTTTAATAATTGATAGAGAAGAGATTGATAATAGATGAATATAGATCGAGAATATCCAGAATATGACGAATAAATAAGAATTTAGGCGAAATAAACTTTCATTGAATAAATACTCAATCGGAATAAACATCTTTCGAATAACTTGGTCGAAACAGACCTTCATTGAACATGCAACTTACTAAACCACTAGAAAACAAAGACGATTAAGCAGCAGTAGTCTTGAATCTAACTATCTTCCATAATATCTCCTCAAGTTAACAGCGTTCCATGCTCGAGGTAGTACCTCTCCGTTAGGATGAGCAATTTTGTAAGAACCTTTTCTTCCTACTTCAACGACCACAAAAGGGCCTTCCCAGTTAGGTTGGAGTTTTCCAACGTGCTTTGATACTTCCACTTTCTTTAGCACCAAATCCCCTACCTTGAATGTTCGTATTCGAACGTTTCGATTATAAGATTTCTCCATGCTAGACTTTGTGGACTGGATTTTTAATTTCGCACGGTCCCTTCGACTATCTGCGTGATCGACTTCCACCTCCCTTAGGGATCGGTTTTCTTCGGGATCGTAAAATTCGACCCTGGGGGAAGGTACGAGATTTTCTACTGGGATAACGGCCTCTGATCCATAAACCAGACTAAATGGAGTTTCTCCTGTTGCGGCTTTAACAGTAGTCCTATTGGCCCATAAAACCCCTGGAAGTTCATCGAGCCATTTTCCTTTTGCCTCAGATAGGCGTTTTTCCAAGGATCGAACGATTTCCCTGTTCACGACTTCCGTCTGCCCATTAGCTTGGGGATGACCTACAGATGCAAAATTCTGCTGTATTCCGAACTTTTCGCACCATTCCGTGATCCTTTTTCCGGCGAACTGTGTTCCATTATCTGATATTAAGATCCTAGGAATCCCGAATCTGCAAATAATATTCTTCCATAAGAAATTAATAACCTGGAACTGAGTGATCTTGGTTAGAGCGACGCATTCGACCCATTTGCTAAAATATTCGACTGCAACCAACACATAATTTTTTCGAGCTCTTGCTGTTGGAAATGGTCCTACAATATCAATGCCCCATTTATCAAAAGGCCAACAAATAGGAATAGAATGCATGTGTTCAGCTGGTTCATGAATCAAGTTCGAATGAATTTGACAATGGTGGCATTTCTTCACATAGTCAACTGAATCAGAGAAAAGAGTAGGCCAATAATATCCAGATCTCGAGCATTTAAGCGCTAAGGCCCGAGCACCACAATGGTTTCCCGCTTCCCCCTCATGAACTTCTTTTAAAATAGCATTATAGTGAATCTCAGGGACGCATTTTAACAGGATTCCTGAGGAGGATCGCTTATAGAGTCGATCATCGATCAGGGTAAACGACGGCGCTCTGTATTTGATCCTCCGAGCCTCGTTTGGATTTTCTGGAAGTTTCCCTTCCTTAAGATAAGCAACAAGGGTGTTGCACCATGAGTTACTTGGTTCATCGATTTCCATGATATCGATCGCCGGGGCCGCATCTAGGTCGATAGCGGATGTATTCGATAGCAACCATGTGATTATTCTTTCATTCTTTCCGTCGGCCAAACCTGAGAATTTTGACAATGTATCTGCCCACAAATTTTCCTCTCTCGGCACAGGTTGAATATCGAACTTGTCAAATTGAGAAATCAATTTCTTCGTTCTGGCCAAGTATTTGATCATATTGAACTCCCTGGCCTCGTACGTGCCTTTCACCTGTCTATGAACAAGCTCTGAATCTGTTAGTACAACAATTGATTTTACCTTTGCTTTAAGAGCCATCTCTAATCCTGCGATCAATGCTTCGTACTCGGCCTCGTTGTTGGTCACGACGAAATCCAATGTTATAGCATAACTCAAATCCTCACCATTGGGTCCTTGGAAATGAATTCCTGCTCCACCTCCATCCTTGGTCGATGATCCGTCCATATGCATCAGCCAGATATGACTTTCGACTTCTTCGACCATACTTAGCTCGGAAATTGCTCCTTCTGCGTTCGATATGCCTGTTGATTCAAGCACGAAGTCAGCTAATACCTGAGCTTTTATGGCGACTCGCGGTTGATACTCTATTTCGAATTGGCCAAGCTCGACTGCCCATTTGATTAACCTGCCTGATGCTTTCGGTTTGGATAAGACTTGTCTCAAAGGTTGATTTGTTAGGACAACTATCTTGTATGTTTGAAAGTAAGGCCTTAGCCTTCGGGCAGCCACTACCAACGCTAGCGCGAATTTCTCGATTTCCATGTAGTTTTTCTCGGCGCCTTGCAATAACTTGCTTAGATAATAAACCGGTTTGTGCTCAGTTCTATCAAGTTTCACCAAAACCGAACTAATGGCCTCTTCCGACACAGCTATGTACAGATACAGAGGCTCTCCTTCGGATGGTTTGGCCAGCATGGGTGGCGAAGTCAGGTACACTTTCAATTCTTCAAATGCCTTATCGCACTCTGCGCTCCATTCGAAGTTCTTAGATTTTCGTAAGAGCTTGAAAAATGGTAAACTTTTGTCGGCAGATCGGGAAATGAATCTATTTAATGAAATGATTTTTCCAATCAAACTTTGGACATCCGAGAGCTTCCGTGGTGGCTGGAGATCGGTGATTGCTCGAATTTTTTCCGAGTTTGCTTCGATTCCTCTTTCGTGGACTAAGTATCCGAGGAATTTTCCCGATCGCACACCAAAAGTACATTTGGCTGGGTTCAGTTTCATCCCATATTTTCTCAGGATTTCGAAACATCTGTCCAGATGACCAATGTGGTCCTTCTCAGTCATACTCTTTACGAGCATGTCGTCTACATAGACCTCCATTATCTCGCCTATCAATTCTTTGAACATCATGTTAACTAGCCTATGATAGGTTGCACCCGCATTTCTTAAGCCAAAAGGCATAACAATGAAGCAATAGACTCCTCTTTCCGTGATGAACGCTGTTTTATCTTGGTCTCTTTCGTTCATGAAAATTTGGTAAAACCCTTGGAACGCATCCATCATACTAAACAACGCAAACCCTGCAGTGGAATCTACTAGCATATCGATCCGGGGCAGTGGATAAGGATCTCTTGGGCATAATTTGTTTAAGTCGGTGAAATCATTGCACATTCTCCACTTGTTTTCGGCCTTTTCACCTTTAGAGACCAGGACCACATTACATAGCCATTCTGTGAACTTGGTTTCCCTGATCTGTCCTGCTGCTAACAACCTATCGACTTCTGCATTAATTATTTTGTCTTTTTCGCGGCCATGATTGCGCTTCTTCTGCCTTACAGGCTTTGCCTTCGGATCGATGTTGAGTGAATGTGTTATCACTCGCGGATCGATTCCCACGATATCATCCGAGCTCCAGGCAAAAACATCCACATTCTTCTGCAAAAATTCTATGAGCATGGTTTCCATGCCCTCGCTCAATTCCGTTCCAATTTTAGTGAACTTCTCTGGGGATCCAGGAACTAAAGACACCTTTTTGTGGTCAGTCCCTTGTACGCTCATGTCCACGTTTTTTCCTTTCTTTGCTTGGAGTTTTTCGCAGTCGGGAATTGGCTTTTCCAACTCAGGCGCTAAATCACTTATCTTTCTCTTGGTCGGGAGTTCTGGCTCCACTTTCTTTTTAATACTCAAGGACGAGTTATAACACTCCCATGCCATGTATTGATCGTTCCTCATTTCTCCTACTCCCCCCACGGTTGGAAACTTTATTTTTTGATGGTACGTAGATACGACTGCCTTGAATATATTTAGGGCTGGTCTCCCTAATATAGCATTATAAGCGAATGCCGTATCTACTACCAAAAATTTTATCATTCTTGTTACATTCTTTTGTTTAGCTCCTAGAGTCGTGCTTAAGAGAATGGTTCCGAGCGGGACAATCTCTGATCCACCGAAACCAACCAAAGGGGTGGTTACTTTATCTAAACGTGGGTGACAAAGATTCATTCTTGTGAGGGCTTCAGACGAAATAATGTTCGCTGAGCTTCCGTTATCGACCAGCACCCTCTTTACTTCGAAGTTAGCAATCCTCAACGTCAACACCATGGAAAAGTCCGGATCGTCTTCACTTGTGTCCCAATTGACATCAGAGGGTCTGTCGGCCTCACTGAAGCTTATAACTTGATTTTCTACAGAGGGAGATTCCAAGGATAAAATCTCTTTTTTAGCAGAGACTCCAGCTTTTATCGATCTCAAAGTTCTCTTTCTAGCGTTTCTGCTATCACCTCCCGCTGGTCCGACTGCAATCGTGTTTATTACTCCATTCGAACGCTCTTCTGCTTGACTTTGAATTTGTCTTTGCTGGTTATTAAACTTTCGCGGACTTCGGGATCTATAACGACCGTTATAGTTGTTACCTTTTACAAACTCTTTCAATTTTCCTTGGGCAATTAATTTTTCAATCTCAACTTTCAATTGATAACAATTTTCAGTACTATGTCCCTGAGCACGGTGATATCGACAGTATTGCTCATATCCTGGTGCCCCTGCTCTGGCCTGGGTGATCCTTTGAGCTTCGGGGATTAGATTTCATTCTTCCAACACGGTTAGCACTTCTTCCTTTGAGGTGTTAAGCTCGGTAAACTGCATTTTACCCGGTCTCGGGGCTCGAGTCCGGTCATATGGAGGTCCATATGAATTTGGGGCTTGAGGCGGCACATGCGGCTTATAAGTATTAATTCGTTGCCAGACAGATCCCCTGCCCGATCCCCCATAATCACCTGGTTTTGGGATCGGTGCCCGATCTTGCTTCTTGTTGAGATGAGACTTGTCGACATGTGAACTCTTCAATTTGTTCATCTCCTCCTGTATCATATACTTCTCTGCTATTTCCATTATCCGTTCAAAGGTCTTAGGTTGTTTCCTACACAAAGCATTTCCAAATTGAGTGCTTTTGGTTAGTTCGAACATCAGGGAGGATAGATACTCGATCTGCGGGGTATCTACTTTCAGGAGCTCAATACTAAATCTTGCTAGCCATTGCCTCAACGTCTCTCCTTCCAATTGTTTTACGGTGCCCATGTGATTTGCCGACAATCTTGGAGTTCGGAGGTAGCTTCATCGAGAGCAATTCCCTCAAAAGTAGTGACCATAATTTTGCAACAGAAATCCTCCGAATGTCCGTACAAGTTCATCACATTAATAAAGCTGTTGATGTGTTCCCCGGGGTCGGTAGTCCCGTTATACCGCGGCAGCCTTGTTGGCACCGTTTCTGAGTTTCGAGCTTCTCGTATCTCTTGGCAAAATGGCGAACAGCGCATGATACTGTTTGAAACCTCCCTATCTCGTAAGTTCCCTCTAGTTAGAGTATTCTCCCCTCGCCTGACGAGCTGATTGTTACGGGGGACCTCTATCATCGTTTCTTCTTTTTCCAATTCCTTAGCTACTCTCTCGCATACTATCTTTTCTAACTCTGATTCGGTAATTCTCTTATAGGCAGACTTTTTAGCTCCAACCATGCCAGCAGAGTGGCTCTCTCCTACCACTGAATCCTCCAGATTATGTACCGATCTTGGTGGGTTTTCCGATCGGACGTTGTTTTTCGAGGGCATTGCTCGAAGAGGATTTGTAGCTGGGGCACGCGATATAGATCGCATTATGCTGTTCTCCTTCTGGATGTTCGAAGAAGGTATTTCAGGTCTCCCATGATTTGCCGGTTGGTCTACGGGTGATTGATCAGCCCTTCCACTGTTCAGGAATTCCCTGCACATTGTGCCTATGATAGATCTTAGATCACCAACAGTTGTGTGGATTGGAACGTTATCCTGGGGAACTATTGGTGGAATCTCTGGTTGTTGAGCCGCACGAGATAGGTTATCGGGCTCGTTATTGACTGAATTCTGCGCTCCTGCTGCCTGAGAGGGTTCTCCTCGGTTGTACGTATTTCTCCTCGTAGTAGGCATATTTCGATCTAATACTCGAATAAGGCCCCACGGTGGGCGCCAATTGATCTTACGGGTTTTCGTGTGTTCGATCAAGGGTGGATAAACAGTGCGGTAATAATATTAGACGATAAATAGGAAAGATCAATAGTATTATATTCTGAATTATCGAGTACAGATTACAAGTGTTTGGAGTCCTATTCGAGCATTATAGGATGCCGTACATATTAAGAGATGAAATACATATGAGAAAGCCTATACTATTCTTCTCATGTGAGTCCGAGCAGCAGTCTCAAAGTCAGTGCACCTAGGAAGTTGTGTCTGTTGTCATAAATGCATGGGGTATTTATAGCCGAAAATGGGGTTTAGGTGATCCATCCGCAGACATGCATTACTCGGCCCACAAGTTTGGACCAGAGCTCGGCCCAACAGTAACTTTTGATCCAGGTCCGTCTATATATTGTGTACTTGGACATTGGGGTCGAATTCGAGCTCCTCAGACAAGTATTGTTCGATCTGACATGGTTGTAGAAAAGCGGAGCGCCAAAATACCCTTCATCAGGAACAATTTTCGTGACAGTCAATATTACACGGATTGAATATTACCTTTTTATACTCTTGTACAATAAACAATTCATATTCTGTCAATTATGTCTTTTCGACTTCTCTGTAATAATTTAGACAAGTTATTAATTTTGCCGTAATCATTATGCTTGTGTCTATTGGAATTCTTGCGGCTGTTCGTAGGCTAGTCTTTGCAAGTCGCGCCCATTCTTTAGCTCTCCGGCGACTTTTCGTATACTATAAATACAAACGGTGAAAATTTTACTCGCTATTTACCGCTTTTACTTAGCTTCAATATAATACTCTCTTGCTAAGAGGTCGATAGGCTTTCTCGATAACTAAAAATTCTTTTTTCATTTCCGAACATGAGTGATCTCTTTGGTAATACTTCAAAGCGTCCTTCCCGCGAAAATAATAGGAATGTTAGACCTAAAAGGTCTCGTACAGAGGGGCCTTCGATAGATCCCCCTCGTCCATCCTCAACTAGAAGGTCGGGGATCGAGACTCCCGTTGTCCCTTCTGAAGCTTTTCCTGTAACAAGTTCAAGTTTTATCCAGCAAAATTTTCCCATTTCTGGCAAGGTAGAAAGGAGGCCTTCCCCCGGTCGGGTGGCTTTTGGCGATTTGTCTTTCATGGAGCAAACTCTGAATGTACCCGTTTCATCAGGTGTTTCCTCTTTTGAACAAGGTTTAAATGACCATGTTCCTGATAACTCCATTCCTTTCTCTATTTCCACTGCCCCGGTCGTTAGCGAAAACCAGGTGAGCGTCGCTGCTGAGGCAATTAGTGGGAGTGCCTTTTTGAATTCATCGATAACACAATCCATTTCCCAAGATTTTCCTGAGTTTTTGTTTAATGATACTACTGTGGTATATACTTCTTTTGAAACCGGCGACCCTTCTGGAGGTTGGGCCGACAGTAGTTCCGGTCGGCGGACTGTTATTTCTGCATCGGGCAAGAAAACTTCTGTGAGTCCTAACGAGAGGGATTCTCCTCGTGTGTTAGATGACCGTTGCATCCTTGAGCAAGTTAGGGATATAATGCATTCGGTTAGTCCTCGGCCTGATCGAGTTCCTCTTGATAGTGAACTACCCTGCTCTGTTGAGCCTGATGCTTTGTCCTGGGATTTGGGCCTAAGCACAATTCTGCCCGGCGAGTTGAGGAAGCACGAAGGTATTCCCAATGTTCGCCTTGTTCAGTCGCTGGTTAAGTTATGCGAGCAGGTAATCATATTTATAACTTTCTTTGTTGCTTTATCTGGGTTGCCTTGTCACTTATGAGCTTTTCTTTTTTTTTTTCCAGGCCAAGTACTTTCCGCTCCAGTTGGGTGTGCAAAATGATGATTTGTGGATTGGTAGGGATGCACAACAACGTCGCTTAGATTCAGAGATGGCGAAGGTCGCGGGGCATACCCTCCGGTTGCAGCTCGTCAGCGATGATCTTCAGAAATTGCAAGAGGAGAAGTCTGTCCTTGAAAAGGAAAAAAGTGACTTGGTTCAGGCTCTGGCTCTTGCTGAGGAGTCTCGACGGCAGGCATATGAGCAAGGTTATGATGCCGGTTATCAAAAGCGTCAGGAGCTAGGAATTGATGGTGTTTATAGGTAACGCGACTCCTCAGCGGGGTGCTTCTGCTAGTCGGCCCGGTGATAGTAGCCTATCTCAATGACCTGTTCTGATGCAGCTGATTAATTCTCTCTTTCTCTTTTTTTTTTTTTTTTTTTTTTTTTTTTTTTGTTAGGGCCTCAACCTTTATGCGGTTGTTTTGGGCTGAATTTTTGTATGGGAAATACGAATTAATGACGATGATGATCTTTCACGACCAGATTCATGCCTTGGTTAATTTCAATCAATAGATATTTTTTGTTATGCATATCTTATTGCTATGAATAAGTATAATTATCTTTACTAAACAGGGGAGTTTAGTTTTACTTATATGATGTTGATCCTCCGAGAGATTAACCTTTGTACGAAAAAGTAGCTCGGTCTGGCTCGATCAATCTTAAGTAACTGAAATATATAATATTTGTTCTGCAAATCAAAACTTCTTAATCAAGTATAAGAATGACGATTGACCAAGTATGGTTCCTTAGGCTTGTCTTAAAATCACTTTAGACACTTAAAATGTGGAATGTAGGCCATTCATGTAAGTAATCGATTGAACAACTGTGAAAGAATGCTTATCGTTCTTGTCGATGATCGATCAATTCCTTGTTGATTTGTCCTTTTGCTAAGGATAGCTTATTTAAGGACGCTGTCATTTCCTCTGTTGAGCTCTGCTCGTAGGTTTAAGTTCGCTGAATCTTGTGAAAAGATATCGTTCTAGGTATCTTCTTAAAATCCATGTTTCCCTGTACTGATTGTGAGTTCCATGTTCCTCAAATAAAGCAACCAGTTTATCAAATATGTCAAATTTCTTGATATGGGAGGAATTGGAAAAATGTAGACATATTAGTTAGACCCAGCCTGTTCAGACCTCATTCAGCAATTCTTTGGAATGTTAGGCAGTGTCGATAGTGCAGACTGGAATGATGATAATTATTGCCTTAATATCAGTGTCAGGCTTCTTGGACTCCAGTGGAGTTCTTGTATAGCCAATTAATAATTTTCCATATGATATATTAGGCAGTGACGACCCTCGTATGCTGCAGGGTTAGGTCTTATACCTTTAATCAAACCAGTATTTTATCATAATTGTGTAGACTTGTATGCCTTTGTCGAGGATCTCAAGCTTTTTTATTAAGCAACTGACATTTGTAAGTGTGTAAGCTTTTTCAATCTGGAGCTCTTTAGATCCGCGTTCTTATTACACTAATCGCTTCGATCTTGATTCATCTCCGTAAGCGAATAATCTTTTCGACCTCAGAGGAGCCGTTCCAACTTACTCGCATTAATTACTGGCAGTCAAAACGGCGCGTTTTCATCTCGTGATCAGTGCTTCATCTGACCTATGGATTAGCATCACGCTTTCCATATAAAAAGGGTTTCAGTTTCATTCCATATTTACATCATACGAAACGAATATATCATATATTGTGGACTTCATCTTGCCCAGTGATCCCATATCCTTCAAAAAGTCTCATTATCGCGAGTCGTTATCATATGAACACTCAAATATTATTTGCCTTGTACTGACAGGTCCCACTGCTGCCCTACCTTGTACTAACGGGTTCCATGTGGCCTCTGCCTTATTCTTCATGGGTTTGAGGTCCGTGGTTTCTGTTTGCACATGGTGGGTTCATATTTACCAGGCACCGCCGCTCTTCAAAGTTACCTCTGGATTGATAGACCGCCAGGGTGTGCTGGTAAATTTTCACTTTTGCGACGGTCCCGAAGAGATGCTGCTTTAGAGTAAAAATCAACCCCCTTATGTAGAAGTAGTATCTTGTTGTGGGTGAATGAGTATTGCCGGTTATCTGGCTGGTAATGCTCATTTCGTCTGGAAGAACATTTGATCTTCAGAGCCTGGCCATCGAACTAAAGAAGTCGACCATCCTGAGCAGCATGCTTCTTAGGTGGTCAATTCCAACCATCGAGGTACTAGGGAGGAGATTGATGTTTCCGTGGACATTGTCGTGAAGAGCACCAATCCATGGAAAAGGATTATTTTGTCTAAGCAGTTGTAGCGATGCGTAGGAAATTCTTCTATTCTGATCGAAACGTCATATGTAATTTTATACTTGTTCTTTGAACTCGGATGAATAAAACTTTATTTATTTATCTCGATATCTTTTGGTTGTTGATTTCTTCTTTATCTGCTTCCTCTATTGAAGTCGAGGTCGATTATACCCGACTGGTTCTAGGACTTAGGTATTTCTCCCAAATCTTTTTGATCGTTTAGATATAAGATCGAGGAGCGTTTATTGAGCGGATCAATTTTTACTCAACTCGTTTTAAGCTTTAGGTTTATTAACCTTTTTGTGGGCATCGAGGAGTGATTATTGAGCGAATCAATTTTACTCAACTCATTTTCAAGACTTAGGTATGTTTCCAAAATCTTTTTAGATTAATAATATAGATCGAGGAGCGTATATTTAGCGGATCAATTTATACTCGACTCGTTTTTAAGACTATGGTATTTTTCCCAAATCTTTTAGATCGTTAGATATAGATCGAGGAGCGTTTATTGAGCGGATCAATTCATACTCGACTCGTTTTTAAGACTTACGTATTTTTCCCAAATTTTTTTAGATTAATAATATAGATCGAGGAGCGTTTATTGAGCGGATCAATTTATACTCGACTCGTTTTTAAGACTTAGGTATTTTTCCCAAATCTTTTAGATCGTTAGATATAGATCGAGGAGCGTTTACTGAGCGGATCAATTTATACTCGACTCGTTTTTAAGACTTAGGTATTTTTCCCAAATCTTTTTAGATTGTTAGATATAGATCGAGGAGCGTTTATTGAGCGGATCAATTTATACTCGACTCGTTTTTGAGACTTAGGTATTTTTCCCAAATCTTTTTTGATTAATAATGTAGATCGAGGAGCGTTTATTGAGCGGATCAATTTATACTCGACTCGTTTTTAAGACTTTAGGCATTAACCTTTTTATGGAGACCGAGGAGTGTTTATTGAGCGAATCAATTTTACTCAACTCGTTTAGTCGTTGTTGTTATGCATGTCGAGGAGCGTTCAATGAGCAAATCAATTTTACTCAACTCATTTAGTCGTCGTTGTTATGCATGTCGAGGAGCGTTCGTTGAGCGAATCAATTTTACTCAACTCGTTTAGTCGTCGTTGTTATGCATGTCGAGGAGCGTTTATTGAGTGAATCAATTTTACTCAACTCATTTTAGTCGTCGTTGGATATAGATCGAGGAGCGTTTATTGAGTGGATCAATTTATACTCGACTCGTTATACTTCATGATCAATTTGTTGGATTAAACAAAGTTGATTGTAGAACTCCGAGGAGCGTTTATCGAATTGATCGATTCATACTCAACTCTTGTTAGCTCTTTATTTACTTAAATAAACTTCTGATTTTGTATTAAAATTCTTTGATAATAAATTTCAGGCCAAAGCCTTTATTACAACTAATTTTAAATTGAAATAACATGAAAATAAAACAAAGGAAATAAAGCAGGATAATTTACTAGAATTCATCTCCCATAGTATTTCCGGAGGTTGACTGCATTCCAAGTCCTTGGTAGGGGTGTTCCGTCCAAGTGTTCAATCTTGTATGAACCTTTCTTTCCTACATTGATGACAATGTATGGTCCATCCCAATTCTGTTGTAATTTTCCCACGTGATTGGATACCTCTACCTTTTTAAACACCAAGTCTCCTTCCTTGAAGGTTCGTATGCGTACTTTTTGATTGTAGGCTTTCTCCATATTTGTTTTAGTGACCTGTAATCGTACCGCTGCTTTTTCTCGTAAGGCTTCTGTTAGATCGATATCACTTTCTCTTGCCTTTTTGTTTTCCTGGTCGTCATACATTTCAATTCTCGGTGTTGGAATTAGTGTTTCGATCAGAATAACAACTTCGGAGCCATATACTAGGTTAAATGGGGTTTCCCCGGTTGAAGTTCTGACTGTTGTTCGATGAGTTCATCTAGCCATTTTCCTTTGGCTGCCCCTAATCTTTTCTCCAAAGATTTTATTATTTCTCGGTTAGCTACCTCAGTTTATCCTTTCGCTCTAGGATGCCCAACTGAAGTGAAATTTTGCTGAATTCCTAACTTTGTGCACCATTCCATTACCTGTTTTCCCGCAAACTGGGTTCCGTTGTCTGAAATTAGAATTCTAAGGATGCCAAATCGACATACTATGAACTTCCATAGGAAATTGATCACTTGGAATTGAGTTATTCGACCAAGGGCGAGGCATTCTATCTATTTGCTGAAGTATTCGACAGCGACTAGGACATATGCTTTCTTGGATCTAGCCGCTGGGAAAGGCCCCACGATGTCCATTCCTCATTGATCGAACGGCCAACATACTGGTATTGGGTGCATTTTTTTGGCTGGTTGATGACTTATATTAGCGTGGATTTGGCAATGATGACATTCTTTGACATACTGGACGGCATCATTATTGATGGTAGGCCAATAATAACCTATTCGAAGGCATTTTAAAGCTAGGGCCCTTGCTCCGCTGTGATTCCCTGCATCTCCTTCGTATACCTCCCGGAGGATATCGTTGGTTTGTGATTAGGAGATGCATTTCAGAAGAATTCCAGATACCGATCTCCTGTGATTAGGAGATGCATTTCAGAAGAATTCCTTCTTATACCTCCCGGAGGATATCGTTGGTCAAACGGCAATTTTCCTTCTCGAAGATAGTCTATCATTGGAGTCATCCAATTTTTTTCAGCTTCTTCGATTTCCATCATTTCGGCGACCGGTGTCTCATCAATATCGATTGCCGGCGCATTGGAAATTAACCAGTTAATCACCCTTTCAGTTTTTCCGTCGTGGAATCCTGTAAACCTTTGGTAAGTGGCCCCGGCATTTCTCAACCCGAATGGCATAACTATGAAGCAATAGACTCCCTGCTCTGTTACGAAAGCAGTTTTCTCTTGGTCTTACTCATCCATGTATATCTGTTAAAAACCTTGGAAAGCATCCATCATGCTGAAAATCGCAAAGCCAGCGGTTGAGTCGACTAATAAGTCGATCCTTGAGAGGGGATATGGATCGCGCGGACATAATTTATTAAGGTCGGTGAAATCATTGCACATTCTCCACTTGTTATCCTTTTTATCCCCTTTTGCTACTAGAACAACATTACATAGCCATTCCGAGAAGTGTATTTCTCAAATTTGTTTTGCTTTGAGTAGCCTTTCTACTTCTGCCTTGATTATTTTATCCTTTATTGGCCCATGGTTCCTCTTCTTTTGTCTAGCATGTTTTGCCATGGGGTCAATTTTTAACGAATGACTGATTATTCGTGGGTCAATCCCTTCAATGTCGTTCGCGCTCCAAGCGAAGATATCTACATTATTTCTGAGAAAGTTGATCAGCATTACTTCCCCCTCTTCGCTTAATTCAGTTCCAATTCTTGTTGTTTTAGTTGGGTCCCCCTGCACCAGTAGGACTTCTTTGTGTTCCGGCGGTTTTAAAGCAAGATCTACTGGTTCCTTTCCCTTCTTATCTATTCGGTCAGTGCTAGGGATTTCAACTTCGATTTTGTGAACGTCGACCTCCAGCTTTCTTTTGCTTGGGGTAATTGATTCAGGGCGGTTTTTCAAAGTTAATGATGTGATGTAGCAATCCCATGCCATACAATGATCATTCACTATTTCTCCGATACCTGTGTCAGTTGGAAATTTTATCTTCTGATGGTAAGTTGAAACAACGGCTCGGAATAGGTTGAGGGCAGGTCGCCCTAAGATCGCATTGTAGGCAAATGGAGTTTCTACTACTAGAAATTTTACCAGCTTCACTGTCCGATGTGGTTTCCTCCCGAGTGAGACACTTAAAGTTATTGTGCCACTGGGGACAATCTCGGATCCTCCAAATCCCTCTAAAGGCGTAGCTACCTTTTGGAATGTTATTTGTCCCAAGTTCATCTGGGCTAAGACCTCCCTAGAGATGATATTTGCTGAGCTTCCATTATCGATCAGGATCCTTTTGACGTTGTAATTTGCTATTTCTAGCGATACCACCATCGGGAAATCGGGGCTATCCTCTTTTGTGTCCCAAACAAGGTTTTTGGGTACCTCGCCCTCGTTGAAACTGATCAGCTGGTTGTTTGTTGATTTGTTCTCTAGAGTCCATACGTCTTTCGGGTATTTTAAGCCTCCGATTATGGATCTCGCGGTCCTTCGTCGAGCATTACGACTGTCCCCACCGGCGGGTCCTCCTGAGATCGTATGGATGGTACCGTTAATCTGGTCATTGTTCAATTCCTAAGGGGGACCATCCTCAGGAGACCTTCGACGGTAATTCCTTCTTTGATTATTATTCAGAGGACTCCTGCTTCTTCCTCTCTTGCGGTTATTCCGCTCTAAATAGTCATCTAGTTTTCCTTGTTCGATTAGTTTTTCAATTTCTCTTTTGAGGTGAAAACAATCTTCAGTGCGATGCCCATGTGCCCGGTGATATTTGCAGTATAATTCATAGTTCCATGCACCTGGTCTGGGTTGACCGATTCTCTTTGCCTCCGGGATCCAATTGTTCCTTTCTAGTACAACCAAGATTTCTTCTAGAGGAGCAGTCAGCTTTGGGCTTTCAAGTTGATTAACCCTGCTCTGGATTGTCGGCTCGGCGGTTCTAGGTCTTTGATAGGTATTAGGTCGTCTGTCCTGGTCGTTTCGATTGTATTATAATCGCTGACGACGTTGCCCTTTCTAAAAGATCGTTCATAGTCCATGGATCTTTGAACAGGAATTCTATCTTGTTGTTTGGAGCCTGAAGTTGTAGCTTTAATTTTGTTCTTATCTTTAAAAGAGTTCATTTCTTCCTGGGTCATATATTTCGATGCCAAGCTCATGATCTCAGCGAACGTTCTTGGTTGTTTCCAATTGAGGGCATTTCCAAACTGCCTATTCTTGGTGAGGTCGAAGAGAATGGAGATTATGTAATCGATATTTGGGGAATCGATCTTGAGCAATTCCACGTTAAACCTTGCCAGCCAATTCCTTAGGGATTCGCCCTCCTGTTGATAAATGGTTCCTAAATATTTCATTGGATGTTTTTGTCTCTTCTGGCTGGCGAACTGCTGTGTCAGTTTGTTGCATAATTCCAGGAAACTGAATATGGAGTTTGCGGGTTGCTTGGCGAACCAATCCAAAGCGAGTCCTTCCAACGTGGTCACCATTAACTTAGCGGTGAATTCCGCCGAGTGAGCATATAAGTTCATTATGTTCGTAAAGCTAAAAATATAGTCATCTGGATCAGTAGTTCCGTCATATCTGGGTAGTCGACCTGGAACCTGTCCGGAAGACTGAGCTTCTTTTATTTCTCTGCAGAAGGGAGAGCATGCTGCTAGGCTCTCCTGGAGTTTTGTGGTTCTGACCCATGGGTCTTGAACGGACCGTATGCGTTGCTCAAGTCGTTCCTGTACTATCTTTTCAATTTCCCTTTTCGAGAATCGCATAGTTCGTGGTCGATTTGGGATTGCCTCATCCAGGTTATCCTAAATGGGGATTATGGTATGTTCCTTGGATCCACTCTGTCCTGGTTGCAGTTTTCTTCGATCCGCTTTTCTTCGGACGTTGTCATCGGAGGGTTTTGAATTGCCCTTCTGCGGACTGTGTAGCGAGCGCCGCTTGCTTGCCGGGCTGTCAGCTTGTTGAGAGATTTGATAGTTCTGCCTCGGCATCCTTTGAGTGGGATTTGCCCTAGCAGTTCTAGGGTTTGGAGGAACCTGTTCAAGTACGAGTAATTCCTCGGGGCAGAGTGATTTAAGGAGCATAGCAATCTGTCGTAACTTCTCCTGAGTGTCCGATAGAGGAACTGGGATCTCTGGAGCCGCGCGTTCTTCCGGTACCGCACCAGTAGGGATCCCCTGTGGTTCCTCTTGGTTCTGATGATGCTCGTTCTGTTGCTGATTGTCGTTGGTTATTGGGGCGTTATTATCGGTATTGCCCTGCGAATCCTCAGACGTATTATGCTGGTTGGTCGTGTTACTTCTTGCTCTGTTACGAGCGCTCTTCCTTGGGTGAGCCATATGTCGATCGAATAATTAACCTAGCCCCACAGTGGGCGCCAACTGATTTAACCGTTTTTCGTTGGTTATGATTAAATCAATATTTTGTGATTAGGAGATCAGGTTTTGTATTAATTATAGGGCTCTGTTACTTTATTCTGGATGGATCAATCTCAAGGGAGAACAACTAAGTAAAAGAACAAAAAGGTAAACAAGACAACGAAGGAGTTAATGAGTAAAATAGTATAGCAAAAGCTTTTCTATTCAATATGATATTCTCTGATAGCCAAAGTAAGTAGGCGTAAGTTCGCAAAATTGTGTAATACCACGTTTTAACTAGGTATTTATATGATAATAACCCTAGCTTTACAAGGAAACATAGTCCCGATTGGGCTTGGCATAATAGTCCCTCTCAAGTCAGGATTGTAGTGTGGTCGTTTGAGGAGAATCGTTTCTGATCGGGTCAATGGACGATTCCGTTTGAGCTTGTATGGTCGAACCGATCCGTTATCCTTAAGTCGATCCGAGTTTTATAAGGGGTACACAATAGCTCCCATCACTGTGTGCTCCCCCTTCTGCAAGGAAATAAAAGAAGCACAATCCTCGGAGCAGGTTCCAGGACGACTACCCAGATATGACGGAACCACCGACCCAGATGATTATATATTCAGCTTTACTAACATAATAAATTTATATGCTCACTCGGCTGAATTCACTGCAAAACTGATGGTCACCACATTCGAGGGACTAGCTTTGGACTGGTTTGCAAAACAACCCACCAATTACATATCCAGCTTTAGGGACTTATGTAATAAGCTAACTCAGCAGTTCGCTATCCAGAAGAAACAGAAATTGCCAATGAGCTACCTAGGGACCATCCATAAACAAGATGGATAAACCTTCCGTTCCTGGTTGGCAAGGTTTAACGTGGAATTGCTTAAAATCGATTCCCCAAATATCGATTACATAATCTCCATTCTCTTCGACCTCACCAAAAATAGGCAATTCGGGAATGCCCTCAGTAGAAAGCAACCAAGATCGTTTGCTGATATTATGACCTTGGCATCAAAGTACATGACCCAAGAGGATATGGACTCTTTTAAAGACAAGAATAAATATAAAGCTCTCGCCTCTGGTTCCAAGCGGCAAGATAGAGTTCCTGCTCAAAAATCCATGGATTAGGATTGATCCATTAGAAGAGGCAATGTCTTCCAGCAGTTAGAATATAATTGAAACGATCAAGACAGACGACCTAATGTCTATCAAAGACCTAGATCGGCCGAGCCGGCGAACAGGAGCAGAATCAACCAAGTAGAATACCCCAGGCTGACCGTTCCAATAGAAGAAATCTTGGTAGTACTTGAGAGGAACAATTGGATCCCGGCAGCGAAGAGAATCGCTCAGCCAAGGCCAGGTTCATGAAACTATGATTTATACTGTAGATATCACCGGGCACATGGGCATCGCACCGAAGATTGTTTTCACTTCAAAAAAGAAATTGAAAAACTGATCGAACAAGGAAAATTAGATGACTATTTAGAACGGAACAACCGTAAGAGGGGTAGAAGTCGGAGTCCTCGGAATAATAACCAAAGAGGAAGCTCCCGAAGAAGGTCCCCAAACGATGGCCCCCCACAAGAGTTAAACGATGGTCAGATCAATGGCACCATCCATTAGATCTCAGGAGGACCAGCCGGCGGGGACAGTTGCAATGCTCGCCGCAGGACCACCAGGTCCATATTGGGAAGCGTCAGGTACCCAAAAGAAGTGTGGACGCTAAAGCAAACCACCAAAGCACCAGCTGATCAGTTTCGATGAGAGCGAAGTACCAAAGAACTTTGTTTGGGACACAAAAGAGGACAACCCTGATTTCCCGATGGTGGTATCGCTGGAAATAGCGAACTATAACGTCAAAAGAATCCTGATCAACAATGGAAGCTCAGCAAACATCATCTCTAAAGAGGTCCTAGCACAGATGAACTTGGGACAAATAACATTCCAAAAGGTAGCTACTCCTTTAGTAGGATTTGGAGGTTCCGAAATTGTCCCCTGTGGCACGATAGCTTTAAGTGTATCACTCGGAAGGAAACCACGTCGTACGGTGAAGCTAATCAAATTCTTGGTAGTAGAAACCCCCTTTGCCTACAACGCTATCTTAGGGCGACCCGCCCTCAACCTATTTCGAGCGGTTGTTTGAACTTATCATAAGAAAATAAAATTTCCAACTGACGTGGGAATCGGAGAAATAGTAAACGATAATTGTATGGCATGGGACTGCTATAACACCTCCTCAACTTTGGGAAACCGCTCCAGAACGTTTACCCCATCTAAAAGAAAACTCGAAGATGATGTCGACAGAGTCGAGATTGAAATCCCCAGCACAGACCGAATAGATAAAAAAGGAAATGAACCGGTCAATTTGGCTTTGAAACCACCGGAACACAAAGATGTCCTACTATTGCAAGGAGATCAAACGAAAATAACCAGAATAGAAACCGAACTCAGTAAGGAAGGGGAAGTAATTCTGGTAAACTTCCTCGGAGAAAACATAGATATTTTCGCTTGAAGTGCGAATGACATTGAAGGGATTGATCCCAGAGTAATCAGTCATTCGCTAAAAATCGACCCCATGGCAAAACCTGCTAGATAAAAGAAGAGGAATCATGGGCTGATAAAGGATAAAATAATCAAGGCAGAAGTAGAAACGCTACCCAAGGGAAAACAAATTCGAGAAATACACTTCTCGGAATGGCTATGTAATGTCGTGTTAGTAGCGAAAGGGGATAAAAAAGATAATAAGTGGAGAATGTGCAACGATTTACCGACCTTAACAAACTATGTCCGCGTGATCCATATCCCCTCCGAAGGATAGACTTATTAGTCGACTCAACCGCTGGTTTTGCATTTTTCAGCATGATGGACGCCTTCCAAGGTTTTTATCAAATATACATGGATGAGCGAGACCAAGAGAAAACTGCCTTCATAACCGAGCAGGGTGTTTACTGCTTCATAGTCATGCCTATTGGCCTGAGGAACGCCGGGGCCACTTACCAGAGGTTATTAAATCTAATGTTCAAGGAATTGATTGGAGAAATAATGGAAGTCTACGTAGACGATATGCTGGTCAAAAGCATGAATGAGCTTGACCATATAAAACACCTCGATCGATGCTTCCGAATATTGAGGAAATACCGAACGAAGCTGAATCCTGCAAAATGCACCTTCGGAGTTAAATCAGGAAGTTTTTAGGCTATTTGGTACATCAACGAGGAATTGAGGCCAATCCAAAAAAAATTCGAGCTATAACCGAAATGAAACCTCCCAAATCGATCTCCCAAGTACAAAGCTTGGTGGGAAAGATCGTAGCATTAAACAGATTCATCTCCAAGTCGGCTGATAGAAGTTTGCATTTCTTTCAAACTCTACGAAAAGCAAAAAACTTTGTTTGGACCGAGGAATGCAACCAGGCCTTCGACCGGCTAAAGGAATATCTGACGACCTCCCCACTATTGGCCAATCCAACCGAGGGAGAACCATTATACATTTACATATCGATCTCCGATGTGGCCCTTCGTTCGGTTCTAGTAAAAGTAGAAGGCGTGGAACATAAGTCTGTTTATTACTTAAGCAAGTTACAACAAGGGGCGGAGAAGAACTACGTGGAAATAGAAAAATTCGCTTTGGCCTTAGTAGTGGCGGCACGCAAACTCCGACCTTACTTTTTAACCTCCAAAATTGTGGTGTTAACCAACCAACCGCTAAGACAGGTCTTAGCAAAGCCGGAAGCCTCTGGAAGATTGATCAAGTGGGCAATCGAGCTCGGTCAGTTCGAAATCGAATACAGACCAAGAATTGCAATTAAGGCCCAAGTCTTAGCCGATTTCCTGTTAGAAACTCCGACCTAGACAACCGAACATACTGAATCAACCAGCCATGACAATGATATCTTGATTGTAGAAAATCAGACCTGGTTGATGCATGTAGACGGTGCGTCATGCAGAGAAGTAGGAGATGCCGAAATCAACTTTACTGAACCAAATAAGGAGGATACAAACTATGCTATTACATTAGATTTCGTAGTAACAAACAACGAAGCAGAATATGATGCGCTAATCGCAGGAATGGAATTGGCGGTTAAGGCCAACATAAAGAGTCTTAAAGTATTAGCCAATTCAGAGTTGGTACAAAGACAGATTGAAGGCCTATACGAGGCAAAATAATTTAACATGGTCAAATAACTCGCCAAAGTAAAGGAATTGGCTAAGAAATTTGAAAATTTTGGGAAACAGAACATCCCACGATCAGAAAATAAATGGGTCGATCAGCTGTCTAGATTTACAGGCTCTCATGACGGTAAAACAAAAAGAGTAATTAATTAGGTGATTTCCAATACGCCCGCAATAGATATCGACGAGGCATTGGTCGCTGAGATGATGGAAATCGAAGAAGCTGAAAGAAACTGGATGACTCCGATGATAAACTATCTTCGAGAAGGAAAATTACTGCCTGATCCAAACGAAGCTCGGAAAATAAAATATCGAGCTCCAAAATACACATTATTAGAAGAAAAACTTTACCGAAGATCGGTATCGGGAATTCTTCTAAAATGCATCTCTGAATCTCAAACCATTGTCCTTCGAGAAATACATGAGGGAGAAGCAGGAAATCACAGTGGAGCAAGGGCCTTAGCCCTAAAATGCCTTAGAACAGGCTATTATTAGCCTACCATCAACAATGATGCCATGCATTATGTTCAAAAATGTCATCATTCCCAAGTTCATGCAAATATAAGTCATCAACCAGCCGAAAACATGCACCGAATACCAGTATGCTGGCCATTCGATCAATGGGGGATGGACATCGTGGGACCTTTCCCTGTAGCCAGGTCTAAGAAAGCATATGTTCTAGTCGCTGTCGAATATTTCAGTAAATGTATAGAATACGTCGCCCTTGCTCGAATAACACTACAAGAAAAACAGGATTTTCCGACGGATTTTCCCACGGATTTTAGCAAAAATCCGTGGGAAAAGCAATTTTCCGACGAATTTCGGCCGTCGGAAAATCCGTGGGAAAAAGTGGCGTGGGAAAATTTCCGACGGATGTTTTCCAACGGCAAACTCCGTTGGAAAATCCGTCGGAAAAAGAAAATTTTCCGACGAACAAAATTGTCGGAAATTCGTCGGAATATTTCCGACGGAAAACTAATCCGTCGGAATTTCCGACGGATTCTATTCATCGAAAAATCCATCGGAAATTTTCGACGGATTCTATTCCATCGGAAATTTTCCGTCGGAAAATCCTTCTTTTCTTGTAGTATAACTCAATTCCAAGTGATCAACTTCCTATGGAAGTTCATAGTATGTCGATTTGGCATCCCCAGAATCTTGATCTCTGATAACGGAACGAAATTCGCAGTTAAACAAGTAATGGAATGGTGTAACAAGATGGGAATTCAGCAAAACTTCACTTCAGTTGGACATCCAAGAGCGAATGGACAAACTGAAGTAGCGAATCGAGAAATAATAAAATCTTTGGAGAAAAGACTAGGGGCAGCTAAAGGAAAATGGCTAGATGAACTCCTCGGAGTACTTTGGGCTAATCGAACGACAGTCAGAACTTCAACCGGGGAGACCCAGTGCAGTCTAGTATATGGCTCGGAAGCTGTAATTCCGGTCGAAACACTAATTCCAACACCAAGAATTGAAATGTATGATGACCAGGAAAACGAAAAGGCAAGAGAAAGTGATATCGACTTGACAGAAGCATTAAGAGAGAAAGCGGCCGTACAATTGCAAGTCGCTAAATCAAACATGGAGAAAGCCTACAATCAAAAAGTACGCATGCGAACCTTCAAAGAAGGGGACTTGGTGCTAAAAAAGGTAGAGGTATCCATGCATGTGGGAAAATTACAATAGAATTGGGATGGACCATACATTGTCGTTAATGTAGGAAAGAAAGGTTCATATAAAATTGCGCACTTGGCCGGAACACCCCTACCAAGAACTTGGAATGCAGTCAACCTAAGAAGATACTACGGAAAATGAATCCTAGTAAATAGTCCTGGTTAATTTCCTTTGATTTAGTCGGTTATATTTTTATTTCTTTGTAATAAAGGCCTTAGCCTGAGATTAATTCTCAAAAAGTTTATCAATGGTTACAATTTTGAGTATCAAATCAATGATTCACTTGAAGTTAAGGCCGAAGTATCAAAACGAGTTGAGTAAAATTGATTCTCTCAATAAACAATCCTCGATCTAAAGAAAAACGAGTTGAGTAAAATTGATTCGCTCAATAAACACTCCTCGATCTAAAGAATAACGAGTTGAGTAAAATTGATTAGCTCAATAAAAACTTCTCGATCTAAAGAAAAATGAGTTGAGTAAAATTGATTCGCTCAATAAACGCTCCTCGATCTCCATAAACAACGATAAAAATGTTAAAACCAAAAACTTTGGTAAAAAACCTAAGTTTCAAAACGAGTTGAGTATAAATCGATCCGCTCGATAAACTCTCCTCAATCTCCTTAAACAACGATAAAAAGGTTAAAACCAAAAACTTTGGTAAAAAAACCTAAGTCTCAAAACGAGTTGAGTATAAATCGATCAGCTCGATAAACGCTCCTCGATCGCCACAAACAACGATAAAAAGGTTAAAACCAAAAACTTTGGTAAAAAACTAGGTCTCAAAACGAGTTGAGTATAAATCGATCCGCTCGATAAACGCTCCTCGATCTCCATAAACAACGATAAAAAGGTTAAAACCAAAAACTTTGGTAAAAAACCTAAGTCTCAAAACGAGTTGAGTATAGATCGATCCGCTCGATAAACGCTCCTCGATCTTCATAAACAATGAATGACATCGATGATAAATAAGAACAGGTTGAGAGAAATCAACAACAACAATTATGAAAGTAATAATATTGAAGAGTTATTAATCTGAGTTCTGAGAACAGGTCTCAAGTTACATACGAAGTTTTAATCAGAGGACAAAGAACCTTATACAATCTACACTCCATCACAACTATTTTGATAAAATAATCCTATTCTATAGATTTGTGGTCTTCACGACAATGTCCACGGAAACATCAATCTCCTCCCTAGTGCCTCGATGATTGTGATTGACCATCAAAGAAGCACGCAGCTCAGGATGGTCGACTTCTTTGGTTCGATGGCCAGGCTCTGAAGATTAAATGTTCTTCCAGACAAAATGACCATTTCCAGCCAGATGCCAGATAACGGCCACTCGCCCAGAACGAGATACTGCTTGTGTAATGGGGTTGATTTTTACTCTAAAGCAGCATCTCTCGAGGACCTTCGCAAAGGTAAAAATTTACCAGCACACCCCGGCGGTCTATCACTCCGGAGGTAACATCGAAGAGCAGGGGTGCCTGGTAAATATGAACCCTCCATGTGCAAACAGAAACCACGGACCTCAAACCTGTGAAGACAAAGGCTGAGGCCACATAGGACCCGTCAGTACTAGGTAGGGCATCAATGGGACCTGTTAGTAAAAGGCAAATGATGTTTGAGTTATTATATGATATTGATTCATGATAATGAGACTTTTTGAAAATTATGGAATCAGTGGGCAAAGTGAAACATAAAGAAACTGATATCTCCATCCTTATTGGGAATTATGAGTGAGATATGGAAACTGCGTACCTATTTATAGGCACAGATACAAGTAATCCTACGGTTGGATAGAGCTCTGATAAAGGGATGAAAATGCGACCTTTTGACTGCCTGTAATTAATGCGAGTAAGTTGGAACGGCTCCTCTATGGTCGGAAAGACTATTCGATTGAAAAGAAGAACCAAGATCGAAGCGATCAACATAAAATTAAAGCGGATCTAAAGAGCTCCTGACTGAATAAGCTTGCACACTTACAAATGCTAGTCGCTTGATAAAGAGCAAGAGATCTTCGACACAGACATATAAGTTTGCACCATTATCACAGGTACTAGCTCGTTTAGAGGTATAAGATCTCATACTCTGGCATACGAGGTCGTCACTGCCTCATATATCACATGGCAGATTATTAATTAACTATATTAGACCTCCACTGGAGTCCAAGAAATCTGACACGAAAATTAGAGGAATGATCGTCAACATTCCAGCCTACAAAATCGTCACTGCCTAACATTCCAAAGAATCGCTTAAGGAAGTCTGAACAAGCTAGATCTAACTAATGATTCTACATTTTCCAATTCCTCCCATATCAAATAATTGACATGTTGACACACTGGTTGCTTTATTTGAGGAGCATGGAACTCACAATCAGTGCAAAGAAACATGGATTTTAAGAAGATGAATAAACCGATATTCTTTCTACGAGCTTAGACTTTTAAAAGAGAAGTGATGCTCAACAAAGGAAATGACAATGTCCTTATATAAGAAGTCCATGGCAAATTGACAAATTTACAAGGCATTGATCGATTATTGACAAGAGCGCTAAACGTCCTTCACAATTCTGCAATGAATTGCTTACATGGACGACCTACAGTAAACACTCTAATATCCAAAGTGACTGCATCAATAGCCTCAGTGACTAGGCTTGATCGATCATCATACTTATACTCAATTAAAAGTTCGATTTGCTAAACACTACATCATTCAGCTATTCAAGACTGATCAGCCAAGAGCGAGCTACTTTCAAACAAGAGATGATCTCCTAGGAAATTAATGTCAGATAAGTCTGCTAAAATTTCCTGCTTATTTAGAAAATTTATATTTATTTATAACGATAAAATTGTGCATGACATAATTTATCTATTGAGTGAACTCAAGCAAGGCATGAAACTGATCAAAACAGATCGTCATTGTCATTAATTTTCTATTACATACATAAATATTCAGCCTCGACAACCACATAAAGATTGGGGCCTGCATTGTCTAAAATAAAAATAAAAAAAAGGGGAAAGCATTCCACTATAGCAGCTTGATCAGAACAGGTCACTGAGGTGGATTGCCATCGCTGGGTCGACTAGCAGAAGCACTCCTCCGAGGAGTCGCATTACCCACAAACGCCATTAACTCCTCCTGACGTTTCAGATAACCGGCTTCATAACCTTGTTCATATGCTTGCCGACGAGACTCCTCTGCAAGGGCATTAGCCTGGACCAAGATCATCATTGAGAACAGACTTTTCTTCCCGCAATTTCTCAAGATCATCATTGAGAAGTCTGAGACGGAGGGTCTGTCCTTCGACCTTCGCGGTCTCCGAGTCCAAGCGTTGTTTATGGCTCTCCTTACTGAACCACAGATTGTCGTTTTGCACATCCAGCTGCAGCGCGAAATACTTGGCCTAAAAAGAAAATAGGTTATACGTAACAAAGCAATCAAAATTAGAGCAAGAAATACAGTCAGAAATATAATTACCTGCTCGCACATTTTGACGAGCGATTGAACAAGGCGAACATTGGGAGTTCCTTCATGCTTCCTCAACTCACCAGGCATAATAGTGCTCAGACCCAAATCCCAGGACAAAGCGTCGGGCTCGAGAGAGCTGGGCAGTTCACTATCAAGGGGAATACGGTATGGCCGAGGAATCACAGACTCCGTTATATCCCTAACCTGCTCAAGAATACAACGGTCATCTAACATTCGAGGAGATTCCCTCCCGCTAGGACTCACCGAGGTCTCCTTGCCCGAAGCAGAGATAACGGTCCACCGACCGGACCTAGAGCTTGTCCGACCTCCAGAAGGCCCGCCAGTTTCAAAATAGGTGGTCACAACAGTGGTATCATTAAGTAAGAAGTCAGAAAAATCTTGAGGAACCGACTGTCTCATGGATGGATCCAAAAAGGAATCTCCGCTAACTGCCCCCGAGGCAGCATTCCCTTGGCTTCCGCCAATAACTAGGTCAGTAGAAGCAGTGGAAGGAACGAAGTTATCTGGAACATGCTCATGTAGGCCATGCTCGAAAGAAGAAACACCTGAAGAAACGGGTATAGTAAAGGTCTTTCTAGGCTCAACGCAGTTTGAATAGCACCAAATCCTGTGCCCAGGAACCAAGAGCCGAACCAAAGCCTGAAATTGATTGTTCCGAGCGCGTAAGAGAACCGGAGATCGATGGACACTGTTGGGCCGAGCCCAGGCCCAAGCCCTTCAAATCCGCTATAAATACCCCATGCATTTATTACACCAAACAACAACTTCCCAGGTGCACTAGCTCTGAGACTGCTGATCGGACTCACTCGGGAATAGTAATATAGGCTTTTCATATGTATTTCACCCTTTAGCAAGTACGGCATCCTATAATGCTCGAATAGGACTCCAAGCACTTGTAATCTGTACTCGATAATTCCGAATACAATACTATTGATCTTTCTTACTTATTGTCTAACATTATTACTGCATTGTTTATCCACCCTTGATCGAACACACGAAAATGCGTAAGATCAATTGGCGCCCACCGTGGGGCCTTATTCGAGTATTAGATCGAAATATGCCTACTACGAGGAGAAATATGTATGTTAGCTGGAAGCTGATCTGAAACTCTGTTACTCACTGTCCAAGGCGATCCTCCGACCATTGGGGCGTTCGTCATTTCAAGGACGAAGAAATAAGACTTATACGATAGTTCTCCAAGCTTAAGGATAATGACCAAGTCTATGATTGCACAGCTCCTTTATTTCTTCGATGGATTTATTTTCCACGGAGAATCCATGTGCAGAGGCGAATAAGAAGTTCAGCAGATACCGTCCACAACAGATTAACGTAGAATTAATTCCGCCCACTCGATCGCCAGTTAATGTCAAAGGCTTAGAAAATCTACGGAGGTGCAGCTTGTTAACGATCGGAATTTATTATTCGATCATCATATTTATCAACTTCAAAGATAAATTGTTCGAATCGGTTATTCAAGGATCGATTGCATAATCTGTATTAATCGTTTATCGACTATTTCTATTCTTCTCAGATCGGTTGGGATAAGTTGAATATTTGAACAACAGCAACTAAGTATGTAAACTCTCAAGGTAATGGACGAATATCCGACCGCGAAAAAGAAATTGAATAATAAAATTCGATCAGAGAACAAAGCTTATTTATTAACATTCTCCAAACAAGTTACAAAACCAAGCCTCGAATATAATATCAGAATTCGAGCTCAAGAAATGCAGTACAATCACTCCTACCCTATTACAAATTCTAGGATGTAATTCTATCTTGTTACGTACTCGGTCTTCGTTCCCAAGATCGCTCCAGATGCAGAACTCAGCAGCAAGCTTTATTGGCGATCACTCGCCACCTGTCGCACAGCCGCCTTCGAACGGGATAAAGGCCGGATCGCAGCTCCGCTCCAAGGCTTCAGGCCGACCTTAGGTCTTCATCTGTTAACAATGATTGAAAATCATTATTAACAGATTAATCCGAACAAGAGCAGCAAAGAGTTATCTCAGCGGAGGCACTCCAAGGGAACTCGAGGGAACTGTTCTGTAAGAAAGCCCTCGAGGAAGCTGATGCCTCAGTTTTAAAGAACTCCTCTCAGAATAACCAGCTGCCCGGTCGGATACAGCACCAGAAAACCAGAATTCTAACCCGCACCAGACAAGATATGTCTGGGAAAACAGGTTGCCTGCCGGTATTCTAGGCGCTTTTTCTTTTGCCTGTCGATATTCTAAGCGAAAATGCTTATACTAAAGGAGCTGAGATCGAAAAATAGTGTTCTGAGTCTTATCTCAAATTCCTTTATCTGGGCGAAAATGTAAGTCAGATTTAAATCTCGATCCATAGTGATCGGAAGAAGCTTAAAAGAAAAAGTGAGAAGTGTCGAATACATAAAGGGACCTATTTATAATAGAGTAATATTTTGAATCAACGGCCCAGATAGCGGATCAGGAATGGCTAGGATGCCCGCACTAAATGGAAGGACCGTTACATTTCCCGAGAAATAGGGCCCTATTTGGTAACGAAGGACACGCAATTCAATGGGGAGTATAGAAGAATTACGACATTCTAAATATCGAACAGTTACGACGTATTCATAACATTATTATTGAAGGATGGCATGTAGGATTCATATTCGGTTTATTCAGATGTTTTTACACTCAAGTATTTATTGTTATGCTTTTACGCTGCCAACTGAGAAGAAATATAATCGGTTCAGTCGAACAGAATTCTCGACCTGGAAGTTATGCAATTATGCAAATTCAGCAGTGATAAAGATTTATGGCATCGTTTCCCTTATCAATTTCAGGTCCGCTAAAATATTTATCTATTATCCAATCAGGCAAGTGGTATTCGATTATTTCGTGATCGATATTAGAAGATCAAGATGGAATTATGAAAGATAAACTTTTATCTAGTTATATTTCATGTTATCAACAAAACGAAGAGGAAATGTATTTATATTATCTCGAAAAAAATACAAGAAGTGGGAAATACATATCGAGCATAGCATAAGCCTTTACATAACATCAGTACATTATTACAATCCTATAAAATTTTTGGTCTCCCGTCCTATCGTTCACTCGGGATAATTTGGCTCCGAGCACGGAATATCCTTAGGACACGCAGGCTTTTAACTTTATTTGCAATCTTCCGAAAACAGAGGGGCGAACGCTATCGGCCCAACGTCTTCCTAAATGCATTGTAGCAACAGGTCCATGGGCCTGGCTTATTGGCTTTCCAGATGGAAACCGCATTTGCCTGTCGATATTCTAAGCGTGGTTGCTGTAATTTTTCTTCCGCTCGAAGATTGTTCCGCTTAAAAATTGTTCGAAGTCCGAACTCAAACAGTTGAATTAATCGAATAATCGTCTTGACCACCATGATCAGATAGATAAATTCTCGATGCAACGAATGAGAAAATTTCAACAATATGCCAGCCTTTTATAGCCGAAAACAGAAAAGAATCCAACGGCGTATAATTCGCGAAGGGAGCGGACAAGATTTGTCGACCGTTGCGATTCCTCGTAAAGCAGGAACCGTTTTGAAAAAATCAAACTTATCAAAATTGGGAACCTACAGGCAAAGAATTTTCTCGACAAAGGCATAAGGATTATTTAAAATCTAGGGTTATTCACTACTGGCTGTTTCTCCATAATTCATCTTTTCTCATGGTTGCAGAAGACTATTTTCTCATCAAAATTTATTTCGATCAGAGTTATATATTCAATGGAAACTAATCTCGTCAATATTTTTATTCGTTCATCTCTCCCTGATATTATAGATCTATGTTATTCTATCTGTACTTGTCTCAGTCTACTATTATATAAGGGTGAAAGTTGTTGCTATGACCCTCGAAAATCGACCAAGGGTGAAAGCCGTTGCAACGCCCCTTGGATCGAAAAATAAAAATGGGTGACGACCCTCGAGCTAAAAATTCTCTGATACGACTAAGGGTGAAAGCCGTTGCTATGCCCCTTAGATCGAAATTATTAATGGGTGAAAGCCTCTGCTAAGACCCAAGGGCTAAAATGCTCTGATACGACTAAGGGTGAAAGCCGTTGCTATGCCCCTTAGATCGAAATTATTAATGGGTGAAAGCCTCTGCTATGACCCGAGGGCTAAAAATGCTCTGATACGACTAAGGGTGAAAGCCGTTGCTATGCCCCTTAGATCGAAATTATTAATGGGTGAAAGCCTCTGCTACGACCCAAGGGCTAAAAATGCTCTGATACGACTAAGGGTGAAAGTCGTTGCTATGCCCCTTAGATCGAAATTATTAATGGGTGAAAGCCTCTGCTACGACCCACGAGCTAAGAATGCTCTGATACGACTAAGGGTGAAAGCCGTTGCTACGCCCCTTAGATCGAAATTATTATCCTCGATCAACCTAGATCAACCAGCATTCTATTCTATTATCTCTCCATAATTATTCATTCGTCTAAGGCTAACAGCCATCATTATGACACTTAGATCAAAACTATTATTCAAGATCGATCAAGACCCTATTTCGATTATTACTTCACGATTATTTGTCCGACTAGGAATTTGGCCCCTCAGATTAAAGTTGTTACTCAAAGATCATTTTGGATTCTATTCGTCTTAATTATATGTATTTGACAGGGGAATAAAAGCCTCCTACAGGTTATATTCAAAACGAGGAATGTCGGTTGTCATCTATCATCTAAATGTTTATCAAAGTTGGTAAAGAATAGCGCTTATTCATATTTTTGAGACAGAGAAATTGATGCTCGACGACGGTATACGAAAGCAATTCCAGCAAATAACAAGTAAGGATGATAAGAGAAATAATATCTTATTCATGACACTCCAAACAGTTACAAAAGAGTTCGAAGTTACAATGATAAGAAAGATCGAGCAAAACAGAGACTTTACATTTAGTGTAACCCTATTACAAATTGACCCTACGCTAGAATTTCTCCGTGATCGAAGGTGGAAGGCGGGGCTAGACAACACTTCTACCCTTCATCCATCACTCCTTCAGTATTCGCTCCACACCGGTCCAGATCGAGAAAGAGGGAAGCAACCCCTAGAGAAATTATTCCACGCAATCTCGAAGGCAACTTTCTTCAAGAAACATCTTGAAGAAGTAGAGATCGAGTGCAGGAAAACTCCTCCAGCAGTTGACCCACTATCCCGACTGGATAGAGATCAGAGTACAGAAGGTCGAACCAGCCCTAATCGGTTGTAATCAGAGAGAGCTGGTCGCCTGCCGGTACCCCAGTCGCAATTATTTTCGCCTGTCGATACCCTAGTCGAAATAAGTTGCCATCAGGAGAGAGCGAAATTTGTAAATGGTTCGAAGGAAAAACTCGAACAGTTCAGTCGGAGATAGCAAACGGAACATGATGGCCAGAGAGAGTAAAATCTCATTCATAGGGCCGATCAGAAATGTTACTGAAATGTAAAATTTGAAGGTAAATACGGAACTATATATAGTGGAACGAAAAGGCAATCGACGACTCAGATTTGATAATACTAACGGCTGAGATAAAAGCGGTAAATGCGCCGACCGTTACGATTCCCGAGAATACAAAAACTGTTTCGGTAAAAGCGAATAAAATGTCAAAGTCATTCTCCTAGAATTTATCTTATATAGTCTCAGTTCCAATCATCGGAGGAAAATCATGAAGAAATCAAAATACAGCTTGTAAAGAAAGCGTTATCAATAATTGGCCCAGGGATAAGTAAAAGTCGATAAAATTACTATATTCCGAGCCCGACATATCTATCGATTACAAGTTACAGAGACATCAACTACAATTACATATAAGGCCAATCCTTCGATACTAAGTACCTTTTACAGTTATGAGAACATTGAAAAAGAAAAATCTATTTATCCGAACAAGACCGAAAATAGGAGTTTCATAGCTAGGCGATCCTATGAAATTTTCGGCGGACGATAATATCTTTACTCGACCAGGAAATGCCTGCCGAGCCAACAAGTCCTCGACTATGATTGTAATTCTTCGAAAAGGAGAAGGGCAGTACATCTCTTTCCCAGGAGAAACGCGAATATTTTATGAAGGACGCCAATCTCCGAACTACTACCCGAAACGTTTTCAAAAGAGAGCATAGCAAATTGCGTCATACCCTCGAAAAACTTGACGCCAGAGCCTCCCTAAACCACAAAAAGGCCATGGGCCATTGGGGTCGTGGATGGTCAGCAATAAAGCTTATTGGTCTTCAAGGCTGAAATAGCGTTCGCCTGCAGATACCCTAGTCGAGATTGAAGTATAAATTTTACTATGATACGCAAAATAACTCCTAACCCGAAATTCGAAATATTGAGTCGTGCAACGAGATCTTCTAATCAGCATGATCGAAGAAATCTGCTTTCGAAAATATTATAAGAATGCAAAACGAAGAGCCCCATTTATAGATACTATTCTCAAAAATCCAACGGCTATCAGAAAACAAAAGAAACGGTCAAGATCAAAAGATTGTCGCGACTCCCGAGAATTTCGCCGGGAAGAAAAAGTGATATTACTTTTGGAAATTAAGCGGAATTACTACGCCAGGATCGAAAGATCAAGAAAGCAAACTAAAGCATGATCAAAGAAAGAACACATAAGAGGAACATGTGATTCGAAAAGAAAGTAAATTATTACAAGCCATAGAAAATAAAATGTCTGAAAATTATTCATGATCGCACAAGTAAAAACACTATAGGCATACTATAAGTCCGGGTAAATAAACAACAACATCTAAAAAAGCTTATTGTCAGAGAGAATCTTTCGAAGCTCAGCGTTACGAGCCTCACATCCTGCTTCAAATCCACGATCATAAGCCTCCTTTTCTCGACGTATGAAATCTTGTTTCTCCTGCTCGTGAAGGCTTTTCAGTTTTTCAAGTTTCTCGTTCAGCTGCTTATGGATCTCCTCTCCACGCTCGTTAGCAGTCTTCTCCCTCTCCAAAGCAAGTTTCTCTGCGAGGACACGGTCGAACTCAACTTTCTTCTCCTCCAGCTCGAGAGAAATAGCAGCACGCTGATTGGTCTCCCGCTCAGCAAATGTTTTAAGCTCAATAAAGTCTTGACCGGCCTGTTAAAAGGATCAACAGCGTTAAAAAAAAAAAAAAAAAAAAGGGAGAGGAAGAAGAAAGAAAGAGGAAGAATAAATAAATGCACACCTGAAAAAGGAAGTGCTGCCCAGACTCAAACAACTCTTCTATGTTCCTCTCCTTGGACGCGTTTCTCTCCTTGGGCATGTTAGTTTCCGAAGAAGTGAAGTTAACTTGCAACAGATTAGCCATGGGATCAGTCTTGAAGGGAGACCCATCTTTCGAAGGATTGGGGTTAACCCAGGGTTCGGGAGGATTACCAACCTTCAAAACTTCAGCAGAGGCCTCTCCACCAGCCTCTAACTTGGATTTTTTGCTGGGATTCCCTGCGGGAGGAACGGTCGAAATGTTAGAAGATGACTTGCTATCAATAGCGAGATTTTGTAAAGCCTCAATGGGAGTGACCCCGTCGGAATAAGGCCTCTTATTCGAAGAAGGAATAGAAGTCTCTTCTCGGACAGAATCCTCAATCGAAGACTTGGCCACTTTCGGGGAAAAACTCCCGAGCGCAGCCTCGAGCTCTTCATCCAGAATAGACTTGCCGGAACTGCCCTTGTTTTGCTTCGAGGAAGTGCTTTTCTCTTTCTTACTTTCCCCACCTTTAAGAGCTTTCGGGGAAGACAAGGAGGTCTTAGAAGAAGATTTAGAGGGTTTGGCCTCCTTGGCAACCTTCTGTTCTTTCTGCTCTTTGCTCGAGTTCTTCGAACCACCAAATAGCGATCTGGGATCGATAGCTTTGCCTAATACATTCTCCATAATAAGCGAATTCGGGATCGATAAGCTAGGATCTTTACTTTTTAAGGAGTTCAGAAAATGCAGAAAATATGGGGAGAGCTCCGATCTCTTTAAGGAAGGATGTCGTGTGAGTAATGAGAAGAGATCCTAATATTTATAGACGCTACACAATACGATTGTGATAGTGAATCGACGCGACCGTGAAGAAAAACCCCACTCGGATAAATAAAGTTCGAACAGAAAGTGTGAAAAGTTATCGATATTTATAAAGTTAGAATTCACAAGTTACACGAATCAGATCAAAAAATATAAAATTAACTCGTTTACAAAATTGGGTTACATGAGTAAATACAATTGATTCCTAACTAGAGATCTTTGAATCGCCCCCTCCGGCTTGTTCAACCCCAGTAACTCGCTAAACTGAAGATCAGACGATATATATATTTGAAGCTAGATAATTACCCAGCTTGGTCGAAAGATCGACCGTCTCCCTTATCCGGGGCATTGCCTATATTGACATGTTCGCCTTTCTCCCCGGACACATTAGAAGGATCGTCGCAGGAGTACTCGAGCACATCAGGGTTAGGCATCGGAATGCCATACTCCTCAACTAAGGGGGCAAAGCGTTGTTCCTGCCAGTTAGTATTCGCCTTGGGTAGAGAGGAAGCTTTATAATCCTTCCCTTCAGCATTCTTGAAAGGGTCCATGTACTTAAAATATTCCTCCATGTCATCCGGAATTTTCTCGGCCGCGACTAATTGTTGAACCCCTTTATAAAAAATCGTCTGAAGAATTTCCCCCGTTTTCCTTTGAACTAAAGGATCTAAGACAGGGGATTCCAAGAATTCTCGTATGGCCGGAATCCCGGCTTCTTCCTGGCCCTGGGCATATGCACGCTCGGAGTCTTGCTTCGCCAATTCGAGTTCTATCTTTACTTTCTTCAGCTCTTCCTCGAGGGCACTCCTCTCTTTAACGGACGCCAGCAAGTCCTCTTCCACTGAGGAGGAACGTTTCGTACTCGCTTTCTCGAGCTCCTTCTTTACTTGGGATAATTCTCGCTGACTCTCCGCCAGCTGAGATCGAATGGCCTGGTTATCAGCAAAAATTTGGGCATATGCATCATGAGCGTCCTGCAATTCCTGCTCCAGTAACGCCAAACGATAGGACTGAAGGGCGAACAAATCCCCGACCTACAAGACATTTTCGAGTATCAGTAAAGGCTAGGGATTCTAAGGAAAGAAGAGGGACGAAAGATAATTTTTCACCTCGTGATACGTTCGGGAGAAATCACTCAACACCTCAAAATCGCCTTAGACGGTGTGAAGCAGCATATCCCGTTTGAACCGACTAGCCATAAAAATCCTAGCGGCCTTGTCGAATTCGTTCTCCCCACCCACATCCGGATCAGTCAGAATGGTGCCGTCTTCAGGGTACCCAGCAGCTCTGCTACCCCGAAGATGTTCTTCCATAAAGTCTGCCACATCAGGCTCCGACCTACCTTCTCGACATGGAACAGAGTCAGATTTCATACCAAAAGGTTTTACCCTCCTTGAGGGCCCGAGATGTTCAGCATTTCTTTTTCGACTTAGGAGCTTCTCATACTCCTGGACGCCCTGAATTCGATTCCAAGAGTGCTGGCTATAGCCAACCGATGAAAGAACGGAAGTATCCGGGGAAAACAGAGCTCGAAGAGGCCTGGCAGTGGCAGAATTCAGCCTACTCATAGTACCAACCCCTCTCAAATCGGGAAGTGTAGCTGCTATAACGACTGAGTTCCCACCTATATTACGTGCGTCCGCACTCTTCTCGGAAGTATATGGCGACGGCTCAAAATAAAATGGTTTATCTCCAACCAAGTCGGCGGCGGATACTCGAAATTTCTCGACGATTCGACCTGCGGGGTAATACGAATCAGGCACGGATTTAAACAAAGAGACTTATTCGGATAAACCTCAAGGTAGATAGAAAACAAGGAGCTTACTCAAAGAAGGAATCGCAAGGGGCGGAGCACTAGAGGTGGGCAGGACATTAGTTTGCGTACGAGATCCTTCAGAAGATGAACTAGGATACTTGATCGCTGGGGCAGGGTAATCACAGCGGCTCAACCCAGCCAATCGTAAAACACCTTCTTGTACTAGGAGCTTGGTCTGGTAAGGATTAGACCGCATTTGTTCGAGAAAATCATCGGAAGGACGCTGTCTTAGCTTTTCTCTAATTCTGCGAGATCCATACGACCAAGAATCTGCGCCATCCCATCGATACGGTCTAGTTTTTTAGCTACCTTCCGATATTGGAACATCCGGACCTTTCACGAAGAAGAATCTCCTCTTCCAGCCTACACTCTGTTTTGTTGCTATCTTAGTTAGAAAAGGTCGTTTCGACCTCTGGAGAATGGATACGAACCCCGCATTGGAGCCCTTACCTAATTCCATTCGGAAGGTATGCCAGAAGTTGCTAAAAGAGGCCTCTTCCCCTTTTGCCTCCATGAGAGCACTGAATGCCACTATGTAGGCGACGGAGTGCGGGAGAAGTTGAGCGGGGGACAGCGAAAAGAAAGAAAGGACATTTTTGATAAGGGGAATGAAGGGAATACGTAGACCACAGGAAAATTGACCCTCATAAAAGGATTGACAACCAGCTGGGGGCTCAGTAGCACGATTGGAATAAGAGGGAATGACGATCGAAAACCCTTTTGGAAGATATTTCCCAAACTCCGTCTCAAGATAAACGCGATCTTTCTTCGAAAAACAACAGGAGGTTTCTTTAGCAGGAAGTTCTGACGTGTTCGAGGTCACGACCTCTGAAGTGAGCTTGGGTTTGAAAATTCTGACAAAGGCGCCCTCACCGATGCTGCGTTTCTCAACCTCATTTTCTTCGAGATCCTCGCTCGGATCGTCATCCTCGCCTCCTTGACGGAATTCTCCGTCTTCATAATCATCAACGAGCTTTAACAAAGGATCGGGTTCTTGACTCTCTTCGACCTTATTCTTGCCCTTTGAACTTCTAGAACTTGACATTATGAATTCGGAAATGAATGTATTAAAGTAACTACCTTTTCGATTCAAACACTTCGAGCTCAAGAGAAAATGTAACATGGAAGTAATTTTTCAACGGGTCAACATATATATACGGGGATAAAAAGGTAAAATTGCAAAGAGGTCCCCGAGTAACCGCGACGGTTGAACTTACCAAGGGTAAAAACTTTGGGTTATCCCTCTCAGAATAGCCTTTTTGATCCTCCATTCTCTAGAATCGCGGAATATGACCTTGCAATTTATCCCTAAGAATCTCGGAGGCCCTCCTGGTTATGATCGAAAATTCTGGAAAGCTTTCATCAAGGGATCGAACAACTCATCGTGGAAGCAAAAAGGACATTACTATTTCAACATCCTCCGACAAGGGTAACTTCAGAACACGCCGGTGTATGTTTTCTTGTATATGCACTCTTTTTCCCTAGCTCGGTTTTTATCCCAGTGGGTTTTTCCGAGTTAGGTTTTTAACGAGGCATATCCTAAAGACATTCTGAACGGCTCGTCTCATTATAGCATGGGACGTATTTCGTACTTCTTCGAGCGCACGCTCCGCTTCGCACTCGAGAAGTGGGGGAGTATTGATGAGGGGTAATTCGGATCCCCTGTCTTTCTAGGCTCAACGCAGTTTGAATAGCACCAAATCCTGTGCCCAGGAACCAAGAGCCGAACCAAAGCCTGAAATTGATTGTTCCGAGTGCGTAAGAGAACCGGAGATCGATGGACACTGTTGGGCCGAGCCCAGGCCCAAGCCCTTCAAATCCGCTATAAATACCCCATGCATTTATTACACCAAACAACAACTTCCCAGGTGCACTAGCTCTGAGACTGCTGATCGGACTCACTCGGGAATAGTAATATAGGCTTTTTCATATGTATTTCACCCTTTAGCAAGTACGGCATCCTATAATGCTCGAATAGGACTCCAAGCACTTGTAATCTGTACTCGATAATTCCGAATACAATACTATTGATCTTTCTAATTTATTGTCTATCATATTTACTGCATTGATTATCCACCCTTGATCGAACACACGAAAACACGTAAGATCAGGACATATCTCTGAAGACCACCCGACCAGGGGAGTGCCTCCTTTCGACCTCACCAGAAACGGGGAAATCCTGTTGAGTAAAAGTCGAACTAACTACGGGAAGAGCTTCGAAAGGAATAACGGGAGTCTCAATCTCCGACCTCCTAATTGAAGGGGGGCGAGGTGGATCTGCCGAAGGCCCCTCAGTACGGGACCGTTTCGGTCTCGGGTTTCGATTACCCTCACGGGAAGAACGCTTTGAAGTGTTGCCGAAAAGATTGCTCATATTCGGAGATAGAAAAGAAAATTTAACTATCGAGAAAGCTTATCGACCTCCTTTGAGAGAATGTTCTATCGAAAGTGAGTGAAAGCGGTAAATAACGAGTAATTTTTTTACCCTATGTATTTATACTAAGTGAAAAGACGCGACAAACCCCAAGAACGGGCGCGAAACACAGAAACTGACCTATCAACGGCCACAAGAATTCAAAAAGACATGAACATAATGATTATGCTGAAGTTAATGACTTGTCTGAATTACTATTATCAATGGAGAAGCCGAAAAGACATAACTGTCAGGGTACGAGTCGTCTTATTTACAAAAGGATAAAAAATAAAATTACAAATCAAATTATGTTGGTTATTGTCAAAGTTATTTCTTAATGCCAGATTGGTCGCTCCCCACTTCACACAACCTGGTCGCCGTCTGGAACTCCCTGATCGACAACTGCCTCCCCTTCGTACGCTCCCTCGTCCGCTGCCTCCACATTATCCTCCTCTTCCTCTTGATCGATAAAATTATTATCGACCTCATGGTTAACGTTCGAAAGAGGAATCGGCAATGGGTTCCCGAACTCTTCGACAAGGTGAGCCAATGGGAATTGTTGATAGATAACATATGGCAGCTCGGAAGAAGAGTATTCATCGCCATAACGATTCAGACGTACATGCGTCGCCTTAAAATACTCCTTTCGGCGATCTTCAATCAATCCCAGCGCGACCATCTGATGAATCGCCTTTTTGAAAGTACTCTCAAGGAGCGGACCGACCATCTGATTCACCAAGGCAACATGAACAGGGGAACTAAGGAACTCACGAATCACCCTCTCATCATGATTTCTACCATGACGATCTGTGAGTCCGCTAAGAGGAAGGTCCCTATCGTACTCCTCCAGTGAGGCTTGAAGACTTATTACCTGAGATTCCAGTTCGCTAATCCGAGTAGTACTCCGAAGTTGATAATCTTCCAATTTCTTAGCCAACTGATCAACATGCTTTGAGCGCGAGAAGTCTCCAAAACTTTATTTATGATCTCCTGGTCATCAGTTCCCATGGCTTGAGATTCTATGACCGGAAGTGGAAAAGAGGAGGATGTTGAGGGCCCAGCCTCTAAACCCGCTCGCCTTATGAAGCAATACTTTATTCTTGTCATCTAGAATTTGTATTGTTGTCTCCAAAGAGCGGCTTCGTAGGCATACGACATCAGGCAAATATTTGTCTAAAGAACAAAAAGGACGAATCAATGAGTGGTAAGCCCATTAGGAAAGTCAGCAAAGAAACGTGTTTAACAGCAAATACCTTCTCTGCGTAAAGAGAAGCCTTTTGTAACTTCTCCAAAGGATCTTTCCGAAGCAGCTTATTGACATCATGAGTAAGGAAAGAAGAATACGGGTGGCCTTGTCTATGGCATTCTCATTCTCATCATGAATTAGAGAATCATTCTCCGGGTAACTGGCTGACCTTTTCCCCTATAAATGATCTTCGATCATCTCAACGACAGTGGGTTTTGGATGCTCTTCGGACAGCAGAGAAAGATCCTCACCCAAACGATTGTAGTAATGCCTTCTTCTCTTAACCGGGTTATCGATAGGATGAGGCGTTGACCAACTATGACATCCGCGAATGCCAAGGGAAGTCTGAAGCTGGAAAGGAGGATAACCCTGTCCTGTCCCTTGGTAAACTGGAGCCTGCGCAATTGGAGGAGTTTCTTGAGATGAATCTGGAGATTCCTCCCTGTAATCCTCCGAATCATGGCCCGAATCCAACTTTCTCTTCTTGGACGCTCTCTGTTCGATTGGAAGGTTCTCTACCATTTTGGTAGATTTGGACAGAATCATCTTCCCTTTTGAGGAGTGCCGAGAGTTTTCTACCATAAAAACTGAAGATAACGAATTCTAAATTAGACATGATGGTATAAGAAAATATAATATGACATTAAAATAAAATGCTTACCCAACGATTGAGAAGGGGAAGTGATAGGAAAGGTATGAGGACTCAAACCCGCTTTACGGAGAAAAGCCTCACCAATAAGGAGAGCGCTCTGGTACTTGTCGACACACGTCCTCTTGATTTCGCCAACTAATTGTGGGTCGTCAGGAATAAAATGACCTATAACTGAGCGACCACCAGAAATCCATTCGAAGCCACGGTCCCACGAGAATGGCTCGGAGGAACCGTTAGCTAACACAATATGAGAAGGGGGACGTACAAAGAAAAAATGAGATTTCCAGGCAGGATTGCTTGAAACTGGAGAATCGAAAATGGAGCGACCAGACTTATGACTGGAGAAAAAATATCCGCGGTTCGAGGAACTTGAAACGTTAAAATGAAACAATTGTATAAAGTTATGAAGTGAGGGCTGAAAGCCTTTTGCTATCATCAGAACCGAGAAGCACACAACAAAAGCCACAGAATTTGGAACTAGTTGTGTTAAAGAGACACTAAAAACTTTCAGAATATCAAGAAATAAGGCAGATAAGGGAAGACGCAGACCATAATTAAAATGGGCAGTATAGAAAGCCCGACAACCCTCCGGTGGAGAGGTAACTCTGTCGGAAGAAGAAGGGAGGATAATCTCAGAACCTTCCAGAAAATACTTCATATAATTATCCTCGACCTCGTGGAAAGTCTCATCGGTATACGCGCAAGCAAGATCCTCGATAGGTTCAGATATTTGAGGAGCAGTATCATTGCTTTTCTTGGCCCTGGCCGCAACCTCGGTGTCTGATATAATTTGTACCTTGAAGGTATCCCTATCAGGAATGGTGATTTCAGATGCAGCAATATGTTCTGTTGGAGGGCTGGGAATTACCCCCTCCTCGATGACAGGGGCGACTCCTTCCGTAACAGATGAAGAAGGTGTCTTCGAAAGTGAAGCCATCTTAAGGGGATCTTCGAAAAATATTGATCGATAAAAACAAAGTAGGAGAGAAATTATCGAGCAGGAAAATTACTACAAGAGTCTGGAAAGTAGAAAGTAAAAAGTGATTGGTACAACGATCACCTATTTATATAGGAGGATGAAAAGACGTTTCGAACTTCTCGCGGCTAATCATATTCCCGCCTAACGATACAGTCAGAACACCTCCTCGAAGAAAAGAGTAACGGTTTAGTCCGGAGATGACACAACGACTATCTATGAAGCGTTGCACTCTTTTCCTTACTTAGGATTTTTTCCCACAGGGTTTTTTCCAAGGTTTTTACCGAGGCACAATTCATAGAAAATACAGTCATAATCAACCATCTACTTCTACGATCTTCTATTACATATACGCTCGAAGAAGTGAGGGAGTACTGATGGGAGCTATTTCGCACCCCTATTAATAATCGGAATGACTAGTTCTTATACGCTCGGATCGACCAGGAGTCTAATTCATTAAAGAGCTGCCAGGTCCAATCTGCATTATCAATCCTCAGCGAACAAGAGCAATGTCCGAATTCCATAAGGATTGCTATGCCTAGTCCTATTAGGATTATGTTTCATTGTAAAGTTAGGGTTACAGTCATATAAATACCTAGTTAAAACATTGTATTAAGATATACAAATCAGAGCTTACACCTATATACTTTAGCAATCTGATATCATATCTAATAGAAAAGCTTTTGCTATACTATTTACATATTCATCGTCTTGCTTACTTATTATTCTTTACGTAATTGTTCTTCCTTGAGATTGATCCATCCAGAATAAAGTAACAAGGCCCTATAACATATACCTAAATTGACCTCTAAAACATACATCATTGATTTAATCTAACCCAACGAAAAACGGTTAAATCATAATAAATACAGCATTTAATTCTATTACTGTAATGAAGAAATGAGCATCTTACATTTTTTACTAAATAAGGATCAGGATGCAATATTTCATAGTTGTGCATGAAAGTTGTGGTTTATGATTCTTTTAATTTACATATATATCATTGTGAATTATATGGTAATTCACATTAAGTTATAAAGTTGTTTTTCGCGATACTGCAAATGGATAAAATTTTGCATAGGATTCTCAATTAATATGAGGACCAATAAATAACTTACTAATTAAGACTTTTTTCCAAGAATGATCAATCGGTCCACGTAAACCTCGATATATATATATATATATCCTTGCCGGTAAGTATTTATAAATTGAATGATCGGATATCAAACCGTAATAAACAAAACTAATTCGGAAGGACACTAAGAGTTAACCGACGTGGGATTTGAATTTGAATCTCGAGATACAAAATTGTTATAAACAAAACTATTGCGGATGGACAATAACATGTAACCGATGGGGGATTTGAATCCAAAATTTTGAGAAACAATAATTTGAATTACTTAGCGACACATGACCATATATTAGGTGAAATATTAAAATTCCACATATAGTTTAGAGAAGTCATTTCTATATAAACTAGAAAATTGAATATGTGATAAATTGAAAGAATGAAATAATAGGATATTGAATTTTGGCCAAAGCTATTCGAATATTCCATCTTTACCTCTCATTTGATTATGAATCCAACTCTTGTGTTGGAGGAGAATGTATGATACGCATGTTGTGTGGCGCTACTCAACTCATTTGGGCTGTGCTAGGGTTTAGTGTAAGAACAAATGGTTTTTCGTTATACGTGATTATGATCCTCCAGGGAACGTCCTTAGTAGTTAGCTTGCAAGAACCGTGTTTTATGAATCTTTTATAGAAATTTAAATTTTCTAGTAAAATAAATAAAAATTGTTTAGTTTCGTATTAAATAGGATGTCTTTTGGATTTAATCAAACAACAAACGATCAGGGAGTCATTTTATTTTATCCTTTGTACTATTCGGTCGGAGCTATATATATACACAGTCTAGTAGATAAAAAAAATCATGGGTATGGAAAATTGAAGTTAAGAAGAAAAAATTAATTGCCCATTAACAAATTCCATGCCTATAATTTTCGAAAGGAGAAGATAAACCGTTCAACATAATTTTTCAGTTATATTATGTTGTAGTCACTTTTGGTATGGAAATATTAAACATTCAAGTTGTCATTTCATGTGGAATATGAAGATTTTCCCCAATTTGTGAGGTTCAATTATTTAAATTTTGTTGTCATTTAAATTTCTTGTAATAAGTACATACATGAAATAATATGAATAAAAAATTTGAGAATATTTTCTTTCTTTTTTTTTTTGGTTTCTCATGGGTTTAATCCCTTTCGAGGTGCCTCAGACACATATAGTGGGAACCTCTTCCAACATGAATTTGAACCTGAGTCCGCTACTTGTTATTGACTAGTCCTTTCCACTAGACCAATCACCTATTGGTAAAAATATTTTCTTTGGATAGGAGTCCAGTAAAAGTAAATATTCCCTTATGACATTATTAAAAAACAGTTTACCCCATGATATAATTTACAATGTCTTTCATTTGGTTTTTATGTTTTTACGTGTGCATGTAAGGTGTTCATTTAAAAGTTAATTAATATGTTGTCAAGATCATATAGTTAAATTGAAAGTTTTCTACATTAAAATGAAATATTAGTCGCTCCAATTTTTATGCGAGTGTGCATTTATAAACACACTCACAATGAAGAATCTAATATGCCTATTTTCATATCGCACATTGAGAGTAAATTTTCCATTAGTTCATCACATGGATAAAAGCATTTAAATTTTCATGTACTATGTAAATATATTCAAACAAAGACCTTTAAATTAAAACTTAATTTTCTTGGCCATTCCGGCGGTTTAACCCTCCAATCATGTTTGTGTATCATTATTTTGCCCAGGGGCCGTAGAATTTCCAGAGCCATTGTTTTTACTGTTTAAATCATGGAACATGTTCTGATCATTCCCTTGATTTGGCTGCGTACCCTGGAATATATTCCCTAAGTTGTCTTGCATTGGCGGCACCATATAATTTACAGGTTGCATAACATCTTGAACAGCGTTTCCAATGTTGGGATTGCCTGGGATACCACTCGTAGGAGGAACAGTGAAAGTAGAAAATTGTTCCCACATAGGATCAACTATATGATCCATTAGATTGGTTCCACTAGGACCTTGTGATATGTCAATGAAATCATTTGTCCCACTCGGCCCTGGAATGCCCCTTAAATTTGACCCATTTAAGTTACCAGTCATGTTGTCGTACAGATAAGATGTATCGAGTCCACTGGAAATTATGGCACCTTCTTGATTGCCCAAATTACTTGGCCCTGGCATATCATAGGTATGACTTGGCAAACCAATAAAATTGGTTCCAACTTGGTTTGGCCTTGTGAAATTGATCTCATCAATTCCAGTAACTGCAGCATTATTCATTGGATCAGGAGCATATAGGTTCTGGTATATATTTGGTATCGGATACGTGTTCACGTTCGATTTCACCATACTTAAACGATGATTTTCTAGAAGATCATCCATAACTACATTGAAATTACGAGACTTCTCTTCCAAATTAGGTACGTCGTTTTTGCTAAGATCATGTACGTCAGGGCAGCACCAATGCCCTTGTGATCGAGTTTCAATGATATCTTGATCAACTTCTTTAGCTTTGTTCTGCTCAACTTGTAACTGGGTTTCCATTTGATCTAATTCTTGGATTAGTTGAGTCATATTATCGTTTCTTTGATTAAGGAGGTCGAGGTCTGTTTCAGTATTTACTTGGTTTTGATTTCGGCCATGGTATTTGTTAGTAATGGTTTCTATATCAGGGTTGGCAAATGAATATGGTTTTCCACTTGGGGAAAAGAAAATAAGAAGAAGTTGGGCACCAATGAGTGTGGCTATTTCGCTAGCTTTTTTAAATAAACCAAAGCGCCTTTTAGAGAACGTAACCTGAAGGTTATTCTCGTTTTCAATCTTTTCTATGTTTATTTTTTTCCGCCCTTTCCCTTTTCTAGCAGATTTATTTTGGAATGGATTCCATGTAGGTGGGTCATTTTGATCTGCATTCATTTTAAAAAGGGGAGATGGCGGGGGAAAATTAAAAAAGAAGAAGGGATTTGTTATTGATGGTTTAGGCATGAATAAAGTGTGGTTTTTATAGGTGCAAATGCACATCTTAGGTTAATAGTCAAAGGATGTTGGGGAAATTTCATTAAGTGCGCAAGGTAATTAAGGCAAATTCACAACATTATTTTTTTTATTAATACAATTGTTCATTTTATAACATACAGAATAATTGAATAAATACAGCATTTAATTCTATTACTGTAATGAAGAAATGAGCATCTTACATTTTTTACTAAATAAGGATCAGGATGCAATATTTCATAGTTGTGCATGAAAGTTGTGGTTTATGATTCTTTTAATTTACATATATATCATTGTGAATTATATGGTAATTCACATTAAGTTATAAAGTTATTTTTCGCGATACTGCAAATGGATAAAATTTTGCATAGGATTCTCAATTAATATGAGGACCAATAAATAACTTACTAATTAAGACTTTTTTCCAAGAATGATCAATCGGTCCACGTAAACCTCGATATATATATATATATATCCTTGCCGGTAAGTATTTATAAATTGAATGATCGGATATCAAACCGTAATAAACAAAACTAATTCGGAAGGACACTAAGAGTTAACCGACGTGGGATTTGAATTTGAATCTCGAGATACAAAATTGTTATAAACAAAACTATTGCGGATGGACAATAACATGTAACCGATGGGGGATTTGAATCCAAAATTTTGAGAAACAATAATTTGAATTACTTAGCGACACATGACCATATATTAGGTGAAATATTAAAATTCCACATATAGTTTAGAGAAGTCATTTCTATATAAACTAGAAAATTGAATATGTGATAAATTGAAAGAATGAAATAATAGGATATTGAATTTTGGCCAAAGCTATTCGAATATTCCATCTTTACCTCTCATTTGATTATGAATCCAACTCTTGTGTTGGAGGAGAATGTATGCTACGCATGTTGTGTGGCGCTACTCAACTCATTTGGGCTGTGCTAGGGTTTAGTGTAAGAACAAATGGTTTTTCGTTATACGTGATTATGATCCTCCAGGGAACGTCCTTAGTAGTTAGCTTGCAAGAACCGTGTTTTATGAATCTTTTATCGAACTTTAAATTTTCTAGTAAAATAAATAAAAATTGTTTAGTTTCGTATTAAATAGGATGTCTTTTGGATTTAATCAAACAACAAACGATCAGGGAGTCATTTTATTTTATCCTTTGTACTATTCGGTCGGAGCTATATATATACACAGTCTAGTAGATAAAAAAAATCATGGGTATGGAAAATTGAAGTTAAGAAGAAAAAATGAATTGCCCATTAACAAATTCCATGCCTATAATTTTCGAAAGGAGAAGATAAACCGTTCAACATAATTTTTCAGTTATATTATGTTGTAGTCACTTTTGGTATGGAAATATTAAACATTCAAGTTGTCATTTCATGTGGAATATGAAGATTTTCCCCAATTTGTGAGGTTCAATTATTTAAATTTTGTTGTCATTTAAATTTCTTGTAATAAGTACATACATGAAATAATATGAATAAAAAATTTGAGAATATTTTCTTTCTTTTTTTTTTGGTTTCTCATGGGTTTAATCCCTTTCGAGGTGCCTCAGACACATAAAGTGGGAACCTCTTCCAACATGAATTTGAACCTGAGTCCGCTACTTGTTATTGACTAGTCCTTTCCACTAGACCAATCACCTATTGGTAAAAATATTTTCTTTGGATAGGAGTCCAGTAAAAGTAAATATTCCCTTATGATATTATTAAAAAACAGTTTACCCCATGATATAATTTACAATGTCTTTCATTTGGTTTTTATGTTTTTACGTGTGCATGTAAGGTGTTCATTTAAAAGTTAATTAAATATGTTGTCAAGATCATATAGTTAAATTGAAAGTTTTCTACATTAAAATGAAATATTAGTCGCTCCAATTTTTATGCGAGTGTGCATTTATAAACACACTCACAATGAAGAATCTAATATGCCTATTTTCATATCGCACATTGAGAGTAAATTTTCCATTAGTTCATCACATGGATAAAAGCATTTAAATTTTCATGTACTATGTAAATATATTCAAACAAAGACCTTTAAATTAAAACTTAATTTTCTTGGCCATTCCGGCGGTTTAACCCTCCAATCATGTTTGTGTATCATTATTTTGCCCAGGTGCCGTAGAATTTCCAGAGCCATTGTTTTTACTGTTTAAATCATGGAACATGTTCTGATCATTCCCTTGATTTGGCTGCGTACCCTGGAATATATTCCCTAAGTTGTCTTGCATTGGCGGCACCATATAATTTACAGGTTGCATAACATCTTGAACAGCATTTCCAATGTTGGGATTGCCTGGGATACCACTCGTAGGAGGAACAGTGAAAGTAGAAAATTGTTCCCACATAGGATCAACTATATGATCCATTAGATTGGTTCCACTAGGACCTTGTGATATGTCAATGAAATCATTTGTCCCACTCGGCCCTGGAATGCCCCTTAAATTTGACCCATTTAAGTTACATGTTGTCATACAGATAAGATGTATCGAGTCCACTGGAAATTATGGCACCTTCTTGATTGCCCAAATTACTTGGCCCTGGCATATCATAGGTATGACTTGGCAAACCAATAAAATTGGTTCCAACTTGGTTTGGCCTTGCGAAATTGATCTCATCAATTCCAGTAACTGCAGCATTATTCATTGGATCAGGAGCATATAGGTTCTGGTATATATTTGGTATCGGATACGTGTTCACGTTCGATTTCACCATACTTAAACGATGATTTTCTAGAAGATCATCCATAACTACATTGAAATTACGAGACTTCTCTTCCAAATTAGGTACGTCGTTTTTGCTAAGATCATGTACGTCAGGGCAGCACCAATGCCCTTGTGATCGAGTTTCAATGATATCTTGATCAACTTCTTTAGCTTTGTTCTGCTCAACTTGTAACTGGGTTTCCATTTGATCTAATTCTTGGATTAGTTGAGTCATATTATCGTTTCTTGATTAAGGAGTCGAGGTCTGTTTCAGTATTTACTTGGTTTTGATTTCGGCCATGGTATTTGTTAGTAATGGTTTCTATATCAGGGTGGGCAAATGAATATGGTTTTCCACTTGGGGAAAAGAAAATAAGAAGAAGTTGGGCACCAATGAGTGTGGCTATTTCGCTAGCTTTTTTAAATAAACCAAAGCGCCTTTTAGAGAACGTAACCTGAAGGTTATTCTCGTTTCAATCTTTTCTATGTTTATTTTTTTCCGCCCTTTCCCTTTTCTAGCAGATTTATGTTGGAATGGATTCCATGTAGGTGGGTCATTTTGATCTGCATTCATCTTAAAAAGGGGAGATGGCGGGGGGAAATTAAAAAAGAAGAAGAGATTTGTTATTGATGGTTTAGGCATGAATAAAGTGTGGTATTTATAGGTGCAAATGCACATCTTAGGTTAATAGTCAAAGGATGTTGGGGAAATTTCATTAAGTGCGCCAGGTAATTAAGGCAAATTCACAACATTATTGTTTTATTAATACAATTGTTCATTTTATAACATACAGAATAATTGAATAAATACAGCATTTAATTCTATTACTGTAATGAAGAAATGAGCATCTTACATTTTTTACTAAATAAGGATCAGGATGCAATATTTCATAGTTGTGCATGAAAGTTGTGGTTTATGATTCTTTTAATTTACATATATATCATTGTGAATTATATGGTAATTCACATTAAGTTATAAAGTTATTTTTCGCGATACTGCAAATGGATAAAATTTTGCATAGGATTCTCAATTAATATGAGGACCAATAAATAACCTACTAATTAAGACTTTTTTCCAAGAATGATCAATCGGTCCACGTAAACCTCGATATATATATATCATTGCCGGTAAGTATTTATAAATTGAATGATCGGATATCAAACCGTAATAAACAAAACTAATTCGGATGGACACTAAGAGTTAACCGACGTGGGATTTGAATTTAAATCTCGAGATACAAAATTGTTATAAACAAAACTATTGCGGATGGACAATAACATGTAACCGATGGGGGATTTGAATCCAAAATTTTGAGAAACAATAATTTGAATTACTTAGCGACACATGACCATATATTAGGTGAAATATTAAAATTCCACATATAGTTTTGAGAAGTCATTTCTATATAAACTCGAAAATTGAATATGTGATAAATTGAAAGAATGAAATAATAGGATATTGAATTTTGGCCAAAGCTATTCGATTCCATCTTTACCTCTCATTTGATTATGAATCCAACTCTTGTGTACGAGGAGAATGTATGCTACGCATGTTGTGTGGCGCTACTCAACTCATTTGGGCTGTGCTAGGGTTCAGTGTAAGAACAAATGGTTTTTCATTATACGTTATTATTATCCTCCAGGGAACGTCCTTAGTAGTTAGCTTGCAAGAACCGTGTTTTATGAATCTTTTATCGAACTTTAAATTTTCTAGTAAAATAAATAAAAATTGTTTAGTTTCGAATTAAATAGGATGTCTTTTGGATTTCATCAAACAAAAAACGATCAGGGAGTCATTTTATTTTATCCTTTGTACTATTCGTTCCGAGCTATATATATACACAGTCTAGTAGATAAAAAAAATCATGGGTATGGAAAATTGAAGTTAAGAAGAAAAAATGAATTGCCCATTAACAAATTCCATGCCTATAATTTTCAAAAGGAGAAGATAAACCGTTCAACATAATTTTTCAGTTATATTATGTTGTAGTCACTTTTGGTATGGAAATATTAAACATTCAAGTTGTCATTTCATGTGGAATATAAAGATTTTCCCCAATTTGTGAGGTTCAATTAATTAAATTTTGTTGTCATTTAAATTTCTTGTAATACGTACATACATGAAATAATATGAATAAAAAATTTGAGAATATTTTCTTTCTTTTTTTTTGGTTTCTCATGGGTTTAATCCCTTTCGAGGTGCCTCGGACACATAAAGTGGGAACCTCTTCCAACATGAATTTGAACCTGAGTCCGCTACTTGTTATTGACTAGTCCTTTCCACTAGACCAATCATCTGTTGGTAAAAATATTTTCTTTGTATAGGAGTCCAGTAAAAGTAAATATTCCCTTATGACATTATTAAAAAACAGTTTACCCCATGATATAATTTACATTGTCTTTCATTTGGTTTTTATGTTTTTACGTGTGCATGTAAGGTGTTCATTTAAAAGTTAATTAAATATGTTGTCAAGATCATATAGTTAAATTGACAGTTTTCTACATTAAAATGAAATATTAGTCGCTCCAATTTTTATGCGAGTGTGCAATTATAAACACACTCACAATGAAGAATCTAATATGCCTATTTTCATATCGCCCATTGAGAGTAAATTTTCCTTTAGTTCATCACATGGATAAAAGCATTTAAATTTTCATGTACTATGTAAATATATTCAAACAAAGACCTCTAAATTAAAACTTAATTTTCTTGGCCATTCCGGCGGTTTAACCCTCCAATCATGTTTGTGTATCATTATTTTGCCCAGGTGCCGTAGAATTTCCAGAGCCATTGTTGTTACTGTTTAAATCATGGAACATGTTCTGATCATATCCTTGATTTGGCTGCGTACCCTGGAATATATTCCCTAAGTAGTCTTGCATTGGCGGCACCATATAATTTCCAGGTTGCATAACATCTTGAACAACATTTCCAATGTTGGGATTGCCTGGGATACCACTCGTAGGAGGAACAGTGAAAGTAGAAAATTGTTCGCACATAGGATCAACTATATGATCCATTAGATTGGTTCCACTAGGACCTTGTGATATGTCAATGAAATCATTTGTCCCATGATCTTACGAGTTTTCGTTTGTTCGATTTAAGCGGGATGAGTGTAGCCGTACAAATGCTTAATAGTAAGAGGGAAAGATCAATAGTATTGTATTCAAGATAATCGAGCACAATATTACAAGTAACGAGGATCCTATCCGAGCATTACAGGATGCCGTACAAGCTAGAGGGTGAAATACACATAAAATAGCCTATACTATTCTTCCTAATTGACTCCGAGCTGTAGTCTCGAAGGAAGAGCACCTGGGAAGTTGTGTCTTCGTCATAAATGCTAGGGGTATTTATAGCTGAGACCTGGAGCTAGGTGATCCACCCACAAATGTGCATTTCTCGGCCCACATAAAATAGCCTATACTATTCTTTTGTAGAACCAGCCTAGGATATTTGAGCTTCGAGATCGAACTTATGCCTCTGAGATCGAGGTCCAGGCTTTCGATCTTGTTAGACTGTAGAAAGGCTGGATCCAAGATACCCCTCATCAATACTCCCCCACTTCTCGAGCGTAAAGCGGAGTTTATGCTCGAAGAAGTATGCATAGCTTTGGACACTGGGGCGAGACGAGTCATTTTTAGAAAAGTTTCGAATATGCCTCATTAAAAACCTGATTCGGAAAAAACCCATTGGGATAAAAACCGAGTCAGGGAAAAAGAGTGCATATTTCAGAAACTATGTAATGGCGTCGTCCTGATATTACCCTTTGTTGGGATAGTGGTTGGGATGCCTCGATTGTCAGAACAACGACAGTGCGGAATTTAAAATTTTTCGAAGCACCCAAGGTCCCATATTAGATTCTCCATATTTGATGGGGGCTATTTCGCACCCTACATACTGTACCATCGACTAAAGACATTGAGATCTGATCGACGAAATCAGGCTGTTTAAAGATCATCTCATCGACCAGGCCGAGTACAGCTCTCTTCGATCAAAAGACGATACTCCGGACCCATGAAGGATATTTGGGCCGAGTCCTATTAGGACTATGTTTCCTTGTAACGCTAGGTTTAGCATTGTATAAATACCTAGTTAATCATTGTATTAGACAACTTTGAAATCCCTCTACTTCAAGAATACACGAATATATACTGCTTACAACAGCACAACACAAGAATATCCAATATTATTCATAGCTTTTGATCTCCATATCGGTGTGTTTTTAGCTTTGTTTGTGGTTTTACTTCTTGTTCTTAAATATTGCTTTTCTTTGTAAACGATCCATCCGGAATAAAGTAACGGAGCCCTATAAAATATATACAAATATCGAGAACCCCCCGATATCACAAATTCACTGATACTTAATTAACCAGACGAAATCCGGTTAAATCAGTTGGCGCCCACCGTGGGGTTAGGTTAATTATTCGATTGACACATGGCTCGCCCAAGGAAAAGCGCTCGTGTTGGAGCGAGAAGCAATACAACCACCGGCCATAACACATCGGAAGATCCACAAGACAACAACGATAACAACATTCCCAACACCAATGAAAATCTCCCAGATACCCGTTCCCGTCAGCAGGAACACCAAGAAGGTCTTACCGGTGCAATACAAGAAGAACCGGAAGTTCCCGAAATACCCGTTCCTCTCCCAGGCGCTCAGGAAAAACTGAGACAAATAGCAATGCTCTTCAAATCACTCTCTCCAGAAGAATTGCTAGTTTTAGACCAAATTCCTCGAAACGTTACGGCTCCCAGGACAACTCCTGCGCCAGGAATGCCAAGGCCGAACGAACGGACCTCTCAACAAGCTGACAGCCCAGCAAGTGAGCGACGCTCGCTACACAGCCCACAGCAGGTCAATTCTAAACCCTCCGATAACCGTCCCCGAAGAAGACCTGGTCGAAGACTACCACAAGCGGGTCGCAGCGAATCGAAGGAACGAACGATCATCCCAATCGAAGATGATGTAGATGATGCAATCCCAGATCGACCGAGAGCGACTCAATTCTCAGAAAGAGAAATTGAAAGGATGGTACAGGAGCGACTCGAACAACGATTACGATCTGTTCAAAACCCATGGGCCCGGACTGCAGAACTCCAGGAAAGCCTTGCGGCTTGCTCTCCTTTCTGCAGGGAAATAAAAGAGGCACAATCCGCGGGACAGGTCCCGGGAAGACTACCCCGATATGATGGAACCACCGACCCGGACGATTATATCTTTAGCTTTACGAACATAATGAATTTATATGCCCACTCCGCCGAATTCACCGCCAAGTTAATGGTGACGACATTCGAAGGACTCGCGCTGGATTGGTTTGCCAAACAGCCGGCCAACTCTATATTCAGTTTCCGAGAATTATGCAATAAACTAACGCAGCAGTTTGCCAGTCAGAAGAGACAAAAACTTCCGATGAGCTACCTAGGAACCATACACCAACAAGAGGGAGAATCCCTAAGAAATTGGTTGGCGAGATTCAACGTAGAATTACTCAAAATCGACTCTCCGAATATCGATTACATAATTTCTATCATCTTCGACCTCACTAAAAATAGGCAGTTTGGAAACGCCCTCAGTCGAAAACAACCAAGAACGTTTGCCGACATTATGAGCTTGGCGTCTAAGTATATGACCCAAGAAGAAATGAATTCCTTTAAGGATAAAAACAAAAACAAAGCCACAACTTCAGGCTCCAAACGACATGACAGGTTTCCTGCCCAAAAATCTTTGGATTACGAGCGATCTTCCAGGAGAGGTAATGTTTTCCAGCGACTGGAATACAACAAAGCCGACCAAGATAGGCAACCTAATTTCTACCAAAGACCAAGAAACCATGAGCAACCAATCAGAAGCAGGGTGAATCATGTAGAACACCCAAGGTTAAATGTTCCAATGGAAGAAATATTGGAAGTTCTAGAAAGAAATAACTGGATTCCCGAGGCCAGGAAAATCGCGCAGCCGAGACCAGGGTCTCGAAACTACGATCAATACTGTAAGTACCATAGGGCACATGGACATCGAACGGAGAATTGTTTTCACCTTAAGAGAGAAGTCGAAAAACTAATCGAACAAGGAAAACTTGACGAATACTTAGAGCGAGATAATCCCAAAAGGGAAAGAAGTAGAAGCCCTCGGAACGGTAATCAAAGGAGAAGTTCTCATCAAAGGTCACCTGAACGCCGACCTACTCAGGAGTCGAATAACGACCAAATCAATGGAACTATCCATACGATATCCGGGGGTCCCGCGGGTGGAGATAGTCGTAACGCCCGACGAAGAACAGCCCGATCCATAATTGGAAACTCAAAATACCCAAAAGAAATTTGGACCCTGGAAAGCAGGCCATCAAACGATCAGCCGATCAGCTTTAACGAAGGTGAAGCACCTAAAAATATTGTCTGGGACGCAAAAGAGGATAACCCCGACTTCCCGATGGTAATCTCGCTAGAAATAGCGAACTACAATGTCAAGAGAATCCTGATCGATAATGGGAGCTCGGCCAATATTATCTCCCGAGAAGTTTTAGCCCAAATGGACTTGGGGCAGATAAACTTGCAGAAAGTAGCTACGCCTTTAATAGGATTCGGAGGGTCCGAAATCATCCCCAGCGGAACCATAACCTTAAGCGTATCGCTCGGAAAAATACCCCACCGGACAGTCAAGCTGGTAAAATTTCTAGTGGTAGAAACCCCTTTTGCTTATAACGCAATATTGGGACGACCTGCTCTCAATTTATTCCGAGCTGTAGTCTCTACTTATCATCAGAAGATAAAGTTTCCAACCGATAGAGGCATCGGAGAAATAACAAATGACCATTGCATGGCTTGGGACTGCTACAGTACTTCGTTAACTATAAAAGAACACCCAAAATCGATTACTCCGAGTAAAAGAAAGATCGAAGAAGATCTCAACAGAAATAAAATCGAAATCCCAAGTACCGATCGAGTGGATAAAAAAGGAAAGGAACCACTTGATTTATCATTAAAACCTCCAGAACATAAGGATATAATTCTTGTACAAGGGGACTCGTCTAAAACAACAAGAATAGGTACAGAACTGAGCAAAGAAGGGGAAATAATGCTAATCGACTTCCTCAGAAACAATGTCGACGTCTTCGCTTGGAGCGCAAACGACATTGAAGGAATCGATCCTCGAATAATCAAGCATTCCCTGAAAATAGATCCTTTGGCGAAACCCGCCAGGCAGAAGAAGAGAAATCATGGACCGGTAAAAGATAAGATTATCAAAGCCGAGGTAGAAAGACTGCTTGAAGCGAAACAAATCCGAGAAATACACTTCTCAGAATGGCTGTGCAATGTTGTCCTAGTAGCAAAAGGGGAAAAAAGGACAACAAATGGAGAATGTGTAATGATTTTACTGATCTTAACAAGTTATGCCCGCGCGACCCATATCCCCTCCCGAGGATCGACCTATTGGTCGATTCGACCGCCGTCTTCGCTATATTTAGCATGATGGACGTCTTTCAAGGGTTTTATCAAATATACATGGATGAGCGGGACCAAGAAAAGACTGCATTCGTAACCGAGCAGGGAGTATATTGCTTCATAGTAATGCCATTCGGCTTAAGAAATGCCGGAGCTACTTACCAAAGATTAGTAAACCTAATGTTCAAAGAATTAATCGGAGAGCTGATGGAAGTCTACGTGGATGACATGCTCGTCAAAAGTATGAACGAAGCGGATCACGTAAAACATCTCGATCGATGTTTTCAGATCTTAAGAAAATATCGTATGAAGTTAAACCCCGCAAAATGCACATTTGGTGTCAAATCAGGAAAATTCTTGGGATATTTAGTTCACCAACGCGGAATAGAGGCCAACCTAGAAAAAATCCGAGCCATAACTGAAATGAAATCTCCCAAAACCATCTCCCAAGTACAAAGCTTAGTTGGGAAGATCGTAGCATTAAACAGGTTCATATCAAAGTCAGCAGACAAAAGCCTCCCTTTTTTCCAAACCCTCCGAAAGGCAAAGAACTTTGTTTGGACCGGAGAATGCGATCAGGCCTTCGAGCAACTCAAAGAATATTTGACAACACCTCCGATGTTGGCAAAACCGACGGAAGGGGAACCATTGTATATGTACATCTCCATCTCCGACGTAGCAATTAGTTCAGTTCTAATTAAAGTCGAAGACTCAGAACATAAGCCCGTCTATTATCTAAGCAAATTATTGCAGGGAGCTGAGAAGAATTATTTGGAAATTGAGAAATTCACGCTGGCCTTAGTGGTGGCTGCACGGAAACTTCGACCTTACTTTTTAACCTATAGAATAGTGGTTTTGACAAATCAACCGCTAAGACAAGTCTTAGCAAAACCAGAAGCTTCAGGAAGACTAATTAAATGGGCGATCGAACTAGGGCAGTTCGAAATAAAGTACTAACCAAGAAGTTCAGATGATGAATTGATCGGAAAGTTGTGAACACTTAACCCCGCCTTACGAAGGAAAGCTTCCCCGATCAAAAGAGCACTTTGATATTTGTTTGCACGCATTTCGGAGATATCAGCAATAAACTTAGCATCATCGGGAACTAGTTCGCCTGTCGGTAAGCGACCTCCAGGAATCCAACTGGAACTATGATCCCATGAAAAAGGCACGCTCGAACCGTCCGCCAAGCAAAGATTAGACGGAGGACGAACGAAGAAAAAATGAGATTTCCATGAAGGATTACTAGAAACAGGAGCGTCAAAGATCGCTCGACTAGGTCGCTGACTAGCGAAGAAGTATCCACGATTTGAAGAACTAGAAATATTGAAGCGGAAAAGTTGTGTAAAATTACGAAAAGAAGGTTTAAACCCCTTTGCGATCATCAAAACAGAAAAGCAAACTACAAAAGCAACGGAATTTGGAACCAGCTGTGTCAGGCACACAGTGAAAGTTTTCAAAACTTCAAGAAAAAGGGGAGACAAGGGAAGACGCAGTCCGCTATTAAAGTGGGCCGAATAAAAAGCTCGACATCCCTCCGGTGGAGATGTGACCCTATCAGTAGGGGAAGGAAGAATTATCTCAGAACCTTCCGGGAAATACTTGGTATAATTATTCACAACCTCCGGGAATGTTTCCGCCGTATATGCGCAAGCTACGTCCTCAATAGGTTCAGAAATCTGAGGAACAGTACCTTTGCCCTTTTTGGCTCGGGCAGCCACATCCGCGTCAGTAAGGATTCGTACCTTGAAGGTATCCTCTACAGGGACAACGAAGTCAGTTACACTAGATTGTTCGCCCAACAGACTAGAATGCAACTCCTCCTCATTATCGGGGGCGACAATCTCTCTAGAAGAAGATCTTCTTGCAGAAGCCATGAATTCTAGTTCTCGGAAAATGAAGGTCGATAAAAGGAAAAATTTAGCGTGATGAACGACCAAGCAGGAAGTAACTACGAATTGTAGGGAAGTATAAAAGAAGAATGGCGAACTTAAGAGTCAACTATTTATAACAAAATGAGAAAAGACGTTTCGAACTTATTGCAGCTACTCATATTCCCGCCAAAAACGGAAGGATACGAAAAGCTTCCGGAATAGACGCGTGGCGATCCGTAACTGGACAGAGAAAACGACTATCTATGATATGAAGCACTCTTTTCCTTATTTAATATTTTTTCCCACAGGGTTTTTTCTTAAGTAAGGTTTTTAACGAGGCTCCATTCATAGAAAACAAACAGTCGTAAAGATCTATCTACTTCTACGAGCTTCTATTATCTATACGCTCGAAGAAGTGAGGGAGTACTGATGGGGGCTATTTCGCACCCTACATACTGTACCATCGACTAAAGACATTGAGATCTGATCGACGAAATCAGGCTGTTTAAAGATCATCTCATCGACCAGGCCGAGTACAGCTCTCTTCGATCAAAAGACGATACTCCGGACCCATGAACGATATTTGGGCCGAGTCCTATTAGGACTATGTTTCCTTGTAACGCTAGGTTTAGCATTGTATAAATACCTAGTTAATCATTGTATTAGACAACTTTGAAATCCCTCTACTTCAAGAATACACGAATATATACTGCTTACAACAGCACAACACAAGAATATCCAATATTATTCATAGCTTTTGATCTCCATATCGGTGTGTTTTTAGCTTTGTTTGTGGTTTTACTTCTTGTTCTTAAATATTGCTTTTCTTTGTAAACGATCCATCCGGAATAAAGTAACGGAGCCCTATAAAATATATACAAATATCGAGAACCCCCCGATATCACAAATTCACTGATACTTAATTAACCAGACGAAATCCGGTTAAATCAATATTATATATACATAAGCAAGAAACAAAAACGCACAGAGTAATTAAACAAAGGGGGTTTTTGCGATATACCTCACCACAGATAAGGTGGTGGCAACCTTCAGTTCTGGATCTGAAACTGGATCTGAATCTGGATCTGGTTCACATAAGTGATCCAAGCGTCTCACCTCCAAAGTTAGTCCACACCAATTGGATTCTGGCAACACCTCCTAGTCTTAGGCTCAGAACTGGATCTAGGAGATTTGTCGAAGCAGGATTGTGCAGATCTACTTGCCAATGCAAGATCTAACACGGTGGAACAAGGGAGAGGCGGCGGCGGCGTTGCTAGGGCAGCTCACGGCAGCAGGTGGCGGCGGCTCTAGGTTGGCGGCGCAAAGGAGAGGGGGCGGCTAGGGTTGAGAAGGGAGGCTAGGGTTTTCTTCTAGGTTGTTCTCCTTTTGAGCTCAAGTAGAACCCTATTTATAGACTCCTTCTTGACCTAGGTTTTGCAAGACTCCTTATGGGCTTTTAATTAAAGGCCCATGTCTTGCAAGCCTTTCATTTAATTAATTACTTAATTAAATGCCCAATCCAATTAAATCAATATTTCTTTTATATAATTAATTAGCAACTCAATTAAGTATTTAATTAATTAAGTTAGCCAATTAATTAATCTCCCACTTGAATTAAATACTTTTAATTCATTTAATTGATTTAATTACCTTTAAATCAATTAATTCCTTTTGTATCCTTTTCAACAGTCACCGTCCAATTGTATTGTGTGTGACCCTCTGGGTTCACCATCAATTGGCAGCAGGCCCACGAATTCCTCGTGATTTAATTTATGAACAATAAATTGCTCCGGTCAATTAAACAACCTTTAATTGACCACTCCTAGAATCAAATCCTCTATTAACTCAGGAGTACCTACACTTCATGGTCGATGTCTAGCCACAAGCCCATGAAGCCCAACTTCAGGTGAATTGATACTTGTGAACCTCGTCTCATATAATTACCATGTACATACGTTCCTTCTCTCGACTAATATTCCCGATCAAGACTTAGGGTGTGTGAATTGATCGGCACCACTAAATTTGTCTCGATAACTATACTTTCTAATTCAGGATAATATTCCAGTGTGACTGCTAAATTTGGAAACCCCTTTCCAAATCCGTCACCGACTGTGGCCACGGGTTTCTCGGATATATTATCTAAGAATCGTATAGGAAATTCTCTCACCCATTACAGTGAGTCAATAGATTCCATATTGGTACTAACCATTCGCGTACATGTCCATACGCACCCAACCTAGGCATGTTATGATCAAGCTAAGTGACCTATACCTAGATCTAAGTACGCACTTTCATGCACCGAATTCGCCCTAGCACCTCAAGTCAAAGGACTAAATCGTACTAATGAGGGGTAAATTGGGCTCAAACCTTATTAGCAGCATAGTGAGGTCGAAACACATCTTTTCCGATCTCTGGAATATGTATTCGAGCCAGGGACACAAACCTTATCCAGCTCAACTTTACTGCAGAAGTTTAGGGTCCAAAATCACTGTTGGGCCGACCTCAGGCCCAGGCCTGTGGGCTGAGTAATACACACATGCGGGTGGTTCATCTAGTCCCAGATCTCAACTATAAATACCCCAAGCATTTATTACGACGACACAACTTCCCAGGTGCTCCTCCTTTTTGGCTGCTGCTCGGACTCACTTGGGAATAATAGCATAGGCTAGCTCGTATATATTTCGCCCTCTAGCTTGTATGGCATCCAATAATGCTCGGATAGGACCCCCAATTATTGTAATCTGTACTCGATCACATAGAATACAATATTATTGATCTTTTATATCCACTTACTTACGTTGCATAGCATTTTACCTCACCCTTATCGAACTAACGAAAACGCGTAAGATCAATTGGCGCCCACCGTGGGGCCTTATTCGAGTTTTAGATCGAAATATGCCTACTACGAGGAGAAATACGTACGACCGTGGGGCACCCTCCCACGCAGCAGGAGCGTAGAATTCGGTCAATAATGAGCCCGATAATTTGTCGCGTGCGACTCAACAACAGTAGGTTCCACCGGTTATACCACATGATAATGTTCCAATTCACACGACAGTTGGAGATCTAAGGTCCATCATAGGCACAATGTGTCGAGAATTTCTGAACGGGGGAAGGGCTGATCAGTCACCTGTAGATCAGCCAGCAGTTCACGGGAGACCCGAAATACCATCTTCGAACGTCCAGAGGGAGAACAGTATACTGCGATCCGTATCGCATGCGCCAGTGGCAAACCCTCCCCGGGGTATACCATCTCTATTAGAAATTCCGCCGAGATCGGTACATGATGTGGAAGACTCAATAGTGGGGGAGAGCCACCCTTCTGGTGTTGTCAAGGATAAAAAATCGACCTACAAAAGGGTTACTGATATCGAACTGGAAAAAATAGTCCAAGAAAGAGTGGCTAAGGAGTTGGAGAAGGAAGGTACATTGATAGGATTTCGTCGCGGCAATATCGCCGACAGGCGAGCGGGAAATGTCCCGAATGGAGAGAGTCTAAGAGACAGGGAGATTTCGAACAGTATTATGCGTTGTTCCCCATTTTGTCAAGAAATACGGGAAGCTCGAAACGCGGAAACTGCACCGACCAAACTCCCACGGTATAACGGGACTACCGACCCCGGCGAGCACATTAACAGCTTTATTAATGTGATGAACTTATATGGACATTCCGAGGACTTTTGCTGCAAAATCATGGTTACTACCTTCGAGGGAATTGCCCTCGACTGGTTTGGAAAGTTGCCACCTAACTCAATATTTTCCTTCGAGGAATTTTGAGATAAATTAAAACATCAATTTGCTAGTCAGAGGAAACCGAGAGTACCTGCTAATCATTTGGGAACTGTAAAACAATTGTGTACACTCCACAATGAGGAAAGGTGCCACAATGGGTTTCTCTGTTCGGGTCGTTCGATGCGTTCAATCCTCCATTGAACCACCTACTCATATTCACTGGCCTCAAATGCCTTGCTCATGAAACGCTACAAATTCACTCCATGTGAATCATGCATACTCGTACAAGTCTTGGCGATTCCTACGATACCCCGTCTCGTTTCGGAATCTATGACTTGGAACAGTTTTAAGATTACGACCTTTGAGATTGTTTCATGATTGCACTCAGTACTGAAGTGAATCATCCCATAGTCAAATGTAATCTAAGGGTTTCATCCAATCGCTTAAATGTATTCGCGAGAGATGAAGTTGGCCATTGTTTATCCTTATACTCATATAAATAAACGTGCGTACTAAGTCATTTATACTAAAGAAAGATAATGATAGTTCCAGTACAAGCTAAATGTATTGGCTTGCAGGGCACTATTACATCAATCTCCCACTTGCCCTAAAGCCAATCACAAACGTTTCTAGGACCCATCATTTTAAAGATGTTCTTCGAACTCATTTCATGATATAGCCTCCTTTTAGTGGATCCGCTAAGTTGTCTTCTGAGTCAACGCGATCCATTACATGCGTTAACTCTACCAATGATTTTTTTTAATCAAATGGTACCTTTCTTTCAATTGTGCTTAGATTTCTGGTAAGATCTCGAATGCTTTGCTTTAGCAATAGCTCCAATGTTATCATGGAAGATAATCATGAGCTTCGCAATGCTAGGCACTACATCCAACCGAAGGATGAAGTTTTATATCGAAAATACTTTCTTAAGCCGCATTTAATGCTACATTTAATGCTGCAATATATCTTGCTTCAGTGGTTTAGATGGTTACGGTGATTTGCTTGGAACCCTTTCAAATTCACCGTTACCCCATTGATGCAGGATATGTATCCAAAAATGGATGTTCTTAATTCATCCACATCAGACTGAAAATTCGAATCAGTGAATCCTTCGAATTTTAATTCTCCACTACCACCGTAGACCAAGAACAAATCCTTAGTCTTTGTCAAGAGCTTAAGGATATCTTTTACGGTGGTCCAGTACTTCTTCACTGGATTTTGACTAGCAACTGCTCGCGATACTTGAGCAAGTTCTACGTCTGGTCTAGTACATAGTAAAGCATGCCACATGCAACCTTTTGTTTGAAACATAAGGTATTTGAGACATCCTCCTTTATTCATTTGATGTAGGGCACATCAATTTTGGAACAAGGGATACAGTGTCTCACTGGAAGCAATCCTTTCTTGGATTCTTCATACTGAATATTTCCAGTATTGATTCTATGTACTTAGATTTAGAGAGTGTCAGCATCTTTTCTGATCTACTTCATAGATACGTATCCTAATACGCAAGATGCTTCTCCTAAATCTTTCATGGAGAATTGCATGGACAACCATGCTTTCGTCTGTGCTAACATTCCGATATCATACCAGATAGCCAGAACATTATCGATATATAAAATATGAGCTTCGTCATGCTCCCACTAATCCTTTTGTACACTCATGATTCATACTCGTTTTGATGAAGTCAAATGTCTTGACTATCTCATCAGAACAAATGTGAATCCAAATGGATTCAGACATTGCTAATGGATAAAAGGTTTCATCAAAGTCTGTTCCAGAACATTGTGAATAGCCTTTTTACCACTAGTCAATTCTTAGAGGCAACACCTCTCCATTCATTCCAAGTTCTGAAGATCCATTTACAACTTATAACCAACTTCTAGGGATAAATCCCTCGGGTGGATCAATCAAGGTTTATACCTAGTTGGAATGGATGGGATCCATTTCGGTTTACATGGCTTCGAGCCACGCACCCGAGTCTATGTCTGACATTGCTTCTTTATAGGTCTTTGGATCACTTTCCACATTCTCGTTTTCGTGAATGAAACCAAATCGCTTTGGCTCCTTACGAATTCGATCAGACCTTCGAAGAGTAGGTGTACTAGTAGGTTTAGTAAATTCTGGATTAACTCCCACTGTTTGCGGGGACGGGTCCAAATCTTGGACTTCATCAAGTTCCATGACGTTTCCATTTCCTTTGACAAGAAATTCATCAACAGAGGAACGGATATCTAGGAGGAACTATTGTTTCTCATTGTCGTGGAACAGGTATCCAATGGATTTCGTTGGATACCCCACAATTATATACAAATTGGATTTACTAGCCAATTTATCTCCTTTCTTGTTTCTACCATCGGCAGGAGATCTCCATACTCAGAGGTAAGAGCATGGAGGTATTTTGCCATACCTTACTTGGTAAAGCTTTGTAGGCACGAACTTTGAAGGTACTTTGCTCAGTATCTTCGATGAAATTAGGAGGACTAACTCCTAGAATGCATAAGGAAGCTTAACAAAACTCAATGTGGATCGAACAATGTTAAACAATGTTAGATTCCATCTCTTTAGACATTTCAATAAGTTGAGGCGTCTTAGGAGGAGTTTGTTGTATGAGAACCACATTCTCATTGAGATAATTGAGGAATCATTGACAAGTATATCTCGATTAGATCGAATAATACTATGTCTTTGTTGATTCTCTACTTCGCATTGAAATACCTTTCTTGGTTTGTCGGATTTGCATCTCACTAGATTCATTTGCCACTAACGACCAAGGTCATTAGCAAAAAGTACGAAGTATGAGTAATCTCCTCTCACAGTAACTTTTAGTGATCCATATTCATGGATTAAATCCAGATTTTGTTTGGTTCGCTCTGGATTCCCTGTGACGGGAGATCTGGTCATATCTCCTTTGAGACATGATTCGCAGGTTGGAAGTTCATCCAAGTTCTATTTTTCAAGAAGCTTAGGTGAAACCAACTTTTGAATCCTACTCTTGGAGATGTGTCCAAGTGTAGCATACCAAAGTTATGGATTATTATCTTTGTATTAATTGAATTTTCACACATTAATTCAATAAGATTGAGTTAATGGTTTAATTCAATTAATTTACTTCCTTTCAATTAACTTCTTTAATTGCTTCCCTTTTCCTTTTCAATTAACCATTTAATTGAAACATTGCTTAATTAATTAGATCATCTAATCAATTAAACATATCGGTGCCTTTCTTAGATCCAGTGGGATAATTCGACTTTTAGGCTACTTGCGTTCTTTTGACTACATTTATGGTCGAATTTAGAAGAGAATAAATTCTTCTTCATTTTACTCTTCTTTGACTTCGCAGTCCATGAAGTGTAAACGATCATTACAGGTTTATCCTATTTGCCTTTAACCAGTACTTTGGTTGATTCATGAAATGTGATCAACTTATCAAATAAGATCAGTGTATTTCAAGAGTCATTTGAATGAGCGGGAGGAGAATTTAGGAGGAAGTTAATGTTAAGATCACTTGCAGGCCTACGATTAATCGATCCAGTTTTCAACTAGATTGATAAAACAAAGACAGTGATCCTTGACACTAGTTCCTTCATTTATTCTCGAGTTTTGAAACAATTCCTTAGAAATCTCGAATCATATCGATTCAAAACTACTCCTCAAAACAAGCCTTTTGAGGTAGAGGTTTGTTTCAGAAGACTGGTCCTCAAAATGGGCCTTTTGAGGTGGAAGCTTCAGACATGCTCCTCATGTTGCTTCCATAGCTCGTTCAATCTTGATGCGTATTTGAGGAAACGATCATTAAGATTCCCATACTTCATAGGTGATTTGTTTCACTTTTGAGATTCATCTTCATATGAGGAAACGATCATTAATATTCCCATACTCTACGGGTGACTCGTTTCTTTTATTTTGACTTATCTCGGAAGCGCATAAGGCATAGGCTTGTCGTTTAAGAACATCATTCCCACTTTTGGAATTTAAGACAATTCTCAAGTTTCTTGCCTAGTCGATATTTGGATCCAGTTATTTTATTAGTCGAGGATAAATAGTAAAATGGATAATTACAGATATCTCAGTATCCTAAAGAGAAGACAAACATTTAGTGGACTAGTTAATGAATAATACTTATAATCTACAAAGGTTGGACTTTCTATCGTAGAAGTTCTCCCACTATTTTATCGAAACAATTACCCCTTCAATTGTTCGGGAAATTCTATTTCCTAGTAGGTCTTGACGTCCCAGCGGCAATTAATTGTACCCACGACTCGTGGCCATACAACCAATTCCCCAGGTAGGCATACTTATTGCCAATTGTGTCACTCCACAACCTTCAAGCTATTTTGCCTCAGTTTTCGCACTTATCTAGCACTGCTACATCATAAGTGTTACTAATCGTTAAGTCTAACCCATCAATCATGATGAGCAACGGGCCCGGTCGTGAGTTCTCCGTAACTAGTTATCGGTCGATCCTCACATCCCGACCAGTCCTCACCCTTGTCGTGTTTAGTTAAAAACAGGAGTCAAGGAATTTCGCGTATTGTCCCTTTCTTCGACTCGGGTGCCAGACTCTGGATCACCTCTATCGATAAGTAGACAACATACGCTAGTCCCTTTTGATGGAAGGCTTGGATTTATATAAATACTTTATTTTATTTTAATCCAATATGACTTAATATTTAATTCGAGAGGGGAATTTCTGGTTTGAAAGTTATTAACTCTCCTCGAGATCTCACCGTTTCAGTTATGCTTTATCTTTTATTGCGATCTAGATTCTAGCGCGCATCTCATACAAGCTAAATATAAATCGACAAAATAAATAAAAGCCATACAAGCCTAGCATGCATTCTACCACAATTTGTTTTCGATCGGGAGCCTCCTATGTGGGCCATCATCGAGCCAATGATGTTGGCCCTATTGGTCAATCTAAAGGGTTCTCATAAAGCCCTATGCTATTACACAATGTACCACGCATACATGGCCTTCATATCTTCTTGGGCTCCCACCTTGCTTGTAAACGGGCCTCCATCCTAAACTAGGAAAGCTGTAAAGCCCTATTATATTACAAAGGCTCAAAGTGGCCCAAAAATAATAATAGGCTCGCAGGCCCAATAAAAAATCAAACAATAAATTAAACCAATCACATCTAACCTAAGATCAAGGCTCGGCTCGATCGAAAACCACGTAAACAGTTCACGTAGAGCAAGAAACATGCAAAGATCCTTTACCTATTTCTTTCTTAATTTTAAAACTACCTTTTAAAACTAACTTCCTATGATTCTTACCTTTTAGTCACTACTAATTATGACAAAATGAATATTCGGGTAAACAAAAATAAATTTTCTGCTCAAATTCAGATTTTGTTTTTCAACTTTTGAAAATTGCATTTTCGCCCCTCAACTTTCGAAAATTGCACTTTGACCCCAAAACTTTTTAAAAAGTTACAAAAACACCCCTGGGCAGATTTGGGCAGCTACCAGAAAATAATATTTTTGAATTCTGAAATTTTTTTTTGATTTTTCAAATTGACCCCATAAGTTTCGGTAATTGCAAAACAGTCCCTAAACTTTTGGAAATTACAAAACGACCCCAAAAACCGTGCGATCAGATTCGCAAAGTAGTCCAGAAATTTTGAAATTTCCAGATCCAAAAATTTTGAATTTTCAGCCCTCTGAAAACCCTGTATGCGATTTTTGCACAAAAAGTCCTGAAGTTTTCAAAAACTATAAAATCGGCACAGATCTAAAAAAGCAGTTTTACCCAATCATAGATCCAGTCATAACAAGTAAGAATCAATTTACAGAACATAACTATCACGTGTTTACATATACATAATTAAACATATACGGTGAAAACACATTATGTTCAGGCTTTTTGTATAATAATGATGAACCTGGCTCTGATACCACTGTTGGGATAGTGGTTGGGATGACTCGATTGTCAGAACAACGACAGTGCGGAATTTAAAATTTTTCGAAGCACCCAAGGTCCCATAATAGATTCTCCATATTATATATACGTAAGCAAGAAACAAAAACGCACAGAGTAATTAAACAAAGGGGGTTTTTGCGATATACCTCACCACAGGCAAGGTGGTGGCAACCTTCAGTTCTGGATCTGAAACTGGATCTGAATCTGGATCTGGTTCACAGAAGTGATCCAAGAGTCTCACCTCCAAAGTTAGTCCACACCAATTGAATTCTGGCAACACCTCCTTGTCTTAGGCTCAGAACTGGATCTAGGAGATTTGTCGAAGCAGGATTGTGCAGATCTACTTGCCAATGCAAGATCTAACACGGTGGAACAAGGGAGAGGCGGCGGCGGCGTTGCTAGGGCAGCTCACGGCAGCAGGTGGCGGCGGCTCTAGGTTGGCGGCGCAAAGGAGAGGGGGCGGCTAGGGTTGAGAAGGGAGGCTAGGGTTTTCTTCTAGGTTGTTCTCCTTTTGAGCTCAAGTAGAACCCTATTTATAGACTCCTTCTTGACCTAGGTTTTGCAAGACTCCTTATGGGCTTTTAATTAAAGGCCCATGTCTTGCAAGCCTTTCATTTAATTAATTACTTAATTAAATGCCCAATCCAATTAAATCAATATTTCTTTTATATAATTAATTAGGAACTCAATTAAGTATTTAATTAATTAAGTTAGCCAATTAATTAATCTCCCACTTGAATTAAATACTTTTAATTTATTTAATTGATTTAATTACCTTTAAATCAATTAATTCCTTTTGTATCATTTTCAACAGTCACCGTCCAATTGTATTGTGTGTGACCCTCTGGGTTCACCATCAATTGGCAGCAGGCCCACGAATTCCTCATGATTTAATTTATGAACAATAAATTACTCCGGTCAATTAAACAACCTTTAATTGACCACTCCTAGAATCAAATCCTCTATTAACTCAGGAGTACCTACACTTCATGGTCGATGTCTAGCCACAAGCCCAAGAAGCCCAACTTCAGGTGAATTGATACTTGTGAACCTCGTCTCATATAATTACCATGTACATACGGTCCTTCTATCGACTAATATTCCCGATCAAGACTTAGGGTGTGTGAATTGATCGGCACCTCTAAATTTGTCTCGATAACTATACTTTCTAATTCAGGATAATATTCCAGTGTGACTGCTAAATTTGGAAACCCCTTTCCAAATCCGTCACCGACTGTGGCCACGGGTTTCTCGGATATATTAACTAAGAATTGTATAGAAAATTCTCTCACCCATTACAGTGAGTCAATAGATTCCATATTGGTACTAACCATTCGCGTACATGTCCATACGCACCCAACCTAGGCATGTTATGATCAAGCTAAGTGACCTATACCTAGATCTAAGTACGCACTTTCATGCACCGAATTCGCCCTAGCACCTCAAGTCAAAGGACTAAATCGTACTGATGTGGGGTAAATTGGGCTCAAACCTTATTAGCAGCATAGTGAGGTCGAAACACATCTTTTCCGATCTCTGGAATATGTAGCCAGGGACACAAACCTTATCCAGCTCAACTTTACTGCAGAAGTTTAGGGTCCAAAATCACTGTTGGGCCGACCTCAGGCCCAGGCCTGTGGGCTGAGTAATACACACATGCGGGTGGTTCATCTAGTCCCAGATCTCAACTATAAATACCCCCAAGCATTTATTACGACGACACAACTTCCCAGGTGATCCTCCTTTTAGGCTGCTGCTCCGACTCACTTGGGAATAATAGCATAGGCTAGCTCGTATATATTTCGCCCTCTAGCTGGTATGGCATCCAATAATGCTCGGATAGGACCCCCAATTATTGTAATCTGTACTCGATCACATAGAATACAATATTATTGATCTTTTATATCCACTTACTTACGTTGCATAGCATTTTACCTCACCCTTATCGAACTAACGAAAACGCGTAAGATCAATTGGCGCCCATCGTGGGGCCTTATTCGAGTTTTAGATCGAAATATGCCTACTACGAGGAGAAATACGTACGACCGTGTGGCACCCTCCCACGCAGCAGGAGCGCAGAATTCGGTCAATAATGAGCCCGATAATTTGTCGCGTGCGGCTCAACAACAGGAGGTTCCACCGGTTATACCACAGGATAATGTTCCAATTCACACGACAGTTGGAGATCTAAGGTCCATCATAGGCACGATGTGTCGAGAATTTCTGAACGGGGGAATGGCTGATCAGTCACCTGTAGATCAGCCAGCAGTTCACGGGAGACCCGAAATACCATCTTCGAACGTCCAGATGGAGAACAGTATACTGCGATCCGTATCGCATGCGCCAGTGGCAAACCCTCCCCGGGGTGTACCATCTCGATCAGAAATTCCGCCGAGATCGGTACATGATGTGGAAGACTCAATAGTGGGGGAGAGCCACCCTTCTGGTGTTGTCAAAGATAAAAAATCGACCTACAAAAGGGTTACTGATATCGAACTGGAAAAAATAGTCCAAGAAAGAGTGGCTAAGGAGTTGGAGAAGGAAGGTACATTGATAGGATTTCCTCGCGGCAATATCGCCGACAGGCGAGCGGGAAATGTTCCGAATGGAGAGAGTCTAAGAGACAGGGAGATTTCGAACATTATTATGCGTTGTTCCCCATTTTGTCAAGAAATACGCGAAGCCCGAAACGCGGAAACTGTACCGACCAGACTCCCACGGTATAATGGGACTACCGACCCCGGCGAGCACATTAACAGCTTTATTAATGTGATGAACTTATATGGACATTCCGAGGACTTTTGCTGCAAAATCATGGTTACTACCTTCGAGGGAATTGCCCTCGACTGGTTTGGAAAGTTGCTACCTAACTCAATATTTTCCTTCGAGGAATTTTGTGATAAATTAAAACATCAATTTGCTAGTCAGAGGAAACCGAGATTACCTGCTAATCATTTGGGAACTGTAAAACAATTGGAGGGAGAAACTTTGAGGCAATGGTTAGCAAGTTTCAGTATCGAGCTTCTCAAAGTTGACACTCCGCAGATTGAATATCTCTCCTCATTGATGTTCGAGCTGACAAGAAGTACTCAGTTCGGGAACGCCTTATGTAGAAAACAGCCCAAATCCTTTGAAAGAATTATGGAAATCGCTGAGAAATACATGATTCAGGAGGAAATGAATAAGTTGAAAAGCTCGAATGCTGTAAAACTTCCTTTAAACAAGAAACAGGATCGGGCCCTTGTCTCAAAACCCAGTGATTACGGAGGGTCGAACAGAGGGTCTGTTTGGCAAAGAATTAACACCTATAAACCACATATGCCACCCCAAGGGTCGAACTCCTATGGACATTCCTATGAACGTGCTCGGCCTCCTAGAACCGGAAAAATTCAATTTACCGAACTCAACAGTTCGAAGGAAGAAGTGTTAACTGTACTAGAAGAAGGAAATCTGATTCCTGAGGCTCAAAGAATCACGCAAGCTAGGCCGGGTACGTTGGGTTACGACCAATACTGTCGGTATCACCGGGCTCGGGGGCACAGCACCGAAAATTGTTACCAATTGAAAGTCGAGATCGAGAAATTAATCGCACAAGGAAAACTAAAGGAATTTGTCAAGGGAAACAACTATAACAATCGTTATAGGTCGAGAAGCCCCAGGAAGTTTATTACTCAGCCGAAGCAAGGTCGAAATCAAACAGAAGAGCGATCGAACTGAGTGATAAACATGATTGCTGGAGGACCAGCAGGGGGAGATAGCAGAAATGCTAGAAAAAGAACGTTGAGGTCAGTAAGGGCTGGGGTCTCTACAAAGAGGGAAATTCTATCCTTGGAATTTCCCTCCATGGAAAATCAAGTTGTAAGTTTCAGTGAAACCGATCGACCTGCAGATGTCAATTGGGATGTAAACGTAGATGATCTGGATTTTTCCATGGTATTGACATTAAAGATTGCCAATTTTGAGGTCAAGAGAGTACTGGTCGATAATGGGAGCTTGGCCAATATTATCTCTTCAGAAGCTCTCACAAGAATGAACCTTTGTCACCCACTGCTGGATAAGGTAACCACTCCTTTGGTTGGTTTTGGGGGATCGGAGATCGTCCCTGATTTAACCGGATTTCGTCGGGTTAATTGAATATCAGTGAATTTGTGATATCGGGGGGTTTACGATATTTATGTATATATTTAGTAGGGCTCTGTTACTTTATTCCGGATGGATCGATTACAAAGAAAAGCAATATTCAAGAACAAGAAGTAAAACCACGAACAAAGCTAATAACACATCAATATGGAGATCAAAAGCTATGAATAATATTGAATCTTATTCAGTTGTGCTGCAATAAGCAGTGTATAATCATGTATTCTTGAAGTTGAGGGATTTCGTAGTTGTTTAATACAATGATTAACTAGGTATTTATACAATGTTAAATCTAGCGTTACAAGGAAACATAGTCCTAATAGGACTCGGCCCAAATGTCCTTCTTGGGTCCGGAATATTGTCTTCTGATCGAAGAGAGCTGTATTCGGCCTGGTCGATGAGATGATCTTGAACAGCCTGATTTGGTCGAACTGATCTCAATGTCTTTAGTCGATAATACAGTATGTAGGGTGCGAAATAGCCCCCATCAGTACTCCCTCACTTCTTCAAGCGTATAGATAATAGAAGCTCGTAGAAGTAGATAAATCTTCACGACCATTTGTTTTCCATGAATGGAGCCTCGTTAAAAACCTTTCTTAAGAAAAAACCCTGTGGGAAAAAATCTTAAGTAAGGAAAAGAGTGCTACATATCATAGATAGTCGTTTTCTCCGCCGATTACGAATCGCCACGCGTCTATTCATGAGGCTTTTTATATCCTACCGTTTTTGGCGGGAATATGATTAGCTGCGATGAGTTCGAAACGTCTTTTCTCATCTCATTATAAATAGGTGACTCTTAAGTTCGCCATTCTTCCTTTATACTTCCTTATAATTCGTAGTTATTTTCCTGTTTAGTCGTTCATCACATAAAATTTTTCCTTTTATCGACCTTCATCTTCCGAGAACCAGAATATATGGCTTCTGTAAGAAGATCTTCTTCTAGAGAGGTCGCCGCCCCCGATAACGAGGAGGAGTTGCATTCTAGTCTTTTGGGCGAACAATCTACAGTATCTGACTTCGTCGTCCCTGTAGAAGATACCTTCAAGGTACGAATCCTTACTGAGGCGGATGTAGCTGCCCGAGCCAAAAAGGGCAAAGGTACTGTTCCTCATATTTCTGAACCAATCGAGGACGTTGCTTGTGCTTATACAGTGGAAACATTTCCGGAGGTTGTGAATAATTATACCAAATATTTCCCGGAAGGTTCCGAGATAATTCTTCCTTCCCCTACTGATAGGGTCACATCTCCACCGGAGGGATGTCGAGCTTTTTATTCGGCTCACTTTAATAGCGGACTGCGTCTTCCCTTGTCTCCCCTTTTTCTTGAAGTTTTGAAAACTTTCACTGTGTGCTTGACACAGCTGGTTCCAAATTCCGTTGCTTTTGTGGTTTGCTTTTCTGTTTTGATGATCGCAAATGGGTTTAAACCTTCTTTTCGTAATTTTACGCAACTTTTCCGCTTCAATATTTCTAGTTCTTCGAATCGTGGATACTTCTTCGCTAGTCAGCGGCCTAGTCGAGCGATCTTTGACGCCCCTGTTTCTAGTAATCCTTCATGGAAATCTCATTTTTTCTTTGTTCGTCCTCCGTCTAATCTTTGCTTGGCGGATGGTTCGAGCGTGCCTTTTTCATGGGATCATGGTTCCAGTTGGATTCCTGGAGGTCGCTTACCGACTGGCGAACTAGTTCCCGACGATGCTAAGTTTATCGCTGAGATCTCCGAAATGCGTGCAAACAAATATCAAAGTGCTCTTCTGATCGGGGAAGCTTTCCTTCGTAAGGCGGAGTTAAGTGTTCACAACTTTCCCATCAATTCATCATCTGAACTTCTTGGTTAGTACTTTATTTTAGCTTAGTGTTGTGATGATACCGTTTATAGGGAAGATAAATAACTTATAATTTATTTCTTTTTCAGCCGATATGGTAGAAAACTCTCGACACTCTTCGAAGGGAAAAATGGTGCTGTCGAAATCTTCCAAATCCGTAGAGAACATCCCTATTGAGCAGAGAGCGTCACGAAAAAGGAAGTTGGAGTTAGGTCATGAATCTGAGGAGGACA